>OY754960.1:54270354-54876854 GCA_963576555.1 Ferdinandea cuprea
ATGGGCCAACAATGTACGCAATTCCTCAGCATGCTGTCTTTTCCTCAAATATGCTTCCATACACTCACCAAAGTACAACGACGTCCGCAAATGCAGCGGCCGCGGCTGGTGTGCTCACTCCACTCCCTCATCAACCAAACGCTGTGATCAGTTCTCTATTCAATCATCCTCCCTTGACAACAAGCAACGGGCCGGTCCCATTGGAACCACCGCAGCCGACAAGTTATGCTGTGCATACGAACGGTAACTCAAACCATGTGATCCCCGTCAGTGGGTCCGCGCAGTCGGCTCCGAGTACTCCTCACTCGTTGTCACATCATAATCAACGGAATCCACCCTTATTTGCAACTCCCCCTATTCTGTCGAGCAACTTTAACTCTCCAATTCAAACGCATTACCAGAACTTTACTGACGCACAACACACAAGTATAGGCTCATCTCATTCTTACGATAAGCGAAGTTGCAACGGAGTTGGAATGAATAAGAACAAATCATCAAATGGTGTGAGTGGCGGGTACATTTCAAGTGCACGACAGAATTCATCATCAATATCACTTTATGGGACACCAAATAATGGCATCAATAGCAAGTCTACGACGTCAACAGTAGATATTTCTAATCAATCGTCCTTATTATCCTCCAATGGCTTACAAGGACAACGACCATCGCACATGGGTCAACCGAAACGTATGAATAGTGGTGACAAATCACAAAACTCTCTTTCCAACGGTTCCCATATGGGACTAAACGGAGTCCGTGCAGAAAGTAATAATGGCTGTGGAAGTAACAACCAAACCATGCAGAATGGCTCTGATAACAAACCTCGCGTTTCGTCTGGCTACCGACAAAAGCCAAATAATTTAGAATTTCGCCGCAGCGTTAGTCAGCGCAATTCACCGAGCGCCAACTCCAATGAAAGTAACAACAATTCTCCAAATAGTATTGTATCTGGTTACACTGGCGCTGGAGGAATTCAGTCTTATGTTGCTACGACTGGTGATAACCAACAGTCCTCACCGGTATATATAACGCGAGGAACGCACATTCCACCAATGCATGCTGCTGCGCAAAGCGCTCAAGCTGCTGCTGTTGTTGCAGCAGCGGCGGCCGCCAACGAAGCGTCTGCCGCTTGTTCTCAACCGCTTATAGGTGCCTACAATCATCCTGGTGCCCCGGCAGGTGTTTATATTAAATATGGACAAACATATTTTGCACACGTAAATCAATAAAACAAATTTTGCAAATGTACTCATTAAAGTATATTTTTTACCTTTTTTTACAGCCAACAGTTGCTCTACAAAACAACCGTCGGTCTCCCCCAAGCGAACTGAGACCACAAATGGCTCCCATTACGGGAATGTACCCGGCAGTGAATATGATGATATCAGGTAAATATACAATTTTGTGTAAATAAAATGTCATTCTTGTCATTTATTTAAACCGTTGTCTCAATTTTGTCTTTACATTTATCGTGAGTAGCTAAACCCAGCAGAAAAATTCTTTTAATTTAATTATTGTTTTTATATATTGGCTTGCATTTGTTGTTGTTTTATCCGCGCTGGTCTTCGCCATAAACATTGACATTACCACAGTTTTGCTTATCTTTCCCTCCACTAAAAGCCTCGTTGGTATTAACAGACGCATAACATATTTTTTTAAAACTTTCGATACAGACTCTCCATACCCTTTACTTGAATTTAGGTGTTCTTCTTCTTCGAGATTTTGTGTCGGCTAAATTTCATATTAAACGCATATTGTCAAAAAGATCCGCGTTGCATTAAATGCGCCGGGAAACATTTGTCTATAGATTGCGGTCTTAAAAGACATTATTTACCAACCCCCATAAACTGTGAGGGAAATCATCCGGCAAACTATCGTTTTTGAAGTAGCTAAAGAGTTTCAAAGCAGACGTGATATAGTAAGGAAGAACTTGCTACCAGTTGGAATTAAATATACACAAAAGAGGTACAAATTGAAATAAGAAAACTGTAAAGGAAATGTCTGAGCTGCCGAGAGAAAGGCATTTACAAGAAAAGATGTCGACTACCGGACCGAAGGCTAAGAAAGGTCCAAGCCTCTGCGAAAACACAAAATTGATAATAGAGTGTTATCAAAACCTCGGCCACAGACATACGCTGAAACGTCGTTCCAAGCTAATCAGCAAATGAATATAACGGCTCACCCAGTCGAACAAGTCTTTTTTACAATTCTTGCTAGACTGGAAGAACAAAGTCGTATTAATAAACGCATATTTGAAAAGTTTGACGATCTCTATCAAAAACTTCAAGAAGATATTTAATTAATTATGGTTCGTGTAAAAAATAATAATAAACAAACTTATGATATTGCGTCTATGTATGTATATCCCTCCAAGAGAAAAGATAGAAAAAAATCACTCGCAAGGAACTTTGTTGTCGTTGGTGATTTTAATGCAAAACACACCTTCTGGGGTTATCGGAGTCATACAAAGTTCAGCCTGGCGTAATACTCCTTACAAAAATATACCAAAAGCAAAAAGTGAAATAAAATATTCTCGGGAAATAACCGAATTGGTTAATGAGAAAAGAAAGGCGCGCAAAAAATCCAACAATTTCGCGCTCCGCAGCATAAAACGATATTCAATAATCTTTGTAGAACTCTTACAAAAATATTCAGGACTCTAAAAATTCTTCATATCTTGAAGGTTTCACCGCAGATAAGAGTTCGAACTACTCGTTGTGGAAAGCTATGAAAGGTATTAAGAAGCCAAAATCGCAAGTGTCTCCTATCAAAAAAAAAAAAAATGGCTAATGGGCGAAAGGAGACAAAGAAAACGCCGACATATTTGCGGAGCACTTAGAAGAAACTGTTAAGCCCTTTAACGGTCAAGAGCTAATTAAAGACACGGCTTTAGCCGTATACTAGACAATTTTAAAATAAAAACTATATCACTGTCTGAACTGCGCTATGAAATACAGAAATTAAATCTAAACAAAGCTCCTCGATGCGATGCTCCACGGAAAGCACTGATTATGTTCGTTTATCTCATCAATGCTTCGTTTAGGTTATTATATGTTCTACGACAAGTAGGGGAGGTCATAATGGTTTCAAAATCGGAAAATTCGTCATTCCATGACGAGAAATCGTATACACCAATATCTCTTTTGTAAACTATGTCAAAAGTATTTGAAAAAATTTTACTAAAACGGTTACATCCGATTATCGAAGAGCGCCGATTAATACCTGATCACCAATTCGGGTTCAGAATTAAACGCTCTACAATAAGCCAGGTTTATCGAATAACCAATGAAACTGAAAAAGCACTTGAGGAGAAAAAAATGTGTTCTACCGTTTTTCTTGACGTCTCCCTGGCTTTTGATAAAGTATGGCATACTGGATTAAAACATAAGCTAAAACTAGCCTTTCCCAAGCAAATATTTGAGATATTAAGTTCTTATTTAGCGGACAGACTCAACTGTAGCTACGTTTGCCGATGATACCGCTATATTGGCCGTGAGTAATATAGTTGAATCAGCACCGAGTAAGCTTCAAAGAGCTATGAACAGCGTTTTTGAGTGGACAAAGACCGGGCGTATTGTCCTTAATGAAAAAATCTACGCATGTTAATTTTACCTATAGAAATGTAAATACGCTACCGTATGCAAATGGAGCTAAATATTTTTGATTGACATTAGACGAGGTACAAGCAGATGCCTCCGATGGGAAACGCGATTATAAATTATTAAATCTAATCTACTAGATAGGAAATAACCTAGTTGTAAATATAATAACTTTGACCAAGCTGAATGAATGTTGTTCACCTTGTTTGTTGAATGTGTTGGTAGTGTACTTTTCGTGCCACAATCTGTATGCATATATTAGTTTCCAACACCCCTTAATATTCGTCGTAGACCCCTGAAAGTATATATATTTATGATCAGGACCAAAACCTAAGACGATTTAACAATGTCCGTCCGTCACCAATTTCTAAGCCTTTAAATAAAATGGAAGAGTATAATTTTTTTGATACGCCCACTGCGACGCCTACAATTAAGAAAAAACTGTAAACTTAAAGTTAATTGAATAAAGCACTAAGAAAAAAAACCCCACTTTATGGGGGCGTATTTTTTATATGAAGAAAAATTATTCAACATAATATTTTGAAAATATTCTCCTTTACATTTAACCTATACAACGTTTTTGACCATGTCCACTTTTTGAGGGCGTTTTTTATGGATAGGGTATCATACTGATCGCTTCAAGCCTTTCCATATGTTATTTAAACTTTTTCTGTTTTCAAGTACAAATTAAGAGAACAAAATATTTTTTTTTGTAAACTTGAAACTAAAAAATCACACTAAAAAGCTTACTGATTCCATGACAAAAAAAAATATTTTGATAAAAATGACTTCTCTAATTCTGTATTATATTTGAAACTGAAATAAAACGTCTTGAACTAGACAGAGCTCAACTTCATAATTCGATTTTCTGCCAGCTCAACTTTGTGCGACGGGTGCACACGAATTTTTTTAAATCTTTCCGTGGCCAGTACACACGCAATAAGATCAAGTGTACAGAAAAAAAAAAAAACCTTTATCGCGCGCGCGTGTGTTGTGCGGTCCACTCGTTTGCTGCTGCTTTGCTTGGTTATAGCAAGTGCTATTGTTGAGTCTGGCATCATCTGCTCACCTGTTGTAGATTTTGTTAGTGAGCCGAAGTAATTCATTGTATGGGCATAACAAACACCTTCCGTGATTTGTATTGGAAAGCTATCGCAGGATCTACATGTCATGGGCAAGCTTAGTTTTGGTCGAAATTTTGTCTTTTGTGTTTGTTTTCTGTAACATGTAGGAATGTGTTTTGGCACTTACAATTAGTGAAACTCAGGATAGAATTGATTTCGATTCATCGGAGTTTAGACTGCCATAATTCTTTTCCAAACGTAGTATCGCCATATCAGCACATAGTGATCTAGCTAACCAACTTCTACCACAATATGACCAATGTTCTAAAATGGAATTGAATTTCATTTGGTTAAAATTCCATGTCCGAAGGGCAATTAATTCACTATTGTTTCATTTACAAATGCCCTAACCCGGGCAGGCATTGAACTTATAAGGAGTCTGATACACTGTCTGATTGTATCATCAGCATTGTTACCCTCTATCCTCGCACTGAAATCATTATTGCGGTCGATTTTAAGACACAATTAAAGTTAACTTCGACATTCTGGTCAGACAACACAGATTTGTCGATATCTTTGCTGAGGTAAATTGATTTACCCGGCTTGTAATAAGCCAACTCGATTTCTTAGGTCTTACCCCGATAAATACACTTTAAATTTATTATCGCCTCTAGGTTCGTCAGACCATTGTATCATATCGGCGAATTTCTTATACTCTTACCACACAGCTAAAGAACAAGCTCATATAAGAACAGTATGGCAATACGAGAAAGCCAATTAGCAATCTTTAAACGGTTTCTTTAGGAGTTTTAACTGGGCGCTGTGCTTCTTCGACAACGACGTGGATGCCTCTGCCGATATGATTACAAATTTAATTCACTTGGGTATGAAAGACAGGGGCAGTGGTTTAGTGGTAAAGTGTGTTGGACTACTAAGCAATGGGTCTCCGGTTCAAATCGGACCCGTAGAGTAGGAACTGTCATAAGAAGCTTCTTAAAAATAAATTACAATAAATTTGGACATTCCCATCCCATTCCCATTAAAAAATATATCTTCGCACCCACAATGGTTGGAGATGTTAGGCTTTAGGTCCTGTAAGGGCGTTTACGCTACCAGGGCTAAAGAGGTAAGTTTTCGGTCATTTAAGGCTAACCCAACCTACAAAATACTTGACAGAAATGACTTCAATGGTCATATGAATCTCGTCAAATTCTCCTACAATCGGAAGTTAAGGCAAAAAATACTGCAAAGTCCCACCGGTAGTAAAAAATGTTTGTCTCTTGCCTGCTCATCAATCCCGACACTCGTTTGCAATGACATTCTAGCTGTCAGTTCTTCAGATAAAGCCAATCGGCTACCAGATTGTGCTTTATCTTCCTTGAACACTCTATGGGGCTCAACATTCACACATAAGCTTTCCTGTCTGTCCCATTCTTAAGGGCTCTTTTGGAGAAGATGGAAATTAACAATTGTCCAGTTGGTCCCAAAAAAGGTGTATTTTCCTCCCCCTCCTCCTACCGACCAATTCCCTACCTTCTAGCCAAAGTCATGGAAACGTTGATAACATCAGTTTATGAAATATCTTGAGCAACGAAAGCTTTTTAATAACCGGCAGTATGGTTTTCGCTGCAACAGGTCTACTTATCTACGAAATAACCTTTCGACCATTCAACACATTGTTCTGTTTTGTCTCCGATTTTCTTTTGACCTTGACAGAATTTAATGCTGAAAAATATAAAGCGAAACACCAACACTCTTTCATTATCAATAAATGGCACTTGCAATAATTAACTTATTCTTGCGTTAAACAAAATTCATTGCAATGACCACATATTCGATGTCGCTTCTGAATTTATAAGGCGTTTATTCAATCCAAGGTTGAGAACAGCGCTCATATCTGGTCTGGTGAACCAATTTCATGTTTGGAGCTACTTAAAGAATTCAAAAAAGTGCGATTAATAAACTTAAGCCAGAACTACATCAAAACAAAAGTGAAGAAAAGTAAGAAGAAGTGAAAACATCGAAAACACACCCATATTTATATGACATATATAAATAGATCTGAACACAGAACTGTCACAATTTTTTTTTGAGCTGCCAAATAGGCGTGGTAGCCAAACAAACAATTTGTCCATACTAGTATTTCGGAAATTCAGTCCATTAAAGTGCGTTAATAAATAGGATAGGTTAGGTTAAACAGTGGCGTGGTAAAAACAAATCCGCCACACAACACTAGCCACCAGCTGAATTCACAATTCAAAAGGTAGAAAAATCTAAACAATTTCCCTGGTAAAGCAACCAATTTCCCTGCAAAGACCTAAAAGTCGCTTGAAGTCCTTGCCATCTATTTCCTCTAAGTTTTCAAAGAAGTATTTCCCCAAAAAATTTCTTCGACTGCGCGCTATTGCCTCACATTCACACAGTATATGTGTTATGTCCTCAGCAGCATGCAGATCTCCGCAGTATCTGCAGATATCTGTATCAGGAGACAGTAACCTGTCAGAACTGCTGTTAATGTTCTAAGCTTGACCCTGCTCAGTTTTATTAACTCTATAGATCTTTTAGTATTGAAGAGTGGCCATAGAGCCTTAGATACTCTGTGTCCCTCAAGACTTTTCCACTTTAGATTGGCAGACCTAATTGTTTTTTTCCTCAATCATGCCTTTTATTATGCAGAGGGGAGGTTTGATGTCTGCAACCTCAATGTCAACAAGAAGCCCTCCTATCCTTGCAAACTCATCCGCCTGCTCATTTCCCTCAATACCACAGTGTCCTAGCACCCAGCACAGTCTCACTCGGTTCTGACTGCATAATGCTTTAAGCATTGTGCGACAGCTCCTAATTGTATCAGAATAGATGTTGGTTGATTCCATTGCCTTGAGTGCGGCCTGGCTATCAATGTAGATGGCGATATCTCTTCCGGATATTGATCTCATCTGCATTAGCTCCGCCGCCCTGAGGACAGCCTGAACCTCTGATTGGAAGACACTGCTTGTGCCCGGTAGTCGTATAGACACTCTCAGCCCTGTATCTTCTGAGAAGATAGCAGAACCTGTTCCTTCCACTGTTTTCGAACCATCAGTGAAAATCGCAATTTCGTTCGTTCTGATTTTTGTTAATATCCGGATATGTTGTATCATACGGAATGTCAAAGTCAACAAAGGAAGGGATTTCATCTGCTATAATTGTATTGCCTGGGAGTAGCTCCGCTAGGGTCATACCATGTCCAAAATTATTACTCCTGAAGAGTCCCAAATTAGTAAACTACGGTCCTAACGACCACCGTATATAGCCAGTGCACCATAGCAGGTTTTATAGCCCATGTATTTCTTACCGCTTAAATTATCTTGTATTTTCTGGTAAAAAGAACCATTTCCGTTTTGGAAGGGTTTGCATTGAGACCACGGCTTTTTGCCCAGTTGCTGATCGTCTTCGACCTCCATAACCTCACTTAAGGTGTTTAAATATTTTCCTTGCACTATTATTACCACGTCATCTGCATATGCCGTGATACTTATACCCATTGTCTTAAACTTTTTGAGGATGTGATTGTGGGTCCTGGTTACTCATAAGAGTGTAACCCCCCTGTGGGGTTCCTCTTTACAGACATCCTTACTGAGTTTTTTCCAATGGAACTTTTGGAGTGAACATAATTACCGAAAGCCTCCACCTTTTTGAGGAGACAAATTGTAAATGTCGTGAAAAATTATGTAAAGCTTTGTCCATCCATTTACAGATTCGCATCTTTCCAATGTTGAAATTAGCACCAGCAGGATTTTCGAATAACCACTCGTTCCTAGCAGGGAGGTCGAATTTGAAATTTCGATTTCCTTTGTGGTCAGATGGCAGGAACATTTTACATTGGCTTATGGTGGTACCGTAATTAATTGCGAAAAATTTCGTTATCCAAGAAATATTGGCGTTTTGGGGGTTACCTTTGATGAAGAATGAAATCATCTGGGTTTCAAAACATATTTTATGATTGAGGAAAAAACCAGCCTGCTCCTCCATTTAGCTGGTGTCCATGTAGTACCAAATTGTTTAATGTGCTTACGCGGGGCGACGACGGGAGGAGTGATTAAATTAAATTAATAGGTCACTTATATTGACAAAATACAAATTGAAAATTAGGCTGCACGAGTACAGCAGACATTTTTTTTTTTCGAGGGTAGGTAAGAAATCTTCCATGAGACATTATGAGGACCGGCCGCGCGTGCTCATATTAGTGTGAGATTCTTACTCACTAAAAACACCTCCCTACAAAATACTTTTATACTACAACTTAAAGAGTTAATGATAATTTAATTTAATTTAACATGCCTATCGAGCAGTTTAAGTTTAAATATTTAATTACGTTTGGCAGGAAACATCCCAGCGGAAGCACCTGCTTATACAGACAATAACATGCGGTTACATTTTATTGCGCTAATTCAAAAGGGTTAATCGGCGCACAAGATTTCTCTGATCTAGAATCTGTAGTACAGCGTCATTGCAATGGCCAATTAGGCGAGTGTGTTGCTTGCGCGCGAAATTTCGTATTTCGTCTTCAACGGTAGTTATACTTAGATTTCTGTGGATATCGGCGTTTCTGATATACCACGGAGCATTTACGATTGATGATGTCTTAGGACATTATTTTGGAAAGTCTGCAAAATGTTAACATAACTTGGTTTGGTACACCCCCAAAGTTGTATACCGTACATCCAAACCGGTTTTAGAACTTGCTTGTATAAAAGCAGCTTGTTTTGCATGCTGAGTTTAGAAAATCTTCCAATCAGACAATGCATTTCATTAAGTCTGATAACAAGCTCTTCGCGTTTCTTCTTAACATGGCATTTCCATTTCAATTTTGCATCCGACGTCATTCCCAAGTATTTAGCCTTGTTTGCGTAAGATAATTTGTACCGAGTCAATATAAATGGGAAGTTTGCTTACATTTCTGTAAGTAAAATTAACGTGCGTGGATTTTGTCTCGTTGAGGACAATACGCCAAGTTTTTGTCCACAAGAATATTCTGTCGATAGATCGTTGAAGCTTAATTGTGTATTTATGAGATAAACAAATTTAAGGACCTGTCCTGTAATTAGGTCATATCCAGGAGCCTTGTATAATTTAAGTTTCTTGTATTTCAAAACAGAGTTCGACCAGCGATACTCGTCTAATTTGAAAAATGTCAGATACCGTGGTAGGAACAGTATCTTTAACCAACGCATCACCGTCAATTGGTTTAAACGTCTTTTCAAGGTGTTCGGAAAATATTTCGGCCTTTTCCTTGTCTCCTTTCGGCCATTCCCCATTATTTTTCCGGATGGGTGGCGCTTGCATCTTTGGCTTTTTCATGCCTTTCATAGCTTTCCAAAGCGAATATTAGAAGTTTTATCCGTCATTAGACTTCATGATTTTTAAAGTCCCGAATGTCTCTTTTGAGACAATTATTGTATGGCATAAGGCTGTTCATCACCCCAGATGCGACAGTTTTGTTAATTTACGTATCCGTTGAGTCAGAAATGATCATCATCGCTGAACACAATTTTTCGATAAAATAGCGGATTTCACATTTTGATAGTAAATTTCAATAATTTGCAATTTTTGCTCTTTTGTAAGTCTTTCCATGATTAAAAGGGAGAGTATACTGGAAACTTTTCACTTTGACAGACGACGTTTGGACGCCATTACCTTTACAACTTATATCTTCTCTCGAAATCTTTATGATAACCTTTATGAATTTATTTTTATAAAATAGACTATAATATTTCTTTAAAAATCAAATATGTGTGTAAGAAAACTAATTATTTTATTTTTTCAGCACCACGGCAAGTGCAACCAAGGCACCCAAATCCAAACTATAAGGGAAGTCGACCATCCCGCTAATCTCGCCATCTAAACATAATTTCCGGTCCATTTTACACAAAAAATGCAACAAAATATACCAAAACGGTAAAAAAATAAAAAAAAATAAATAAAAATCTATAATTAAGGATATTAAAAAAAGATCAATACAGCAAACTCTTAGACATTTAAATTCAAACAAACAAAATATTGCATTGAAAAACAGGACATGAATTAAAAATACAAAAAAAAAAAATAATAATTTGTGCACCTAGATTTCTAATTCGATTCCTAAACCCAAAGTATAACAACAAATAATAATTGGATTATGCTAATTGTTGTAACACACTACACATTAAGTTAATATGATTATGCCGGAGTCAGAATTGACAAACGGATTTATGTGCGTAAAAAAAAAATGCTGAAGTGATATTCTCTCTGACCATCTCATCTACTCACTAACCTAAGAAGATGTTCAAAAATGATGCTAGTAAATGTCATCACCCACCCCTCATCAGAGTCATCTCTCCTGTCATCTATTTTAAGTGACAGTAGGAATTCAAGTGATTTAAATTATCTGAATTCATGCCATAATATTATTTATTTATTATTAATTATTTGATTAGTATTCATTAACTAAGAAAACTATTTATGATATAGACTACAAAACGAAACAAAAAAAAATCTATTATTTTAGTCGGATGTTTTTCTTTCGTTATTTTTGTTTTCTCTTGTGAATTCAAAATGTTGCATTCTCTTTTTAATTGTTGTTGGCTGAATCATTTTTCTTTTGCTAAATTCTTTTTTCTTTCTTAAATTTAAGAAAAATTTTGAATTACAAAATGTTTTTTTCTTTCTTTTTTGTTGCATTTATTAAAACAATATTAAAAAATACGCAATTTTTGTTTTTCTTTTCGCTCAAAATTCAATAGAACTAAACACATAAAATAAAATAAAAACAAGGGAATGCTACTAAAATTCTGGGGTTCTATAATGGGCTCAGAACTAGGTAACAACTTCTTCCACAAAAAAAGAAGAGACAATTAAGGTAATAAAACGATACATACATTATAGACAAGTAAAGAAATAGAAGTAAACGCAAAATATATTTGTTCTAAATTAAATACAACAAAACAATTATACAAAATCATAAGCATACATAATTTACTACACAAAAATTGTACATTTCAAATGTATATAGATTTATGTATTAATTATGTGAGTGGTAAACAGAATTTTCAGTTAGATAAGTAAAAAACCCAAAGTGAAACCCGACATGCATACGCTCTCCCTACAAATCCAGATAAAGAATAAAATCAAAATTAAAAGAAACAAAGAACAACAATATTCATACCTGAACGTATATACATACATCTTCTATAGTCACAAGAAAAATCTAATGATAGGTATGAAAAAGTTTTGACCTTAGTCTCATAAAAGCGGAGGGATTCGAGATTGTATGCAGATTATACTATGAGAAACGCGAGACCAAAGAGAATGGAATGGGTCTCGGGAGTCACCTGTTAAGATTATTGTTTCGTTGAATAATACAAAAGTTGAAACTATGTTAAAAGAATGCGAAAATGAAAAAGGCGAACCTAATACAAAGACAAGAGAACCTATTAAAAATAAAAGAAAAAACAAAAATTAAAACAAGAGTAAAAATAAAACTAAAACTTAAAGAATGAAAAAAAAGAAAAATATAATGTATTTATTTATTTTAATTTATATACACTTATTAGAGAGATATATAAATAAATATAAAATAAGAGAATAAACGTGTTGATTCCTTTGCATTCAAATTTTCTTTTCTATTAATTTTTCTGTTACAAACACATAAAATACTTATGTCTTTTTTATCTGACAAGTCGTCTTATAAAGTAAAGACCACTAGCGGCGAGGCATCACATTTATTTAAGCATACTCTGGCCGACATAAATCGATTTTACACTTACTTTAAATTGAAGTATCCTTTCATCACCTGCGAATCACCTGTGACGCG
Organism: Ferdinandea cuprea; assembly: GCA_963576555.1. Taxonomy (NCBI): domain Eukaryota; kingdom Metazoa; phylum Arthropoda; class Insecta; order Diptera; family Syrphidae; genus Ferdinandea; species Ferdinandea cuprea. The sequence continues at coordinate 54,282,849 of OY754960.1, forward strand.
TACACTTACTTTATCAACTGGTTTAAATTTGGCAAAAAACTCCGTTGCTCGAATTGTTAAACATTATTTCGGTGAGTTTGCGCATTGAGTTGATGTACGCGATGATATCCCCGTGCGCTACACCAAGCATTGCGCGTTGAGCAATGTTGTTCAACAGATTCAGCAACTGACACTGACAGCTATTGAGCTAAGTGCCTGGCTACACGTTCATGGAAATGATCGTCATGTCGCACGAGACAGGTATTTTTTATGTGAGTTAGAAAGAAAAGGGTAGATTGCACCAAGAATCCACCGAAAATCCTCTTTGGATTTGAATTCTCGGCATGAACGTTTCGGTTCCAAACCATATCACTTTTGACAGAAATCCTCATTTGAGATTTGTGTTGGAAGAGTGAAGACCGAATACAGGTACTAGGGAGCACAAAAGTATTCGATTTTCCAAAAGAAATTTTGTTTTGTTTCAGATTTCAGCGTTCCCCGCCATTCAAATTGCTTTCATTCTTATGAGACTTTTTTGTGTGTGTAGCCACGACGTTCATGGGAATGACTTTCATTCCTATGAACGTGTAGCCAGGCACTTAGAGAAAAAAAGTGACAGCTGCTTTAATAATATTGTGCGCAAATAAATACTGGCAGATTGAGAAACAGAAAAGACGGAAAATTCAATTGATTCTTCTGCACCTAGGAAATCAAATTCAAACGCATTTTTCAAAAACTTTACAAGAATGACTTTTAATAATTTAATTTTATTCTTAAGCTTGAGTCCAAGCAAGATACGCGTTTAAGAGAGGCAATTTCACCTGGTCATCGCCTCGCAGTCACTCTTCGTTATTTGGCCACCGGCGAGAGTTTCAGCAGTCTGCGATTCGAGTCGAGAAGAGCAGACAAACCGTGAAGCTATTTATTCTACACTAATGGCTGGTTTACATGGCCACGCATGCATTTGATGATACGTTCCACGTATTTTTGCATGTTTGGTAGTGCTGTCCCTTCCTTGCAGTAGACTTTTTAGTATTCGGCCCTAGCGAGGTATCCGTCGGAACGGAAAATTCTCCGATTTCCTACGATTCGGAGGATTTTTGCTTCGAGGTATTCTTCGGAACATCTGTTCGGAACATTGTTCCGACAGCAAAAAACGCACAACTAATGATCTGCGTTGCAGTGCGATGAAATGCATTAGCAGTGACATTTGTGACAGTTGCACCCCATTTTTTGTCCGATCTCCTCCGACAGCAAGTGGCCGCGGAATTTTTTCCGATTTTCGGATAAGCAGTTAAAAAATGTAAGCAAGTATAAATAAAAAAATTAAAAAAAAGTATGAAATACCTCCCCCCTGTCAACATATACAGATTTAAAGTTCTGCAAATACAAATATGGGTCGACATATATCGGTACATTTTATACATCTCTATCAGAATTTAACATTTGTCGCATGTCAGATCAATGCGTCGTCGCATTTTAATTATTCTTTTCCGAAATCGGATACCACGAATGTAATTAGGGTCTCCGACAGAGTATGCGTTGCGGAGAATTTTCCGTTCCGACGGATACCTCGCTAGGGCCGATTGTGCATCCTACTTATCTTGCGTGGTAGACTTGTGTGGCCGTGTAAGCCAGCCATAAAAGACGACTATTTTAAGGTAAGTACATTTATTCACCCCAATCATTGAATCCGGCGAAGGGAGCAGCACTCGGTTTGTGCCTTCGTTTAATCATTGAAAAGCTGGATAAAAAGTGAACGGATGTCGGTCAAGAAGTTTTCGAACATAAGGATCATTGTAAACGTGGATTATCCGAAGCTCATACAATTGCAAATGTTTTTATTCCGTACCAAAGTAGCTGCGAATTCATACAGTTTTTTTCGTCAAAAACAAAAACAATGAATAAGAAGTAAGTAAAAAACATTTCAAATTTTGTAGGTCGCAAATAAAAATAAATACATTTAAAAAATGGAATATTGCATTACAAGACCAATGTGTTGATAGTAATTGTGTAAAGATAATTACTATCCTAATATTTAAGCTATAAAAACAGTTTCGATTATAAAAAAGGTGTGTTTTTCACCAGGCTTTAAAATATTTATATGCTTACCATCTACACACATTACAATGCCTGGAATTCCAGACAGACTTCTCGTAAAAATAAATTATCTAACATTCTTAAGCTTATCCACTTAGGACATAACTATTCCTCTAAAATGTTTAAAACTTCCGCTTATGTTTAAGATCCCGTTGATTGTGCAACACAGACATAGACAAGTCTTGTCCTGTGTCAGTTTGGTAAGCTCCTTCTGCCAAAAACCGTAAAAATATCGCTAGCTTACATACAGGTTTAAGCGAACATGATCCGGCAAATGGTGGAAGTTTGCTGAAATGCAGATTTATTGATGCTAAAGTTTTTTATAAATCTAGAAATAAAATTTAGTGTAATCATGTAAAAGATTGTTTATTTTCAATTTACTTACTGTGTATCGGATAATTGCAGTATGTCTTCTGCTCGCATTCGTTTTCCCCCTCGAACGTGCCTGCATTCAATCTGATTTTCACTCTCCAAAATAAAAATGGTATTAATTTTTTCTTTTACTTTACGAAATATTCAACAGTATTTGTTTGCAAAATTGTTCACTTGACTTGAGAACGGCTGATTTCAAATTTTTCGATATTGAGATTTTGCGGACCGGTAATGTAGTTCATCCGCCGGTTTCAATGATAGGGTAAGGGAACGGATGCGGATCGGATGAACTCCCTCCGTAGTCCATCCGCCGGATTCAATGATTGGGGTGATTTATTTTTATTAATCAAATTCCTTATATATTGCGGTATCAAATTAGCCCATTTTGAGGCGCTCCAGCAGTCGATTTACTTTAAACGTAAATTGACGAACTGCTTCAGAGTGTTTGATGTTTTGTTATCACCGATGCGACTTAACGAGCGCAAATATGCTGGGAGTTTTTCTCCATCATCGATCATTAGATACCATCGAGTATTGAAGAATGGGAAAAAATAGAAAAAAAGGCAAACGTAACTATACGAGCGCCGGCCAAATGCGGTTCAAAATATTTTAACTACGAACTCAATAACAGCATTGTTTTGATGGCAGACGCGGAATATAAATTCACTTTTGCTGACGTTGGTGCTTATGGACGCGATTCCGATGGGGGAGTTTACGCAAGATAGGCAACTAAAAAGATTTTATATTTCTCATTAACTTTTAAACTTATAGGTAACCACTGTCGACCGCATTGGACGACAATAGTCTCAATTTGCCACCACCAAAACCACTTATAAATGAAGAAAGACTCATGCCATATGTCGTCGTCGCTGAAGACGTATTCCCCATTAAATCGTATTTAATGAAACCGCATGCATTTTTAAAACTTGATGTCACGCAGCGCGCCTTTAACTACCGATTGTCGCGGGCCCGCGGAATAATTGAAAATGTCTTTCGAATCTGTGCTTCTCGTTTCCGTATACTTCGAAAATCTTTTGAGGTTCAGCCCGATCGAGCTACGAAAATTGTTCTTGCTATCTGTGTACTGCACAATTTTCTTATGTCAAGAAAATCACGCGAGTGCAAATGATTTGACCGCAAAGTGAATAGACAATTTGTGCTTGGAAATAGACGAGAAGAATTGAATATTACCCAGCCACGCAGTACACCAGTGCATGGTCGACCAGACGCGTGTGAATCATCGATTCGCGACGAATTTCGAAAATATTTTATTTCGCGAACCGGCGAGGTAAGCTGGCAATAAAAATCATGCCGTTTCTCCGACACCCCAATGGATATAAACTAAATGTGGACCTACCATGTTGGAATCTTAGTAATCCGCTTTCATTGTTAAAACAGGCTGCTTGAACAACATTGCAGAAACAAATTCATTTGGCGGTTTTGGGTGCCATTCCACTCTTTTTAAGACTTTTGTCAGTGCATTCTGCAAAATTATAAACTATATGAGTATGTAAGTAATTTAGTAAGATTTAATTAAATAAAAATTACCCGAAATTTGACGCAAAAGTCTTCGTTTGTCAGTTGCTTCAGACTTTGAAACATGAAATTTTGCCGAAACTTCAGACCATGCCAATTCCCTGGCGTCGCTTATATACGGAACATACCACAAATTTTCCTTTTCCTCCACTTCGGAAATTAAATTAAAAACCATTCCACGTTATTTTTATCTTTTGTTGGCTTTCGTCCATTCTCCATGCAATTGAGAGCCTCGTACATTCGACCAAAGTACATTGAACATGAAATTGATAAGTTTTGGTAATGGGATCTTCTATCACACCAACGCAAGTTATATAACAGTACATATTAAAAAAAATTGTATGGTGAAATTAATGGAAATCTGATGAGAATAAAATGGATTGGTAGTGGGATTTTCTATCACCCCAACGTAAGTTATATTCAGTTTGGCCACGCCCCCAAAAATTGTGCGTGGCCAAAAACTTTGTATGGGCGATATATTGGAAAAAATATTACATTTTTTTTTGGTTTCTATACAAATTTTCGAAGAAAACAGCATTTTAGTGAAAAACGCCCACAAAAAGAAGGCGTGGCAAAAAACTTTATATAACAAACTTACTAACTTAGACGGCTTTTGAACATTTTTATCTAACAATAAGTGAATATGCTTTATATTCCAATTTATAGTAAGTGATAGGCAGAAGAAGGAGAACTGAAGGTATCTGGAATGCACTGCATAAGTATATTGTGGGTGAATTTTTCTATCGAAAATGCTTGGTAGTTCAGTACAACTCATAAATAAGCATGGTCCATGTTATATCAAGAAGCCTTTTAAACCAGTGCCCAATTCTGCAAAAGTTTAATAAAACCACCCATTACTTCCAAAACAGTGTTTGTATAGGTATACTTAAATAAATTGTCAACCAAAAATGTATGATCAACTTACTTATGATCAATCAATATAATTTGATTAGTTTTTAATTAAAAATTAGAATAAATTGGTAAAAAAAATAACTTTATTCTCAATATTATAATACTTTATTAGTGTGCATATTTTGCATGTTTATTTTACACACCCAAATTGTGGGGTCTAACCTGGTCAAATTCATCAACTGTTTCCAACTTCTTGCTATAAAAAATTAAACCCATATAATTCGATACATGTGTGCAAATTATGTGGGTATTTTGAGCTCGACTTAGCTTGTAGGCGAGCTGAGAGGTTCTCTCTCAAGTTGACTATCTGGTTGATTCCTCATCTGTGGATATGTTGAAGGTCCTCTTTTATGCGAGCTACACAATCTTCTATTTAACCCACAGACTTGCATAAATATATGAGGAAAACATCCATGTACATATGCACTTGAAACTGGAAGATGGTTTATGAACATTAAGTAATTGACGGAGGTTGCTGCTATCCGATGGAGCGCTCAGACACAACTACAGGTCCATTGTACTACCATTCAGACACCTTACATTAATGTACTTAGTTTTCCCGTCTTTCGAATAAAAACGAGAAGGAGCTTCAGTGATAAAGAGCTTAGATGTTCGGCACTCACCACGTCATCCCCGAAGATCCGCCACCTGATGCGAGCATAGGCCGGACAACTGCAGGGAAAGTGTTCTGCTGTGTCATCCTCCTCACCGCAAGCAGGACAGGTAGTGGTGTCGCTTAAGCCCAACACATTTAAGTGTTTAGCAAAAGCTTGGTGGCCCGAAAGAACTCCTACAAGCAGCCTACAGTCGATTCTCCTCAGAGATAGAAGAAAAGATGCTGACCTTTTGCAAATGTCCGGGCGCAGTAGTTTGGTCTGTTTCCATCCACCGCAATCACGCCACCGAATCTTGTGTTCACGAGAAACCCAAGAATCGATAGACGACATGACTAAAGATGTAGGGAGACCCAACCCAGGTTCGGGTCCTGAGAAAACTTCTTCTGAACCTTGCCTAACAAGCTCATCCGAGATCTCATTTCCCTAGATGCCAGTGTAACCTGGTACCCAGACAAGATTAACTGTGTTCAGTCTTCCGCACTAACTTGGACGAGGTAAGAGGGTTTAGAAGCGCTTTTAATGCAGCTTGCAGCTTGGCTATCACTGCAGATGCCAATGCCTCTAGCCCTCCACCTGTTGTTCACAATATAGCGCATAGCCATTAGGATGGCAAAAATCTCCGCCTGGAAAACAGATGCATGTTTACCCAAGGGGTAGTAAAGTCGTATATCATCGCATTCCACAAAGAGACCAGCACCAGACCCCTGCCCGGTTTTGGAGCCATCCGTGAAAATACGATGGCATTCAATCCATGGTTCAGAGTCTGATCGAAGCCATTTCGTTACCTGTGGAAAGTTGACGTGGTAGTTTTTTCGCAGAAGGATTTCTGGTGTCATTGCATCAGACTGCATATCCATAAGAAAGGGGTCAAAGGATAATTCTCGAGCAAGTTCTTTAAAATTCCAGTGCGCATGGTACCAAAAACCACCTCTCTTTAAGCGAAAAATGGTTTTTAGCGTACATCCCATGATATATAAGTCAAGGGGAGGAAGATTCATCAAAGCATCTAGAGCAGAGTCCGGGGTGCTAGGGAACGCCCCTGTGCAGCCGAGACAAGCCGTTCTTTGGAGTTTGGCGAAAGAAGCAGTAACACGTTTCCGCGAAAGCCTGTTCCACCAAACAACTGATGCGTATGAGAGTAGCGGTCTAATCATGGCCGTATAGATCCAAAGGACCCGTTTCGGAGACAAGCCCCATGTCTTACCAAAAGCGCCTTTACACTGCCAGAAGGTCGACAGCGCTTTATCGGTTTTCGATTCGACATGTTTGGACCATAGAAGTTTTTTATCAAGGATTACACCCAGATATTTGACTTCATCGGATATAGGGATGGTGACACCTTTAAGCACGAGATGGGACAGACCAATGATGATTCTCCTTCTCGTAAAGAGAACAACCGTGGTTTTAAGAGGATTCACTGAAAGCCCATTATTAGTGCACCAGACATCGATCAAATCCAGGGATCTCTGCGCTTGAGAGCAGACAGCCCCTAGATTTGAACCGACAGAAAGAACGGCGACATCATCCGCATAAGCTTGAGTGTAGTTTCCAGGAAAGTTGAGAGCCGTAAGCAGAGAGTCTACCACCATACACCATAGGAGGGGAGACAGAAAACCACCTTGAGGGCAGCCCCTATTTACCCCTGTTATGACGCACTTGCCGCAATCTGCATCCGCTACCAACGTCCTGTACATTAGCATTGCTTTAATCCACAACACCAAAGTTTCATCTACAGCATGCTGCCTGGCTGAGTTACACATACTGTTAAAGGTCGCATTATCAAAAGCACCCTCAATATCGACGACAATGCCCAACGCGTGCTCCTTCCGGTCAAGAGCACTATCAATCCTACCAACAAGGTTTTGAAGCGCAGTCTCGCAGGATTTTCCGCGCTGATAGGCATGTTGCATCTCAGAGAGAGGGTGTGATCAAAGAGCAAATTTGCGCACATGCAGCTCAACCAGTCTTTCCAAAATTTTCAGTAAGAAGGAAGACAGACTTATGGGTCTAAAGCTTTTGGCTAGAGTGTAGTCAGACTTACCAATTTTTGGTATGAAAACCACTTTAACCATTCGCCATGGGGAAGGTATATAGGCCAAGGCCAAGCTCGTGGTGAAAATTCTTTTCAACATTGGCAAAACCTGACTAAAACCTTGCTTCAGCAAAACTGGATAAATTCCATCCGGACCAGGTGACCAGGTTTAGAAACAGGGTACGAAAGTTCAAAGCAGCGGGTGAGGACGTTGTTCAGATCCTGAGCAGACCTCTCCACTCCCTGTCTTGATCTAAGTTTGAGTGGAACTTTGACAGAGTTGGCAAGCTCCTCTCTAAACCGTGGCCAGTTTGTTTTTCTCGGATTTCTCCTCTCTTGCGAAGGTGAAAGTTCGCAGTAGATTTGAAATTCGATGTATCTGTGATCTGATAAGGTGCTATCTGGCGATACCTTCCAATTTATGATAGACTGCAAATGCTTGTTTGATGACTACAAATGTAACAAAGGTAGTTTGATGACCTACATTGTTGATGGTAATATCAGACGATAAAATGAAGTCCAAGAGTCGATCTCCCAGCTACCAAATCTTGGCTACAAAAGCTTTTGATCATAGTAGCTGTAAAAGATTTCGATATAATAAGACAAGTCCTAGGTCTTTCGGGATAGAAACAATTGTAGCTTGTTTCCACTTCTCAGGAAACTTGTATAGAAGCAGAAGGGGTAACACTAACTTTAGAAGCTTGGGCGATACACAATTAGGACCAGTTGTATTCGAAGTTATACTTCGATTTGCAGTATGAACATTAATTGAACAGATTCAAAATTAAAATCTTCACTTGAGTTCTCAAAGCTTTCTGGAAGTATTGATGGAATTGTGGAGTAAGGCGCAAAAACGGAGCTCATTCATTGTATTAGAACTAAAATAAGATTCTAATTAATTCTTCTCGGCAGTCACTCCAAGGTTTTTCAAATTCTCCCATAGTTCTTTAGAGAATTGTTAAGGGTCAAGTTTTTGCACAATGTATGCCCGTTTATAGAACCGTAACATGGAAACTGTTTTATTTTTAGCAACGTTATTCTGGCTTAAATATTTAGTGACACTTGGTATACTAGCATCATATAATTAGTTTAATAAGTTATTAAAAAGACTAATTTTATTTTCTAGATCGGGTTCAAAATAATAGAGTCCCAAATAAGAGAGTCGCAGTTTATTTGTACGTCAGTGAGATTAAAATATTGGTAGTATCTAAGAAATTATTTTTTCAACAATTTGGACAGAGTGATTATATATAAAAGAACAAAACAAGACATCATGGATAAAGTCAGATGTAGGTCAACCTGATCGTTTCTCAGTACAAGGCGTCGTGAGTTTGTTAAAAACCTATCTATCAAAGACGGGTTACTACTAGAATGGAAGCAGGTGGGCCAAAGCGAATTGACAACATAAAGACTAGTTTTATCACAAAAATATTCAAATAGTTACATTGCTGACTAGATAGTTTATATAAAAATCGCTACCAATTAAAATGTTATTATTGAATTTAGATTACATACATTTAAACCATTATGGGCACAATACGCTTAAAATGACCGTGACTATATCAGGATCGTATTAATTCATCAAAAAAAACATCAACAGAAAATAAGTTAGTATAAATCAAAGCTAATGGCTGCGCGGGGTAGTTTACAAATTCATAACAAGAGTTTTTTTTATAATTTGCGCGTGCAAAGGGGATTGTTAGCACCCTTATAATGTTAGTAACACAGCACGGGCATTAAGGAAATGGGGAATTAGATGAAAAGATGAGAAACCGATGCACATTGATTTTAAATGTTTGTAAATTGTAACGGTTAGGAAAAACAGAGTGCGGCAGTGCATTCCACATTCGGGTTGTGCGGCCCCACCTCTTGTGAACGTCTGACAAACATCCAAGAGTAAGGAATGTCATGAGAAGCTTCTGCAAAATAAATTGCCGTTCGGAATCGGCTTTAATCTGTAGGTCCCTCCATTCGTGTCAAAAAAAAATAACTTTGCACACACAACGGTTGGAGAAGCTAGGCTTTAGGTCCTGTATGGGCCGTTTACGCCTAATATTTATTTTTTTCTTATGGTGAAAATAAAGGAGAAACAACGACAGGCAAGAGACATTGCGACGATGACTAAGAGAGTCAAGTGATTTCGCGATGTCTTCATCGCCAATAAGTTTTACTGCACGTTTCTGAATCCGATCAAATAGCTTTAAATATGTAATTGGTGCATCAGACCAGATATGAGCGTTGTACTCGAGTTTGGGGTGAATAAACGCCTTATAAATTCTAGCCAGATCAGTAGGGGTGAAATATTTCTGGCAACGCTTAAGGAACCCTAGACATTTCGCAGCGTTCTTTGTGACATCGAATATGTGGTCATTCCAACGAAGTTTGTCGTTAACGCACATACCGAGGATGAAAAGTCTTTCGGTTTCGGCGATGCAAGTGCCATCCATAGATAATGGCAGAGAATAAGGGGTTCGCTTCAATGACAGGAGACAGCATTGCGTTTTGGAAGCATTAAATTCCACTCTGTTGGTTTTACCCCATTTAAGAATGCTGTGAAGATCGGAATTCAGTGAGCTTAACATACGTTGCCGTTCCAGTTCAACGCCCGAAGATGAGGGGCGTTGCCCAGAAAACGAATATGTAAAGCTGAGGGTACTGTCATCAGCAAAGGAATGGATTGGATTAGAAGTGACAGACAGGAGGTCATTGATAAAAATGAGAAATAGAGTCGGAGACAAAACGGAGCCTTGTGGAACACCAGCATTTATTTGGTAAGTTGCAGACTTGAAACCGTCCAAAACAACTTGAATTGAACGTTCCGAAAGGAAATTTCTAATCCATTGAAGAAGGGTATCATCGATCCCAAATGCACGCATTTTCGACAAGAGAGCTTGATGCCAAACTCTGTCAAATGCCTTTGAAATATCAAGCGCAATGACCTTACTTTCACCACCACTTTTCGGTTAGATATCAAATAGATATCAGATCATCAAATCACCAGTGAATCTGTTGCTGCGAAAACCGTACTGCCGGTCATTAAGAAGTTTTCGGGATTCAAGATATTTCATAAGCTAACGATTTATCAGCGTTTCCATGACATTGGAAAGAAGGGACGTTAGTGCAATTGGTCGGTAGGAGGAGACAGAGGAAGATTCACCTTTTTTTGGGACGGGCTGGACAAATGCTGTTTTTTATCTTCTCGGAAAGAGCCCTGAAGAATAGGACAGATAGAAAAGCTTACGCATTGGTTTTGCCAGCGTGGAAGAACACCTCTTCAGAACGATATGGGAAATACCATCTGGACCACGGATTTATGTATGTTGAGATCTCGAAGAACTCTTGCCACTGTACGAGTGCGAAAATGGATCGGTCCCATAGAAGATTCTACGCGCTCGAGTACAGGGGGAGACAAAGTAGCAGCCAGCTGCAAAATGAGCAACGAGCAAATTGGCTTTATCCAAAGAGCTGACAGCTGGGGTGTCATTGCAAATGAGTGTCGGGGTAGATGACGAGGCCGAATTTTTAATATTCTTAACAAACGACCAAAAGTTCTTACCACCGGTGGGACTTTGTAGTATTTTTTGCCTCAACTTTTGGTCGTAGGAGAATTTGACACGATTAATGTGGGCATTGCAGTCATTTCTGGCTCGTTTGAACTTTTTTCGGTTTTCCTCAGTTGGGTTGCCCTTAAATGGCCGAAAAGTTACATCTTTAGCCCTGATAGCTTCTTTACAGCTCAAGTCACACCACGCGCTTTCCTTAGGTCTGTTACACTTTATCCTGTTAGGGATAAAGCGTTTCATAACCAGGTGAATTAAATTTGTCATCATATGGGCAGCGGCATCCACGTCGTTGTTGAGGGAGCACAACGACCAGTTAAAACTCCTAAAGAAACCGTTTAAAGCTTCCCAATTGGCTTTCTCGTATTGCCATACGGTTCTTTTAGCAGCTTGTTCTTTAACTGTGTGGCTGGAGTGCGAGAAATTCGCCGATATATTACAATGGTCTGGCGAACCTAGAGGCGATAATACATTTAAAGTGTATTTATCAGGGTGAGAGGTAAGAAACAAGTCCAGAGTGTTGGCGTTTTGACCGCTAATGTCCGGTATCCGTGTCGGCTCATTTACAATCTGGGTTAAATTATTAACCTCAGCAAAGATCTCGACATACCTTCCTTCGGGTGTTGTCTGTCCAGAATGTCGAAGCCAACTTGAATTGTGTATATTGAAATCGCCCGCAATGACGATTTCAGTACGAGGATAATGGGTCATTATAAGTTGAATGCCTGTCCTGGTTAGGGCTTCTGTAAATAAAACAGTAGTGAATTAATTGCCTACGGACATGGAATTTTAGCCAAATAAAATTAAATTCAGGATTGGAACATTGGCCATATTGAGGTAGAAGTTGGTAGGCTATATTACTGCGTATATAAACGGCGATACCACGATGGGAAAAGAATAATGGCCCCAAGTTATATCCACGCAGACTAAACTCCGTTAAATCGGAATCAATGCTGACCTGTGTTTCACTTAGTGCCAAAACAGCTGGTTTATTGTGAATCGCATGGGCGTACAATGAAATTTTTTTTCTCAACCCACGAATATTACTCACGTCCATTCTAAAATTTCCACGCATAACAAAAAACAAACACAAAAAACTCAACTCCGACGCTGACTAAGCTGGGCCGTACCATGTAGATCCTGACGTCAGGTTTCCAAAGCCAATCTCTGTAGACAAATTCAACACAACGCGACCCGCTATTCGCCAAATGATACCCTACCCAGCTATAGGAAGTGCACGCATAAATAAACGCACTTGCTATAGCCATGCAAGGCGTCAGCAAACAAATGGGAGTGGGGCGAGAGGGATTGCCCTAACACATTGCACTTTTTTTTTTTTTGATTATTTGTCCACACTACACAGCACAGCGCACTTTTTTTTCAGCTATCAGCGCGCGCGACTTATGAGTTTAGCCGCGGAGCGTACGAAAAAAAACAACCTTCTCGATTCAAATGCCTTTAATCAACTGCTCTTTACAATGTTTTGAGCTTAAAAACCTAACTTAATTAATGCGGTGTGATTCCATGAACTTGTGGGAAAAGCAGGCCGGAAACTTGCCAGACGTAAATTCATCACTTTATTGAAATAAGTTCTTGGAATTACTTGCATTTACATTATTATTATTTCTTAGGTGTCAGCTTTTATATTGCGATTGCGAAAATGCAATCGGAGTGCGTTGCCTCTGCTGTGCTTGTTGTTGTTGTTGATTCTTGTAGGTATGCCTGTGGGGTTGTCGGTGTTAGGGGGAAACGGGGGGACCAGTGGCCACCGTAACTCGCGCAATTAGCGTTTTTTTGTTTCCTATGCACACTGGCCGCGAAACAATCAATAGAACAAAAATGCGTGTGCACGCGGCGGGAGGAAATAATTGAATTTATAATAAGTTTTTGTCCGCTGTTGACTGTTTTTTGTTGTTTTATTTATATTTAATGTGGACGCCCCTTTTTCAACAACAACGGCAATATTTAAAATCAGTTTAAAATCACCGCACTGTGCGATCAAAATCCTTTTAATACGTTTAAAATTAACATTCGTGTTCACAAACAAGACGGAAGCGGAATATTTTTCAGTTATCATTCGATATTTCTGCAGATGTCTTAATTCATATAAAAAAGTGTTGAATATTTCTGAAGAAATAGATATCGGCAAAAAAAGCGTCGAAACGATCTCATCTGATACTAAGAGACGAGTGACTTCCCTAGTCCGCAATGTCCTTAGTTGCAGTGTTTTTGAATTCTGCGGAAGTCTTTATTGAAGATCCGTCGTCTTAACGAATGAAGGGCCGGCCAATCGCATAGGATATGTTCGGCAGTTTCATCGAACCGACATTCAGTCTCTGGGTACAAGTTCATTTTGTTAAGATGATATCTCAGGCCAGAATAGCCTGTGAGGAAGCCCGCCACCTTCCTAATTTTCTCCTTACTTAATAGTATAACTTTCTTCCAGGAGTAGCGCTTAATCAATCTTTTAGATTGCCTTAAACTCGGGACACTTTCCCAGTGGTTCAGACGTGGTTCAGATGGTTTAGCCTTAAAGCTGCAGCCTAATTGACTCTGCAGTAGGGTTCTGGCCACAGATGAGGAATTAACCAGATAGTCAACTCTGCAATCCCCTATCACTTTCAACCCGCAAAAAATATTTAATGACAGCCGAAAAATCCTCTCTCAATTTTCCCATCTGTGAATACGTGTGAGCCAGACACATGAAGTTAGATCTAATTTACTAGATTACCCGCCAAAAATAATTGTGGGGAGTTTTGCAATATATCCAAATCGCAACAACAAAACAGCTGGTCACGGCGGATGTGTCGGGAAATAGGAAATTCTGCGAAGTGTTGAGTTTATGTGATTCAACTTTTTATTTTATTTTAATATAAATGTTTATAAAGAAGCAAAAAATTAGTTACCCAATAAAGTTGTTACAATTTAGTTGGAATATTTTTTGCGGTTATAAGAAATAGTTCTCTATTTTTTATCTGCCTAAAAATAAACATCCTTGGGTTTTTGTACTTTTCCATTTTGGTTAATAAAATGAGATAAAATGCATATTTTATTGTATTATTGCATAAATATTACTAAATTAGTAATGTTTGGAGGTAAAATATTTGTAGTAAATAGTTTGCAATGGTTTTTTTATATATATACATATTAAATTCTTTGATTGTTTTATTATTTATTTATTATTTGATTGTTTTTATTCAACATATGAAAGTTTAATGAATATATGTATATATTCGGGTTCCGTGCATGGATAAAAAAAAGTGAAAAAGAATTATTTGTAATCCTCTTTAAATTATTTTGTGTTACAAGATTTGTACGTTTAGTCAATCAATTTTCTTAGCTGTTTCTTTTCTAAGGCGGTTTTGAAATTTTTTATATAAGTTAATATGCTTTATTTTAAAATTTAAAGTAAGCGATAGACGGAAGAACGAGAAAAAGGTAGCTGGAATGCACTGCATAAATATATTGGGGGTGCATTTTTTTTATCGAAAATGCTTGGTAGTTGAGTACATTACGAAAATGTTTGGTATTTGAGTACATATCATAAATAAGCATGCACATTATGTTACATAAATATTTAATTATTTGGCCACTTTTTTTAACAGTTTTTATTTGTCAAGTTATAATGTTTTGTAATTTTATTTTATATAAAAATAAACAAAACAATTTACTACTACTACTACTACTAGGAAGTAATTGCAAATTTTGTTAAAAAAGTGTTTTGATGTACCAAAAATAATATTTGTAAGAATTTGGATTACGTTTTAAACAAGTGTTCAATTGTGTAGAGTTACTTAACTGCTTCAATATAACCATCCATAATCTACGAAATCCTTGCTAGTATAGTTATACTTAAATTTATTGTCAACCGAAAATGTATGATGAACTTATTTATTATATATTAGTCACGTAAATCAATATTATTTTGATTATTTTTCATTTAAAATTAGAATAAATTAGTTAAAACACAGCTTTATTCTTAATATTATAATATTTTATTATGTTATTAGTTGTGTGGTAAGTATGTTTTTATCAATCCATATTCACCGCATAATGACCATGTTTATTTTACACACCCAAATTGTGAGTTGTAATCTGCTGAAATTCATCAACTGTTCCCAACTTCTTGCTATAAAAAATGACATTTCATGGGCGCGGCCATTAGCCCCATATAATTCGATTTATGTGTTCGTGATTCCCATTTGATTTGCACGTAAAAGTCCATATAAGTGCAAATTATGTGGGGCTTATCAGTTCGACTTAGCTTGTAGGCAACGTGAGAGATTCGCTCTCGAGTTGACTATCTGGTTAATTCCTCATCTGTGGTTCTGGCCCTAAGAACGCAAATAGTGATCCAGTTCCAGCCAGATTGTCTGTAGATTCGTTGCCTGCAATACTTTGGTCACCAGTTACCCATCCAAGTGTGACACCTGAAACTTTTCATTTTTCATTATATGGCCCAGATTGACTTCGCCATCCAACAGACATTTGACGATTCTCATGTAATTACTCTACTTTAATAGTAGGTACCTACATGGATCAGAAAGTGACACAAGGTAGAAACACTCTGGGGCTCATGAAACACTTAATCCTGTATTTTTTAATATCTTTATGTAATTTTCTCTGCAACTCAGGTTTATTAAACTCATCTAATGATCCCGAAGTTTATGATAGAGCTCGTCAAACCTTTCAAATATGCGTCTATTAATAAGACTTTGTTCTTCGAGTTTAGCAAGAATTGCAGAAAGGACTTGTTCGACTGGGTCAGCCGTTGTATAAATTTGCTGATAAGCTTGGAACGCCGCGTATAACGCATGTCTGCGGCCGAAGTTTACTCTGTTATTATGCGAGTCCGACCGAACAATCGGCTTTGGCTTCAGCTTCGGTTACATTCGGCCAATTTTTTCACCTTCGGCAAAACATTCGAATATTGAATTTTTCAACCGTTTTTCCGAGAATTTTTCGCATGAGCGATTTCAAGCAAGTCATTTTTTATTTTTTTCTTTTCGGCCAAACTCTCTTTTGGTCAGACTATAGTTATTATTTTTAATTACCTGTTCTATTGATAAGAGATATCTAAGCTTTACAATAGCAATATTATGCAAAACATCGAGGGATACAACTGTCATTTTGATTTTCTTAAGGGGTTACATGAGTTTCGCAGCTTCGAAAAAATCGATTGAATCACGAGGTTTTTTTGAGGATATCCAAACTTCAAATGCGTTTTTTTCGAAACTGTGTTTTCAAAGCCGATTGTCAAAAGTTCTCGAAAACCACTCAACCGACCTTAAAGAAATTTTACACAGGTCTTCGAGATACAATTCACGAGAACTTGGACGAAGGATTTTTTTTTTCAATCGCAACTATTTAAAAACAAAATGTTGGACGAATTTTACCAAAATTAACATTTTTTGGAAAAAGGTCTGCCAAAAATCTAATTTTCTAGCTCATGGTCTTAACTAAAACACGATTTTTTTTTTACTTCTGATGATCTTGTCACGATTTCTACTGTCAACGCGGACGCACCTTTTTTCCGCGGGATTACCGGAAATGACGTCACAATGACGGAGTTTTGAATATTTTCCTTTGAAAATTTAAGAATTTTTTTTCAAATGTATATCTTTAAGACGGTAAAAAGTTTGAAAAAAATATTTTTTTTTATATAATTTTTTTTTTTAAATATAACTTATTTTCCCTGAATAAACCCATGTAACCCCTTAAGCGACCCTCTCATTCTTTGCAGCAAAAATCTAGTTTTACAGACTCAACAGTATGGCGAGGGGCTGTGTTTATGTGAATATTGTAATTTATTTTTGAAGAATTTGTTGAATTTTGAATAGCAGTGAATATGCAAGCATAGCCACCGTATCCTAAAAGCCATCCCCGGAACTCTCCTCTATCTAAGCGGTCTTTTATACTACTATACTACCCATATATATGAGAATCGTGCGTGCTACCACTCCGTGACAAACTATGCCACTTATTTTTAAACTGACATCACAATTGCCACTCTCTCCCCCACTTTTACTTCTTAATCCTTTGGCAGCACGAGTAGGTATTATGCTTAATGTAGGCTGACTAAGTTCTTGAATATCAGCGCCATCGTCTTTTACCATAACACTATTCATTACGACCCCCGTTTCTAATTGCAGTCATATGTAACTTGCAAATCAACAGGAATGTGTCCACCTCTTGAGTTCCCATTTAGATCTGTTCTAACAATATCAATAAGCTTTTTCATATTTTGCTTTTTATAGATTTTCGCTCTTCGCGGCAAAACAGACTGATTAGCTTCGAAAATATGTAATCGGTTAAAAAATTACATTTATATTTTATTGTATTTTAAATCAGAAAACCCCGAATTTCAATTCAATTAGAAGAAAAATAAACAATTTTTAAATGTATCCTACTAAATCATTGTTAAACCACTTTATGAAAGTAGTGGTGGATTAAGTTAACTCACGGGTGACGCAGTTTAAAGAAATGCCGTTTTTAAGAAATTTGTTTTTTTTTTTAAAGGACATTGTACCTCAATTTTCGAGTACTATACTCTGTCCAACATAAATTTGGCAGTACAGGGAAGATAGGGATGTTTGTCTCTCATTCGCACTCTTTTGTTTTCCATACGGTGCTATTCTAACAAAAGCTCTTACAGGGTTTCCGGACTAGGGATTGTAAATCAGCAAAAACCTGAAAGAATATTTTGTTGGGTTACCATGCTTTTTTTTAGATTGAAATTTTAATTTTAATTGTTTTATTTATAAGAAATAAAACAAATTTATATTTGTATTATGATGTAAGTTCTTTCCAAAAGAATACTTTTTGCTGCCGATGTGCAAATTTAAAACCCAGTTTTAAAACCGTACCTGCTCATTTTAGCTAGCGTCGTAAGTTCGTTATTTGGAAAAAACTGATGCACAATTTGCCTGATGGCACACTTATCGAAATCATCTACTTTTCTTTTAAATTAGTTTGGTTTTTCTTCTTTGGTGGCGAGTTGTGGCCTATTTTAGTTAAAAATTCTGTAAACTGTTCGTTAACCCATAAAAAAAATATCACCTACTTGATTCACAGTAACTGTTTTATTTTCAAAATTTTGATGAATTTTTTTTGTCGCGCCAACAATTGATTTTTTTTTGGCACTTAAGTCTTTGGATGAATTTAAAGCCATTTCTAACAAACAAAACAAATGCAAAAAATTATCTATTTCCTTAAAGAAAACAGATTACAATTTTGTAACTGCATTTTAACGTATTCTCCACACATTAAAAGAAATGTCAAAGATCAAAACAAGACCTCCACGATAACACTTATCACTAAAATCTTTTTTCAAATCTCTAAAACCTAAAGCTCCTCAACAGAAACCCAAGGAAAATAAGTTACCAAACGGACATTGGTAACTCTCATCAATCATTGGTCACATCAATTAAATAGGCGTTGAATAGCAGCAGCCACAGGCGACAGTCGTTCAGTGTACACTCACATGTGCGCTGAATAAGACGTGGTGGATCTACGTCAGATGCAATTGGAAATTCACTGGAGGGTAAACACTTTACGAGGGGTTTCTTTCAATTTAGTATGGTAGAAAAATATGGCACCCTACTGATGTTTAAAAAGCTTCCTCATAAGACGTGTTCTGCCAATTTATGTTGGGCAGAGTATAAAACCAGTGCACCAATTCACCAGGCAGAATAAAAAGACAAAACTAGTCTGACAGCAGCAAAAATAGGTTTACTTCTTTTAAAATAACAGTTTTGTCACGACCAATGGAATTAATTTTTTTTTTAAATTTGTTACTACTTATACAAATTTTTTGATTTTCAGGTATAAACACAATATACGCTATAACTTCGGAACTATGAGACTGTTTTTAGACCCAATTGCACAGAAAATCATAAGATGATTTTATTTACCCAATAAAAAGTTCCATAGCTCTAAAAAATAACAGCGTTTTTTTTTGCATCTCATTTAATTTTTTTTATAACCTAAAATTTGTCATGATGTGTTAATGTATCGAAACAAATTTTAAAGCATCCATGTACTTGTTCAAACAACAAGTTAATATTTTGGAAAGTTTCTAAACTAACAAAGCCGCTTTAGTTATCCAAAATCCGCCTGAGATACAAATAGTCAGACTCTAAACATCGTATGGCTGACCTTTAGTGCAAGGATAACAAGAACTCAGCCTTCGGTCCGCAACAACTTTTAAGGGAGACCGACTACTGTTTAAACTGCAATAAAAAGATCTGAACTAAGTGTTTTACAATTCAGAATTACCGAGTTGACTTGTACATCCAATTTTAATTGGTTGGTGCTGAGTACTGGACCAAACAATTAAAAAGGTATCCCAATAGTTAGCCCCCTATTTATTGTCGAATTTGTTAATACAAATGTTGTTTTATTTTTAAACAATCAAAGAATAAGGTTTGTTAATAAAGAAAATCCTAAACTATCCTTCATACGTTCACGTTAGCACTGTTTTTAAACTTTATTAAAATTGTTGATAAAATGCCTTTATTTTAATTGTGGTTGAAATTTTTGCATATATAACTATTCGGAGGCAAAAAGTGCAAGAAATGACAGACTACTGGTTAAGGGCTGACGTTTAGCTGGATTGCTGCAAATTGGGGTTGTTTCATCAGATTGTGTGCTGCTTCATGTTTTTATGCAGCATTGACAGACTTTTGTCACTTCAATTCCCTTTTTGTTCATCAACCAATATTTGGATACCTTTTCCTGCATTCAGTTTTCCCCGTTTTTTTCCTCCTTTTATTTTTTTCACTTAAACAAAAAATATATATATTTATTAAACAAAACACCCGTTTTCCATATCTTAGCCGCGGAATTAACGAAGAAATGCTCTTATATTTCAAACTAATTGGATCAATAAATTAGAGAATCTTGAAAACACCGTCATCGTTAAAATAATTCAATCGGTTCAAAATTTATTCACAGGCCGTTATCAAAAAACTCAGTTTTTTGTTTTTTCAAAAACAAGTTTGAAACTCACATATTGCATTAAGGCCAGCAAGATTTTCAGTATATTACTTTTCTTGTTTTCCTGGTATTGGCATTCCCTTTCGGGTTAAAAAAATCTCGAAAAAGGAAAAAATCCCTTAATCTGTGTCTGTGTTCTGTAACTCTGTCGAGAACTTTTCGCATCGATAAAATGTAAGGCGCAGGAGTTGGTCCAATGTAAATTTTATCTGATTTTTAAGCCGCATTAATATTTTATTATTATTAGAGATGTGAAACGTATAAAATTTCTAAGAACTACGCAAAACCTAGAAGTATCGGTGCGAGAAAGTTATAGAACATGGGCACTGGTATCACTGTGTGCTGCCTGTTTCTTTGTATCAGCAGCAATATTACCGCTTAGAGAAAATAAAATCCGCTTGACCACTTCTAAAATCCGCTAGAAATGTTAATGCCTTAAGTTGACAAAAAATGTATATTTCTTTTGAGTAATTTTATTGTTATTTAATAAAATAATGGAAAAAAAAAACAAAACAATCAATAAAGATGAAACCAGTTACAAATAAATTTCCAACTCAAATATAGATTAATATATTCGCCGGCTAATAACGCTTCCTAATTCCAAGTTTGAAGTTGATGCGTCGGCAATAGTCGTTTAACCAGTTTGCGATAATCGTGGCTTTTTTATTTTAATTATGAGCTCTGGTAGGTAACAGTAATATAAGCTCATGTTGAGAACTTTGAATTGATTCATATTGTTATATCATATAAATTCCTTGGGTAGAGGTAAAAAAATAGTTCTTTTATTTTTAAAAATTAGAATGCACTCCTGTTTTTATTTAAAAATATAGCAAATATAAAGATTTCAAACAAATAACACAGAAATTAATATTATAAAAGAACTAAGGTAACAACTAAAAACACAATTCACAGAGTCTTTATGAAATAAATTCTTGTCCTGGGAATAAGTTGAATAGGTACCTACCACATAAAGTTAGTAACAGCGGCATTTTGGTCCGGAGACTCAGGGAATTTGCTTCTATCTCCGGGCTCCGGGCTCCGGGCCTTGCCCAAATTTTCCGGGCCGCAGTTTAACAATTTAATTCTTTAGGGTTTGGTACAACCTTCAAACATATTTAGATAAGAGATTACATATTTTAAAAGTAAACTACATGTAATAACAGAATTCCCACTAAGAAATACTATTCAACAAAATCCAGGAAGCAAGGACTTGTTCCTGATACTTTAAACAGAATTGTATAGACAAAATGATAGCTTACCCAAAGGAATATTGTTATTTCTGCCAACAAAGTCTGTTTTATAATAAAACGAAGAAAGCATCTTACCTAATGCAAAACGGAATGATAAGAAATAATAAGTTTTTGTTCGATTCTTTTAATTCTAGATTCCAATAAGTTCGAAAAAAGCTATATAGGGATATATCCAACTTTGACGCGGATATATCGAAAAAATAAGAACAATCAAAGAATACCTAAATGTCAAGAAGCCTCTCTCCCCAACGGGTCTTATCTTATTTCTCCAATATTAAAACTTGTTTGAGCTATCAGAATACTTATTAAGGATTTATGGTCTCTCTTACTACACTATCCCAAGGGTATAATGATTTTGACACATTGTCATTAAATGTTATGAATTATTAGCAATGTCTGTCCGTTCGTCGTTTGATTTAAGGTGTTAAAATGTTGAGCTAGAAAGCTGAAATTCGGAAAAAATACTCTCCAGTGTCCGAAAAGCTTAAGTGAAAGAACCAATTCATTTTAAAATTATGTAGTCAGCTGATAATGAAGTAACCACTTTTAAATTATAAAAAAAATAACTTTATAATGTTGTTTGGAGTAAGGACAAAATACATTTTTAAAATCTCCGGGCCTAGCCCTTAGTGGAGTTGGTAACCATACTACCACCGGATCAAAAATAAAATGTCTTACTCTTACAGACCCGACCTTGAAGGTAAATTTCCTGGAAACTCTTTGACTTCTATTTCAAAATAGTTCGGCTCTATATGAAAAAAAGGTTTCGCGCTTAGTTGTATAAATTAATGCCCAGCAATATCCTCTTTGGGCTTAATTTGCCAAGATTTATCTATTATCTCCGTTAAGCAGAGACTACTACTAGACTCCTTTTAAATCAGCCATCATTTTTAATTACCTTATAATGTAGATTACCATTTTTTTTTTCATTATAATTTATCCTCAGTACCTAATAACACTATTAAACAGCTTGCTTATTGTGAACAACTAGAACGTTCAATTTAAGCTTTGCATGTTTCTTTCCTGTTTTTTTTTCAACTTTTGTACTGTAATTTTTTTAAACGTTGGTTGCCTTCGCTTCCAAAAAAGTCACGCTTCATGCCAAGTATTATATTTGATATATACTTAAAAGTACCACAGCGACGACTGAAATGTCGTTTTAAGATTATTTATTTATGTAGCCAGAAATGACTTAAATTATCGTCGTTCGAAATACACTCGAACTCACCGTATGCTGTTTTGATAAATTCCCTGGGATGTTTGTGACAGATGACACATAATATGTCAGTTCTCAGCTCTGGGTTTTGAGTTCCGTGCGTCATGTTTGTTATTTGATTGTTTAATTATTTTGCGCTAAACTCGTTGAGTTGAAAATTTCACTTGTTTCCTATTCAGTGTGCTTTTACGTTGGAATTCACGGCAAGGTTATTTTCTTTACTGGTGCAGTTCTGGCGTAAGAGATGCTACTGCCAAATTCGGAAGCTTTTAACACAGCTGCTTCTTCAGCTTCCCAGGGCATCATGAAACTTAATCTCAGCGACAGCATAAGTAATCCAAATAAAGTAAATCGGCATTTACACTGGACGGAATAAATTGTGAATACTGCAGCCACAAGCCATCACTTAGGCTTCTAAGTGGCCCAATATGACCTGCATTCATCAGCGGAAGCAGCTAAAGTTGGACGAATAATTTTGACTAGCATTTGTAGGTATGTACTTATATTTTTTTTTTATAAACAAACAACTTTTGTTTAACTTTTGTTAAAAAGATTTGTTCTTTATTATATATATTGTTTGTTAATAGTATAAAAATAATTTTGCCTGTAATTTCACGTCAACAACTAGGTAGAGTGAATACACAATTGAACAGAAACTTCCACTATTTCGGGAAGTTGAGAAAATAATGAATTATCTAGCTATCGGTTTCGTCAACTTCTCAAATAGAAAATTAAGAGAGTCAATTTCGAGTGAATAAAGCCAATTTCTCCAGTTGACAAAAAAAACCCCAAATTATTAATAACTTCGAGTGAAGGAAACGACTCTAAGTGTCCGACTACTGGGAATATGGCCCTACAAATCTATAAAATTGAACTTATCTGCATTTTGAAGAAATAGGTAGGTATCAATCATATGTGTGTCCTATACCTATGTATATCTCAATATTGGTATTAAAATGTGGCAGATAATACATCGCAGAATAAAATTGTTTCCGTGTTACTAAAAGGCATTTCTAACATTTGAGATTTTAAACTTTTCGTTTCTTCCCTGAATCAATCCTTTAAATTATCAATCAACATACCGTTTTTAAATGAGAATATGTATCTACCTATCATTCAACGTAGATATCTATATATGTACCTATATACATTAAACATAAGTATGAATACCCTGGGTGTGTTGACATCATTAGATAAAGAAACGGTACTGCAAATTTAAGCTACGTAGTTACATCAATTCTTAAAAACAAAAAGAACTCTGAAAATGTACCGACCAATACATCTTAAACAAAAACTCTTCCTGCAAAGTCAGATCTATCGCTAAATCAACAAAATACAAAAGAGAAGGTGGCGCCATAGAAACGCCGCAAAAAAAAATTAACACAATCTCAATCCATTCCCCACTACCTACATACCTATGATTTTATATACAACTCGATTGCCAGATAAGAAAGCCATTATTTGTTAAAAGGAGATAGCATACTGCATTCTCTTTCGAGCGACTCCATTGTTGAGACGAAAATTGTGGCACAAGACACTTGCCACGCCTTTTAACTACTGCGCACAAAGAGGTGGAACAAATTACCACTCTGTCAACCAATCGCACCGCTACCAATTGGATTCTGAGAGTAACTGTTAACCGGTTTGCGCCCTTGAACGATAGAAAGGGAACTCAAATTTGTTTTTTCCTACTTGGCGCAGCATCTGCTGTTCGTTTCGTTCGTACACCAGATTTTCAGACAACTTTGTTTAGTCATTCGAGAGATCTTGTGTTGGCGGTGACGACGTTTCGATCAGTGGTATCGATTTTGTGCCGGCGTGGTTTCGTTATGAGCATCTCAATATTACGTTTCCTTTTTTATTTTTAAAATAAAGTGAACAGAAAAAAACGCGGTTTCAGTGGAGTAATGAACGTGGCGTAACGTTTCGGATTCACTAGAAAAAAATATACGCAAATATATTAATGTAGATATCTACCTACAAAATTGTGCTATCTTAAATTATATAAATTATTCATGTGTTTTTTTGTACATATGTATATGCAATTGATTGGATAAGAGTTGATTAGTGTTTAACATCAGCAAATTTGCTGGCGAAAATAGTGCAAAGTGTTTAACAGATTGGATTTAAGCTGTACAGAGTGGATAAATTCGCCAAAATTGTGGAAGCAATTAAAATGAAGGTAGGTGTTTGGATTTTTATAAATGTACCTACTACTTTATTTACATATCTATGTACCTATATCTAATAACGATAACAGAAATGTGCAATTAACAAAGCTTTTTAGTAAAGGTTAAAGCATTTCAAAAACAACAGTTTATATATTTTATAAAGTTAGATAGGAATGCGATCTACCTACAGAGTTTGCATTCCTTCCTCCTGGTTTTTAAACGCAGCCGAACTCGGGATTTTGATCCGGGTGAAAAGCTCATTTAAGAACCAATACAAATAAACGTGATAATTAAAATCTTACCCTAAGTTCAGTTCATTCATACCTAATTCCATAACATTTATAAAAGTTTTTATAAACACTTAAATTTTGTAGGGCACCTTGCACTCCCCTGCATTCGCCATTGAAAGACGCGACGGCAACCTATAGACAATAGCTACATATTACCTATGTTGATTAGCAGATTTATTTATTGCGGATCAGGCTAGGCTAGTGTTTTTTCTTAAAATGCTTTTAAATTGTCTCAATATTACTATTTCATTCGAGTTTTGAGAGTACTTGTAATTTACGCAAATTTTTAACTTACAAGCCATTTTCCTCATATAGTTCTGTGTTGCTCTATTTAATGATAACTGATAGATATTATGATAATTGGAAAACCCTGGATTAAAAGTATTACAATTTTGTGAAAATATAAGCAAATTATCCATAGTTCCGCAGCTTCTTAAAAATAAAATTACATTTAAGTGTAGGTCCATCCATTGGTGTCAAAAAGTAAACCTTCTCAGATGCAGTGGTTGGAGAATCTAGGCTTTAGGTTCTGTATGAGCCGTTTAAGCCAAATATTATTTATTTTTTGAATTTTCAGCTGAAACACAAAAACAAAACAATTGCGCGCATGCAGTTTTGTACGTTGGTGGTTTGTGTAGTTCGTGTTCTGGGTAGGCATTCCTTTTAGGACGATAATCGCCAAAGTTTCCCATAACTTGCTTAAAAATTAATAACTCATGATTTCTGCTTTAGTAAAACAATAATAAAAAATAACAAAAATAACTTCTTCAGTATTTATTATTTTACCTTTTTGTACCTATT
Source organism: Ferdinandea cuprea (assembly GCA_963576555.1). Classification (NCBI taxonomy): domain Eukaryota; kingdom Metazoa; phylum Arthropoda; class Insecta; order Diptera; family Syrphidae; genus Ferdinandea; species Ferdinandea cuprea. Next base: position 54,308,682 of record OY754960.1, read on the forward strand.
TCAGTGCCGTGTTTTAGGTCACTCTCCATTTTTTTAGCTGTACGATGGCTCTGAAGTTGTTATAGTTAGCTTTCTCGTCTACATTTGTATACTTAAGAGAAAGTTATTGTGATCGTGCGGAAGTTTCGAACTGAAACTGAGTATGAGAAAAAATATTACAACTATAGAGAAGTCCAAAAAAGTGGGTCCGCCAATGTCGTCCGTCGGTCTGTCTGTCTATCTGTTCGGGCGCCGTATGGCGAAACGGTTCGAAGGATTTGCTTCAAACTTTATATATAAGGTTTTTGGGATTACATCTCGGGGCCGTTTTGTTTTTTTTTTGTACTAAGGATACTTGGGGTAGGCCAAAAAATACTGCATACTCAGTCATGCACTTTTTTAAATTCAATAGCAGAGATTGAGGTAGGCAAAGACCTGTAACAACCGCAATGCTTTATCTGTCTATCTGACACTATTAGTTCCTCTTTTAAGAATTAAATAAATAGAAATCCAGGAGATATTAAAGAGTAAGTATTGTTAACGAGTTTATGGTTATGAATGCTTACGATCGCATTCACATTGAATTGTTAAAAAGGTATACATTTTTAATCATAAAAATATATTTATTATCGATATTAAATGTAGCAATATCTACATATATAGCTTTATACATATATAACCATATTAAACAAATTTACAATTTTTAATTAGAAAAAATAAAAAATTCCTTTGCCACAAATAAACTATACCTACTCCATGAGAGTACAACTTTTCTCGCCAATTCTATGTTAATGCTACAATTCAAAGCGAACAAAAGCATCTTGCGTAAATATACGCACATTTTATCCAATTACGGAGTCGCAAAATCGATGACAATTTCATTGGTCAGTTTTGTGACATATGAAAGTAGATATTAAGCGAAGAGAAAAGATGGCTCTTTATACAACAATAAAGTAAAGTAGGTACGCTTACATATTTCATGAAACATATTTGGTATGCGTAAGCGGTTTAGTAAGATGTATACTCGAACCATAAAGATACACAACATGCGAAAACATGTGAATGCTTATTTAATCATGAAGTTGCCTTTTTATTTGAATTTTATATGAAGGGATTATGACCTTTTTATAAAATTTTCACTTTTGCAAATACCCATGTAGTTACATAGTACCTATGTGCTTACTTACTAGATATTATGAAGTAACACGATAGAAATGTAAAATAGGTATCCAATAGCTTTAAGAAATTAGCAAATAAATATGCAAATTAGGATCTGTTTTTAAGGAAAAAATCATTACCTAGAATACATCATGTTTAATAATCGCCTTTTGTATTTTGCCAAATTATGAACTACAGAAACAGGTTCATAGTTTATTTTTTTTAGTGAAAAGATCTTAAAAGCACCTACCTATCTACAATCTGAACTCTATGGGACTGCGCATTCGATACGCAAGCTATATAAACACGGTCAGTTGTTATGACATCTTCAATAAATTCTTCTCAACAATATGCATAGGATTTTGATCTTTCACAAACGCTTTGAATTTCAAGACTTGAAATCGGCTCTTATTATTGTTAAGACACTTTTATCAAAGCATCAAATCAGAAGCGATAGTAGGTATATATATATATGTATATATAGGAATATAGACATTAATATACCCAACCGCGAAGAACTTATTAATTTGAGAATGGCTTTGTTGTGACGCCCACAATAATTGTAGATTCTTTACTTACATGTTATACATAAAGGTACGTTTTCTATCTACTATTTGGAATATTAAATTGTTATCAAAAAAGGAGAACAAGATTATGAACTTTACGTGTTGGACAATTATGATATACATATGTTTAAAATTGGTTTATTTTATTATCAACAATTTCATACTGTAGTTAATACACATATTCATTTTTTTAATGAAGCAGTGGCTTTTTATCAGTAATTGACTGAGTGATTATTTTCGACGGATGTGGTTATTTTGTTTAGGATTATCAGTGGATTAATGCGGATGCATCATAGGGAAAAATGTGCAAACTAACATTTCTCTTAAAAATAAAATTAAAATTATGAATTGTGTAATGTCATATATTCTTCTTTCTAAAACATAGAACAAATTCAATATTCCTTTTCATATACAAATATTGAGTATGCATTTCCTAGTTTTGAAAAGGCCACTGCGACCACTTTAACTTTGAATTGAATGTTTACCTTTATATCAGATGATGCGTCTTTATTTCTTACGGCACATAAATCTCAAATATTATTAAAATGAAGTTAGCGGCATACACATCTGTAAAATATAGATATAAAGATGACAAATGAAGGATTCTACTATCGATAGGAAGTCATTTTTGTTTAGTTTAGTGGTTGGAAAAAGTGGATGTAGTTTGTTTCTTTAACCAATTGGGAACCTTACAGGTGACGTGTATTATTGTTCACCAATTGGGAATATGAACCTCTGCACAAGTCGCTACCCACTCTGAGACCTTTTAAAACCCCAAATTCTGTGGCTTAACACGATTGCAAGCAGGAATGGAATATAAAGAGGTAAAGTTTGTTGGTAGGGGGTGAGTTTGGAACTACTCAACCGATAACTATAAAAAATCCACTAGTAAAATGCTACGGAATAAAGTACGGACGACTTGACCTGTCATATTCACACAATGCCCAGTATCAATAACAAATTTGACTTAGAGCTTAAATTTGTTGTATCTTACGCACTTATGTAAAAAGAAAATAAATTAAGAAGAATGGGACCACAAATTTAATCATTATATATAATTTGTTATTGGTAAGTCCCAATATATTTGTTTTTCATATGCCCCCGAATTATGCATTATGCTTTAAAACTAATTGCAGAGTGTCTATTTAATTAATTATAATTATGTGTATATGTTCAAAATAAATTTAAGTATTAATGTCTTAAAAACACGTTTTTCTGGTTTAAAGAATGCTATTTATATATCAACATATTTGATTAAGAAAATCCGTATATGTGAGTACAATATTTCTTTTTATTGTAAAACACATACGATCTTTGAAGTCTACTTCTTCTTATAAACGATTTAGATTATTTCTATTCCAACTTCTATTTTATCTTCGATGACCTTGAATAAATTAACATATTTGCTTTGCATTGGAAAGAGTGCACTCCATTCGTCATTTACTTGAAACTACTAAACATTTTTCCTAAAACCAAAGTAACAGCATTTTTAGAGTACATATTTAAATCAACTTGACTTTGCCGTTTACATATTGAAGATAAGTTACGTAGCGTGATATCTAGAAATGAAATGATTGTTTATGTTGGTAACATAAACATAATTTTTACTTCCATATATAAAAATTGTGAGAATGCATTAGGGAATACACATTACTTACTTTGGTAGTATATTATCAACATTCTGGCTATAATAACGCCAAGGTTTCCTTAGTGGTTTCTAAATATTTAGATCGTTAATCTTAATATCATTAAACTGTTAATTAGCGCAAAACTAACTCACAACTTAATATTGAGACATTTGCGTTGACCATTACAACTTAACTGTACGTATGTATGTACTTCTTTAAATGTCAAGCAGAACTATGCGACCACAAACAAATGCCATATATATTGACATACGACTATACAAACATGTTAATTTATTTATGAATTTCTTGTACACAGAAATCACCTGCCAGTATAGCTTATAATTCAAACTAAAATTGTTATTTTTATTTTGATGGAAGTGTTGTTTTATTTAATGCAATCTCATAAATAGTACCCATGTGAATTAAGTTGCTGCATTTGTTAATGTTACCATCACCAGAGTCTGGTTAGCAAAGCGTCAATTACGTTGATGGATATTCTGCTATTAGACATGAGATATTGAAATAATCTGATCAAAAGACTGAATAAGGAGTACAACATTATTGTGAATTTACAAGATGTCCGCATGTGAAAAATAATTATCGAATGAGAACATTAATAAACTGTGAGTTCATGTGTGTTTAACCTGTTTACAAACTTCTTTGTATGGTTATTATTTCGTTTTTGTATTATTTAAACCTATTGTGGAAGTTTGTCAGTTAATGGTGGCTCATTTCCGTTCGGGATCTCATTGGAATGCAAAGCTTGACAGCATCTCGTTGTGTAGTGTAGTAGCAGGTACGTGTGAAATTCTATATTTGCATCGAAACTATACTTTGTTTAATTTCTGCTACTGAACATCCGGAGAAGAACATGTTTTACAATATAATGGTAGACCCAAATGCAGTGGTACCTCGACTATTATATGAATGAGAGCACCTTAAAACAAACTTAACTAGCGGAAGATGTTTCGAAGGTATTGCATAATAGTCGCTATGTAGATTTCTTGTTTGTAATTCTGAGCACGTCGTCGTTGGTTGACTTTAAATGTTTGTTTATACGTTTTCGATGTAATGACTCAGAATCTAAATTAACTTTTGTAATTGTAATCCGTAAAGTCGGTTCAGAATTATGTTATTATTTTGTTAAGATTAGAATTACAAAATTAAATTTACTAAATAAAGTTTTTTGTAGTAGATACAAAATAGGTCCGATTAATCGTGTTTATTTTGCGTGCATAGTCCGCATATTTTACAATTTGGAATTTACTGTCAAATAAACTATCAATATAACATACAATGGTCAAAGTACAATAAAATTCGAAAAGAATTATACAACTTATTCATACAACTATGATATGTATATTGATAAAATATGTTCCTATAGTTACAGCCGTCCTTGTTAAAAGTATGCATCTAGATCGCATTATAATGAATTGTGTAGCAAATAGGAATTATGCAGCGAGCCAAACAAAAAAAATGTGATGAAAAAAGCTGATGAACATGTTCTTTGATCCGAAGAATCAATCAATTTATAATGTATTATTTTTTGTATTCATTGTGGTATAAGGTACTAATTATTCATTAATATAATAACTATGTTCCTTAATGTATTTTGGCTCATTGAATCAACGAAATTTGTTGCTCAATGTATGTATTATATTCACTAATCATCAAATTATGTTCGTTGACTCAATGTATTTTGATCATTAAATTAATGCTCAACCTATATTGTTCGTTAAACTAACGAATTTTTATCATACTTTTGTACAAAAAAAGTTAAATAAATACCCATTAAAATACCCAAAACAAACTTCATATTTAATTAAAACCATTTATTTACTCAGTTGAATAAATGTTTACATATTGTATGATGAAAACAAAGTGTGAAGCTTCACGAATTCGGCCTTCTGGACGATACAAAAATATAAATTCGCTTACATAATGGTAGGCGACTCAAACTGTAAGGTGTAGCAAAAACATAAAGATTTATCATTCAAGTAATTCTTGTAGACGTCAGTATCTTCTACTGAGACGTTGTAACTTTGGGTACTGGGTATTCACAAATATTATGGTATGTACAAATTTCTCAAACACAGAGCTTTTTATAAAATAAATCATCTAACACTCAATATCAAAATCTATACAAATTCTTAATGGTAATCTGCAAAAGCTGGCTACCAGCTCCGTTAGAACAGTCATAATATTATCTTTTAGTTATCAATCAAATTAAAGTCATCGATTTGTATAATCTCATTATAAAGCCTGCATTCACAAAATCAAAATAGAGGCAATTACCCAATGGATTATTTAGGTTTATTAATTAATATGAAATCGTAAAGCAGATGAGATTAAAGACATATTACAAATATTAGTTTAATATTAATTAAGTTAAAAAATCGAGGGCAACTGTTAAAGAGTGAATAACCCTCTGGGAAGCCAAATACTAATACCCTCTGTTCAGGCAAATGTCATCACATCACCTATCTAGAGTGTCCAACAAAAAGCCTATATGTTTCTTGCTCCTGAATATGTATGACTCCATAAGATCGGTGTGGAGCTAAATGCCGCTATAAATTATAAAAAGAAACCCGATGAATAGCTTTTCAAATGGAATTTTTAATTTAATTTCTGTTTTGTGTGTTTCCTTTCGTATGCTCCTTGTGCTTACGTCTTAAGTTATGGGAATGTTCTAAAACGTAATATCGGAAAGATGAAATATTCAGTCACAACTATCAGAACGAATTGGGCGTGTGTTTACGGACAATCTAAGAAATTGTTAAATAGTTTATTGTATTCATGTCATCTGTAGAAATTATGTGTTAGAGCATTTATGGTTCTCACTTTGTCGGGACAATTTTCCCATAATATTCGTAAACTGAATAATTTAGGCACTTGTAAGTTATATGGACCATAGGAATATTAATATTAATTTTTTTTGTGTATGATGTAAGTGCTTTGGAATTGATTAAATTTGTCTTTATCGTGAACACATAAGTCAGTTAAGATGATTATGTTCGATTGCCGATTATTTTATTGTATGTGACTCTTTTCTAGAAGCGCAGTTTAAGGACATGACGAATCTAATAACAAACATTTTTCACAATGAAGGATACTAGATAAAGGGTGTTTTTTAGAGGTATAAAACTTCGAATTGAAATAAAACACTAGAAAATCGTTTTAATGTCAATCAATGTGGCTTTATAGGATAATTTTATGCCATTAATGTTTAAATATGATTTCGGGCATGTGGCCGCCGCGGCTGGTTCGAACAAAGACAAGTCCAGAGGTCCAATTTTCAACCACTTTTTCAAGCATTTGGGGCTGTATTTTGGCAATAACGATACGAATGTTGGCTTCCAAGTCCCCTAACGTTTACCTGGTTTATTGGCGTAGGCGAGCGACTTCACATATCCCCAAAGAAAATAATCCAATGGTGTCAAATCACACGATCTTGTTGGCCAATTGACAGGTCCAATCCGCGAAATTATGCGCTCATTGAATGTTTCCTTCAATAAATCGATTGTGACGTGCGCTGTGTGGCATGTAGCGCCGTCTTGTTGGAACCACATCTCATCTACATTCATGCCATCCAATTCGGGAACAAAATAGTCGGTTATCATGGGTCTATACCGGTCTCCATTAACGGTTAATGACTCTCCAGCATCATTTCGGAAGATGTATGGCCCAATGACTCCAACAGCCCATAGATCACACCAAACAGGCAGTTTTTGTGGATGTAATGGCGTTTTAAGGGTCTCATGTGGATTCTCTTCACTTCAAATGCGGCAATTTTGCTTGTTGACGTAGTCATTCATCCCAAAATGAGCCTCGTCACTCAACAAAATTTTGCGGTTAACTTCGCAAATTAAACCATTATTTTCAAAAAAATTTGCACGATTTGCAAGCGTTGTTCATTTGTCAACCTGTTCATGATGAAATGGCAAACCAAACTGAACATAAATGCTATTAGAGTTGCCACATTTGACCACAAAATGTCAAACCAACCTCTATTCGAAAAACCAACCTCTTAAAAAAAAACCCTTTAGTTCGAAATATCACACTTTATAAGTTGACAACAATTCTTAATTAAAGCCAATGATTACTGAGACTAAGCATAATTGTTGATAACTCAAATGCATATTGGTATTGAAGGTCCCTTCTATTCCTTTCAAAAAGTATATCTTCGCACAAACAATGACTGGAGAAGCTATAGGCTTTGGGTCCTGTATGTGCCGTCAACTTCCAAACAAAAATGTCTCTATACCCATGGGAAAAAGTGGCAGTGTATTTCAGGCAGAGCTCCACGCCATTAAGGAATGCGCAAACCTAATTCACATCTCAGATATTAAAGGCGCTAGCAAGCATATATTTATGGATAGTCAAGCAGCTCTAATCGCGCCAGTTATTGACTCCAAATCAGTAACACACTGCTTTCTTGACACGAGGGAATTGAAGGAAATGAAAACTCTGCCAATTTGGCTAGAAAAGGCTCGGGACCCCCTTTATAGAACCCGAGCCTTCCTGTCCAAAAAATAAATCAGCTATTTATCTGAAATTAAAAAGAAGGAAACACAAAATGTGCATCACCCAGGTCTTACACAGAACAAAAAGGTTATACAGCCCTTCAGAAACAATGCCAAGAAGTTACTTTAACTAGAAGTTACTTGAAGAAGACGAAACCGCAGAGTACATCATATGTGAGTGCCTGGTTCTATACGGAAAAAGAAGGACAACTTTTCTCAGAGAATTATTAAGCTCTGACGCTACTAAGAATTCTTCTGCCATTTAGACATTTAGCACAAAAGATATTTTAGTTCGCGGGCAGTCGCATGGCATTGGCGAGTCAGAAGCTAAAAAAAAAACAAATTTGCAGTTTACGCCTTACATATATCATTTGTGTCTATCTGTGCAGGAGTTTTCAGGCATGCATTTCTTTCGTCCTTGTATTTAAACGTTGACTGGCAGCTTTTTCGACTGGGTTTGTCAAGAGAGTTTGTCGACGTAGGGACTTCTAATGCGATCCCGAAATCGTTGCTCCCCCTGTCTTGCGAATTATCTACACTTGGCTATTGTCAAATTTGACCTTAAACTTTTTGGGCACTGGCCAACAGCATTGTCTTTCGGTTTTGGGGACATTTCTTTTCATCCACCCTGAGTTTATTCACAGTCACTTCTCTGTTGATCAGATATATCAGATATTCGAACTTTTCGCACTTTGGAATAACTTGATCATAAAATTAAGGATCAGTTACTTTTAGTTCAAGCAGATAAATCGATGACCGCAATTCAAAGCAAAAGACTTAAGACGCTCCCCTTGTGCACGCTGACTTTTATTGAGAATACATAGGTGAGTTCAGAGGCTAATCTAACTCATATATTTGCTCTCTCAGACATATTTATGTACATACGTACACACAGAACAAGAAAGATTGTTGCAGGATGAACAAAAAACGCTTGTTAAAAATCGTTATGGGTTAACATAATAAATCAATTTCACAGGAAGTTGATAAAATTTCATAAAAAAAACTTTTTGTCTCTTTATAATAAAGCAGTTTAGTTTGAAAGTTAAGGACTCAACTGTCTTACGCTAAAAGATTTGCACCATTTTTGCTTCCAATTGAATGTATATTCTTATACCAGACGATGCGTCTTAATTTGACCTTTCTAATGGTATATAAATATATCTAAAATATGATTAAAATGGAGTTAAACTTGTTACAACATCGTGTAACAACGATGGTAATAATTAATCTTTGATAGATTTCGTTGTGGGTCGTCGTCTTTTTAAGAGCCTAGGTAGGAAAAGTCCCTTAATACCTTTAATGAATACCGTAATATCAAGGCGGAAGGCGTGATTGAAGGTTGAATAATATTTTATGATTTATTTATTGATTGATAAATATTTTATGGCTGCATAACCTATAAAAATGCATATATCTAAAGTTGCAAAACTCGGAATATGAAAGAAGATTTTGATAGAATATTAAAATATTCACGCTTCCAAAAAATTTAGAGAGAGAGATATTCTAACGGGCAATATAAATATAGTTGCGAAGTTAAAAGAAATTCCTACATAGAAATTAGGAAAAACATTAAACGTATATAATATAGGTTGTCATCGACGAATGTTATTTCAATTGTGTCACTTTTGACTTCAGTTAATATATTGTGTAAATGCATTGCAATATTGAAAAAAGTTTTGTTGCAAGATTTCTACAGTCATGATATATAATTTAGAAAACGTTTACAAAAAATATATTTTTAGTTAATAAAATGCAACCTATGTATGTAGAAAAAAAACTTGTAACAAACTTCTAGTTTCCAGAAGGCATACCTATGCAACAATGTCAAAAATGTTGCTTGCAGCAGCAGCATGCCATAAATAACTAAACAAATTTAAGATTTATCACTGAAAAAAATAACGACGACCTTCCCTTTTGTAATAAATATGATGCTCATACCTTTGCTATTACGTTCCAAACGATTTTTCGAGAGGATGGCATTATGGTGTGCATCTGCGAAAAGGTACGATGAAGTACGATGCGGGAAAATATAATGCTGCATGTCACAGCAGGGTTTCAAAGTAGGCACATTGACATCCACTCAAGTGATTGAATAGCAGCACTAAAGTCACACTGTTGTAAACCTCAAGTGAAACCCTTAAACACAATTGTGAAATGGTTCCGCATTGTTAAGTCTGGGTGTGAGTCGTCCCTCTTTCTACAATTTACATGCATTGCTCATTCCCCTGCATTTTTGACACAAGCGAAAACCTATGAATTGCGGTGGCAATAGATACATTTTATTACCGGCATTCAATGCATGCTTTATGTATGTATGTTTTAGAAGTACACCGGATTTTAAAATGCAGTTGTTTCTTTTTTTTGTGTTTAAATGTATGTATATCTAGATAAGTATTTGTATTTTAATAGTTTGTGTGTATATTTTGTCGCAAGGATTTGTGTACGTAAGAAATAGGTGAAAACCTCTCAATTACCTGTTGGAAATTTTTGTGTGTACCAAACCTTTAAATATTTGCCGCCGCCGTTACACGATGTCAAAATCAATTGTTCTGGACAAAAACAAATAACAAACTTATTGGCTTTCTACTCTTATTTAATGGGTTTAGTGTACGGCTTTGAGGGTATCTGATGCCAAGGTGTTCAACAATTGTCTTTTGGAAGTTTAACACCCGGTACACGGACATGAGTCCTGACAGACATCTGGACAAGACAATGTGGTAAAATGGGGTGCGCCACACATTATAGGCATTTATCATTAATTATCATCATCGTCAACAATATTTGACGTGTACAAAATTGCACAAGATAGATAGAGATGCCAGATTTATATTTATAGTTTTCAGCTCATCAGCAGGTCAGTGACTTTATAAGCCAAAATTACTTTTGTTGAATCTATGAAAATGCAAAGAAAAGAAAGAGATAATTAAATAGGTAGGAGCCCATCTCTTGCGAACGTTCATGAGAAGGAATAGGCATTAAACTGTATGTCCCTAACGTAAAAAAAAATATATATATATATATATCCGCACCCACAATGGTTTGTAAAGCTAGGCTTTAGTTCCTGCACGGGCCGTTTACGCCTAAACCGAGAAAAAATAGAGTAAAAGCCAGTATAAACACGCTTAAATTAATCAATTTTCAAGTCATATTCACCGCTATCCGATCTGGGCTTAAATCAAGCACATCAGTCTGAAACTAGTAATATACCGTTCTAACTTTTAGAAATTGAATGATTAATTTAAGAACTTTTCTAGTAACTACTCGTCCTTAACTTAATAAAAATTAAAGGGCTGTATTCTTATATTAGGAACGCTGTGCCTAATTTAAGTATGTGCATTTTTGGATTAATACACAAGGCATTCTTAAACTGATTATTATTTTAATTGCTATGATGACTGTCTGTTATTAATTTTAGAAGGCTCCTCCTCAGTTTGGGTTTAAACGATGTAAGATTGATTAATCTGACATTCTCGAGTCTCATTCTTATATTAGAGAAGAAGAAACACTTTCTTTTCTTTCTTTTACATATTTATTTGATAAACATTTTTATTCAAGATCTAATTTGATAAACAGTCTTATTCAAAATCTAAAGATTTTAGACATTTTCATTTCGTATTAAAAAAATATGTTACATTATTTTTGTTACAGAGATTTGATAATTTGGTTAAAAACCAAACATGACATGATAATTAAACATGTCTTTTAGTTTCAGTATTCTGTTATCTATCAAGTCAACATTCGCTCTTGTATGTACATTAACGGTTGATTGGTGCCAAGGTATATTTAGCATAATTTTCAATAGATTATTTTGGCACACTTGCAATCTATTTATGTGACAGCTTTTGGGTGGAAACTTGAATATTGCCGTTGTTTTAATTGCGCAGTCTTGAGCCTATTAAATATAAAAATAAAATTACTTACAAAACATTTATTTACTTATATTTAATATTTATTTGGTGGGATAGAAAATACCCTCTATGTTTAATATTAGTTAAGAACTCATTGCAAAATTTTTTATTTTTTGTTATATGTATGTATATTCATCCCATCTTTCAAACATCCAATTTTCTTCATTCTCATGTGTACATGTTAAAATCAATATTTACATTAAAATTTAAAAAAGTATTGAATACTATGCGAAGGTTGAACTAGAAGGCAGAATAAACTGCAGAGATCGATTGCAATTGAAATTCAACTGTCAACATGTTTTATCCTTAGTCAACATGATTCTACCAACTGTTAACTTACTCTTAAACGGAGTAAATTAGGTTCACAAAATGTTACTTTTACTCTTGACAAAGATAAAATAAAAATGTGGTTGGAATAGTGAGGACAAATGTAGTAAACAAAATTGTATTTACTTTGCATCGGCTCATACGAGAATCATATGGAAGGATTATAAAAACTCGTTCGGAGTAACTGTAATTTATAAAAAAGAAATTAATGTCTTATACTGAATGTACATTTTCTTACTTTACTTTTCTTATTTTTTTTGTGCATTCTTAGATTAAGAATGTACGAAGTGTAATAGTTTAACCAAACTGAGAAAACATGAAAGAGTGTAAAAGTATTATTAAAACTACAAACTCTTAATTCGAGTAGACAAAAAGTAGACCTGCCTGTAACAATGTGGACGTTTCAAAATTGAAATGTTTTAATGTAAATGTTTTTAATGTAAGAATTATATATTAATAATGTGTGCTTTCTAAAGTTAATCATAAAAGTACTTAAATTCGGGTTCTTTATAACTTTGTAAATAACTCAATTATTAAAAAAAGGCTTATAAAAATATGATTTCCACATAATAAATTAAGAAGAAAATACAGGAATGTTTTGTATATATCAGTTTGTATTAATTTCATTTAAAGTGCAAGGTATTTTGATTTTTAATTATTTTCATTGCATGGTACAAATATATGAGTTTTTTTTTAAATAAATTCAGTCTTGAAGAGCGTGCTACGCTTAAATAGGTTAGGGCGGTAGGCTCCGAAACGAGGAATATTACACGTTTTGCCGCTGCGCTGCTGTGAGGAAGACTTAACAATGGGCTAACAAAATCTGTTGTTAAAGGGAAAATTGGTTCATGAAGAACATTTTTTAATATCTCTGACCAAAATTCTTCGATTTCTAAAGAATGAGAAACCATGGATTGATTGAGAAGTGTTCGCACTCCATGTCAATACTCTTCAATATAGTTTTCATCAATCAAGCGCAAACAAAGTTTTATAATATATTCGGCAAACACCTGTCATTTCGATTACTTGATTTTTTTTAAAAATTTGTTGTTTTAAGAAGGCTTGGCTTAGCTCCAACATACATCGAGTCAATATTTTGTTAAATAATTGTCAGAAAAGTTTGGATTAGTTGAAAACTTGTCACATAAAAACTCAGGTTCAATACAAATTTGTAAAATGATTTTGTAAAATATTTTAATATATGGCAAAAATGTATGTAGTCGGACAGATTGAGATAGATACTATAAGTTCAGCTGTTTAGTTAACTGAAGAACGTAGGCTAGAAATAATCAATCAGCTCTTCTTGAATCTTGTGAACAAGATCTTGGTTGCTGTCAGAACATTCAAAAGAATTCTCCCAAAAATAATGCAGGATACTGCAGGCAAAAACACAAGAAATGCCCTCATTCCCTTTTGTCAATAATTTGAAAGATAAATGTTGTAATAGAATTATTCACTTTGCCATAGGTATGTGAAAGATTTTTCTTGTCTTTAAGTACGGATGTGAAAGGAGCAGCACTGGAGTACGGACGTGTCGAAAGGAGTACAATACTACCATAGGAGTACTTTCCGTTACACTGGATATAATCGCTTTCACCACTCTTTTGATATTAATGAATTAAAGCTCGTACCAGTAGTACTGTGTTATTTCTATGAAGTCGCCTTCAACAAGTAAATTTACCTTATTATTAAAAACTGCCCGTGTGTACAATTTATGCGTAGTGTATCTTATACCTCTTAAATTTGTTACCTACGTATTAGTATCATATTGCTCACAACAAATTCTCTTAGCCTGACCCACTTTTCTCTAATCAAGATTAATCCAAAATTCGATAATTATGTACCGACATATTTAAGTACCAACAAAATTGTATTTGCAATTCTAATCTTATTTTTTTAATTAAGTTTTTGATACTTGTGGCAATTATTTGTTTATGTTTTTTTTCTTCAAATTTCTTTATTTACCTTCAAGCTTTCTCACGCCTTTATAATATATACATAAATATCCACATATTTATAAGTATAAAGATACAACAGAACAGAATATTACTTACTTTGAAAAAGAAAAAAAAACCATTCGGAAAGTCCAAATGTTCGTTAAGTCCATGCGACTTATTGTATTGTTAATGCTGTTCCATACGATTATAGTGTTACAGATCGTGTGACAAAAGGGTATCTTGAATTTTTTAAGCTTCTGTTTCCCACACTTCACATCTTGGAATAGGTACAATCTCGATGTATAGATAGAAGATCTGGGGTTCACTTTCTAATATGATCGATCCCACAAGTATCAACTGGTTAATATAATTTTTGTTTTCCTTTAACTTCAGATAGTGTTGACATAAAAATTTCCGATACGAAAATTTAAAAACAGTTTGAAACAACTTTGATTTTCAACTTGTTTTGATTACCTTAAAGCGTAAGTAATTGGGTTAGGATTATTACCAGTCTACCTCTTATTGATTTAACCTGCGTAAAATTATTTAATGAAAAAGTTTCTAAATGTTGCTGAGACTACACGTATGTATTTTTTTTACAATGTTTATCCTCTATAGAATTATAGTACTATAAAAGAAATCCTTATCAAAATGTTGTTTTGGACAGAAATGTAATTGTGAAAAGTGTAACTTATTGGCGTCATGGAGGAGGGTAACACGATTGTCAATTATTGCAATTTTAATGTGTGAGTAAAAAATACGACAGTCAATGTGGCATAACTTTTAAACTCAAACCATACAAATATGATAACTACCTATTAGTCTCTGCAGTTATAGCAAATAGAAGAAAATTCGCCTTAAATGACAAACTCTAAGCAAATTGTTCTATATCTCGGCATAATAGAAAAATTCACTTGCAATATATCAATATAATATAATTAGAAACTACCATATTTCATATTATGCAAACTAAATAAAATTTTGAAAAAGGATCAAAGCAATTCAATTTAAAAACGGGTCAACTATCAAAGTTAACATGTATAAAATGATAACCTATTTATAAATAAAACCTTAGAAATCTCACGAACCCTTTGTCGGATTATTATTAAATTGTGTGCGATAAATTTGTTTGCGCGTTCTTTATGGTGCGTGAACTTCAGAACTTTTCTATCTTTATTAGGTAATCAATTTATTTTATCCTTAGCAAGGCAATTTAATTGCAATATAAATAAATACTAGACACCTGCAGATGCTTTGTTCGTTGGCTCATTATCTGAGGCGGTATAATGTCCTTCCACGCTCCCTTTTAAGTAAACACAGAAGGATACCTATTTCTCAACGTCTTTTATCATTGCATACACAGTTCTCAGACACTGTTTGGAGAACAAATATACGTTTCTTATTCAATTCTCACCAAGTCTAAGAACGGTTTCTGAATATAAAATCGAATAGATACATTGCAATCGCCGCGGTATATAAGACTAGTCTGTTTAGAAAATAGCCCATGAAAATCCCGATGGCTTCTGCCTCTTATAAGTTCTCTCCAGATACCGGCAGACGTAAGTCAATATACGTTTATTGACGTGTCCATAGTTTCTATGGGGCGGTTTCCCTTTTATTACTTATGTTGTATTTTATCCGGTATTGTTTTCTCTACGCTTTGGTCTGGACTTCTTTATTTCGTTTTGGGATATAAATTTCCCCACTTGATATGGTAGTCAGATTTGGTTGCTTGTTTTTCTTTATTTTTTCGTTGTAAGATCTATTTTCTCTTCTTATTTTTTCCTTTTTATTTGTCATCCCATAAATTAACTGTTCTCGATCGCCTTTGATCTGGACCTACTAATTTCACTGCACAAAGTATGCTTGTGTGTAAGAAGTGGCTAGTGGGATAATATATTGACATATTGAATATACGATATTCGGTCGAAAGTTCATCTGCATTTCTCAGGTTTCCCAGATAAAGAATTTTATTTAACAATATTGCTTATTTTAAGTAGCTCGAAAGATATTCGATTTGTCTTCTTATCTTTGGATATGTTAAACTGTTATATGATACTTTCGAGACACCAGGAAAAGAGTTATCAAAATAAAAATACGCATAAATGTATAACAATTTTCTGACTGAATGTACATATATTGAAATATTGTTTGATACCTAAAGAGAAACCTATGCTATGATAAATAATATAACATAAGGTCACAACAAGGGAGAAGACAAAAACAAAGACCTGCCCAATCGGTGGGAAACTTTAAAGTTATCTACATAATATATTTTCATCTCAATGACGCAGATTAATGAGTTCAATTAATTGATGCCAAAAGCTACAAATGGTTTTAAAAGAGTTTCCTTTGTCTGCCTTATTATATCATTGATTTGTTTAATTTTTACTTAATTTTCGGATTGGTATCAACAAGGAATTGATACCTATATGTGAAACTTTAATTTTTGTTTGCTGCAAGTTATTGAATGGGCATAGGCCGTAGGTATGGATAAAAACCCTAACCTTAATAAAGAATGAATGAATGAATATTTTATGTGTTCGTACATTGAGTGTAATTCCTCTATTTACACAGAGTTATGACTTTAATCTTGCTTTCGAATATTGTTTTAATACGATTACAAAGCTATACATAAATAGTAACGAAACTGCTGACCAATCAGTAACCATTACCAACTAAAAGCATTTTTTCGACCTAACTTTGCCGTCATTAGACGAATAAAAAACTTACAAATGACTACTTTATCAGTCTGAATTTTTACCAAATTACCAATGTGGTAATTTGATATGGATGGTACTTTTTAATTAAAGTTAGGTGGATCTATTTGATCGAAATATATACTGAATACTTTTTCAAAAAGACATCACAACAAAAAAAAAAATTTAAAATAAACAAAGGTTATAGAACTACAGATGCATGTATTTTATTTATTTATTTATTTATATATTCAAAAGTTCAAAAAGAAAAATTCAGCTTTTCAGCTTTAAGTTATATAGGTAAGTACATTGTGTTGACAGATACTGACACGAGGAGGTTTTTTTAAAACCTTATAATAGTACAAAGCCTTAAAGGTAGAAATCCAAGACTTTTAAACAACTTTAAACCAGGGGATCGATGGTTAACCCTGCATATAGTACGAACAGATTTTTTTTGATTGATTAGCAAAGTCTCTATTTTATTGAAATGCGTACCACCCTAACGAGCAATATCAAACTGCAGTTAAGATTTAAGAAGACCGTTATAGACCAATTTTAAAATAGGCAAACTACAGTATTGGCTGAGATGATAAATTTTCCTAACAACACTGTTTAGATATTGCTCTAAGGCCATAGTATGTACTATCCAACTGATGTTATAATCCAAAGTAATACCTAAGTACTCAAAGCTGCCTACACGTTCAATTTTAAAACAGTCAGCAGTGCAACAGACGTTTGAAACAAAACTGGGTATATTATTATCGTGAGTAAAAGGATTACTTAAACGGAATCTATTGCAATTGGGCACATGGTATTGTAAAGGCATCACAGATTTTTCCCATTAAGTTAAAAATCATGAACTTCATGAACCAATGTGTGAAGTTTGAACAATCTCTGCAATATTTCTAGATCATCGTTAATATCCAAAGATATGTTAAAATAGAACTTACCGAATAAAACAAACCAGTGTCATCTGCAAAAGCAGTGAGTTTACCCTTGAAAAGTAGGACCCAAAACAGAGCCTTGTGGAACATCTGTGTTGATGGGATGAGTCTTGAGTAAAACCTCTGAAGCCAGCGTTATAAAGTTTTTCAAGCAATATCAATATCATTAAATAAAAAAGCAGGGCTATCAGATACATATATTAATGCTGCTGTATAATTGTCCGCACAACTTTAACAAGGCATCTACCAGTTGATTTGCCACTATGGAAGCCAAACTGCGAGACACTGAAGAAACTTGTTTTATATAAGAAGCACAACATTTTTGATTTGAAAAGGGATATTGGGCGGTAATTGTTTAAAGACACAGTATCACCTTTTTTATGTAGTGGGATAACAACAGCTGTTTTTAGTGATTCCGAAAAATACCCTTTTGTATACACAAATAGAAAATATGACAAAGAATATCTGGAACAAGAAAAGATAGGCTTTTTAATATGTTACTTGAGATCGGTGCTGGGAAACAACTCCCGAATTTGATTTGGAACTTATGTCTCACTTAAGTGGGACGTAGGTCCCGAAAAATTGATTCAGGACTTATGTCTAACTAAATAAATATTTTTTTTTCGTAGCCTTAGAGAATTTTCAATGAAGAGCACGCAACAAGAATCTATAGTCACTCAAACACTTTGTTGGCTCCATTTTTAAGTGGAAATAAAACCTCATGAGCTATGTGGTCTTATTTCAATGACTACTGCGAAATAAGGCCCGCCGCGCAGTGGGACTCACTATACGGGAAAGATAACCAAAACTTAATTTTCAAATTATAACTGTTATTATTTGCTCTTTATTATTATGTCAGGTTATGCTCTCCGGCTTCTTCTTATGATTTTTTTATTCTCATAACGCTAAAGTGTTGCACAGGTTAAAGCTATAAAGATGTGAAACCAAGAGTGTCAAGAGCATTATTTAAATTTCATTAATATTTTATCAACTTATTTAGTAGTTTTTACTTGTTTAAAAACCTGATCACACATAATCGGCTATGGAAAAAAGTAAGCACTATTTTGTAAATATCATGAGTTAGAGTACTTTGTGTCTTTCGATCAATATAAACAGTTTGTTATTTATATAGCACATTACTTTTAAAAATTTTTAGTCTCTTCAGTACAGTAGAGTATTCTTAACATAAAACTGGAGTCAGAAGTGAAAGCGAGTCGCTCCTTTTTTTAAATTTTTTTTTCGCCTCAAAGTCTTACCCTATGTTTACCCTGATGACAAATACATATTTTTGATTTTTTGACTTGCCTTGTCCCACTACATTTAAGTATCGAAAAAAAAAAAACGGTAAGTCTTCAGTTTTATGGCGAAATCCTAAGTCATCTTCGCCCTGTAGATCAATAAGCCCTCAGTTTAAAAAAGAAACAACAGAACTTGCAATTTGAAAAAAGGAGAATATTGACCGTCAAATTGAATTGCTCACTCCTACAATAGTCTTACTAGATGGCCAAACAATTTTCGTTACTCACCAACTAATGTTTACAATGGTAGATGGAAAAATATGTTACTTACTTTCTGGCAGTAAATCTTCATTAAAATGCTATTTATGTAATGCAAATTCAAAAGACTTTAACGATCTGGAAAACCTTTGTCATAGACCTATAAATACCGAATATGTGTCTTTTGGAATCTCCGTTTTACATGCGTGGGTACAATCATTCGAATCATTGCTTCACTTGAGCTATAAAGTGCAAATTCAAAACAGAGCTGAGACTTATTGTGGACAAGCCTAAACCGGGTATTGGCAATTCAAATGACGGTAATGTAGCGCAGAAATTCTTCCAGAATCATATAACTTGTGCAAATATTACCAAAATTGATACGGAGCTAATTCGAAGAATTTTGCAAGCAATATCCAGCTTTATTACCGATTGGGATGTTAAGTTAAGAGGCTTAAGAGTCAAGAAATAAAGACTTCAAATCTTACAGAGAATTTTTTGGCATGAAAACTTCCAGAGTAGACAGTATCACCGATATTGTGAACAGGTTATATATTTTATCTGACCCTTTGCTAAGTCTTTTGCGTAAACTATCTGTTTCGAGAAAGATATGTTTGATATTGATTTTCTTAACATGTTAGAAGAAGAGATTTAAGTTAAAATAATAACAAAAACAATACACGCATTTTCGACTTGATTGATTATCTTGGCGCCAGTGTGCGCTGGGCTTTATTTATTTTTTTTTAAATTCTTAGTGATTTTGTGGTGGTAATGGATTTGGAGTAGGCGTGGGGTTGGGTATATGCAGACTTTGTTTATACCCAATAAATCTTTGCATATACCTAACCTGCATATTGAATTCGACAATTCTTAATACTTGAAATAACTTTCAAGTAGTTCAAGTGGTGTTATTTCTATGTTGATGTGGAAAACTTACCGTTGCGTATTATTTGTTTTATTAATCTAGGGATCCTGAGGTCAAGTTAAATGGTGGTTAGGCGGTGGTCACTTATTTTGGAGTTAAGTATAGCCGTTCTAAATTTAGTAGAATTATTTCTATGTATCTTATAATGCTTAATGTTTGTATCTTGAACCACACGCGTTAGAAAAGTCAGCAAACTTTCCCGGCCAAAGGAAGACATAACCGATAAAAACTTGTCAGGTTATGGTGGCGTTACAGTTTTTACGTCAGCTTATATATGAACAATTTAGGCAAAAAACATTGCGGTATTGATCAAAAGCTTGAACGCGGTTTGCTTGTTATTGATATTATTTAAGGCCACTTGGAGAGGCAATATATTTGCACAGAGAACTATGCATATGTATGTAAAGTTATAAAAAAAAATTCCAGTTCTAAATGAATAAACTTCAGTTTTTTGTTAGCTAAGCTAGCTACTGACAGCTTGACAGCCGCTTTTGTCGTAAAATATTTTAGTGTTCTGAGCACTAGAAAATTATACATAAAATTATCGAAAGTAAATGAATAGCTTATGTTAATAAAGAAATATGTCATTAGCGAGATGACAGGAGATGACAAATAAAAGAAGTCAAGATGTAAATTGGGCTTTGGTTTCATATTACCAAAGTGCAAAAGGCAATAACATGTAGTTAGTGTGGGAATTAAAACCAATTTATTATAAAATATATTATACAGTACACTTTTGTAAATTGAATTTCAATAGTCGTTTCTTAAAATGAAGCGGAACATTAAATGTAGTAAGTATGCTAGCAAATTTTAAACGAAATAGTATACATATTTAATTATATATGTGAATTAAGAACGAATGCATCGGAATCGCTTGTTAAAATAAATGTATGTATGTATTTGGTTAGTTTTCAAACATTTGTGTTCTACTGTAGAGACGTTGAAAGCTTACTAACTTACTTACCAGTATTCCGACCCGTCTATGCTTGAGACAAGGTAGCCTTTCATCCTATGCGATCCGGGCCTCGCTGCTTCCAATTTTTCAGACCAAGCGCTCTGCCGTCAGTGATGGTTTGGTATTTAAATAATATTGTACACAAGGCCAAATATTCGTCGAACATTTTTTTTTCGAATGAGCCCAGTATTAACTCTGGTTTCCTACTTATTGTACATCACTTAGCAGGATTATAGTTTTGTAGAGCCATGCACTTTGTCCCTCGAGTTAGGATTTTTAAACCCTTCTTTGCTGGATCTAAGTATTTATTTAACCGGAGTTAATTTTTACACCTTTTTATACCCTATCCTAAGGGTCGTAGAGTACTAAAATTATATATGTATAATTTATGATCAGCATCAAAATCTAAGACTTTTTAGAAAAGTCTGTCCGTCCGTCCGTCCGTCCGGCCGTCCATCCGTCACGAATTCTTAGGCTTTTAAATTAAGCTAGGAGGCTCAAGTTTGGAACAAATACTCTCTAGGGTCCCGAAATGGTAGAGTGTAAGATTATTTTTTTGATACGCCACTGCCACGCCTACAATTAAGAAAAAACTGTTTTAAGTCTAAAGTTGACGGAATAAAGCTATAAGAACTTCACAGAATATGTATACCGTGACCTAATTAACAAACTTGTCATACTTTTTATGACAAATTACAAATTTTAGTCATAGTTTTAGTTTTTTGCCACGCCTACTTTTTGGTGGCATTTTCCTTAGAAACAAATTCAAAACGAAATATTTAGGCAATACAATTTGCAAACGTTCTACACATGTCAAGTTTTTAGTGGGCATGGACTTTTTTTAGGGAGTGTTTTTTTTTAAATGGAAAAAAATTGTTTAACGTAACATTTAAGAATATTCTCCTCAATATTTAAGCTTTGTAACGTTTTCAGCCATGCCCAATTTTTGAGGGCGTTTTTCCAAAAAAGCAGTTTTTATGATTTTATGCCTTTATATGTTTTCTATGTCTTTTTCATTGGGAGGGATATAGATAGGGTATCATACCGTTCGCCCCAAGCGGACTGTAGCCATTGCCTTATTACATATTTATATATCATGTTTAGCGGACTAGAGTTGTTAAAATTTTATCCAAATGCCTCAGTAAACAAAAACATGTGCTTATTTTCCCTGCTCTCCGTGACTCTTATATCGCCGCTATCTTAGCAGATTTAGTGTTTTTTATTTTAACATCTTCACACCTTCACAACTGCGGTATCTAACGTTTTCTGTAAAATCGAATCTCAAGCGCCGAGAACCAACACATTCTGCATCCACCGTAAAATTTAAATTATTATTTATTAGTGCTTTATGTGTACCATATTTTTTTAAGCAGTAAATGTCGCTAGCTTCTATTCTAAATTAAAAAAAAAATAAAATTTAAATAATGCATTTTATTTAATAACATTAAATTTGGGTGGGTGTTCTTACACCAGACTATTCGCCATCAATTTATTGAAAAACAACATCTAAATAATATGTCGTTTATGGAAATTTATCGAAATAAATTCATACCATAACAAAACTTAATTGTTGTGCAGGCCAAATTAGTTTTAAATACGAAATTAATTATACCTAAGAGATACCGCGTGAAAAAGGCGCCTAGGCCTTCTCGAAAATAAAATGTTTTCTTTAAGTCCATGTTTCTTAACAAACAGCATTTTTTTGATAGAAATCGTATTCTGATATCTTTAATATGGTATAATGCTGGATTATGAATACACCCACGTTCTAAACACTGGCCAACGATATGTTAATAAGTCATTTTAAATTGACGATTAAAAAACCTGATAATGAGCAGCTAACCAAAATCAGATCAATGTTATATGAACGTGACACGAAAATCCTCACCTGTGTAGGTTTAAATTCCAAGAGTAGATATCACACTAAAGAATAAAATAAAAAAAAAAAACAAGTTAAACAATTAAAAAAGTGCTTATTGGCTGACTAATCGCTTAAGTGTATGTCATGTCGAATTGGGCTTTAAATTTGTATTGTCTGTCTAGATAAGTAATCATTTAGAAATATGTTTTGAATGTATAATTTTCATTTAAATTAATTGATTCGCGGAGAATGGCGTCAAGATCCATTTCTGATATTATGAAACTGTTGGACGTCTTTCTTTTTGTAAGTTTTAGTAGATATTGTTAATATTATATGTATTATATTATTAAATAATATAAGATATGATAAAACTACTTAAAATAACTCATTAAATGTTGTAGCTAGGCACTGCCAATCATAAATACTGATTGTATATTAAAAAACACTATATTTTCCACGATTTTTGAAATAAATTTTGTTTATTTTCTGGTTTTACCTTGTGGATATCACAGAAATACATAAACAAATATAACTTTGTCGCTTTCATCTTCAAAAAGTATGATAGCATTCCTTCTTTTTATCTCTGTTCTGGTTTTTGTGAAAACTCAAAAACAAAAAGTCTATGCGAAAAACTTTTACATATCTTTTGTAAATAAAAATCGCGAAATGAAAACTATTATTTCTTTGTTGTATCTCAAGTTTATATACTGTCGGACCGGGAGCTCGTAATAATAATTAATGCCTACAAGGATTTCACCACTGTATAACTAACTATACGAAATGTGTTGAAAATAAATTCCCACATTTAAGTCTCGTATTTCATCAAATTTATTTCATATACCCAAAACGGGTTGGCTGTCTAACTTAGTGGATCTTTATCCCATATAAAGATATTTATATGTGACAATATATTCCAATAAGATATTTTGTAGAACTTCTTCAGATATTTCACTGACAGCTCTCAGTGTGTAGTCACCATTCCCAGTGTTTTCTGAAAATATTTTCAAGATGCGGCTGCTGTGCCCCATCAAATCCGGATTTGAATTCATGATAACTCTGCGAGTGAGACCAAAGAAGAAATGTCTACCTACCTGCCTACAAATGTCGATGGGTTTCAGCTGACCAAAGTCATTGATCAGACTCACTCTTCCCGACTTATCTGTCTGTGGACATAAAATATTGAGTACATGTTCGAATGCCACCACATCATCTAAAACGATCAATTTTAGATAATCTTATCGCCAGGGCTTGTCATTTGCTTGCTCGATCGTCGTCGCCGTCCGGTGACCGACGGCACGGCCGGCGATGGTAGTGCAAGAGATACGTAAAGCCACATGGATGATGTCTTAACTTTGATACAGGGGTTTATCTTGTATTTTTTTATTTATAAATCTGACAGTTAGTCGTTTTTTTTTGGGAGACAAGTGCGTGACGCGCTAGCGCGGTCAACATGTTGAAATCGATACATTGTCCGAAGTAGCCTCAAACAAAAGTGAACAAAAACAAAGTTTAATACCGCAGATGAAAAACAATTAAAAGAGGTTACGAGGTATTAACGACGATTTAATCGGAATTTTGTTTTTGGCTTTCCGATTGCGCTGCGCATAACAAACTGGCATCGTGAGAGGCTATTTAATGGCTTTTCTTTATATCGATTGAAGGCATCATATGATGTGATGTGATATGACATGAAAGAGATATAAGGCGCTAAGCTCGGACGCATGCAGTTTTTGCAGTCTTTGAAAAGTGAAGGTGCGATTCAGGTGGCATTTAAAAAGGATAAGATGTTTACACGTTAAGCAATTCGTTCAGTCATGCGTTTGCATGTAGGAGTAGGTGACGTATCTTGTTCTTAAAATCTCTCAGGTGTCCGAATTATGAACATACCTAAATATTATTCGCTTGTTTATGCATGCAAAATGTTGAGTTCGAAAAAAAACTGTGTGGCGCCGCCCCGCTTCTAAATTTATTACACCTTGCTTGGTAGGTATTCTGCTAGAGTGATTTTACGCCAATTTCCTTATTATGTATGGTCGACAAATAACTAGGTAAAATGTTACGTGATGTACCTAGTGATTATGATAAGGACATATGATTTTTTATTGTTTGAAAACATTTCAAATGCGACCGTTAACTGTTTCGAATTGAATGTTGTGTGACCATGTGCCAGCAAATATGTATATCAGAGTAACCTAACCTCTAAAAGGAATTGACACATGTATCCATATATGATGTAGGGACCGTATATTAGATGCAAGTATACCTACAGATATGCAACAGAGAAAAACTACCCTTAATTAACGAATAATGCTTAGTTTAAGATGTAAGGGGACAAGTGTTCGGGAAGTTGACTACCTTTCTGTGTATTTGAGATTAGAACCCGAAAATTCTCGAGGAATATTCCCTCAACCATTGCGACCAGTTTAAAAAAAACATTTTCGGGTGCAAATATTGAATACAACTGCAATAACAATTCTTTTGAAAACTTGAGGTGCACTTATTTTATTTTATCTATTTTGACAAAGAAAAATTTAATGATATTTCCTATCCTATAATGATCCTGCTCTAAATTATTTGAATCGAGAAATATATATATTTAACTCTGTCGCATTCTGGGCTTCAACAAATAAGTCATAAGAACTATGCACTTTAAAAAACACAAAAGGAAATGGCTTTTTCCAGGAGAATTGAAGATTTATTATCTCCGAAGATAATAAGGTTTTATAATGCGTTTATATATATTGTTTATATGGCTTTTTGTTTTGCTTTTTTATTGCATCAGACATGATTGGATATGCTCACAGAAATCGTCTGATTCATCACTTCTTCAAATTTTATTATTTCTGGGTGCGAGATCGAGATCCGCAGAATTTATCTGAAGCCTTGAACACCATGAATATAAATTAGATACTTTTTCATGATTCCGTATGCTTTTGTAAAGCAATAACTAAACGTGGGAAAAAGCAAAAATAAAATGAAAAATTAAAAGAAACGGGAACCATCAGCCGATATCGAGTGTCTGCCTACTGTTGTACCTACTGGTATTTATTGTGGAGTTCTCTATGGACTCAAATCTCATAGATATGTTAATTCTAAGTTTTTGTTTCATTTATTTGAAAAATATGTTAAACTTAAACAGTAATGTGAATAGGGCTACAAACAGTACACAGTAAGTTTTTCAAAACATACTACAATAAATGTCTGTCTCTAGTTGAGCATCCCATAAATAAAAGCGATTAATAGATTCTACCTTTTTAGCGGCATAGTGCTACAAGTAGGTAGGTGATTTGATTTGTCGAATTTATATAAAATTGGAAGTCGATTTAGGGAGATAATTAACAAGATATTTGCTTTTATGGTTTGCAGCGACTGACATAGATTAGGGATTAACAAGTTTGATAGACTTGCTTTTTTAAAGATTTTAAAGAAGGAGCTTAGTATATTAATTGTTTTAATATTAATAGTATCTATAGGCACGCAAATAAAATTTAAGTACATTTTTCAAAAGGGTTCCTTAAAAGACAAGAATGGTATTGATGGATGTTGTAGCATTTCATTATTGCATTAGTCGCGAAGGCAATTCCGTTGCTTATGGAGAATTTATTTCTATTTATTTCTATTTCATCTACTGCGGTAGCCGCAACCTGTGGCTATCACTGTTTCGTATATACCACGGGGCGTTTACAATTAATTGTTTCAAGGACTTTATTTTGAAAAGTTTGTAAAATATTGATGTTATTTGTATTGTTTCGCAAGCTGAGTTTGAGTTTATATTTGATTATATTTCTTAAGAAAATAATATGTTGATAGCCCATTGGAGCTTGTTCTTTGCTGATTCAATCGTATTACTCACGGTTAATATATCTGTATCTGTATCTATCATCCTCAAACGTAGGTACAGTTGTGCCTTCTGAGCATATCGAGTATAGCTTAAAAATAGAATCGGACCAAGAACACTCCCTTGTGAAACTCCTTTCGCGATTTCTTTGAATTCGGAGTATTCGTTTCTGTGCATAACACAGAAAGGTATCTCCGCTAGACATGGGAGACGTCAAAACGCTAGAACATATTATATCCTCAGCTACTTTGCATTGTCATGGAAGCATTTATGAAATAAATAAACGAGCATTTAAATTTAAATGTTTGTATTTCATAACACAGCTCAAATATTAGGTATCCCGGCTAAAAATGTATCTTTAATAAGCTCCGACCGCCCAAAGGATTCTTCTAAGAACTCCCCAAATATGTAGATTTTTTCTCTGTTTCCTTAATAGCTTCCCAGAGCGAATAGTTCGAGCACTTAGGCTGCGGTTATTTAGCAATAGAGTAGTACAAGCGGGAGTTAGTTTTAATGCATAATAAAAAAGCATTGTGGTTATCTAACAAAAGTTACCAAGCGCGAGCTCGCTTGGTCTTAAAAAATCAAGCATATGTTGATATTAATTGTGCGAGTGGGTCAGGCGATATATCGCTTTGCTGATTCGCTTGCAACGACATATCAGCGTATCTGGTAATTCCTTACAGCCTTATTTATAAACACATTTTAAGGCCAGTGTAACTTTACGCAATACTTAAACTGCCCTTACGCAGCACAACATTATTTATAAAACTTAAGCAACGTTGCTTAAGCGATGCGTAACCAAAACACCGAAATTTGCGTTTAGAGGCTGCGTAAAGTATGTGTAAAATTGGTTTTTGATTGCAATTGTCATTTTTATATTTTCATTAAAACAAAATGTTTGTAAAAAGGTATAAAAAGATATAAAAATGCCATTTGATTTCGTGGCTTTTGTGAATTATATGGATTTAATAAACTTCTTCAGCCAACAAAGTAACCCGAGACAATGCCAATCCTATAATTGATTGTAATATGTGTGCCTCTGTAACATATTTCATAAACAAATTGTAGTACCTTATCAGTGGAATCCCAATTTTCCGACATTTTTCTTTTATTTTGGGAGTTCATCATGCTCCGCAAAATATTTCCATATAAATAAAGAAAAATCTGAGTTTCTGCATTCTTAAGGCCAAATGTAGTAGAATTTTATGTTCTCGGTACTATTTTTTTAAGTTTTCTTACTTATTTAGACACAAATCTCGTTTAGTTAAAACACAGAGGAAAATCGTTTATAAATCACAATTTCAGCAAAGATGTGTAAAGGTTGCGTAAATACATACGCGTTGTTTAACTAAACAACCTCTGAGATGTGTTTTAAGGAAATCTAATAAATACGGGTGTTAGTCTTTAGTTCAGGAGTCGACGACTTTTGTTTTAAATGTCTGTCTGTTGGCTGCTTGGACATTTAATTTTTATTTTTTCGCCGTCGTATTATTTTGTTCGTACCGCTTTTGGGTTCATTCGAATTCCGACTAGTAACGACCTCTTCTTTAATAAATGATGCCTGCTTTGAAGTTCTTTAGCTACTTTGTCGCTGCGAATGTCGCAATCGCTGTCATTGATTTTTCACATGTTGTTGTTTAAAGTGCGGACTGAGTGTGAGTTTTCCAGTAGCGGTCTGCCACTTGAGGTATTATATCATATTGTATTTTTTTGTATACAGCATTGTACTTGGTAAACAGAGGTAGATTTTGAATTTATTCAGGAAAGGTCATCGCAGTTGATAGATTTACTAGTTCTCTAGAGGTTATACGTTATACCACCCTTTCAGAGATACTGAAGTTTTGCTTAAGTACCCACAGGTACTTGACTTCTTTTAAAAACTTAAATAATTATGTTCCAAAAATATTAGTATACAAATTTGCGTAAGGTATACCTGCAGAGCTTTTTAAGAACGGACGTGATGTTTTGTAGGGCGCATGCACCAAATCATCAATCAAATTCGCGTGAAGAAAAGCATGCCCGATGGCAGCACCATCAACTCCATATGCGCCCTGTACCAGAAATGCGATCATATGTCTCGCAAGAACTATGGAGCATATAAGTTCCTATCCAACTTACTCTGTGAATATCTCAAACACAACACATGCAACACACTTATTTGCATGTTTGGCTGGAAATTTTCACACCAAAGCAAATCCTGGAAAAGACCAACAAATTTCAAGGCGAGACACACTACTGAATCATCGACCTTAAAGCAGCATATAGTATTCATCGTCAGAAGATCTACATGGCGATGGCCGAATTCGGGATTGCAGCGAAACTTATCCAACTTTGTCTGCGGTTTCTCTGGCAGGGACTCTTCACGCTTCGGAACCCGTTAAGTAAAGTAAGTATACTTAACAAAAACGTACCTACTTCAATCATGAAAACGCCTTTGTACTGAAGAATTCGATCGACTACTAAACAATAAATTGAGTACAATAAAAACAACCGACTTCCATAATATAACGTGAAAATATGTCGCCACGGCTCACTGGCATAAAATAAAAACCATACTTCAACTCCCTTGAGAATCTCTGGAAGGGACTTAAACCTTTATGTTACGGAGCTCGGGCGCATCTTACGCCATTAGGTACCTGCGAAAAGAAAAAATATAATACCCAAAAACAAATTATTCCTAAAAAATGATTTACATGGCCAAGCAATTGACTCATTGCAACTGCACTGGATAGGTTAATGCCAATCAATGAGATAATAAACAAAAGATGGTACTTACCTTTTGCTAATGAAATATGTAAAATAATCCGCGAACGCGGGGGGTCTTGCGTTGGGTTTTTCCAGCCCTTATTCCACCACCACATCAAAATATCCCAGCCCACACTAAAACAACCTAAAAAATAAATAAATAAAAGTAAAGCACAAAAACATAGAAATCTATTTATTCTTAATAGAAAGATATACAAGGTGGCGCAAAATGAATCACCCTTTCGAAAGATGTTATGACTTTTGCAAATAGCGTCGTATGTCAGCCATAACTTACATTCTAGATAGCTGCAGTATAAAAACTGCAGTATAAAAAATAAATAAAGATAAATAAGATCTTTCGATAGGGTGATTCATTTTGCGCCACCTTGTACTTAGCAAAAGAAAAACCAAAGAAGCACAAATTGTGAACAACACCAAAAAAAAAAAAAAATATTTTGAAATGTCAGTTGGACTTCGGTGCATTCCCAAGCCGTGCAACCGAGAGCATGCCACCGTCCTCCTCCATTTCTCTGAAGGTACTCCTGCAGCCAACCTAGATTCATAGCACTTATTGGACTCCATATCATGCCTTATCCACAGAATGAGTTTGAAATTTAAATACGATTGCAATTACTTCCTCTCTGATATACATACACACATACATAATAGGAACGCAAACATATACGTTTTCTGGATTACCTTCAGATATCTACTCATGCACATAGTAAACATTTCAAATACATAGTTTTCATGCGCAACGTCGCGGGGCAAATTAACAGCAACCTCTTGCAGTATTGTACACGCCCGTTGTGCGCATAATTTTATGAGTAGGTATAATGTTCGTCTACTTCGAACAGAATCTTCTTCCAGGGTTCTAAATTCACCCCAATTGTTGAGGTACTCCATGCTACCTTATTGCAAAAGGAGCCGCAAAATTATGAAGTATAAAGAAAATTATCCCATGTCAAAATTTACAATGCCAAATGGCATATGAAATTGACAAACGTATATGATTGTTACAATATTGCCTTACTAATAAAAAAATTCAATGTAGAGATTTAATTCTAGGTCCCGTTCTTTCGATTTTTCTTTTACATTAGTGCGTTAGGGACGACAAATTTAAGCTACACATCAAATTTGTTATTGGCATTGATATCTTTCAAAACAAACTTCTGGAGATACATGAATATCACGTCTTAATTATTCGATGGTTTTAAATTTTTTACACAAACATATGCACATTAACTGGCCACAATATTTAGGTATAGGAATACCAGATCTGCACCAGTTACGACTATGAGGGCTTAGACCCACATTCAAATGCATTACAAGCTACCTGATCTAGTTTATGAATATTAATATCAATTAATTTGTTGTTTGATTCCGAAGAATAAATATCATATATTATCAATTGACAGCATGAGAGAGTTTTAAGTTTACTTTGCCAATGCCATTTACATATTATTTTCAATTTGTTATAGTAGTCTAAACCAAATTTAATTTTATAATTTTCTTTGATAGATTTTTATTTGAATGTTATTTGATATTTTTAAATAATTAATAACTAAATGTGAACATATTTTAGATATAAAGTAAAAGAATTCTAGTAGTAAAAATGTTTATTATAGGCTCGAATTGAATTGTAGTAGAATCAAGAAACCAGGCAATTTTTAACATTTATTTATTATAAAATATTTATTATTATATAATGATGTGTGAAATCTTTTTTTTATTTAATTTTTTTGGTAATGTGTCATATTTATTTAGAAGCGTTTGCAATTTTATCGTGATGACAGCATAGTACTTTCAATGTATAGTGTGATGGTAGTTTAAGTTTCCCCTGCACCTTTAAAGGGAGCAATCCAAAGTAGGGCTTTCCTACAATCTAGAACAATGTAGAAGTAGACCCATAAAAGTATATATAAATATTTACGATCAGGACCAAAACCTATAACTATTTAGCAGTGTCCGTTCGTCCGTCCGTCCGTCCGTACTCAATTTTTAGGCCTTTAAAGTTAAGCTAGGAAACTGAAATTCGGACCACATAGGGCTCCGAAATGGTTAAGTGTACATTTTTTAATAAGCCCACTGCCACTCCCACAATTTAGAAAAAAAACATTTCAACGCTTAATTTAGAGAGATAGAGTGTTAAAACATAAGTTTGTCATATAAAGTTTTTTGCCACGCCTACTTTTTGTGGGCGTTTTTCACTAAAATACTGTTTTCTTCGAAAATTTTCATAAAAATTATTAACAGGATATTTAGCAAATATGATTTCCAATATATCGCCGATACAAAGTTTTTGGCCACGCTCACTTTATGGGAGCGTTTTTAAATTTTTATTTTTTTTTATAAATTTCATAGAATGAAATAAAATGCTATCCATCACCTTCTTAAAGCTGGATATTTATGTATCTTACATTCTGGTTAAGGTCCCTTTTATATTTACTGTCTTTGTAGAATATTTTACTTATCGTTTTGTTTTCTCACATTTTTTAAGAAATCAAAGGAAATACTAGAAAGCATTGAATAGTGGACGAAGCAGTTGGCGGATGTAATGAATCTTATATTCAGTTGTTAAGTTTGGTGACACACTGAAAGAGATAACTTTTAATACTTATTACAAATACATATGCAGTCGACACTTGATAAATTGAATCTGTGGGAACCTGGCAAAAAATTTAAATTATTAAGTTTTAATTATTATTATTATTTAACGAAAGTTGTAATTATCGAACACATTTTCTTAAGAATTATTTTATATTTTATTAACAAACATTGTCTTAATCAACTAAGTTTATTAATAATTTTGAAAGAAATCAGTCTTTTGATAGAGTGAGCGCGCCTGGGCAAGCAAGTTTTCTTCGTTGCGAGGGCTGAGAACAGTTTATCACCCGCCTCCTATCTAAGTGGGTAAATACGACGCAAGGTATTCCATGAAGACCTTGCCTCGTTCTTTGAGACAAAGGGTATCGGAACGAATTTTTGTTCATCGTCTATATCCTTGTTGTCAACCAAATCGTCTAGAATTTCAGCACCAGACAGAGGACGATGAATACCACGTCATCATCAACACGAATGAAAAACTATATCCGGCTGCTGTTGAATCAAAATGACTTTACGTAATCCATATTTTCTGAAGCAGTTGAACATTTTTGTGTGACTTATATTTCCCCAGGGCTTATCACTAGATAAAATTCCAGGCCATGGAATCTAAAACTGCTACAGCAGCAGGAACACAATTCCTTGACACTTTTGACAAATGGAAATTTGTTTATATATCGACAAAATTACACAGGTTCGAACAAGAAACTTATTCCTTCGATGTACCGTAACTTCAATTAGTTAGTTCAAATTATCGAAAGGTCGCCCCGTTTACTTCAATTTAAAGGGTGTTGTGTGGGAAAGAGCTGTATTGGTTTGGTACGAAAGACTCGTTTTATCAAGTGTCTTAATTATCGAGAGTCGACTGCGATTTAATAATTTAAGGGTCTTTAATATCAACATTAATGCACCTTTCACTTTACGTAATTTCGTGCATTTTATAATAAATTTATTTACCTACTACACACTGAGAATAACAGAAAAAGTTAAAGTATGTAATTACTTTAATCAACAAATCAGCATAATGCAATTGCATTCAATCCTGAATGCAATTAAAATGTATATTTAAAATGCATGTCTGAAAACAATAGAAAAATTGTATAGCTACGTTATGAACTGAATAAACATTTTAATCTATTTAATTTTATGCAAATCGTAGATAATTTAACGTATCCAAAGCTACACCTTATGGTAAATTTTAACTAATAAATAAACCTTTTCTCAATTCTTCTTCCAGACTGAGCTGCGGTCTTGCGCAGCGTGTGGGGAGCCAATCTCGGATAGATACTTTCTTGAGGTTGGCGGATGCTCTTGGCATGGATCCTGCCTACGATGCTGCGTTTGCTTATCACCTCTGGATCGACAACAATCGTGTTTTATACGCGAGAGACAAGTGTATTGCAAAACAGACTATGGAAAGTAAGTACGAATGGAAAACGGATACATTTAAGATAACATCACGCCGACTTGTGTCCTTTGTCCTCTGTGTGATGTTAATTCGATTCTTATACAATTATCTCGATCACAAAATAATTTCGAGGATTTCCTTGATTTGTTCATTGTTGTGATGCCCCTGCTGAGTGGGAAATAATTAGGGATTACTGCCACGTGCGCAGTTGCTCGTGTTTTGTGAGATTCCACTGGATTGAAAGTATGTGCGCTTTGTAGATTGATTTAAGGCAAATTCGTTCTTATTTACAGTTACTGCTTTGTCATGTGTGTGGTTAATGGGAGGATGACGCTTTCTAATATGCGTGGGAATGGTAAAGAATAAAAAAAAACCTAAGGGATACTATTTTTTTTGAAATTGCTGCTTACTATATCATAAATAAAGGGGATTTTCTTAGAGGTTGGTTTTTCAAATAGATATAAAACTGACATCTTGTGGTCAAATCTGGCAACTCTAATGTCATTCATTTCATCATGAACATCACGAACAGGTTGACAAATGAACAACGCTTGCAAATCGTGCAAATTTATTTCGAAAATAATGGTTCAGTTCGCGAAGTTTACCGCAAGAAATTTTGGGTTGAATGGCTACGTCAACAAGCGAAATTGCCGCATTTGGAGTGAAGAGAATCCACATGAGACCCTTGAAACGCCATTACATCCACAAAAACTAACTGTTTGGTGTGCTCTATGGGCCGGTGGCGGCCACATGCCCGAAATCAAATTTAAACACTAATGGCATAAAATTATCCTTGCAATAAAGCCAAATTGATGGATATTATAACGATATTCTTGTGTTTTGTTTCAATTCGAAATTCTATACCTCTAAAAAAATACCCTGTTGGAAAAATATAGAAATCGTCATAATTGGAATCCGTCAAAAATTCAATACCACGAACGTATTAAAAAGTTTGATCCAATTACCAATTAACCCAAGCAAACACTACAAACATTTTTTGGGTGTTGCAAGTAGTTGATTGGTAAACCTCAATTTATCACCAATAATCAATATTTTCTCACAACACAAACCATGGGGTAACCACTTAAGACATAGAAAAAGAAAAAGAAAATCCTCTTCTTAAAAATGTTGTTGTTGTTGTTCCTGCTGTTATTTCTCTCCTCACACAGCGCATAACGGCTAAACCATCGAATTTACAAAAACTAAAGAATAACAAATATGTAAACAAAAATATCTAAAGACTTGTCAATTGAAATGAGGCAGGTATTAGGGTCTCACCGTAATCGATTTAGACAAAATAATAACCTAAAGACATGTTCATGAAAGCTATCTCGTACTCAGCTACAAATGTATCCATAACCAAAGATATGTGATGTCGGACAAAAAAAAACACTTTATGTTTTTCCATTTCACCATTTTGTTGATGTCAAATGTTTTTATTAGAATTGCGGCTATTATATTAACACTTTAAAATAAGGGAATTTTCACGCACATACATACGTATTCATACGAATACATAAATGTTAATATGATCTACTCGATATATTTTTAAGCATTTCATCAGATTTGGGTGACCAGAAAAAACAGAAATTTTTACCAGTGGGTAATTCTGTCTGTATTTGCAAAATAGCTTCCGATTTCAAAGAGCCGCGTTTTGCTAATGATTGATATTTGAATGACCTTTCAGATTAAATAGCCAACCTTTGCTAGAATGCGCGCGTTTAAAGTTGGTAATAGCTATCAATAGGACGATGAATACAGAGTGGTATGGTAATGATCCTTATAATACTCATTATAAAATGTTGAGTTAAACGTAAGACCAAACGAGAAACTATAAAATAAAGAAAGTTAGATACTTACGTTGTTTAAAGAACTTAAAGGGATTAAAGGCCAATTACGATTACCTTGAAAGATTTCTGAAATGAATGTTCAGGTAATTACAGCTAACTTACGTTCAATGTTTTGAAGTGTAAACCAATTGTAATAACAGCAGTATGACTGTAAGTAGCCGGTATCTGGGTGCAGTGGCTTAGTGGTTAAGTGCGTTGGACCGCTAAGCGAGAGGTCGCTTGTTCAAATCCGGACCTGTACCACCTGAACATTTTTATTCGCTGCCCCACCTCTTGCGAACGTTTGACAAACTTCCAAGAGCAAGAACTGTCATGAGAAGCTTCTCAAAAATTAACTGCCATTTGGAATCGGTAATAAACTATAGGTCCTTTCCTTTCAAATACACAGTGGTTGGAGAAGCTAGGCTTTGGGTCCGGTATCGGCCGTTTAAGCCTAATATTAATCTGTTTTATCCGATATCCGCAGTTATTTCTTTTCCTAGTCGGTGGGCAGATATTTTTCTGTTTTTTGCAAGCATATGTCGCATTTACTTCAACTTCAAGGCCAACAAGTTGTATGTGCTTTTCAAAAGTCGTTGAAGCACAGTGGAAGTGACCGAGTGCATTTCTCGTTAACTCATTCATCGCAGTGTTGCCTCTCCCTGACCTTTAAATTTCCCACAATAGTTTTTTCGTATAATAATAATACGTTTTCAGTTAAAAACGTACAAAGAATCGTTTTTTGGTTTGTTATTAGAAACAAGAAACTAAAATGAAATCACAGTTCATCTCAAAACTATAATTTAAATTGAGCATAACAAAAGACTTAGGTAAAGAATAAGAAATTTGTAGGAACGTATAATTGTATTTGATACCTTATTTTTATAAAAAAAAGAGAGATGTTCATTTAAGGGCTTAAAATGCAAGCACGTCACATTTCTTATTTTGAAGTCTGATTTTACAGAGCATACAGCGTTTAAAAATGATATACCGTTACGTTTATGCCTAAAAGATTACATTTTCATCAAATTTTGGAAATTTTGGCCCGTCAAACTGAATCAGTTTCTTCGAAATCCCAAATTCGCCATAAAATACTATTATTTGCGGCCTTAAAGCCAATGAAAAAATGGTGCGTCTCGTTTAGAAATTCTTTGGTCATTTCCAGAATTTTCTGGTCATCTTTTTATTTGTCGCAATCGGCCGTCGCACGACCATTCAGTTACAAACAGTAGAATTAATGACTTCCAATGTGAAAGAGCGCGCATAACTTCTAGCAATCGCAAAATGTCAGCGATTTGTCCCAATTTCTGGCGTAGCGATTGCAAGCTAAAATGAATCATACGTAATGATAAGAGTATCCACATACAGCAGTTGCAAAAATGAAACAAGCTCCATTTTATAGACATTTTTTTTGCTGCAAATCAATGGATAAGAATGAATTTTATCACACTACAAGGGCGTGCATGGTCATATTTTTTGCGACCACGATTTTTCTATCGCTGCGACAGAAAATCTCATATGCGTTCGTAGCTAATACACGCTCGACAATCATCAAGGTATGTGACATAAAATTTATGCAACGGTTATTATAACAAATGAAGAAGATAACTTTCCCTACACTGATTGGGCATTTCATCGCTTCTCACGAGTTTGGGATAGAAATCATGAGCCATCTGGACCCGATTTTTTCCGTCTTCTTTCAAACTTAGAGGGTATCTGACACATTTTTGTAGTGTTTAATTGCTTTTCTAACTTTTTCGAATGTAATGTCCTTGACATAACTGCCACCTGTGTAGTTTGATTGATTTGACCTTGAGCATTATTAATAAACACTGACAATATTCCACACCTCACCTTGTATCGCCAGTTTGAGAGACATCAAATGGTCACTGGTGTTTGAAACGCTAAATACGCTGATTAACAACTCTGCTTACCGTACTAGAACATAATATTAGCTTTTATCCTAACGTCCAAACAACGCGTCTCATTTCCGGTGTTGCGCCTCTTCGTTTCTATAACAGATGTCTAATCGCCTGCTAACCATCATCTCTTTCAGCTCGTAGCTTTGAAGTAGTATGTTGGAGCATACTTCCAATGTGTCAACTCTAGTTTTAGTTTGTTTTCCTTTACAAATTGTTAAAAGAAATTTAAATGAACCATGGTTCAACATGTAAATAAAAAAAAAACTATTTAATTAATATTTGATAAAATCGACCTAATCCAATCGACCTAAAATTTTGTTTTGAACTCTACTCTTTTTTTGCTTACAACTTTACCTGTTTGGCTATACCTTACTTAATTTTTTATTAAGTGCCTTGGACTAATAAGGAACTCCTTCTCCCCTAATCATCATAAAAAATACATCTTCGCGCATACAATAGATGGAGAAAGTAGGCTTTAGGTGCGTAAAACAATTAACACAAATTACATTTGATTTACATATATGATATTTCTGGTGCTTATATATTTATACTTACTTACTTACTTAACGGGCTTCCGACCCATGAAGAGTCGCTTTCTGAGATACGGCAGCCTTTCATCTTCTGCGATCACGTGCATACTGCTTCCAGTATTCCAGTTATCCACCAAACGCTCTGGCATAAGCGATGGCTTGGTCTTTGAAACGGAGGTTCGGTCTTCCTTGTCGTCTCGAACTTGGGGGCTGCGATTAGAAGATCCTCTTAGTTGGAGCGCTATTGTCCATTCCCTCGATGTGGTATTTCAAATGTAGTAGACGAGTTGTGGCTTTTGGACTGAATCCACATCTTTGTTCAGCTCATATCCGTGTCTGCATCTTCTCCTCCATTCGCCCTCCTCGCACACAGGACCAAATATCCGACAGAATAAGGGTTCTATAGAGCACACACTTTGTCCTTATAGTTGAGTTTGGTACCCATTTGTTTCCAACCAAAGTTTCCTATGGTTTCCTATGGTTATTCTTCGTCGGATCTCCACTAATATGCCATTCGTGTAGTTGATATTTACACCGAGGTAGGTAAACTCCTTAACTACCTTGAAGTTGCTACTATCAACAGTGACATTTTGTCTCGGTCGGTAAATAGATGTTTGTTTATTTGTTAATAGCATGTATTTAGTCTTGTACTCATTGACTTTAAGACCAACTAACTTTGCCTGTTTTTCAATAGCCGCGAAAGCCTCTACTACGGCACATTGAAAGCGACCGATGATGTCAATATCCTCCGCCTATCTTAGTAGCTGGAAGTATATGTTGATATTAGTGGCTTCGTAAAATTCGTTTGTCTATTCCAGCATTTATTTTTTTCGTGTGAATATTTGGTCTATGGTCGATCTGCCTGGAAGCCATAACTGGTAATTAAGGTACTATTCCCTGTGCATCAGTGACTCCGTTTCCTTGACTGTTTCGAAGAGACTGCATTCCGGTCCTGAATCCAGCAGCCAGTTGCTTGCCTTTCTTATAAAATGTCCGGATGTTGTTTTCACCGCGAATCAATTCGATCTCCTTGAACTGGGAGACTGCGTACTCTCTTTTCTTTCTACGCAGGATGTTTTTCTCCTCTCTTCTCTAAGCACGTTACTCTTCCCTTGCTGCTCTTATTTCTTCTTCTGGGCAGTTCGCAGCTTCTTCTCATTTGACAGTCAAGCTCTGATTCTAGCTGCAACAAGAAAGTGGTCAGAGTCGACGTTTGCCCCTCGGTAAGTGTGCACGTGCATGATGTTAGATGCGTGCCTCGAATCGATGAGCACATGGTGGGGGATATGAACATATTAGGCTTATATTTCGGAATATAGCTCTGATGCGGATTACAGCCAATCGATTACTTATCGGCTTGAAGTCAATAACTTTTGACCTAAGCCGATATCCCACTACGAATCTACGTCCTAACACATGCAATCTTTTGTTCCAGCTGTAATAAATGGCCTTGTACCGCGAGAGTACAAACTCAAGTTTTTGAGTAGCACCTGTGTTGGGTTGGTTACGCCATCGAGGTACTGGGCACCCACGTGGAGGTGAGTAGTAGGAGTTGATGGAGAGAGACAAGAATGAGAACGCTTGTGTTCTTGTATAAACGCTTCACCACCCTTTTGGGCAGCCTTATATATTTATATCATATGTACATACTACAAACACATATATTATGCCATTTAAACTCATTTAATGCGACAACTTTTACACCCAAATGGAATCAAATCCAAATGTTAATTGATATGTCAAAATGTTATTTCCTTCAATCTATGATCCAATCCGAATAACATTCCTGAGTGTATAGAACCTCAAGTGCTTGGACCTGCTGTTGCAAGCTGGCTGCACACACTCTTATAATATCTAGTAATAACATAGGAAGGTGGAACAAACTCTCAAGATGTTAGTCCATCGCATACGCGTCGTGTTCCGCCCTCCTGCTCTCGAATGCCTACTCGTAACCTGTGTTATGATATGTCTACTGCCATTACACCTGGAAATCTGTGGTCAACTAGCTGCCTGACTGGTTAGGAATACATATACGTTGCTATAGCCAAAGAGTGGATAAGTTGCTTACTTTGCAAGAGTGTAAGAGGGAAGTGTGATGCTGCAATTCAAATTCAAGTCCCAAAGATCGAAAATCGAAGAAGAAAAAATATTTGTTTTTCGGATTTCGTTTTACGATGCAATAATTTTTGTTTTTAGTGTCACTTTGATCGGAAACGAATCCCATTGACACGGGGACGAGGTTTTTTGTTGTTCTTTTTTAAGTACCTTTGACCGAAAAATTAAAACCCATTCAGAACTTGTATTGCGAGCTGTTCTCTACGGTCGTCGGTGTCGTTCACTTAATGAGTTCGTGTTGAAGTGAAATGTATCCGCCGTCGGCAGGGAGATGAAACGGGGGGTAATAAAGTTGTTTTATATTATTATTTTTGTTTTTATTGTTTGTTTTTCAGTTCGGTTAGTCGAAATTCACTTGATTTTAATCATACAAATAAAAGATTAATGATATTTTAATTGTGACAAGTTCTTAGATCCTATCTATCTGTTTGCTAGGTTTAATGCCAAAGCTAGAATCGTAATACTTAGTTTTTTTTTTGTTTTGTAGAAATTTTGGGGCGAAATGTTCCAAATGTTGTCGTGGTATTTCGGCATCAGATTGGGTGCGACGTGCTAGAGACTTAGTTTTTCACTTAGCCTGCTTTGCATGCGATTCTTGCGGACGTCAACTATCGACAGGGGAGCAGTTTGCTTTGCTAGAAGACAGGGTTTTATGCAAAGCCCACTATCTAGAGACTGTGGAAGGTGGAACAACATCAAGTGATGGTAGGTTAATGGAAAAAAAAGTTTTGTTAATTTCTTATTACATTATTATTTGTATTTATTTAATTCAGATGGATGCGACGGCGATGGCTACCACAAAAGTAAAACGAAACGTGTACGAACAACATTCACCGAGGAACAATTACAAGTGCTACAAGCCAATTTCCAAATAGACAGTAATCCCGACGGACAAGACTTGGAACGAATAGCGTCAGTGACGGGTCTAAGCAAAAGAGTAACACAAGTGTGGTTTCAAAACTCACGAGCTAGGCAGAAAAAACACATTCATGCTGGTAAGAATAAAAGTAAGTAATTTAAGACCGCATGCTATTGTTTATTCATTTTAGAATTAAAGAATTTAAGAGAATATATTATATAAATTCTCCCTCATTATACATGTATGTTTATTGGTCACACACTTATTTATTTTTAGTGCGTGAGCCAGAGGGAAATTCATTTGCTCGACATATCAATCTACAGCTTACGTATTCATTTCAGAACAATGGTCAGAACCCGATGCAGTTAAATGCGAGCAAGACTTCGCTATACCCCGCCCACGGTAAGTTGCACAAAACTTAAAAACAGATATTAACAATTAAATTATATGCTCACTTTCCTATAGTTTTGTATATAAATTTATATAAAATTTAACTAAAACAAGTTTTTGAAATGAAATTAAAGAAAAACTTACAGTAGTTTTAAGCATAAAAAACAGATAATTCATTGGAACTGACCAAACAAAATATACAAAATGCAGTTAAACAGTTATTTATTTTATTGCACAAATAAATACATTTTACAAAATAATTTGTGCTTTACAAGTTTGCTGCTATAAAAAGCTTAGGAGTTACGTCCAACTAAATTTCGGGAAAATAAAGCCTTTCCTTTACTAGTCTTGCTTTTAATATTATTTATAATAGGTACACATATATTAAAATTAAGTGAAATTTTCTTTCTCTCTCTTTCTAGAATCATCTCTGGATGAACTTTCACAGGATTCCGCTATTCATTGCATGCAAAGCGAAGTGTAAAACACGCAGTGTAGAATTTCAAAATGTTTGTCCTATCCTAGTCAAAATTTCTGAACTATTACATTCTCGTTAGAAGCGAAATCAAAACGTACACATTCCACTTTTAAAATTTGTTTAAATTCTCGATAGTGATCAGTTAGCATCATCGTCGCATACATTCTATTCATCATCATCCAGTTCGACGATAAAACATTCCCCTAAAAGAGAACAAAAATGATGCTTATATAATTGTCATAACTATAATTAAGTACTGGTCCAGTATTAGTAGTAACTATATATATATATATTTATATCGCACATGCGCTAACAATAATACGAAAAAACAAACTATTCACTTGTACAAAGTAGCTACGAAACACTTATTAATTCACTTTTCATCGGGAAACAATACAAAGTTATGCTCGAAGCACAATTTTTTATAAGTATGTCTTTTATAACAAATTCAGGATTCCCAGTAATCGAATCAAATTTTAAATTATCTATGTACTTATTTTATAATTAAGAATAACCATTTTAGGTGGACTACTTAATGGTGGAAAAGCCTGTTCTCATCTACATATATATTTGTGTTTGTATATTAATAACATTAGAGAATAACTGACACGGAAATTGTTATATGTTTTTATTTATGTTTGAAAGTGATTTTAATATATATTTCCTTTATTTATGATAAACCCTGTAAATATATACATAGATAAAATAAGATAGATAAAATTAAATTTAACATTTTAATTTAACACTAAATAATTGTTATAAATGCATGTGTAAATTATGTGTTTTCTAACTCCATGCCACAATTTTGGTGGAAAACCGCAGCGACGAATCGCAACAAACTATATAAATGTAATTTAATCATTTGAATGTATAAAAAGGTAAAAAATAGAGTAATTTATTGTAGTCTAAAAGTAAAAAAAAAATATTAAATAATTTATAGATGTACCTTATACTGAATATAATGTAAAAAAACATACAGACAAGAAAATAAAAATGTGATAAATTAACTAAAATCAACTCAGTTATATTTTATTGTGCAGCCAGGAATTTGTTGCGAGTAACTTTTGCATTTTCACTCTTTTCTGGTTGAGATATTGAGTTTAACTAATCACATAAATATAACAGGCCTGACGAAATTTGTTTAAGTAGAAAAAGAGTACCTACCGCACAAGGGGTCCGGAGAGATGCATTAAAAAAGTTAAAAGTGGGAAGGATATAATAGAAGAAGAAGCTGAAAAGAAGAAGAAGAAGAAAATGAAAAAATCTCCTGAAAAATCCGTATACTAAAATATAAACCATAGCGACAGCACAACTCTCTTAACAAAAAAACTCCAGTAAGCTGTAACGTGCTGCACCAACATTTCTAGGGTAGACATTATGATTTGCCTGTGCCTCTCACTCTTAGGTGACCTGATTACCCGTGCATTCTAAATCGCGGAATAATTCTGTGCGGTTATTAAATACGTTAAAATGATCGCTGCCAGCAATCATTTTTCTCCAGAAATGCTATATTTTTTAATCGAAACACGACCTTCAAAATATTTTTGAAGAGCTGTTTAATGACATAATTAACATCCTCAATGTGTAATGTTGATCCCGACAGAAGAATGAAAGAAAGAAGAAACTTACACGAGTTTATATAATAAAAATTCGGATGAATCAAGGCAGCTCTTAAACCCCTCAGGTTACATAAAAGTAACACGACCAGGTACGATTGGCCTAAGTCAAAATGGGAAATTTGGTGAAGTAGAACAAGAGTACCTACCACACAGGGGGATCTGGAGAGATGCAGTAAAAGTGAAAAATGGAAAGGATATAACAGAAGAAGAAGTTGAAAATATTAAAATCTCCTGAAAAATCCGTAAACATAAAATATAAACAACAGCGATAGCACAAGTCTCTCTACCAGTAAGAGTATTCGATTTAAATCAATTAAAAAAAAAACGTAGAAATGGCTAGCAGCATCAATATTGCTAAATCAATTTGCATATATATAAGCCTTATGTAACCGGGCGCAAGCTAAACCAGCACTTACAAACCATAGCCATGGGATACAGAATATGTATGTATGTATCTAAATATTATCAAAAATTAAGTTCTCGGTCTTTTAAATGTAAAAAGCAAGAGCTGAATGTTGAGTTTCCACTATTTTCACTGTAAGAACATGCTGAGGACTCAAAAATCAATCCAGTTCAACAAAAGACGCGTATTTTTCTTTCATATAAAAGAGTTCATTACAAGAGTAAAATGTTGCTGAAGTGGCTCTATACTTATTGCATAGGGATTGCATAGACAGATTGGATTGTTTCTACCTACAGTTGATTCAATTTCAATAATTTAATTGAAACAGATTTATATAATTGAAAATAAAGGTGCGATCAAACGGTCATTCAAACTTGTCATCCGGATGACATACTGATGTCACTATGACGTAGAATTAATCCACAAGTGGTCATCCCATCAGAAATAAACAAGTTTTCTGACGTCAGCATGTCATCCGGATGACAAGTTTGGATGACCGTCTGATTAGTTAAGAGTTATTTTATGAGGTGTAAAGCAACTTCTTTTAGTTAATCAAAATTCACACTTGAACTAAGTTTGAATTATGTTCGTCCACAAAATCTTCACTACGAAGACATTAACAGTGGAAGCGCTTGCTCAGGGCAGTTCTTTGTTGTAACTTGAGCCAGAAAAGCTTTTTGTCGCTTGTATGTAATACTTGGCAGCGGAT
The DNA here is from genome assembly GCA_963576555.1 of Ferdinandea cuprea. Classification (NCBI taxonomy): domain Eukaryota; kingdom Metazoa; phylum Arthropoda; class Insecta; order Diptera; family Syrphidae; genus Ferdinandea; species Ferdinandea cuprea. The sequence goes on from OY754960.1 coordinate 54,353,040, forward strand.
CAATATCGGCGAAGGGACCGAATGGGCTATACTCCGTCTAACATAAATTGGCAGTACACGTCTTATGGGGAGCTTTCTCAAAATCAGTAAAGTGACATATTTTTACACCATACCAATTGAAAGAAATTTCCAATTGCATCTGACGTAGACCCAACGCGCATTTCTGAGTGTGCACTAATTGGCCGCGGTATATGGCTGCTTGTATTCAATATCAACTCTTATTAAGCTGATGTGCATTCAGAGTTACAAGTGTCCGTTTAGTAACTCGTTCAGTTTTTTTTCCTTGGGTTTCTGTTGAGAGGCTTTGAAAAAAGTTATTTTTGCTAACTTGAAATGCTTACTATAGTATTGCAAAAATTGGAGTTCCACAGGTTTTGAGCATCGCTTGAGTGAAACATGGTATATTCAGATGGTTCCCTCATGAACGGTTCCTCTGGATCAGGTGTTTACTCTAGCGTAATATCAAATTATCTGAAATTTTGAAATAATCTTCGATGAAATATTCTGGCAGTGCAAGGGTGCTTTGGCAAACCAAAAGAGTTTTAAGCTCCAGAACTCAAAAAAAAGGAGATTGTAATTTAGTACTCTGTTCTAAATAAACATAATCATTTATAAATAAAATTTTTGAATTCCTATCCAAAAAACTGACGTAAGCACATACCTACAGTGATAATCTGACGAATATAATCAAGAAGTTTTGGACCTGTGGGTTATTTTACTAAACTACAATTTACAATCAGAAATTTGTTCTTGTGAATCACAACGGCGCAAGGAAATAAATAACGGGAAATTACTTCATATTTAGTGGGAAATAAGTTCATATTTAATTATTTATGCATTGAGGACTAACATATTATAAAACTAATTACAAAATTAATTACCCCTTGGTTACTCAACTGCTATAAAGCGGCTTTCGGCCTCGCATAATTCCATATATGCTTTTCACTTAGGTCCCACTTGCATAAGTGGATGAAAGTCCCAAAAATAAGTGGAATTGATTTTTACTTCCAGTGTAAGAAATGGAAATGGTCTACATGAAAAGAGTTGACTTATTTCCCAGTTCATATGAAGTAAACTCTTATGTGGAGTAAATTCCCGTGGATTTATTTCCCTGCAACAGGCAGCACAAACTGTAAAAAACAACTCTCATTGCAGCTAATCAGTGGCCATCAGTCGGTAGTGTCTAGAAATAAATAAATTTTCAAGTTGTTTCTATTAGAAGGTTCGGAGATCCAGCCTTGGGAAGGTGCGCACTCAATTGAATCAAGAGGTTTATTTGAGGTTATCTAAACTTTAAACGCGTTTTTCTTGAAACTGTGTTTTCAAAGTCGGTCGTCAAGAGTTCTCAAAAACCACTCAACCGATCTTGATGAAATTTTACACAGGTCTTCAAGATACAATTCAAGAGGACTTGGACGAAAGATTTTTTTTTGTTTTCAACCACAACTATTTAAAAAAAAAAGTTGAGCAAATTTTACCAAGAATTGCATTTTTTTATAAAAAGGTCTGCCAAAAATCCAATGTTCACTTTTTTTCCCTTCGTTTAAATTCTAGTTTATGGTCTCAAATAAAACACAATTTTTTCACTTCTGATGATCCTGTCACGAGTTCTACTGTCAACGACGCAGATGCACCTTTTTTCCGCGGTGTCACCGGAAAAATACGTCACAATGGTGGAGTTTTGAATATTTTCCGTTGAAAATTTCAGAAATTCACATGACAAGGACGTCATCATAGGTATTTACTTATCTATTTTTTTGTTTATACATATTTTTATATGCTTTTTATAAAAGTATTTTGGTCGTAACTCTTGTATTTTATATAATGCAATGGAATATAAAAGCTATGAATTGAATTTCTTGTCAACATTTAAGAGTAGAAAAGAACGTTCGACAGAGGACATGGATGTTGGAAAATGTATAATATTATAAAAATCTTCAAAAAATTGTCTTGTAAAACTAGGGCTACCAACAACAGTATTTTGGCTAGCCGAAATTTCTCAAATGTACAAAGAACAAAATGGTAAGGGCGGATTAGGTCTTATTTAACCTAAGCTAATACCTTTTTCACACCGCATTGAAATGTGAGGTTTTGCATAAACTAATGAAACTTCCATCGAAATCAGGAGGTTTCCACAGAAGCTGGTTTCAATGCAAATGCACCTTTTAACACATACTACAAGTTTCACAAAGCAGTTGACAAGCAGTTGACAGCTTTTAAACTGTATTACAAGTCAACTGCAAGTCAACTAAGAGTCATCTTACCGATTTCGTGAACGATGATCACGCGGACTATATGAGGATATGCAACTTGAACGCAGTAATATTTTATTAGGTTTTATTTTTCGATGGCTGACTGAAACGTTAAACAAATCCCTGATAGTGTTCGAATAAATGTTAGGTTAGGATAGTCATAAAACATACGGACGGAATATGCTGTTATACGCTGCAGAACTATCCAGCGTTTTCGTTTTTATATCCTTAACACAAGCATTTTTAAAAGTCGAACATTTAAACACATACTAAGCTCATTTCTCAGCTTCATAAATCAAAAAAAAACTAAAATTAGGAAAATAAGACTTATTTAGCAATGCATATTAATCGTTTATAATACTAACACTAATGAAAAATAATCATAAACTATGTACATATATGTATTTCTTTTGGCAATCGTGATAGGAGCGAATAACTCTATGATTCGGCTATGAAACTCTCGATTTTGTTTTTTAGTTTCATTAAGAAAAACGTAACACATTTCAAAGAGAAGGAAGAACACACAAGGAAGGAGGATGCACTTGATGAAAGCTACGAGTTGCAACTAGCAAGCTGTTTTGGTTGGTAATTTGGACTTTTGAATTTTTGTTCAACAAAGGAATGAATCAATGAGAACCAAGCTAGGTAGATTTCTGAAGGAGAACATTTTTTTTTATTTTTTTGTTTTTAAATTTTTTTTGTATGTTATTTTGTCTCGGCTCGGTGCTATGAAACGAGATGTGAGTTGTCAGAAAGTTGGTTTAGTAGCTCGGACTTTTGAATATTTGTTCGAAAAGCTACAAGTATGAACTGTGTGGAATAAACCGACTATCGACGCTATGTGCGCTTGATAAAGGAGAACACAAAGAAAACGAGTATTGAGTTAATTATACCCTATCCTAAGGGTATATTCATTTTGACACATAGTTTGCAAAACCCTTTAATATTTAGCGTTGACCCCTAAAAGTATATATATTTATGATCAGGACCAAAACCTAAGACTATTAAGCAATGTCCGTCCGTCCGTCCACCCGTACGCAATTCTTAGGCATTTAAAATTAAGTTAGGAATCTGAAATTTGATGGAATTTGAAGTGTTTTAGTGTTTAGTGGAAATTAACTTTTCGGTTAGGGTCAGCTCGCTGGTGTGGTGGTGTGCTGTATAAAGTTGAACATCCATATAAGACAGTATTTCGATCTTTTTTGGAAAACATCTTCCTATGGTGATTTGTTAGATATTACACTTTTTTATTTTTTGTTTACACATTAAAATAAAGAAAAATTGATAGGATATGCGGAGAACACCTTCGCACGTTCGAATACACGTCACTGCGTATGCATATTAAAGGGTGATTTTTTAAGAGCTAAGTTTTTCAGGTTAGCAGCTCTGGTTAGTAATGACGTCCAAATGTCATTTGTCAAAGTGAAATGTTTTCAGTATACTCTGCCATTTAATCATGGAAAACTTACAAACTAGCAACGATTGCAAATTATTGAAATTTATTATCAAAATTCGTGCTCTGTGAAAAATGTGAAAATCCGCTGTTTTATCGACGGATCGTGTTCAGCGATGAGGCTCATTTCAGGCTAAACGGATATGTAACATGCCATACAAGAATTACCGAAAAAACGACAGTTTGGTGTGGTTTACGGGCTGGTGGCATCATCGGTCCATTTATCTTCAAAGACGACCGGGGAAGAAACGTTACCGTCAAAGGCGAACGATATCGAGCCATGATACGTGATTTTTTTTGCCCCAGTTCGCTGAGTTGAACTTGGTTGACATGTGGTTTCATCCAGACGCTTCCAAATGCCACACAGCTCGTGAAACAATGGAAATGTTAAAGGATGAATTTGGTGAGCAGCTTATCTCTCGAAATGGCCATGTGATTTGGCCGCCAAGATCATGCGATTTTATGCCTCTTGATTATTTCTGGTGGGGTTATTTAAAGTCGTTCGTCTATGTGGACAGCCCGAACATGATCGAAGCCTTACAGGATAACATAATACGCGTAATTCGTGGAATACACTTGGACCATTTGAAATGGAGCCGCGGACAACATTAACATGAAGTTGTCTTTAAAACGTAAATGGCAAAGGCCGATTACAATAAATTTTTTGAATATTTGATGCAAATTTCAGAGTTTCATTCGATTTAAAAAAAAACCTTAAAAAATCACCCTTTAGAAGGAACATGTTCGTATAGTTATATGCGTATTTATGCAATTCTTTGTGCCTCATTCAAGTAAACATGAAAGAGTAAATGTGCGATCAGACTTGCACCCAAAAACTTGTCATCCGGATGACATGCTGACGACACTGTGACGTAGAATTTGTTTTGAAGTAGTCATCTCGTGTGATCGCCCGAATTGCAAATTGCAAGCACCCCTTCGGGTAGGGGTAGATTATATCCGAGGAGGGCGTATCAGATTCTGGGGAGAGCCGTTTATTGCAATCTTTTGAGCCTTTCAAGAGAGGAAAATGGTATCTAGATCACCACTATCGCAATGAAAATAAGCAATGAATATGCAACGAAAACGCAAGAGAGTAATCTTAAAGATAAAGTTAACCTTCCGGCGCCAATTAATGTTATCGGAAGCTTTATAAATTACACAGTCCACATTGAAAGTAACATCTTTGAACAATAATGTGTGGAAAATTAATGTTAGCGACCCCGACAGTTACCGCGCTGTTTCTCAAAATTTAAATATTGAGAAAAACCAATGGCACACCTACGAAAATAAGTCAGAAAGGCCACACCGAGAAGTGGCCAGAGGATTTCATTCTTCGTGCTGCAAGGACGACGTTTTGAAAGACCTTAAATCCACCGGCTTCAAAATTATCGGCGCAGTAAATCTTATTTAAAAAGAGAAGCGAAAAACTATAAAGATGTCTTAACCTAAGCGCGAACTTCCGCTAATCATGCTAAGCTTCGAAAAGTCAGAAGAAAGACATTTAAAAGCAAAGTCGTCAGCTCCCGGACCGAAGGCTAAGGAAATGTCCAAACTGCAGCTTCCAAAGATAATTAATAGTAAAACATCGGCCACAGACATACGCTGAAGCGGCGTTCCAAGCTAATAAGCAAATTTATATAGCGACTGACACAGTCGAACAAGTCTTTTCTGCAATTCTTGCAGAAGAACAAGTCGTATTAATAAACGCATATTTGAAAAGTTTGACGAGCTTGACCATAAACTTCGGGGCTCACTTCATCACATATGTATAAATATGAAAAAACCAAAATAAAAATAGTTACGTGGAATGCGTCGCTTTCTACAAAAGATCGACGAACCTGAAGTTTTTACTAGTACAAATGTTATCGACAGCATCCTACGAAGGAATCAAGTGTAGAAAATTAAGGATATAGTGCCTATCACCCTTCGGAAAGGGCTAAAGGCGGAGCGTCTTTGCTTATAAAAGACAGCACAAAAACACAAAAATCGAGCAAGCTAATATTCAAATGATTACGGTTCGTGTAAAAAATAATAGACAATCTTATGATATTGCGCTTCCCTCCAAGGGAAAAGATAGAAAAAATTGATTTCACGAGTATTTTTAACTCATTCACATGGAACTTTGTTGTCGGTGGTGATTTTAATACAAAACACACCGTATTGGGTTCAGAAGCATTTTACCAAAATGAAAAATTCTATATGAATCCAGTATGCAATTTGAAGTAGACTTTTACTCGTCAGGCAAACCGACGTATTGGTCATGGATACGGCAAAAACTCCAGACCGTATAGATTGAACATTTTAAATGGGATTTCCAAAAGCTTTGTTAAAGTTGAAGAATTTTTCAATAACTAAAGGGATTTTGGATACCCTTATAATGAAGTAACACAGTGCGGGTTCCAAGGAAAATGGAGATACCGATGTACGTTGGTTTTAAATTATTGTAAGCTTTAATGTGCAGGAAAAAACAAAGCGTGGTAGAATTTGTCCCTCGAGTAAGGAGTTTTCATTTGTTTGCCAAACCGAAGTAGCAGCGGTTTCCTAGGGTATTTCTTCGACGGATCTCCACTACGATCTCATTTGTGGAGTTGATGTTTACCCTGAGGTAGATGAACTCCGTAACTACCTCGAAGTTGCTTCTTTCAACAGTGACATTTTGTCCTAGCCGGTGAATAGATGATTGTTTGTTTGTTGATAGCATATATTTAGTCTTGTCCTCATTCACTTCAAGGCCAACTAGTTTCGTCTGTTCTTCAATAGCCGTGAAAGAGGACACTTTCAAGACACGCTGGGATCGACCGAAGTTGTCTCTATCTTTCGCATACCCCAGCATTTTGACTGATCTGTTGAAGATAGTGCCTTCCGTGTTGAAACCTGCCCTGCGCACTATCTGCTCAAGAACAAGATTGAAGAAATCACACGAGAGAGCATCTCCTTCCCAAAATCCGGTGAATCTTTGAAAGAGTTCAGATGAGCTGCTGCCAAACTGCACATTGCACCATGTGTTATCTACTGTCATTCGACACATCTGAATCAGTTTTGAAGGGATCCCGAATTTGGCCATCGCCACAAAAAGCTCCTGACGATGAATGCTAATATGCGGCTTTAAAAACGATGACAAGATGGTGTGTCTCGACTTGAAACTTGTTGGTCTTTCTCAGGATTTGCCTTAGTGTGAAGATTTGGTCTACAGTTGATCTGCCAGGCCGGAAGCCACAATGGTACTTTCCGAGTAGTGTGTTGGTTTGAGACGTTCACACAATTCGTTGGATAGGATCTTATATGCGACAATAAGAAGGAATATGCTTCGATAGTTCTTGCAAGACATTGGATCGCCTTGGTGGTAGATCGGATATGGAGCTGATGGTCCAGTCATCGGGCATGCTTTCCTCCACCCAAACTTAGTTGATGATTTGGTGCATGCGCCCTACATAACATCACCTCCGTAATTGAAAAGCGCTGCAGGTAAACCATCAGACCCGGCGGCCTTGTTGTTCTTTAGCTTTTTTATAGCTAAGCCAACCTTTTCTATACATTTCCCCCTGGTTCTTCATTGACTGATGTGGGCTCCGGTCTTAAAGCCAGCAGCCAGTGGCGTGGCATTTTTTTAACACTATCAGATCTGTGTCATGGAGTGAGAGCAGAAATTTGCCGGCCCAAAAAGTGCACCCACAGGCTCATCACTGCGTACAGGTGTTAGTATATACACACATATATTAAAGAAATATAAAAGGCATGTAAGTATAAAGGGCTAACACAAACACTGCGGACACGAAATTAACTAAGACAATAGAACATGAGTACGCAGAATATTTTTAAGTTTCAGCTTAATTAATATGCACATCAATCACATGATCAGTTAAATTATAAATTCCACTCATGCGACTAATAGCTTCATACCTGCCATAATACGTTCTATGATAAGGACTGAATAATAAATTCACAGATTGTAGGCAACTTATTTGGGGTTAAAATAAACTCCAAGATCCTTAAAACTATCGACATTGGAAAGCATATGATGAGATAAAGAATAAAGAAAGTTGGAAGGAATGCGCTTTCTTGAAAATGTCATATGTTGACATATAGATGGGTTATGGATTAAACCGTTATATAGCACATCAAGTAGCGAATCTATAAATTTCGTTCTGGAGAAGATTTCTGTCATCTTGGTTATTGACAGATTTAAAAATGTTCATATCATCGGCATATATTAAAATATCGCTGTGTTTAATACATTATTTGACGTCGTTAATAGTGAGTATAAATAATATTGGTCACAAATGACTTCCTTGAGAAATGTTAATTTTTTGCAGACAATTTGCTCAAAAAGCTTTGGAATACACGAAAGCTTTGAGATTATATTTATAATTAGTAATATCACCCCTTCCCCCTTTTTAAATACAGGTGTGATATACGCCCTTTTCCGTAAATTGCGGAATTTGCCTGTACTTATGGACAAATCAATAAAGTTCCTTAGATGTGGACCAAGGGCTTGACTACATTTTTTAAGAACAATCAGTGCAATCCCATCGAGACCGGATGAGTAGTCATTATTTAAAGAGGAGACAAATCTTGAAATTGTATCCACATCAAATGAAAATTACATAAAGGGCTCAATTACTCGAGTAAGTAAAATAATGTTTATCAATGTGTAGAGGTGAGTCACTAAATGACTTGCTAAAATAGTCTGCAAATAAATTACTTGGAGCTACAGAGCTACATTTTCTTCGAATTTACAAAACTCCATAAACGTTTTTGGATCATTTTTAAGAGAGCGCTACATTTTGCTTACATGGACATTGTAAAGTGAAAATGATAGTATTTTAAAATCATAAAAAGAAGATAAATACTTTTCAAAATCGGATTGAGAAAGACTTTTTATATATATCTTCCAAGCCTTGTTAATTGATTTCTTATAGATTTTAATTCTTTAGTGTACCAGGGATGGGAAATTTGAGCATTTCTGGTTAATTTTACAGGAATCACTTTATTCATACAGTCTTTCATGAAAGTGTAAAAGTATTCTACTGCATTCTCAATATTTGAAAGAAGAGACAAATTTAAGTCAAATTTATTTATATCCACAGAAAGCCTTTGAAAATTAGCTTTCCGAAGGCAAAAGAGTGCCTACGATCATACGAATTACTATTTTCGTACCAATGTCCGCATATGTCAATAAAATCAGGGGAGGATGATATATGTCTATATTAGTAATACTGGAGTGAGATTCTGTAACTACAGTTCTAACAGCGTCGGAAGAAAAGACTAATTCGAGAATTCGATTTTTAAAGTTTTTTGTACAGCTAGTTTGCAGTAAGTCAAAAGATAAAATGTTATCAGGCAGCAATAAGCCTTGTTGTGCAGAGTCGATAGAGGGTACAAAATGAGATTCATCCTCAGCAGATATGAAGCAGATTGAAGTCGCCAAGTAGTTAAATAGTACTTTCACAACAAGATTACATCTTACGATTAACAGCAATCAAGACACCTCCTCCCATTGCATTAAGATCATTTATATGACGATCATTTATTATTATTTAATTATTTATTTATAAACTAAAAACTTAGGATTAAAGAGTTCCGTGTCTAAAATACTGGCATTAAGCCATGTTTCAGTCAAGGAGAAGATGTCATGTCCAAGGACTTTGGAGTTTAAGTAAATTTCAGTGGTTTTTGAGCGTGGTTTTCGATAGTATAGGGACAGCCTTCTTAGTTTTTTTTTAAAGCGGAGGAATGGTCTAAGTTGTGTTTTTTAGAATAACGAGGGGTTAATTCTTTAACCATGGTGTTTTGGGGCCATACATCACTATTTCAAAGTAATTCAAAGTAGGGAAATGACGCAACAATTTTGAAAGAGACAACATATATGTCAGGTTTGCTAATTTTCGCACATTTAATCGAATCCTCATTTGGAACAAGTTTATTCAAAACCAGAGTTGAAGCTTGCCCCTCGGCAAGTGTGCACGTTCATGATGTTGGATGCATGCCTCGCATCGTTTAGCACATGCTCGATTTGGTTTGCGGCTCGACCAGGTCGTTGTGTAGATCCTTATTCGCGTAAGCCTAATGCTACTTATCACCGTATTAGCCGCTGCAAAGTCAATTATCCGGTAGCCGTTATCTGTTGTCGTTTCGTGGAGGCTGTGCTTACCAACTAATCCGCCGAAGATGTTTTCCTTGCCAACTTTAGCATTGAATTTTCCGAGTCCAATTTTGACATCGTACTCCGGACAGGCTTCGTGGCTCCGTCCTCTTCGGTAGGAGCGTGTGCATATATTAGGCTACTGTTTTTAAATGTCGATCTCTCATCGGCTTGAAGTCCATTACTTTGGATCCAAGCCGATTTCTCACGACGAATTCGCATCTTAACACGTGCAATATTTTGTTACAGCAGTAATAAATGTCGCAATTTCGTCTTTTCATAATTCCTGATCCTATCCATCGTATCTCCTGGATCGCGGTAATGTCGGCTTTGTAGCGCGAGAAGACAGACTCAAGTTTTTGAGTAGCACCTGGAGTATAGCATGTCCGTAGATGTTCCGAGTCTATTTTGCCTTTGAGGTACATATATATCCGAGGCTGCCATAGTCTCTCCCATAACTATATGTTTTTGACGTTGTCGGGAAGATACCCCGACGGCAAACCCCCAACCTGAAGGATCAGGCCCTGTTTTTGACCCAAGGACTGCAGGCCGGTAATTCCAGTGCTCGTAACCCACTTCGGGGATGTGAGTGCTGCCGATGGGCCATCAAGGGCTCATCCGCCACCAACTCTTTTCCAACTGGCTTAGTATTGGAGATCCCTATAGACCTGTGCTTCAAAAAAGTCAATGCAGCTCATATAGGAAGATCACTTGTTCCACCTAACTGGAACTGTGGACACCGCCATTGATTCATCCGTAGAACTCGTCCGCCGCCGTCCGGAAGCAGAAGAAGTGACTTAGTTAGCTGGCCTCCCCCCCTTTCTCGTCAACTGCCAACAACGACCTCCCACAGAGACTGGTTACCCTATCTTCAGTCGGGGTACTAGGCACCCAGCAGTCACCACGGAGAGGTGAGAGGTGAGAAGTAGGAGTTGATGGTGTTATGCTAAAGTGGGAACGCTTGTGTTCTCATATAATCGCATTCACCATCCTTTTGACCACCGTATTGTCCTTAGTGAAACAAATTCTACACATGCTAATTTTACTTACAGAATAGACCCCGTACAAATTCCGTGCGCAAATTAAGCTTAATATATGGGAATCACATTAGATGTAAAAAACAAACGGGAAGAGCTCGTTATTAAATATAATCAAATGCAGTGGGTGCTTGGTCGGTTTTCCAGACTCATCATGTAAAACAAGCTGCTTTTATTCAAGCAAGTTCGTAAACCGGTTTGGACGTATGGTATATAACTTTTGGCGTTGTGCCAAAGCAAATAACGTCAATATTTTACAAACTTTTCAACAGAAAGTGCTAAGAAGCACCCGAAGCACCCGAAGCATCCGAAATAGTGATATCCACAGAAATTTTGATGTGGCAACGGTCGAGGATGAAATAAAATGATTTGCCCGTAAGACTCGCCTTCGTGGTCATTGCAATAAAGAAATCATATATATTTTGAACGATACAAATTTAGTGCGCCGGCTTTAACGAATTAAACCAATGTGTTATCTTACATTGATTGAAAGTTTAAGTGAAACAAAACATAATTTTAAAAGTTAATTTTTGTGCTCAAACAAATTCATTTCTCTTTCTGTTTAAAATGAGTAACAGCGACGGTGTACCCACTTTAGAGACGGTTTCGGCAAAAGAAATGGGCCATTTTAAAGCCCATTTGGGCAAATTTCGGGCAACATAATCAGGCCAAGGGACAGGCGAAATTCCGAAACTATCGAATTTACATTAAATATTAATATAATAAGTAATTGCAAATAAAGTAAAGAGTTTATTTTATTACAACAATATAAATGCAAATACTAGGTTAGGTTATGTTAGGTTAGATTAAAGTGGCACTCGGAAAGAAGTTTGACTCACTTAGACCTAAGTAAGGTCCATTGTGATACCACGTGGATCTAAAGTTCCTGCCTACTCGTTAAACCAATTTAAGCTTTTTATAAAGCGTGAGAGACGTTTTGGTTTGGTCGAATTTAAATCGTTAAGATCATTGTAGAAGTAAGCTCCTGGATGGAAATGAAGAGAGCAGGGCATGCGCAAAGAAGATGTAGGGTTGTCTGTTCCTCCTTCTTATCTACACAGCACCTGCAAAGGTCGTTCGTGTAAGCGGCAAGCCTTGTTGCATGCCTGCCTAACATACAGTGCCCAGTTATGACGCTCTTGCAGCGTGTCAGATTACCCTAGGCCAAATCTGCTTCGTCGTCAGACAGGTAGTACCGCCTGTCCATCTATGGGTTGTTTTTTCGATTGCATTCAGTTTCAATAAGAGTTTGCATGTGGAAACTGGTATGCCTAAGGAGCCTTTTTCAGGCAAGATTGGGAGGATAGTTCCAAGTTTGGCTAGTTCGCCAGCCTTGCAGTTACCCGGAATGTCTCTATGTCCCGGCACCCAGCATAGGTGAATGTTGAACTGCTCAGCCATCTCCTTAAGAGATGATCGGCAATCTAGAGCTACTAAAGAGTTAATAGAGACGGATTCCAGACACTTGATAGCCGCCTGCCTGTCCGAAAAGATTCGGATATCCTTTACGGATACTATCTTCTTCTGCCAGCCAGGACAAGACTTCCTGGATCGCCATAATTTTCGCTTGGAGACACTGAAGACGGAAGGAGGGACTAAGTCTGTCTGGGAAGACACCTCCATCCACCCCATCATTTGTCCGTATAAAAATGGATCTGGGAGGAATGGATAGCTGGAAGTTTTTATCGGACTGCTGTTGGGGTATGGTGTAGTCTATATTCCTAGGAAGGATTCTGAGTGTGTTCAGAATTTCAGAGTGGGCGATTTCATTTTCGGTCCATTGAGAGGTTGTTTTGAGGCGAATGGCCGTGGTAGCAGCTGTATGTCTTCTAAAAATGTCAAGGGATATTAAATAGAACAGAATGTCTAATGAAGCTGAGGGAGTGGTTCGAAGTGCTCCACTTATGCATAGACAAGCTGATCTTTGGACCTTGCTTAGTTTGTCGCAATTATTCGCTTTCTCTAAGGCAGTCCACCAGACAATCGTTCCGTATGTTAGTATCGGTCTTACAACCGAGATGTATAGCTAGTAAGTGATTCGGGGTTGTTGTCCCCACTTGTTACCAATAGCTTTTTCGCGAGAAAAGAGGGCTAGCCTTCGGAACCCTTTCTTGTTTATTAAATTTGCAGATTATATTTATATCCAAGATGAGACATAAGTATTTGGCTTTATCTGAAAAGACTAAGCTGGTACATCTAATTAAGGGCGGGTCGACATGGGGGATTTTGTATTTCCTAGTAAAGAGGACGAGATCAGTTTTGTGGGGGTTAACGCCTAGACCACAACTATCAGCTTTGTTAGCTTGTTAAGAGCATTTTGAAGGAGTTCTTTTAAAGTGTTTAGGTATCCCCGATACGCCAATAGCAACGTCATCTGCATAGGCGATTGTTCACCACTAGATTCCAAAGAAGTGGGGATAGGAAAAGTAACTTGCGGAGTTCCTCTGCTGACAGATCTTCTGGCTAGTAGTAGATTAATTAATTCGCTAAGTGCACGATCCACTTTTAGAAACGACAGTGTAGTTGAGATCGCAGATGTGTTGACGTTGTTAAAAGTGCCTTTTGATATCGAGGAAAGCTACCATTGAGTACTCCTTGTGGTGAAGGGAATGTTCAGTCGAACGTACTAACGGGTGTAGGGCTGTTTCTACAGATCTGTCTTTGCAATAAGCATGTTGGGCCAGCAGCCTTTTGTCAATGTTGGTACGTATATGGATACCTATCAATTTTTCTAAAGTTTTTAGGAGAAATGATAATAGACTAATGGGTCTGAGATCTTTTGGAGTAACATGGGTATATTTACCGGCTTTGGGTAAGAAAACCACTTTTATTTCTCTCCATATCAGCGGAATGTGAACTAGTTTTATACAACTTTTCAGAATTAACTCCAACACAGGTGGAATAATATCCGATGTTTTTTGTAATTCGGCTGGTATAATGCCGTCTGGTCCCGCCGATTAATATGGTTTGAAGCTGTGTAGCGCCCAAAGTGTCTATCCCTGGTAATCAGATTGGCAATATTGGTTATGTGTGTCATTACCCGGTTTGGGTTCACAATACTTATAACGTGGGAGCTACCCAGGAAGTGGGTGTCTAAAATCAAATTAAGCGATTCCTGGTTAGACGTAGTCCAAGAGCCATCTGATTTTTTGAAACAGCTGGGCATCTTTGGATTTCTAGAGAGGATTTTCCTTAGGCTAGAAGCTTCTGAGGTATATTCTATGTTGTTACAGAAGAGTCGCCATGATACTCTTTTGGCTTTCCTCAATTCTTTTTTATAGGATTTGAGGGATACTTTATATGCATCCCAATCGGAATCTGTTCATGTGGCCTTGCCCTTATTGAATAGTTTCCTGCAGTCGTTTCTAAGTGGGCCTAATTCAGAAATCCACGTGCGGTCGATTGAGAGGACACGAGTAGGACAGTGCTTTCTTTAGAGCCAGAGTGAGTTCCCTTACCTTATGATCGAGTTCGTTAGTATCATAAAGGCATAGAGTTCACTGAACGCCATAGTGAGTCTCTGTACATGAGCCAATTAGTTTTAACGGTAGTTTCTGTTGGTTAATTGGCGGGGAGGGTATCATTTAGATTGAATTGAATGTGTCTGTGGTCTGAAAAAGAGTGAATAGATGAGACTTTTCAATTGTCGATCAATTCAGTGAAATCACAGACGAGAGCTATGTCTGACAATAAGCCCTCTTGTCGACTTCTGGTTATGAAGGTAGGTTCACTACGTCTGTTGCAACCAATAAGATTAGTGTGTAAAATATAATTAAAAAGTAACTCACCTCTATTGTTAATTTCGGAACTCCCTCATACTGAGTGATGAGCGTTGGGATCACACCCAATTATGAGTCCAATGTTTCGTTTTCCAGCCTCCGTTACGAGATACTCCAGGGTGTTCCCAGGAGGATCTCCCACGATATCGTGAGCGAGATAGGCCGAAGCCAGCCAGTACGTGCCTTTCTATCTTGTTATATCTCGGTCGCTGAAATTAGGGAGTAAAAATACATTAAGACTATTATTCCCTAGTATGCAGGATCTAGGGTTAGCTTTATCTGATTAATACGGTGTGTAGTATCCTGGAGTCTTGAGGCCGCAAACCGGGTTGTTGACTATCTATGGTTCTTGGATCAGGAAGATAGGAAGTTCCAGGATCCGAGGCTGCCGAAACGGAGTATAAGGGGCGAGGAGGCAGTTTGCCAGTCTCTAATCATCCTTTTTGTAGACGCGTAAGGTTATTTTATCCCAACCAAAACTTATCATGCCGTTAGTCTTCGCCAAGGAGCAAGGGATTCCTAATTGATTACTATCACAGGAAATCTATAGGCACCCCTTTGTTCTTCCAGCTTTGCGACCTTCCAGTCATGAGTGGATAGTGTGGGATTGCAGAGCTGGATGACTTCTAGGACTTCATCCGCGGAAGGCATCTTGAGTGTTCGGTGA
Source organism: Ferdinandea cuprea (assembly GCA_963576555.1). Classification (NCBI taxonomy): domain Eukaryota; kingdom Metazoa; phylum Arthropoda; class Insecta; order Diptera; family Syrphidae; genus Ferdinandea; species Ferdinandea cuprea. The sequence continues at coordinate 54,368,370 of OY754960.1, forward strand.
TATCGATATCAGGAGATATCGTGCCGTCTATATCGCTGCGACAACGATTTTATATTTAAGGACCTCACTGAAAGACCTGAGAGGTGTAACGAAGGAGGTGCTGGTGTTATGCACTTTGGGGCATTTTGAAACCGGAGCGGTTTCTTCCGTCGCCTCTGGTCTCCTTGTCCTTATTCATGAAGCTTTCGGCCCAAATACTAACTTCAGCCACAACCCTCCCGTGCTTCATGTGAATTAATTTGCATTTATATGGAACAATCCGCGGCACTGATTGCTTTATTTGATCACAATCCAACTAAAATGTTTAATTAATCGAATTTTTTAATTGTAAAACATCCGTCTCAACCACTGAAATACACGGCTATCGTGCCGTCGCCGTCTTATCATGGTCATGTGACTTTGCGCACGCTTTCAGACAAGACGATTTTTATTCTTCTGCCGTCCGTTGTTGTGTTCACTTGTCACACATATTTTCGATATGTTGAAGCGAACTGAGTTAAAAATTTAACCAAACGTAGACGGTTCACGGAAAAACCCGTTTGTGAAACCAACGTCCGTGCGGATAAAAACTGTATGGCGAAAACCGTCGTGTGTGAAAGAGCTTACAGCTTACAGTAAGGCTATCTTCTATTCTATTATGTTGTTACAATACAATATTGCAACAATCTGGGAAATATGCAAAACAGCTTAATATAATGATTTTAGAAATCGTAGCTGATAAAGTGAACTCAAGCTATGAGAATATTGGACTTTTTTGTTAACACTGCTGTATAAAATTGTTTTCTTTCTTGCTTTAGACATATACTTAATCGTTTTAAGCATCTTTCAAAAAGCTAAACCGATCAATATAGTTAAAAAGTTTAATCGCCATAGGTTTCCTAATCTCTTTACCTACTTCTGTATACAAAAGCACATTAATGGAAATGGACACCTTACGCCATCAGACAGAGTGCTAATGGACTTATGCAAGGTTTTACTTATTATGTTAGATACGAATAAATATGTAATTTTCGTCTTATCAGACTCCCGTTTGGCAATAAATTAAAGGCAACTTCGTACAATTCGTGCATAGTTCGAAAAATATGTTTGACCACGATATAGCGAACATAACATTAAATGTTATTTTATGTGGTGGTATTTACGTCGAAGCAAATGTGAGCGGGGCTTCATACCGCCACCGTGCTGCGTACAAATCATCATATGTATGTACACGCTGCGTTATGATACAAACACTCCCCACGAAAGTGGATAATAAACTCATTCTGAATATGCTGCGCATGCTGTTAGTCCCGACACTATAGTGCAAATTGGGTGCGATCAAGCAAATCCTTCTCCGCATCCATATCACCAGGGAGGATTTACAGTGACACGGTATATAAAGTGTTCCTAAGTCATTTTTACAGTTTACACCTTTATGCAAATCTTGCATGTGTTCAATAAAGCTATGGAGATGTGTTATGTATGTATGTTGCAGAGCCTACAATTCGGTGATGCACTTCAATTTGGTGTTAGGGTTTTGACATGTTTTCAATATTCAAGTCTCCCACTCGCCATCCGATGATGATTGTTTACATTACGAGCAATCGATGTTGTGTGATGAACATGAGTGTAGGGTGATAATGGCGATTGTATGCAGCATCCGAACTTAATAAATAGCCCTATCATGTGCGTTCCATCAACGCACATTACCACTCCTGGGATTCGACATTTGTCATAAAAATAATTCTTCGATTGTGTTTTTTCCTCATCATCCATTTGTAAGGAAATCCATTTGGGGCACAGCTTCCTTTCTAAAATGTCCAACACTTGCTTTAGCACTTCTGAAAACGGTGACTGTGCTATGCACGCGTTGTAGTCTTTACCAGTACTATACTGATAAATTCCTCGCCAAAGAATCGTAAGCAAGCTGCAAATTTCACTTTCGGAGACAGTGAAGATGACTTGGAGTTAGCATTAAGCTCCGTTTTCAAAATATTTAAAACGTATACAAATGCTGATTTATTCAAACGAAGCTTTTAACAAACCTAGAAGATTAATTAAAGCCATTAATAGATTATGATTGTGTTTCAGAACTTACGTTGAATCTGGAAGATTCATCGTGTCTTCTGCAGTTCCTCTTAATAATGCGCGTTTTTGTCTGTCGCAGGATGCTTTATCCTGACTGTTAAAAATATTCATGTATATGCCTCTACTATCCATGATTTGATTTATTTTACTTATTTATTTTAAATTTTAAATTATTTTTCAACTTTCACTTCTGACATTTACTATTTATAAAACAGCTGTTTACCGACTTACTTCGAATTTGAGATAAGGAATTCGGATTCCACAATGCATGCGCCAAATGAAAGTGAATAGAGTAAGTGAAGTGAATCTCAGATACGGCGTTTTCTACGATAGAGGTGAAAGACATTTAAGTCAAAATAAAATTGATAATCAATCTATACATTTTTGGTGACTGGCTCGAATGCAAAGTTGATTGCTGTTTAGCTAATTTTGTTTTTAACAGTAGGGCCAGTTGCATTCTATTATGTTTGTTGGCTACTTTGTTTTAAACCTTTTTAGACAAACTGTTAGCTATGTATATTTATACGTACCTATATACATAAATATGTACTAGCTGAATACCCGTGCTTCGATACGAAAATATTTATTTTATTGAAATAGGGAGGCAAGTTATAACTATGATGCCCTGAGTGAACATCATAGGGTCAGAACGGGCGATTTGGAGATGACTTTGTTTTTCCGATCTATCTATCTAGTAGTTGAACAGCGATTCAGAAATCCGTGTTGGTTGAAGGAGAGAAAGAATTTGCAATAAAAAAAAGTTTTTTTTTTGTCTGATAAATTTTATATAAATGGTAAATACCTACCGAAATCGGAAAGGGTCTATAAAAACGTTATTTCTCTAAGATTTAGGGGAATAAACTCTTCTAGATTACAGCAGAGCAGAAATGCACAAGTGAGTGAGAACGGTCAGATCAAGTTAGAACAGAAAAGTACAGCTTCATATTCAAATAATGACTATCTTCATTCAGCTGAGTACGTATTCCAAAATATATTATTATATTTGAAAACGTCAAAAAAGTGCTATCGATGCATTGTATCGTATAGAAAAATTAATAGTGATAAATTAAACGTTTACTCGCCAGTAAATGTACAATTACAGAGCCATTTTTGCTCACAATTAAAATCACTTGGATTTAAACTCACATAATTTACTTTTATGACTACTCATCCCAAAGTTGAAGCAATGCATTTTCTCACCAATGGTGCAGTTCGTTTCAACTGGCTTTGTCGGTTTTTAAACGCTCAAACTATTCGAAGGCGACTGGAAATGACGTCACTAGATAAAGAAACAGGTAGCACAAGCACTCCCAAATGGTAGATAAAAAACGCGGAAGTCACATAACCAATTGGTTAAAGCAGACAAAAAAATCAAATAATTGAACTTTCAATTCAAAACAATTTTAACAAAACTAAATAAATTGAACAATAATAATAGTTGTAATACTAAAAATCAAGTATTACTTACTTACTTAACTTAACGGGCTCCCGACACGGCAGCCTTCCCTCCTCCTCGATCCCCCAACAGCTTTCTGGCATTCCGCGATGGCTTGGTCTTAAAAACGTAGGTTCCGTCTTCCTTGTCGGCTCAAACCTGAGGGCTGGGATTCGGAGATCCTCTTATCTGGAGCATTATTGTCCATTCTCTCGATGTGCCATCCACGAGTTACTGTGAACGATTGCTACGTGGCAATAACCAATACATTTCTGTGATCACGTCAAAAAGATCAATCACGATTGACACAGCTCTTAACCGTTGAAGATAGTAACTTCCTTGTTGACACCTGCCCTGCGCACTATCTGCTCATGAACAAGATTGAAGAAGTCACATGATAGCGCATCACCTTGCCGATATCCAGTGCATGTTTGAAAGAGTTCAGATAAGCTGTTTGCATCGCGTGTTCTCCAGCTCCACGCTACACAATTGGAAAAGTTTTGCCGGGATCCCAAACCCGATTAATACTATCAAATGCGGCTCTAATGTCGATATAGATCTTGTGTGTCGACTTGAAATTGGTTGGTCGTTTCCGCCATTTGCTTTAGTGTGAAAATTTGGTCTATTGTTTATCTGCCGGGCTTGAAGCCAAATTGGTACATGTAGGTTAGTGTGTTGCAGAAAGGTTTCTCACAGTACGTTGGATAGAATGTTATATGCAGGATTGTGCCTCGAAAGTTCTGCAAGACATAAGATCAGCTTTATTGTATTTAGATTTAGCATATGGAGCTGATGGTCAAGTCATCGGGCATGCTTTCCTCCACCTAAACTTGATTAATTATTTGGTGCATGAGCCCCACCAAAACACCACCGCCATATTTAAAGAGCTCTGCAGGTAGCCGTGTGAAAAACAAGCTTTTTTAAAGCTATTATAGCAACTTTTTCTATACTAGGTGGATGTACTGGATGGCCTCTGTACCAGGCTATCCCATATTTTGAAGCGATTTTTGAGATTTTTCGAATTTAAAATTAGAGGCATTGAGTGCCTTTCTAGAAAATGGCAAGAACGAATAAAACGAACTATACTGACTCTTGATTTATGAACTTCTAAAGCTTTGTTGAATATTCCAAAAGCTTTCGCCTGAATTCAATATAAAATTCGTCATATGGACAGAATTCCACCATTCTTTTTTGGAAGTTCCGAACTCTTTCCCACGTATTTTCAACTTAATTTCCCCCTTGCATTCAAAATCTCAGAAAAATTTGGCCCCGAATTTAGTGGTGCACTATTCATTTGTTTATCCCGTTTTCTGTCCATAATCGAACAACAATAGTTTTCTCCTAATCCTGACTTCACAACCTTATGGTTCGTTGAAAAATGATGGATCCTAAAGTGCATCAGTTAATCTTTGCTGACGATGGAGCCATCATAAGTGATGATCAGACTTCCCTGCAACGAGCACTTGATGTTTGGGTAGATGTTTTAGAAGGGAATGGGTATCGTATAAACGAAAAAAAGACAGAGTATCTGTACGCACATTCTCTGACCCAAGCCAACTCATTCCAGAAATTTATTTGAATGGGGTGGTGGATCCCGAGTGTGAAATGTTCAAATATCTGGGATCAATGATTAACAACGAAGCAACCATTGATGACGACATGCTGGACAATGTACAAAAAGTATGAGGGCAAGTTGAAAGCAGCTGAGATGAAGATGCTTCGTATGACAGCAAGAGTAAAAAAGCTTGATTGAAATAGAAGTTCCAGAATTCGAAGGCTTCCACGTCAAAGAACCCATCTCCACAAAATTGGAGCACGAGCAGTTGGTATTGTCATGTTTAAAGGAGGGATCCTACGAACCCCGTCAAAAGGGCAATGGCAATCAGTGTTCCCTTACAATCGCGTAAGAGAGGCTGGCCTTTATTGGGTCTAACCGTCGAACCCCACAGGCGGACCAGTAGGAATGCAGTGAAGTGGGAGGGTTATGAATTCTATAATACTGATCATAATCTCGTCATTAAATGGAGAGAAGAAGATGGTTAGTTGATTATTGAGCTATTGTATCATTAGTACTGTGTAAAAAAAACTTAATGCGGTCTGCGAAGAATATTCAAATAAATTGAATTAAACGGGCTGAAAGGTAATTTTTAATACATTGAAGAAAGATATAATCGATTCCTAATGAACGCATTTTCCAAAAAGGGCTTGATGCCAAACTCTGTCAAATGCTTTTAAAATATCAAGCGCAACAATCAAACATTCACCGCCATGGTGAAATCCACTTTTCGGTTAGATACGTCATCAAATCACCAGTGGCCCTGTTGCCGCGAAAACCGTACTAATTTCATATTCTTGATTCAAGATATTTCATAAGCTGACAATTTATCAGCGTTTCCTTGACCTTGGAAAGAACGGACGTAAGTGAAATCGGTCGGTAAGTGGAGAGGGTAAAGCCAGGCACCTGGACATCTGGAATGTGTTTGCAAATTAAAGTCTCTGAAAATTTAAACCAAACCAAGAGAGGTAATTCGCCCAAAATATAAGCATTTGAATGTTTGGGTTTGAATGCATGAAAACTGCACCGAAATGTTGGTAGTAGTACTTGGTAATCGACATCGAGTTAGAATTTGAATTTGATTTGCTAATTATTTAAAACATTGGTTTTAAACATGCGGTGGAACTGTCGATACTATTTAAGCTGTGCTAATCTGTTCCATAAGGTACTCAATGTGCATAGTCGATGACATTATTTGCAAATTTTATAAATCAATGATCAAATTATAGTTAAACAAATGAAAAGTGTATGTCCCGAGGTTTTAACTGCGCCCGTAGCAAAATTTCGAAGACGAGCATGTCCCTTTTATTTTAACGCATTCACCGACCCTAGCACATAGTAACTATAAGTTGCATACTCACTGTGCATGTCAATAGCTTCGGTGAAAACATCACAACCGACAACCATACTGACTGCGGTTCCAAGCCATTGCAGCAGCACCCAGCAGATGGAGACAGTGGCAGACCATTCCAAATAGCAGCAAACCAAAGCAATACTCTCCTCAGTGCCTACACGATGCCAATTAAAGGGGACTTGGGGTGTAAATTGATTGCCATGTTTCTTGACTACTCCTGCATGTGTTGTTTCCTGCACTCGAATCATCGCGCACAGTTTGCTTGAATTTGAATTGAAAATGAGCTCCGACAGTACGACGACGTAGAAGACTGGGACACAGTGTGACTCCATGTTGCTGCGCTCTACTTTCTATGCTTCACGTCGTTGGTCGTCGGAATGAGGCGGATGGATACCATGCATGCCAGTACCTACTAGCGTGCGACTCCAGAGCGCTGGTAAAAATGGTGTTTTACACGAGTTCGGATTTCAAAAATTGTCAGGGTGCAAGGGAACATGCATAAACTGGGCTACTGTTTGACTAGCCACTCCATGTGGAAAGTACATCCCGACGCTTCCAAGGGTGTTTCGATGATTTAAAACCACAGTGCACAAAATGTGCTGTTTACTTTGCAACTGCATATACTTTGGCAGTTACCTTGAAATATGCAATTTGTGAAAATGTGTGGTGTGTTAAACTTAATTTTTAAAAGACTATCATAACGCGAGTGTGAAATAAATATAAATTTATAAATTTTAACTGCTATTTCTAACACAATTATAATTCGACATTCATATGACCAATATGCCACTTCTAGAGCATGCAAGTCCGCACACGTTGGTGCATACACGAACAAATTTCCTGATTTTTTTCTGATTTATTTTAATTAACGCAACGGAGGTGTTAATTGGCTTGAAATTTTGGTAAATTCCGCGCGACACTTTTAGTTGTACATGACCAGAGTCTTTTGGGTGGTTGCGACATTTTACGCATTTGTTTGTCCAGAAAACTCAAGACAAGCTTCTTCCTTGAGTAGAGTAGTTGTTTTTCAAATCGGAACCGCTTTGGGTGGTATATTTTGTGTTGTTTTCTTCAGTCAGTCAGTCTGCAGTTGTGATAGCATTATATGTAAGAATTTAGGTAATTAAAAGTTTGAAATTGCAGGTTTTTAATAACTGTATAACAATTTTTAGGTTGTTACTGGTTAGAATAATATAAAAAGGGAAACATACAAAAGTATGCAACTATTTACATACTTTGTTCGGAATTTCGGTTAGAATACTAATACATTATATGAATCTATAATTTTTACAACAACATAAGTCATATTTTACATTTTTTGCAAGTGAAATGTCGCTTCAACTAAATACTTTTCGTTACGTTTAAATACGAAATAGTTATTTTGCGACGGGATTTCTATTTAAGCTGTCAAATTAAGTTTGTTCTGCTCACACTAAAAAATCTATCCCTGTAATATGTAAGATCGGAAAAAACGGATTTCGGAAATTCTGTTTATTTTTTTTAATATGCTTTGGTTAACTCCTTAAAGCAGAAAGGCGGGGGAGATTTTGACTTATCAAATAAAATGGAGTTGTATCAATTAATATAATTTTAAACTTATGAATTTTTGTTCGTAAAATTAAATATTTTTGGTTTAATGTACGAATTCATTGGATCAATGTAAACATTCATTAAGAGAATTTTGTATTTAATAACTTCCTTATTTAAATGAACGATACTTATTTTAATAAATCATAATGGTACTTACTTTAACCTATATTGTATTTTGTTTTACATATTTGATGAACAGATGGTTCAATAATTTAATGTATCTAGGATACATTTAGTCAGTTAATGGTTTTTATTAAGAAATTAACACAATTCGGAACTGAATGTAGGGATAGGCGATACGGTCATTCAATAAGTTAATTTCAGTAAATAAACATCCAAAGGATGTTACGTTAAAATTGAACTATAAATAAGTAACCGACATTACAATCGTAGATATAAGGAAAATGGGCAAACAATGTCGCAGGTAAATGAACTACAGGTGCAATCCAAAGTACAAGAATCTTTATGCAAAAGTATCCTGATGTTGTCATACATGTGTGCCCCTGGTGCTCCTAGGCTTGTCACTCTTATGCAATTATTTTAAAAGTTTTTTCTTTTAAACAATTGCCCGTATAGTTCTACATACATGTACATTATCTCTTCTAAGAAATCAATACATAATGCACATATAATTGATGATTTTGATGTCAAATTTAATTTACTATACGATTTTATTTATTTATGTCTTTGCGTTATGTAGACAAAACAATATATAATAAACAAAACAAAGGCCTAGACCAGAATGACATTCACTGATTACAATTATTTACCTAAAAGCAGAGAATGCGTATAAGGATACATAAAATACATCTAGCAAAAATAACAATTATTAATTTTAAGCATTTTGAATAGTCCTATGATTTGCGAGTTGGTTTTTAATTTTTATTTGGATAAAGAGTTTCGGGGTTTTTATATGATTAAGTTCATTAATCATCTTTGACAAATAATTTTTGGACAGTGTTAGAGAAGATATAAGAAAAGCTCACTTTGGTATTCGATAAGAAGTTTTAACATATAGATCTAGATAGTTGCAGTAGATGGGCTTTACTTTTAACATGAAGCTTTTTTTATTTATTATTCAATAAAACAATTTTTTTTAAAAATAGCACATGCCTAACAGAATATTTTGATAGCCTGCGAAAAGCAAAGTGTGCTACCTAATTAAGCAATGAGCTATTCTCACTATAATGACTTACTGACAGTTGCCATGAAATTAACATTGAATGTACAAAAACTAGTACTTAAACTATCGTATCGAATTGCCAATAAAAAAAAATTCTCAAAAACACAGACTGAAATAATTTCAATTCATATGCTCAATATTATAATTTATATGGTACCTAATTAATATTCACATTGAATCAAAAATGGATTCGTTTCGTATGAGGTAAAAATATTTTTGCATTTTAGGTGTATAGTCGTATAAATGCTTAATATTGTAATTTACATGTTACCCAATCAATATTTAATATTCAATTATTATTTATTTATTGGATTCATCGCGTATATGGTTAAAACATTTGTATGTTAGGTGATTAGGTAATAATTACCCAAAACAATAATGTTAAGGAAGAGCCAAGTTCTCCCATTAAAAATCGCTTTTCCTTGCAAGTCAGCCACGAAAAGTACTGAATGCCAACATTGTATTGAAGTTATTAAAAATCTCAAAAATTGTATTTATATTTTTATGCTTGGCAAGTTTTCCAATTAAGTGTTTAAAGGTATAGATATCTATAAGAAAAATGTGTATAGTAGCCCCAAGTTTCACAATTTTCTGTTGTAAGCGGCGTTTCCAAAAAGTGTCTGATTCGGCGCAGGGTATTAGTCCACAATGGCCTTTTGACCCACCTAGGTGGTTTATAAGTCCATAAAAAGCGTTAGGAAGATGATGGCTAGAATTTTATTTCTTTCTATGAAATTTATAAAATAATTTATATTTTTAAAAAACCCACCAAAAAAGGGGTCGTGGCCAAAAACTTTGTATGGGGGAACCCTAGGGACTATATGTTCCAAATTTAAAGGCCAAAAAATTGGTTAATTGTGTCTACGACGAATATTAAGGGGTGTTACAAACTGTGAGTAAAGTTTAATATTCCCTTAGGATAGTGGATAAAAAGAAGGACGAGAGAGAACCACAATTCACGCCACGGATGAACGCACGGAATTGGTTAAATCGTTATAACTTTGAGACCAAAAATGTAGACATATATATACCTTCATTTTGTCACATTACGGGTTATACGATGAATATAAAACGGTGTTATAGGTATAAACTATGTGCCAACACAAATATTCCTTTAGAATAGGGTATAAAACAAAAATATCACCCACCTAATATCTTATATTTAGTTGTTATACCTTATCCTAAAGGATCATCACATGAGAGCGAACCGCGAACTGCGAAAAAGCGAATATTCGTAAATTCTGACATTTCTTTCACATGAGAACTTTTTTTTTGTTGCAGGTACCCGCTAATCTGATTTTCAAATGTTAGCAGCAAGATGTGTCAATTTTAAGGTTATGTTCGAACGAATTTTTCATTCGCGGAATTGTGGATCGCGTCTGTAGTAAGAATTTTTCAATTCGCCGAAAAATGTTTGTAATTGTTAATATTGCTATTTAAATCAATTTAGACTCAGTTTTTCTTAGAGAGGATGTTAGATTAATAAAATATATAGCATTTGTGGTAGAAGCAATCGAAATTTTCTATTCATAAATACATTAAAATTGATTTGTTCGCGATTCGCCTATTCGCAATTCGTTCTCATGTGAATGGTCCTTAAGGGTATATGATGACACATAGTTTGTAACAACCCTTAATATTATTCGTAGACCCCTAAAAGTTGATCAGGACCAAAACCTAAGACTATTTAGCAATGTACGCCCGTCCGCCTGTCTGTCCGTATCTACTTTTGTGGCCTTTAAATTTATGATTTGGAACATATACTCCCTAGGGATTCCAAAATGTTAAAGTGTTAAAATTTTTCAAATACGCGTACTGCCACTCGCACAATTTAGAAAAAAGCGTTTTAAAGCTAAAGTTAGAGCGTACTTCACAAGAAATTTATGTACTGCCCTGCTTTATAAGTTTGTCATATAAACTACTTTTACTTTTTTTTTAACGCCTACTTTTCGTGGGCGTTTTTTTTTTATTAAATTTAAAATTTTCATAGACACCGAAAAAAAAGGTTAACAAGGTATTTAGCGAATATTTTTCCCAATATCGCCCATACAAAGACTTAGGCCCGTTTATTTTTTTTTATAAATTTCATAGAATGAAATTAAATGCTATCCATCAACTTCTTACTGCTTTTTTCTTTGAGCATATAGGGATATGGAAAGGGTATTATACTGTTCGCCCCAAGCGGACTGTAGCCTTTTCCTTATGTTTTTTTATTTCTTGTCTGTGTTATCTGGGTGAAGAATACAGGGAACAGTTAAATAAGAATGTAAAAAAAATGGAGAAATGGTACCAGGGTCGGTATTATATACATATATCAATATGATGGGTTACTACTATTGGTCACTTTACACAGAACAATACAATTTATCACATCGGAGAAAAAGCTATACACGGAAAAATTACAAAGAAGCAGAAAAGGTACTTATAACAAAGTAGGTACTTAAAAAATGTTTATTGTAGAAATTTAATATTATCGTTAAAAATTGTTGCTTTAAAAAAATCAAGTATTAAATGTTCTCTATTTTGATATTAAAAAAATGAGGGTAATAAGTGATACCAAAAACAGTTTCAGCACCTAAAACTAGCTATATAAGATTTATGTGAATAAGTTTAAATTTTTTTTTAACTTTGAGACTTTTTTTGTTGGCCTGTTTAATTGTTGCAATTAATAGCAGCTAACTTCTAAGCAAATTACGTTTTAATGTTCTTCAAAACAACCATATCTGTATCATTACCTATATTTATTTCCATTCGAGAATCTAACCATTGTTTTATCAAATATTCCTAAAAATTGTGTACCTACGTTGAAAAATTAACAAAAAATAAATAAATAAAATTATTCCGAAGCGGAAATGCATGATAATTGTCATATTTTTCTAACGTCTTTACTCAGCAGTCATTAGGTACAACAAAACAAAATCTTTATATAAAATTTTCATGTTTAGATTGTTTACATCATTAAGATATTCAAAGAACCAAAATCCTGATTCCCCTGGGCATAGAGCATGAGAAAAATTATTAAAAAATAGAAAAAACGTTTATCAGAAATATATGAATTAATTTCATCTATGAATGGATCGGGCGGGTTGTGTGAACAAAAACCAAAAAAAAAAAACAGAAGTTATTCAATCCGAATAGGTGTCTTTTCATTCCATTCAATGGATATGCTTTTGTAACCAACCAACACTGTCACCTGTGCTCGAGAGTATATCTATCAAAAGAATTCGCAAGTCATTTCAGTGCTTCTATAATTGAATCATTTTCGTGCCCAGGCCATACTGGTAATCAGCGCTCGAAGTACAAATAACAAGATCACAGGAAGAGAAACTTCTTCAAAGGATAGGTATGTCAACGTATGTGTATTCTTTGGTTTGAGTATTACAACCTCGATTCCTCGTCTCCCGATAGTCTGCTCGGATTATTTTCCGTTTCCAATTATTGATTTAAGCGAAGCCATTTACCTGATCTTAAGAAAACATCAACAAATCGCCATCATTAATAATGATCACACGCTGGTAATCGAAAAGATCGAAAAGAGACGTCCGAATTGTCTAAACGTGGTAATTCTTTTACCATGGCTGTTGCTCAGACCGCATCTTGAGTCATAATATTCCAACTGACGAAGAACGAAATGCCAAACAAAACGAAGTGCAAGTGTTTATATGAGAAGAATCATGAATGATGCGTGATATTGATATTTCCCAGTTCACCGGTGACCCATAACGTCGTATCGCATACAACACTACTTGTCATGTCACTAAGCTGAGAAGTGGAAAAATCATTTCTCATGGTCATGATCAGTTCTTGAGCGTTCTTTGGATGTCTGCACCTTTTGATGACTTGAATGCAATCAATCCCCGGCTGGGTCCCACAACTCAAAATAAACAAATGAAGTGGACTGATACCCATTCAGATCAGAGAGAGTAAATATATTACTGCCAGACATTTGGGCATTTCCCAACAGAAATACATTTTGGAATTTATTCATTGAAATTACGATACGCTTTTGCATGCATATTTTCTGATTCTAAAAGGGATGAAGAACGAAAAAAGGTTTTGAAAAAAGAAATTCTCGTACTGCGTCATCTGGTGCAGTTTTAAAAGAGCAATATAAAGGCTTGTAGACTACGATTGAGTATTTTATGTGTCTATTTTCATTCTCATCAACTTGGCGATACTGAACAATAAACGTACGTCATATTGACAACATATAATCGTAATGAAGTAGATTTGGTATATTCGTGCGCAGTTGCATTGAGGAAACTCTGTTCATCAATTTTCTGCTTAAATGAATTTAAATCTGTTTATCGGTTAAGGAAATTATTTCAAATAGAATTTATTAAAAATTACTACCGGTGATTGCACTTAACGAGCGTTCATTGAAGTTAATTTTGGCGGCAAATGGAAAAGGGTGATATTTGACTCCTTATTTATTATTTACTTCATCAATTAGATTTCAAACAAATCTTACAGACTAATTTACGTTAATAAACATTATGATATACAATTTAACAATATATGATATAGGTATTATTATTTAATTAGAAATAATATAACAAAACTTAATGATACAATTTTTGAATATTATTTGCACCAAAAGATTTAATAGCTATTTTCGAACTATTGACGTAGATAAGCTATTGCAAATTAAATTAAATTCTCTGATGCAACGCGAGATGGGCTTATTATGCCCATAATTATGATGATAAAACTGTTCTTGAATTAAAAATGGATCACGCGTAGTACTTAAAGGCGTGATTCGTTAAGATGTCCCTAATAAACAAACCGAAAGTAATTTTCTACGATTTTCAAGAGATTGCATTCCAAATAATAAACACTTATTTATTATAAGATGGCCTTGCAATCGTCCAATTCAGCTTAAGAAAAGCATATCTTTGCACTCTCTCAATTCTAACCACCGAATTTCGGTAATAAGGATTCAAAACCACGCTGCAGTTTTCTAGAACTGACTTTACCAAGGAATCAAAATGTGAATTCAGGGTATAGGGATACGAGAACTCTCAACTATTTCTCTTAAATAAAGTAAGAGTTTGATTGGCTTTGTTGATCATGTGCGGTTAAAATTGAAGGTCGACATCTAGAATTACTCCCAGATCTTTCTTTCGTCTTACTCGTTCTAGATTAATGTTGTTGATGTTATAATCCAACAAAATTGAATTATAATTCCTGAAACACGATAAGACTTTTCATTTGGAATATTAAGAGAAAGATAATTATGTTGGCACCACTCATTTAACTTGATTAAATCTTCCAACAAAAGGAAACAGTCATGTTCAGAAGTTACGCAGTCATGTTCGCAGATACCATTTAAGGTCATCAGCAAAAAAAGGCATGTTTTAATTAAAACATATGGAAAGGCTACAGTCCGCTTGGGGCGAACAGTATGATACCCTATCCATATCCCTATTTGCCGCTAAGAAAAAAGCTTTAAAAACATGATGGAGAGCATTTTATTTCATTCTATTAAATTTAAACAAACTACTTTTTTTTAAAATGCCCCCAAAGAGTGAGCGTAGCCAAAAACTTTGTATGACATACGTATTAAATTTTTTTTTTTACACTTAACCATCCCTAGGAAATACGTGGTCCAAATTTCAGCTTCCTAGCTTAATTTTAGAGGCCTAAAAATTGCTAAAAATTGCGTACGGACGGACATTGCTAAATAGTCTTATGTTTTGGTCCTGATCATGAATATATATTCTTTTATGGGTCTACGATGAATATTAAGGCGTGTCCAAATTAATATAAATGTATGTATGTGTCAAAATTACTATACCCTTAGGATAGGCTATAAACAGGAATGTCATTGACAAATAACAAAAATAGTAACGGTTCTAAGTGACTTCTTTGAGGAACGCCTGATGAAAAGAGTTTTTCAGTTTTAACTATTTGAATCCAACCAGTCAAGAGGAAAGAGTGAATACCAAGTGTACAAAGTTTTTGAAGTAGAATTTTATAATTTATAATTTAGCTTTCGCAAAATCAGTAAATATCGGCTTGAAACCTATTTTTTATATTTTTAATAATGGCGCTTGTCATTAGTTTTAAGTTTGTCGCAGTTGATTAACCTTTTACGAAGCCATGTTGAGAAACTGTAATATGAGCATTTACAAATTATTTTTGAAGGTTAATCATAGACCAACTTGTAAAATAGCTTAGAATAGCTGAAATCTTATATATTGGTCATCTTAAATTTCTAAAGAACTAAGGACAATCAAACTAATATCAACAACACTACAAACATGCAATAAATCCAGAATGCATGGAGTATCCGAAGAATAAACCCACCGAAAATAGGTAGCAAACAAATTGAAAATTTTTGAAACATAAGGAAAGTCTACAGGCTACTTTGGGCGAACAGTATGATATCCTATCCATATCCCTATATGCCCCAAAAAAAAAAGCATTAAGAAGATGATAGATAGCATTTTATTTCATTCTATTAATTAAAAGAAAAAGTTTTTTTTGAAAAAACGCCCCAAAAAGTTGGCATGGTCAAAAACTTTGTATAGGCGATATGTTGGAAAAAATATTGGCTAAATATCTTGTTAAACATTTTTTTTTCGCTTTCTATGAAAAATTTCGAAGAAAATAGCATTTTAGTAAAAAACGCCCACAAAAGGTAGGGGTGGCAAAAAACTTTATATGATAGACTTATAGAGGACGGCAGTGCCTATATATCTTGTGAAGGTTGTAACACTCTATCTCTCTAACTTTAGCTCTAAAACGGTTTGTTGTAAATTGTGTGCGTGGCAGAGGGCGTATTCAAAAAATTTTTACGCTTAACCATTTCGGAGCCTTAGGGAGTATGTGGTACAAATTTCAGCTTCCTATCTTAATTTTAAGAGCCTAAAAATTGCGTACGGACGGACGGACAATCTTAGGATTTTGTCCTGATCATAAATATATATACTTTTACGGGTCTACGACGAATATTAAGAGGTGTTACAAACTATGTGTCAAAATTAATATACCCTTAGGATAGGGTATAAAAAGAGAATGACTGGGCGGAAGCACTGGGTAATCTATTTGATATTGCACATGCTAACGCATTACAAGTGATCAACATAGAAGAGGACAAGAAATTCTTAATTGCTCAACGGGAAAAAGGACGTCTTGGAAAGATGGGTAGTGTTGATTTTGTTCTAACGACAAAAGAACTGTCTTTGGAGAAAAAAAAAGAAGATTTAAAAAGAAGGAGGCAACTAGAAGAAAAAGAAATGATGTCTCGAAAGAAGGTAATTTTTCCTTCATCTGAATCAGAAGACGAGGTTGATATTGAACATCACGGGGTCAGTGAAGGACCAGATCTGTCGACATCTGGAGTACCACCTGCAAAGAGAGGACGAAAGAAAATATTGGATCTAAACTTGGCGGCTAGTCTTGACGTTGCTAAGCTCAGTGATCGGAATGCGGCATTAGTGTTGACACCTGTACTTAAACTTCTGGGATACGATCCAGCAGAGTACAATGTTAATCCGAATTCTATTCGTCGGGAAAGTGCGAAGCACCGTCTACAGATTGCTGTAAATTTAAAAGTTGAATTTTCTCCAGAAGTACCATTGACAATTAACTGGGATGGTAAACTACTGGAGGATATGGTTGGAAGTGATATTGTTGATCGCCTTCCTATTTTAGTTTCTGGAAGAGAAATAGATCAACTTCTCGGAGTCCCAAAGTTAAGTTCTGGCACAGGTGATGCTGCAGCCACTGCAGTGTATGAGGCAGCCGTGAATGGGGAATATGGCATAAAGTGACGTGCTTAGGATTTGACACTACGACGGTAAATACGGGAAGAAGAAATGGAGCCTGCATTCTTTTAGAGAAAAAAATGGGCAAAGACATGCTGTGGTTAGCATGCCGTCACCACATCTACGAGATCATGTTGGAAGCAGTGGTCATGAAATCACTAGGACCATCAACAGGTCCAGAAATTATTATTTCTAAACGTTTCAAAAAATCCTGGTCCAACATCGATCAGAAAAACTACGAAACAGCCTTGTCCAATGGTGTTGCCAGAGCCGCAGTTATTGAAATATCAGATGAAATAATTTCCTTCTCCAAATCTCAGCTGCAAGAGTTCCAACCCCGAGATGACTATATGGAACTTCTGGAACATACAATTACTTTTTTGGGAAGAGTTACTCAGAAAAAATGACATTTAAAGCTCCGACTGGACTACACCGTGCTAGATGGATGGCAAAAGCCATCTACTCCCTCAAAGTATTGATGTTCCGAAGCCAATTGAAATTAACAATAAGATAAGAACATGCAATTTTGGACATTTGCCTATTCGTTGTGAGAATTTACGTTAAGGTCTGGAAAACTGCCACCGATTCAACATCAGCTCCAAGACATGATCTTGAGCTGCTCAAAAAACTTGATCAATATAAAAATCTAAATGAAATTATTTCAAACGTTACTCTTCAAAAGTTCCTTGGGCACCTTTGGTACTTGTCGGAAGAACTTGTGGCTTTTGGATTTTTCGATGCTGGAGTCTCCAATGAAACGAAAAAGAAGATGGTTCGGGCTCTCGAAACTGAGGGAGTAGAGAATCCTTTAAAGCGAATAACTGTGGATATTACTAATATACAGTCAAAAGGGTTGGAGGATTTCGTTAGCTCGAATACTAGTCGGTTCTCTGATATTACGGGATTTTCTTCTGAGTTCTTGAGTAAAGATGTGAATGAGTGGCCCAATGACAAGGCATACAATGAAGTGAAACATCTCGTTCACCACATGAGAGTAGTCAACGACATAGCTGAGCGAGGAGTTAAGCTTATGGATGAGTACAATAAGCACACTAATAACGAAGAACAGAAGCAGTTTCTTTTATTGGCAGTCAAAGATTTCAGAAATAAGTATCCTGACAGGAAGAAATCAACATTGCTGAAGTGAAGTAATGTTTTGAATTTATATTTATTTGTTAATTTGATACTTATATTTATGTTAAATAATTAAAATCGAATTTATAAAAACAAACTTTACTTTTGATTTATATTTTCAATAATCTGTTATTTTATTTAGCACTCTGTAATATTTGGTTAAGGCGCACCCTAATGTACACATATGCTTGCTAAGTCCGAAGAGTAGAGAACAATATTCTACGATATAGACAACAAAAAATCCACAATTGCATCATAGTTAGCAGCTCGAAAATTATAATAAGTTTAGCGATTAGATGATTCTTTGTATAAATAATTATAAAAGCATATGTTTCCATCTATTGCAATTGTAAAGAATTATTAATAACGGGAAAATTGTACTTATCGAGTTAAATATTAATATCGCTATATAGAAAAACAAAAATTAATCTGAACTAAAGTATAATGACCAAAGGAATCAATTACATGGGATTCAATTTCTGTCATCACATTTAATCTATACTAAATAAATATTTATCTTCTAAGTCCCAAGTTCCAAGTCCCAAGCCCATTTAAACCTAGATTAAAATCATCCGCAAATAAGATATTCAAAGAGGTATTCATGTTAAGCAATGTAGTTTTAAAATTATTCAAATTTATAATGTACCTATATTTGAAAAGTGCTATAAGGCGGAATATAACTTACAAATACAAAAAGTTCAGAAACGAACATTTTTAAAGAAACAATTAATTGATCAATATCAAAATCAATGTCGGAGTTTGAAGTTTACATACCAAAGAAGCACAAACTGCAATCAAAACTCCACCACCTGTACTCATCCCAGTTTTTAACATAGATCTATCTTTTCTAACAGATATAATTGTTAGAAAATAATTCAAAAGCTAAATGGTTATCTGGTAGCCAAATCTCAGTTAAAATAGTAATATCATAGACATATGAAAAAAGAGAGAGAAATATATGATCTAACCTAGTTCTTAGTTCACCAACATATTGATAACAAAGGGATAATCTAGCTGCAGTATATAGCGTCATCGTCAAACTAACAACGTCCAGAACAGCATTACAGTTTATATTATCGTTAGCACATGACATGGCAGCAGAAATTGAAGAAGTTGCATCAACGCAATTACTTATTACTTTTTTGGATAATTTTTCGAAAGAGCCCTTATAGCAGAGGCTTATAGCAGGGGCTTCTATGTCTATTACTTTGATATTTATCTTCAAAGTAAACTACGTAAACTCGTGGGTGCAGTGGCTTAGTGGCTAAGTGGATTGGACCACTAAGCGAGAGGTCGCTGGTTCAAATCCCGACCGGTACCACCTGAAAGTATTTATTCGCTGCCCCACCTCTTGCGAACGTCCGACAAACAACCAAGAGTACGAAATGCCATGAGAAGCTTCTCCAAAAATAAATTGCCGTTCGGAATCGGCATTAAACTGCAGGTCCCTTCCATTCGTGTCAAAAATATAACTTCGCACACCCAATGGTTGGAGAAGCTAGGCTTTAGGTCCTGTATAGGCCGTTTACGCCTAATATTTATTTTTTAAACTACGTTTCGTTTAAATTTAAATTCTGTTATAATTATAAATAAAATATTTGAGAAAAGGCCACGGAAATTGCATTTTCCCATTATTCTCTGAATATATAAGACCACTCTTGTGTTTACCTCTTACCCACTCTGAAAGGCTAACGTAGGATCTACACATCGCGGCCCAGCTTAAATAGCGTCGGATTTAAGTTTTTTGTGGTTGTTTTCTGTTACGTGTAGAAATTCTAAAGTTGATGTGAGCGACATTCGTGTGTTAAGAACCAATCTTTATTGATTGGCACAAAGTGAAACATCTATAGTCATCATTGATTCCGATTTATCGGAGTTCAGCCTGAGTATAACTTTGTGTCATTATTGCTTTTCCATCGTGGTATCGCCGTATACGTAGTGATATAGGTTACTATATTCTACTTAAATGTATTAACATTCGTCAGACCAGTGTATCACAATGAAGAATTTCTCGTTCTACAACCACACCGTGAAAGAAAAAGCTCATAAGAGAAAGGTGTGGCAATACGAAAAAGCCAATTGCAAAGCTTTAGGCGGTTTCGCTTTATGTTTTAACTGGTCACTGTGCTTCTTCGACAAGGACATGGATGCCGCCGCCGATATCCTAACAGGATAAAGTCTTAAAGAGATGAAGAGTGTCAAACCTGATGAAAACCCGTGGTTTGACCTGAGCTGTAAGGAAGCAATCAGGACTAAAGAGGTAAGATCCGGTCATTTAAGGCCAACACAACTGAAGAAAACCAAAGAAAGCTTTAGAGAGCCATAAATCACTGCAAAGTTAACTACAAAGTCCCACCGGTAGTAAACATGTTTATACACTATCCTAAGGGTATATTAATTTTGACACATAGTTTGTAACACCCCTTAATATTCGCCGTAGACCCATAAAAGTGTATATATTTATGATCAGGACCAAATCCTAAGACTATCGAGCAATGTCCGTCCGTCCGTACGCAATTTTAAGGCCTTTAAAATTAAGCTAGGAAGCTGAAATTTGGACCACATATTCCCTAGGGCTCCGAAATGGTTAAGTTTTTGAATACGCCCACTGCCACGCCCACAATTTAGAAAAAACCGTTTTAAAGCTAAAGTTAGAGAGATGGAGTGTTGCAGCCTTTACAAGATATGTAGGCACTGCCCTCTTTTATAAGTTTGTCATATAAAGTTTTTTGCCACGCCTACTTTTTGTGGGCGTTTTTGACTAAAATGCTGTTTTCTTCGAAAATTTTCACAGAAATGTTTACCCAATATTTTTTCCAACATATCGCCCATACAAAGTTTTTGGCCACGCCCACTTTTTGGGGGCGTTTTTTCAAAAAAACTTTTTTTTTTAATTAATAGAACTAAATAAAATGCTATCCATCAGCTTCTTAATACTTTTTTCTTTGGGGCATATAGGGATATGGATAGGGTATCATACTGTTCGCCTCAAGTGGACTGTAGCCTTTCCTTATGGTTTTTTTCAGTCTTTATTACCAAACAAATATTTTAAGAATTTAATTATATGAACTAGTCTAGCCACTACAAGAAAGTGGTCAGAGTCGACATTTGCCCATCGGTAAGAGTGCACGTTGAGGATGTTGGATGCGTGCGCCGCATCGATTAGCACATGGCCGATTTGGTTGGCGTTTCAAACGTCTGAAGTTCGCCAGGCTGCTGTGTGGATCCTAAGCCGTTTCAATTAGTCGGTAGCCGTTATCTGTTGTCGTTTTGTGGATGTTGTGCTTACCACCTAATCTGACAAAGAAGTTTTCCTTTCCGATTTTAGCATTGAAGTCCCCGAACATTTAACATCGAACTCCGGACAGGCTTCGTAGAGGAGGTCATAAAATGTCTGCTTGATAAGGTCCTCAGAATCGTCGGTAGGGGCGTGTGCACATATAAGGATTATGTTTTGGAAGGTAGCTCTGATGCGGATCACAGCCAGGCGATCATTTATCGGTTTAAAGTCTATAACTTTTGACCTGCAACCTTTTGTTGCAGCTGTAATAGGGGGTTATTTTTTAGGAGTTGTTTTTTTAAAAATCAAATAAAAAACTCAAATTTGCATCAAATATTCAACATTTTTATTGTAATTGATAAATAGGCCTTTACCATTTACGTTTTAAAGAAAAATCGTGCGACTCCGTTTCAAATGGTCCATTCGGAAAATCCAATTTCCGTCACTTTTTCGAGCATTTCGGGCTATATTGTACGAATTACGCGTGTTATGTTATCCTGTAAGGCTTCATTCGTGTTCGGCTTGTCCACATAGACTAACGACTTTACATAACCCCACAAGAAATAATCAAGAGGCGTTAAATCGCATGATCTTGGCGGCCAAGTCACAGGGCCATGTCGAAAGATAAGCTACTCACCAAATTCATCCTTCAGCATCTCCATTGCTTCACGAGCTGTGTGGCATGTGGCACCGTCTTGATAAAACCACATGTCAACCAAGTTCAACTCAGCCAACTGGGGCAAAAAAAAGTCGCGTGTCATTGCCGGATATCGTTCGCCGTTGACAGTAAGGTTTCTTCCACGGTCGTGTTTGAAGAACAACAGACCGATGATGCCACCGATGAGTGACATTTCACGATCCTTATTAACATTGGGAGCTACGACTGCAATATTCTCTTCGGTACGCACTGTACGCATGCGAGTCGATGGTTTAATGTCCAACAAAGTAAATTTGGTCGATTATGATGACCATAATATGGTCGTAACAAACGGTGAACGTTTTTCAAAGAGCACGAATTTTGATAATAAATTTCAATAATTTGCAAACGTTGCTCGTTTGTAAGTCTTTTCATGATTAAATGGCAGAAATTGCCGCCAACGCAAACTTACCCATGTGTAGACGTTTTTCCATTTTCCTCACCACTTCGTGAAGGGCGATTTCCGTCGGACCTGCAGATTGGTATGGCTTAAGGGATTGAATTGCTCAACGTAATTTTTTCCTATTTATAATGGCACCAATGTATTTTCTCTTCGGAGGGAGGGAGAGTAATGTACTTAATATTCCTTAGTACGCCGGAGTTATCTGATAATGTGGATCCAGGAAAGTGGGTTTCCACAAATTTTATCAAAACCGGTTTGCTACTTTGCGCCCAGTTTCCATAACTTAGAATATTCGCTTCTTTAGAGAGCATTTTATGTTACCTCGAAGCCCCATCTGTTACCGCATTAGTTTCGCAGTACTTCTGCCATGAAGTCTCTTTTGACTTTCTAACTATTATTCTAAAATGTTTCTTACAATCATAATAAAAGGCAATTTCCATGTGCTGTCATTTCTAAGAAGCTTCGTCTTATTGTAGTTTTCCAACCTCTTTCGTCTTTGAAAGAGACGTTTGAAAGAGAACGTTCCCCGTGTCATCACTTTGGCTATATCATTTTATTAAAAAAAAAAAATATTTTTATTCAATTTAAATGCAATTAAACATTTTCATATTCACGAAGAACTCTCTCGAATTCTATGTGCCCACATGAATGCGTTCAGATTTATTCGTGAGATACGTAAATGTGCAATAGATTACAATTTTGTGTGATGTGTGCTTCCAAATTACAACGCCCAGCACAAAACCTATACAGAGTGTGTTAGGCATAGTTCTTAACCAACACATACTTTAAAATCAATAATTCCATAACATAGTAGTTAATTTATAGTGCAATTGAATGAAATATCTAGAACGGAAAAACCTAGAGGAATAAAATAAAATAGAATGTGCAAAAACTAGGAAGACAAAAATCTAGAATAATCTCGAAAAAAGAAAAGTAATTTTTAGAATTTTTTTCCTATTTCAAATGCCTTTACAAGAAATAAATAATGTATATTTTCTGTTTATCAAATCATTTATTGTTCTTGGCAAAACAACAGCAAAATATCAAAATTTAAGAAGAACATAACAAAAACGAAATTCATTATACATGAAATAAATTTCTTATTTATTTCGACATGGTATAACATTTACATATCTCATATCAGCCAAAGCTTGCACCGAGATATGATACAATATTTATCGTACTACTGTAATATAATTTTTTATAATTTACAAACAAATTTATACATATACCTAAAAGTAAAAAAAATTGTATGGGACACCCCCTGCGTGGTGTCACTGTGGGATTTGGAAGATCAGCAAGGTTGGGTGACAAAGATTTTTTGGATATCAACAAAGTTCGCATGCACCCAAGCTCGCGCTTACTCCAAATCCAACAGCTACTGCAAGCAAACATATTCCGTTGTTTATGCATTGTCTACTTACCATTCTGAATTGAAAGCGCAACAAAACCAATTTGGCGTTATTTCACTTGGGCCTTATTTTTGGCACTCTCCAGAATTCATATTAATTGCAGATTTTGGCCGTTATATATTTTGGTCATTCGCGATTATGCGTTTTAGATATTTGTTTTCGATATTTTTTACTTCTAGATACCGATTTTTTTAGATATCGTGGTACACCCCAATAAAACTTCAAATACGAAAATCGTAAATATTGCTTGCTTACATAATGTTTCAATGTTACATGTGCCAGTGCATATAATATTTTTAGTACTGAACTGAAGACTAAATTCTTTTATTTAATATATCTTGGGAACGTGGGAAAAAGGGAATTTGTGGGTATCACTATGGGAAAACCTGGTCCCAAAGACTGTCATCACTGAAACATAGTGGTTTGCAACACTCCCTTTTACATGTTGTCGCCGTCATATCACCTGATCTGTAATTCTCCCTCTTCTTCTCTCCATTTAACGACGAGATTATGATCACAATTACAGGGATCATACATCTCCCACTTCACTGCATTCCTACTGGTCCGCTGTGGGGTTCGCCGCTTCGACCTCAAAATATCTGCAGGAACCCGATTTTGGATCACTTTCTGCATTTGTGTGATCCAGGAGTTTTTGGGCGTGCCTCTCTTACGCGATTGTAAGGGAACGTTGATTGCCATTGCCTTTTTGACGGCGTTCGTAGGATCCCTCCTCTGAACATGACAATACCAACTGAGTCGGTCGTGCTCCAATTTTTTCGAGATGGGTTCTTTGACGTGAAGGATTCTTTGGATTCTGGAACTTCTAATTTGATCAAGCTTCATTACTCCTGCTGTCTTGCGAAGTATCTTCATCTCAGCTGCTGTCAACTGCCCTCATACTTTTTGTATATTGTCCAGCGTTGTGAACTGTATGTGAGCGCTGGACGGACAGTTGTGTTGTAGAGCCTTCCTTTCAGCTTAGGGGACATTTTTCGGTCACAGAAGATGGCAGAGTTTTCCTGCCACTTCATCCACCCAATGCTTACATGATGATTGATGTCGTCATCAACGGTTGATTAGTTGTTAATCCCAGATATTTGAACTGTTCACACTTGGGAACCACCAACCTATTCAAATATATGTCTGGAATGGGTTGGCTTTGGTCAGAGAATGGGCAGATACTCTGTCTATTTTGGCTAATACGATACCCATTCCCTTCTAAAACATCTACCCAAATACCAAGTACTCGTTGCAGGGAAGTCTGATCATCACTTATGATGATCTACTTTCAAAGAAACACTACCTACAGCACTACCTACCTGATATACGTTCTTGATTAATCTTACTTTTATGACACCTTTAATGCCTTTATTTGTTTTTATTTCGGATGCAAGTTCTTGCAGAACAACGTATAGCCTTTTAGCCTTAGCAATAAACTCAATCAATGAAGAATTTAGCTATTACAAAGCTTAACCAGTGGAGCTCAGCTACAAAAAAGGCGATCCAATATCTGGCAAAAACAATCGAGGAATATCCTTGCTATCTCTCGCATATGGTATCATATCTAACGTACTGTTTGAACGTCTCAAATATTTCTTCAACACATTAATCGGCATTACCAGTGTAGCTTCCACCCCGACAATTCGGCCGTATACTACATTTTTACACGACGAATTTCAAGTCAAGTCGAATTTCTTTTTTTAATCGACTTCAAAGCCGCATATGAAATCTTTCTTCTCCAAGAGCTTTTAATGGCGATGGCCGTATTCGGGATCCCTTGAAGTATATGAGAACAAGTTTGCTATCAAGAAAAAAAACATACATCTGTACCCCAACTAGTACAAAACGCTTGATAGCAAAAACTTTGAGCTGGGGTAAGAAGTTCATCTACCACGGGGTAAACATGAACTCTAAAAAGTATCACGCCACAATTTCGTAGCCTAATGCTCCTCTCCTAGTGCTGTGGCTGTGTTATATGAATAATACGAGGAGGACAAGGGAAGCCGGTGGACTCATTACACACACTCACTTCCCACAATACATAGGTCGATCGGAAATTCCACTGAGCCACGCTCTATTCTTGCTAAGTTAGATAGCGGATATGTCACCTCATGGGAAAAAGAGTGTCAAGTTCAGTTTTCGCGAGCATATGCAATGTTGAGTGATGAGCTTACGCAAAAAGAAGATGATGAGGGCAATGAGTGTGGTACTTGTATTCAGCTCGGTTGGTAGTCTTCAGCTCAACAACTGAGACCCAGATTTTTTTTGTGTGACCATATCGGCGCGAGAGAACAAATTTAAGAAAGAATAAGAAAGAAAAACAAAAAACACAAAAACTTAATTCCTAAAAGGAAACAAGAACAATTAAAATACGACATTGTTCGATTATTCCCCCATTGGAAAAAAGGGAGGAACAAACCCAAAAAAAAAACCTATCATAAAGCACTAGTACTCTGCGCGAACAATAGAAAAAAGTATATATTTTGAAAAAAGTCCATTTCTCGCGAAACAACAAAAAAAGAAAAAAGAAATCATATATACTCTGCCAATATTCCAACGAGCTGAACGTAACCAATCTGTCCCCGTACCACTACCCGCCAACCCACCTGACGAAACCGCCTGCACCGGTATTCTGTCGCCCTTTCATTGTTAGATTTGGAGTAGGTGCAAGTTTGGGTATATGCAAAGATTAAAATATCGGTCTGACAGCAGCAAAAATAGGTCCGAATCTGAAAAAAAAAATAAGAAAAGGCTGTAGTCTACTTGGGGCGAACAGGGTTTCAACCCTATCCATATTCCTATATGCCGCTAAGAAAAAAGCGGTAAGAACATGATGGATAGTATTTTATTTTATATTATGGAATTTATAAAAAAAATATGTATTTTGAAAAAACCCCAAAAAGTGGGAGTGGTCAAAAACTTTGTATAGGCGATATATTAGGAAAAATATTACCTAGTGTCTTATCATGGCAGGTGACACCTCTATAGTTGGAGCAGCTTAGAGGGAAATAAACACAAAATTTATATACCCAAAAAATCACCTTAAATTTTTAACATATATATTAGATCTAAGGCAATTTTACAAGTTAGCGAGAATTTCATACCATCAGTATTTGCCTTAGTACAATGGCAATTCTGCAAAGTCTGCAGGCATTTCATGTTATAAGTATTTACCTTAGTACTAAGTCAATTCTACACAGTGGATAGAACAATTCTGAACAATTTTCATTGGAACATCACGCTTAGTTTAACCCATTAGTAGCAGAAATTCCGGCTCATAAAGTACACAAATAGATCTTATTTCTTAACTCCTAATCATTTAAGCCCATATGTAACGGTTGGTCGATATTTCATTTAACATTCGAGCATTTAACGTTTGAGCAATTGCTATGTCATGACAATAAAACGGCGCTGTCCATATGTTTATCGTGGAGGCCTATCTCGCGGGACAGGAGTTCACCATATGTAACTGGACGAGATATATAATAGTACTAATCGATATACAAATATGAATTGAAACTTTATTTCGGTTAGATAATACGAAACTAAGTTGATGTAAGACAAAAGCGACGAAGATGAAACTGCGACGCCAATTTGAAAGTTGACTTGGTGTTAAAGACGGCACCAAAAGTCAACTAAGCGGAAGAATCGACGATGATATCCAGGTGATCCAAGTGAGTCTGTATGTAGCAACAACAATCATTCCCGCGCCTGAAAACATCGTTGAGCCCTTATCCAATTTCTTCTAATTTTGCAACAGTCAGTCAAGTCCAAAAAGTCCCTGAATTATATTTTAACTTAAAAAGTTTAATTTAAATCTTTAAATATATTGTGTTAGTAACTACTTAAAAATTGAATTAATTAATAAATTGAGCATTTAAGTGATAACGCATTATTTAAGGAAAAATAATTGCAATTGTTTATCATTTACCATAAATTGCACTTCAGATCACCAAGTAACTTGGGGCCTAAGCCATAACATAAAAATCTATTACCTACAATATTTAATTTCTTGTCAGAAGCCACCTTTCCTAGCATGCGATTCTTGGGATTTAATTTTTTCTATTCGAAGTCTATTGGATCTTAGCGGTCAACCGGAGTATAAGGCAATCTTCTATCTATCGGGCTTTAGGTTTTAGTTGAGCGTTGAAAAAAAATTCTTAATGAAAAGTGTTATCCTGGAGGTCTTGTTTTGATCTTTGGCATTTCTTTTATGTGTGGAGAATACGATAAAATGCAGTTACAAAATTGTAATCTGTTTTATTTAAGGAAAAAGATTATTTGCGATTCTGCTGTTTGTTAGAAATGGCTTTAAATTCATCCACAGACCTAAGTGGCGAAAAAAAAGATATTGGACCATGGTTTTTTGATATTGGACCAATTAGCTGGTTCAAATCCCGACCTGTACCA
Source organism: Ferdinandea cuprea (assembly GCA_963576555.1). NCBI lineage: Eukaryota > Metazoa > Arthropoda > Insecta > Diptera > Syrphidae > Ferdinandea > Ferdinandea cuprea. Next base: position 54,396,662 of record OY754960.1, read on the forward strand.
CCTTAAAGTTTTTATTCGCTGCCCGACCTCTTGCGAACGTCTGACAAACATCCAAGAGTAGTTGTCGTTCGGAATCAGCATAAAATTTTGGGTCTATTCCATTCTAAGACTAGGGTCCTAGACTTTGGGTCTAATATGGACAGTTTACGCTTAATATTTTTATATTTTTTTTCGGAAAATATATGTATGGAATAATATTAAATATTATAGCCTTTTGCCAATTCTAATTTTATATATAGTTTAGTACTATTGGTCACTATTGTCAAAAACCATTTATATGAGGCTTCTTCTTCATACGGGTGTTATTTTCTTTAATGTAGACTACGAAAGTTTTGTCGCATAATCTACTTCGACGTATTGTTTACTTAAACCTTTTCGGCAATCGTGGGATACTATTATAGGGACTGCATTAAAAATGTCGTTGTACTTTGCTTTGAATTGAAGTTACGTTTGCGAGCACTACTTAATGTGATGTAAATTATACAATGTGGGTGACGACTACAGTGCTAAGTTTCTGCTTGCCATTTAATTGACAAAGTTTGAGAGCTCTGGTTTTTGTCATTTATAGACACTATTGTCATTTCATTTCCACTTATATCAATTGTTGGCAAAAAATTTTGTGTCCGTTAATTTAGAAACGTAATTTCAAAACGCTATTTCCACCAGCACTGCCAATTACGAATTTACAATGTCAATTCTGACGTATTTTCGTTAAAAAACTCATTCATAGTTAATTAATAAATATAATAGTTTAATAGAAGTATTGAGAGGGAATGTAAACGTGAATATTTAAATTTATAATTATATCACAACAAAAAATATACCAACTATTTTTCAGTTCAATAATACCCATACATTTTTAAAGAAAATAATAAACATGATTCCAATGTTATATGAGAAATATTTCTTATACACAACATAAATAAAATATGGAAATACTATCTACGATACAATACTTAAAATTCTTGCACTCCGCTGGTTGGTTGAGGGTAATCGAGAACTTGAAAAAATGTGTCCGAATTAAATGTGGTTATTTAACAGGCGGAACAGTATAAATAACTCCCACGACGAATGACAGAGAACCTTTTAACGATTTACCCTCACTGTGTCGAAGCGATTTTTTGCGCCACATGGGAATGCCGCTACGTTTCGTAGTGTATCGTTCCACTTTTTCGTTTTCTTTTCTTGAAAGTTGGTATCCACAAATTTTTTTGGAAATCGTGATAAATGTTGAATTAAATGGTCAACGGTATTATCATCGCTCGCCTTTGAAGTGATAAATTAAATTTGTAATCGTAAAGAAATCGATGAGATAATAAAAATTTCCATATCTAACATGAAAAGAATGATGAATGCCTTTTGAACATTATGTTACCATAGCTTTATTTATTAAAAATACATTTCAAATATGTACATATGTATATCTTCAAATACTGTGGTAATTCGAACTAGTGTATATGTGTGACAAATTTATCCTGAAATTGTACTCGTCACAAAATATTGATATGTGATATAGTTATCAATTACACAGCGCTACATTATGATAGCGACAAAATGCTATTTGCAAAATCATTGCTTTAATTTTGGAATACATTTGGAATGAATTACATTAATTAATTTTAAATTAATTTCATTTATTTGATAAATACTCATCATTCACTTAGGTTTCAAACTAATTAAAAAAAAAAAAAAATTATGTAAAAAGTTATCAAAATAAAATATATCGACCCCTGTTCCACAATTAGTCGTATGTTATCATCGGTTCACCCGAATTTGAAATAAAAAATGTAGTATTTAAATAGTTAATCGAGGGCCTCGTCGAAGCTTGCGAAATCCCGCTTGTTGCCTCTTAAGCGACGACTCAATCCTGGACTTTATCCTTTCGAGAATGAAAGCTGCCATCAGCTTAGGGAAAACGGTGATACCATGCCAGTTATTGCAATTCTTGAGATCCTCCTTCTTCGGTAACTTGACAATAACTCCAACCTTCCATTCTCTGGGAAAGATTTTATTCTCCAAAACTACCAGTACAAAAGGAAACAAAATACAGGCCGCTGCGTCTGGATCCGCTTTCAGGAACTCGGCAGGTAAGCCATCCAGTCCAGCTGCCTTGTTATTCTTTAGCAGCATCGCGGTTTTTATTTCTGCACTTGTTGAGGGGCTGATATCAATTCCCTTTGAAGACCTACATATGCCCAGTAGTTGATGATTTCCACTTATACTCTGGTCATCATTGAGCAGTTCACAAAAATGCTCTTTCCACCTTCTTTGTTGGTCTTCTAGTGACACTGAGAGGTTGCCGTTTGTATCTAGCGAAGGGTGGTTGGTGCTACTTTTTTTATACCCTATCCTAAGGGTATATTAATTTTGACACATAATTTGTAACACCCCTTAATATTCGTCGCAGACCCTTAAAAGTATATATATTTATGACGAGGACCAAAATCTAAGACTATTTAGCAATGTCCGTCCGCCCGTCTATCTGTCCGTCCGTATCAATTTTTGAGGCCCTTAAAGTTATGCTGGGAAGCTGAAGTTTGGAATATATACTCCTTAGGGTTCCGAAATGGTAAAGTGTTAAAATTTTCAAAATACGCCTACTGCCACGCCCACAATTTAGAATAAACCGTTTTAAGGCTTAAGAGAGATAAAGTTGTACAACCTTCACAACACATATAGGTACTGCCCACCTTTATAAATTTGTCATATAAAGTTTTTTGCCACGCCTACTTTTTGTGGGCGTTTTTCACTAAAATGTTTTTTTTTTCGAAAATTTCCATAGAAATCGAAAAAAAATGTTCAACAATATATTTAGCCAATATCTTTTCCAATATATCGCCCATACAAAGTTTTTATCCACGCTCACTTTTTGGGGGCGTTTTTTCAAAAAAATAATTTATTTTCGTGTTTCTGCAAACAAACAAAATGTAAACAGCAAAGAACGCACCCTTTTTGTTTTTTGCCTACAGACAAAATGAGACCATTATTTTAGTTTAATATTTTGTTGTTCTTCATGTTACACTCGACGGTAATAGCGGTAATTTTACAGAAGTACATATTTTTTTACCTATAATGGCCTTAGAGATAATGTACAGCTCCCTTACGTTCCCTCTTCTTGCAGCTCCTTCACCGTTCTCCGCCAACTTGTCTAATCTGGCCCTTTTATTACGTCTCACACAGCGCTGCACTGTCTTATGAGCTGCTCTATACTCGTTCTGTAGAACCAACTTGTTGTTGATTATAATTTCGTCTGCGATGCGTAATTTCGTCCCAGGTGCCTTGGGAAATCCAAAAATCTCTATCCCTTGATTGTCTAGGTAACGCTTCAGTTCCACCTTCCATAAAAACCCCCTTCACGTTGTCCTCAATGGGACCAATAATGTCTAGATCCGCAATTGACGCTTTGTCAGTCAGGATGTTGGCAAAATTACGACAAATATTTGGGTCACTAAGAGCGTTCGTATTAAATTTTGTTCTGCTAGCTGTTCTCTCAGAACGTCGCTGGACAGCAGCTGTTCTTAGCCGGCGCGTTGCTAGTAGCATGTGATGATCACTTCCTGCGTCCACACTTCTCTCATTCTTTACATTGCAAATGATCTGAATGTTACCATTCCACTATTGATGAAATCTGGGTTGAAATTCTGCTCTTAAAATTCAACATTGTGAAAATCTGTCTATACTGCTTAGAATTATAAATACTCTGAAAAATTCGGCTTATTATTTTTTTTCAACTGACAAATGTTAACATTATAAGGTTGCAATAACAATAACTTTTGCACGTGGACATTTTATCTCATTCTATTCAACGCCAAAAAGTGGGCGTTGCTTCAAACTTTGTATGGGCGATATATTGGGAAAAATATTGGCTAAATATTTTGTGAAACATTTGCTTAATAGTCTTAGATTTGGTCCTGATCTTAAATACAGGGTGTCTGTTTGTTGTTTGTTTATAATTTTTGATTAAATGAAAGAGAATGGATCTTATATTGATAAATGTGTTATTCAATGTCGGCAATTATGTATGGAATATAATATGGGGTAAATGTCCGCCTTTGTTAGTCTAACAAATGCGAGCGCTTTTGAGAACATTTTTCATTCAATTTTCTCACACATTTCACGCGGTATTTCATTAATTTCATCATGATTATTTTGTTTGAGTTGCTCGAGCGTTTCTGGTTTTTTTTGCATAAACCTTGCATTTAAGATGTCCCCACAATGTCCAGAGCAGTCAAATCAGGCGACCGTGGAGGCCAATCAACATCACCATTTCTTGAAATAACTTGTTGCGGAAAGAGGTCTCGCAGTAATTCCATTGTAATCCTGGCTGTATGCGATGTGGCACTGTCTTGTTGATACCACATGTTAATCAAGCCCAAAGCATGAAGTTGTGGCGTTAAAAAGTTTTCAATCATATTACGATATCACTCCCCATTCACGGTTACCTTTACGCCGTTTTCATTTTCCAAGAAATATGGTCAAATGATTACTCCTGACCAAATTCCACACAAGACTGCAACTTTGAATGGATGCAAAGGTGACTGATGAATAATTTGAGGGTTTGGCTGTGCCAGAACCGACTATTTTTGTTTATTCACATAAATTCATTCATATCTGCCAAAAATTACACGTAACTTTCTCATCGTCACAGTAATCGATGATTGGTTTTAACGATTAAAAGACGTTGGTTTATCGAATATTTTTCCATGTCTACTTCACGCCTACCAAATATGAACTTTCAAGACTAATGTTTACCAAAATGGCGGCAAAACAAAGTAGTATACCTTCCCGCCGGATACCCTGCATGTATGTATGAATACTTTTAGGGGTCTGCGATGAATATTAATTGGTGCTACAAACTACGTGTCAAAATTAATATACCCTTATGATAGGGTAAAAAAAGTAATAAGTCTATTAAGTGTACTTGTGAAAGACAAAAGTCAAACAGTGATATGGATTGGTCACAAAATAAGAGCGTTTGTCGTTATTCTCACATTGACATTGGTTGAGGAACGTCGTACTGAACGAAAATTGATCAGAAGTGCTATCAATTGATGAAATTGCCTATAATTACGATTGAGCTAAACAATCATTAAAACATATGACAGCGTGTGTTGCAGCCTCGTGGATGAAAAGCGACTCGCTGAGCAACAAAATGTTGTTTTGCTTTTTAATCAAAATTCACATTTCTTTCTATTTTTTAATTATTAAAATAATTTTTATTTATTAAAAAAATTTCTTATGAAATGGAGGTTAGAATGATGTTCTATTTTACCGATGTAACGATGGTCTAACGACACTGTTAATTTTAAAATGTTTTTTGAATTGTTTGTGTAAGGTGTTAAAATAAAAAAAAACAGAAGGATAGGCGTCCGTTTAGGCGAACAGTATGATACCCTATCCATATCCCTATATGATATGATGGAAAAATATGATGATGACATTTAACTTTATTCTATAAAATTCATAACAAAAAACTATTTTAGTAAAAAACGTCCCGAAAAATAAATAAACTTTGTATGGGTGATATACTTTTCTTTATATAAATTTTGTTGAAAAAAACCACAAGTGGGTGTGGGAAAAAACTTTATATGAGAAATTTGAGAAGGATTTCAAAGTCTACACATTTTGTTATGGTTCTAGTTCTTCATATTTTTAACTACAGCTAACACTATACCAATTCGGAACCCTATGGAGTTTATGTTCCAAATTCCTCCTTCACAGTATAAATTTAAAGGCCTCATAGGTTGATGCGGACGTACGGACGGACGGACATTGCTCAATAGTCTTAGGTTTTGGTCCTGGTCATAAATATATATACTTTTAGCGGTCTACGATGAATATTAAGGGGTGTTACAAACTATGTGTCAAAATTAATATACCCTTAGGTTAGGGTATAAACAGAGGGGACTAAAGGGGACTAAAGGGGATTTCTGAATCAAATATGATCCTCAAAAATTTAAGTTACTGAATTTTGAAGATTTTAAATCAGGTGCAAAAGCGATATTCCTTTTATTTTGACAAACACATTATTTAAGATCGTTTCAATATAAACCCCTTACAAAAATCATACAATCGTCACCTCCGCATGCCAGTTATTCCTAATTCTTAAGCACTTCAGAGTTACCGCTCCTTTGTATTTCATAAAAAAAGAATATTGCAATTCACGAACTTAAGTAACATGAAAACTGACATACCGAAACCGACCTTCTTTCCATCTGCCCGAATACACGAAAGAGTTTATCATAAATTTGCGGTGAGCATTTGTCCCTTATGAAGTCTAATCCGCGTTTATTTTATTCGAGGCTACAAATCGTCGCCTTAATAGTGTCAACTTGACTTATGCGATCGTTGCGACCGATCGTCGCAGTCATTCGCGATGTGTGGACAATGTTCGTGTAGAGGCAGGGGGGCCTGGTTTGATTCGCATTGGAAATGTGATAATAATTTGCGATCCGAGAATGCGTAAAGGGTCACTGTAGTTCCATTGGAAGCGGCGTATTTCATTTTACAGTACATAAATCACTGCCACAAGCCCACTCATTCGTATTTTACTTGCCGCAATGGTGTGTTCATTGCTGCCCCTGAAGTTGCTGTTGCTGACGGGGCTGCCCAATCGTCCTCCTTCGGTGCGCAGAAAACCTAATAAACCATAATCCATTTTGAATTATTGTAAGGCACAGCATCGGTTCTTTGTGCTGGAAGAGTTTATAGGTGTCCCCTTCGAGGAGATCATGTCGCCTGGTTTCCGCAACAAAAGTATTCACGAGCATGATATAGTTTACGGTGCAACGCACTGTTCTGCTGTAGCACCTATGTACATATGTATATTGGAGGCGATGTAGTGCGTACCTACTCTTTTCGAGAGCCTTTACATAATTCAGGTATTTGGAGTGTGTGCCATAATTTAAGTTTTGCAACAATCAACTGAGGGTGTCGGATATTGAGGTGAAATATTAAGCTTTTGACAAGAAGCTGTATACTGAGTATCTTGACATGTCTATACGATATATATAGCCAGAATTGTGCAAAACTGAAATGAATTTTTTAATTTGTTACCAACTTTCACATATTAGTTTTAAGTTTGACATGAATTTGCTGTGGAAGCAGGTGAGGCGTTGCCGCTATGTATCTATTAATTTTTAATTAAGATAGATATTGAAATTCAATCAGTTTCAATAATACGTTCAGCAGTATGATAAATAGACTAGGCATATTGCGATACCTGCGGCGGTAGATAAGCGGGGCAAGAGATGTGGAAGTGAAGTGCAAGTATATCAATACTTTGAAAATTTACTTATGTATATATTTGAAGAGAGATGTGTATCAAGGTAGACTTTTTCAACGACACTGCGCACACTGATGGGTTCTGAAAGCCCGATAAGTTTTGTACAGCAGCAGTGTGTACCACAAATCTTGAGAAACTGCGTTGATGTTGAAAATTATTAATTTACTGGAATGGTATTTAGGTGTAATTGGTGTTGTATGTTGACGTATATATTTTAAAAATAGTTGTGTTAGTCTGAATTGAACAAATTTTACTGACTTAAGTATGAAATATCTTGTAGTTGTAGGTCGCAACATCTAAAATTTAAAAAAAATTGAACTGATGAAAACTGATCATGTGAATTTAGTAAACGAGCAGGTTGAAACAGGAAATCATTTTAAAAGAGAAAATTTGAAGACCATATCTTGATCATTTAAACGAAATGGATGAGATAAGTTTGAATGCTAATTGAATCGATGATTGTTAAAACAACATAAGTACAGAATTTTAGAAATTCTTTTTTTTTTACGTTTTTACATACTAAAGGGACAGTTTTTCCAGTGCACGCAAAACCAACTCAATTGTTCAGCTAAAACAAACAGAAAATTGGTTACAAGATCGATTTTTCTACTTAAATGTAGCAAAATATATTTGATTTCTTGTCTCCCCGGAACATGAAAGAAAATGTTATTTCTGTTGTCTTAACAATCACCGATTCAATATGGATCAAAATATGAATACAGATTTATCGCATGCAATAAGAAATACAATTTCACATATTGTCTTGCTCGAAATACGAAACTGAAATAGCACCAATTTTGCATGACAATGACAAAAGTAAAGACGAACCCTTATATTGTGCCACCTAGATTGCCATATGATCATGAACTAGACACTAGAATTTAAGAAAATCCTTTAGAAACATCAAGAAAAGCTACAGTCCGCTTAGGGCGAACAGTATGATACCCTATCCTTATCCCTATGTAACCCAAAGAAAAAAAGCATTAGGAAGATGATGGATAGCATTTTATTTCATTCTATGAAATTTATAGAAAATAAATATTTTTTTTGTGGGCGTGGCCAAAAACTTTATATGGACTATATATTGCAAAATGTATTGGCTAAATAAATTGTTAAACATTTTTTTTTCGATTTCTATGAACGTTTTCGAAGAAAACACCATTTTAGTGAAAAACGCCCACAAAAAGTAGGCGTGGCAAACAAATTTATGTGACAAATTTATAAAGGGGGGCAGTACCTAGGTATCTTGTGAAGGTTGTACAACTATATCTCTCTAACTTAAGCCTTAAAACGGTTTTTTCTAAACTGTGGGCGTGGCAGTGGGCGTATTTTGAAAATGTTAACACTTTACCATTTCGGAGCCCTAGGGAGTATATATTCCAAATTTCAGCTTCCTAAAGGCCTCAAAAGTTGATACGTACGGACGGACGGACGGACATTGCTAAATAGTCTTAGGTTTTGGTCCTGGTCATAAATATATATACTTTTAGCGGTCTACGATGAATATTAAGGGGTGTTACAAACTATGTGTCGAAATTAATATACCCTTAGGATAGGGAATAAAAAATAATATACGAGAAAGCGATTAACCCTATTCATCGCCAATTGTATAAGTACGGAAACGTACAATGAGCTTCGACTCTGCATCAATTACCGGTCTTTATGCCCTAGTTATAGTTATCATTGACATGCAAAATTTAACATTTTGTTGACGATAAGGAAACATAATTGGCTTTAAATGGTATCAAAATAAAGCTAATCACTGATAGAATTTGTCTACAAACAAAATAACTTAATTCTGATTTCAAATTTTCTTTAAATCTATTTTCATTTTTTCACTGATTGAAATCGATTTCAATGAACAGCTGATATTCGTTTCTATAAATTAGAAATACAAATTAGATATTAATTTACTGTGGCCTTTCACTGACAGCAATTTGACAGCAATTTCAATGATTGCTATAATGGATGGTAAAAAAGACGTAATATCTGTTCTATTGATTTGTCCCAACGATAGATAATTAACCCCTTCCCTTAATCGAAGGGAACAACATATATAGAATTAACTTTCTTGGTATCCTGAATAGCAATACGAGTATCTTCGGCTTAAAAAATGCGCCGTCGGTTTTTCAACGGATTCAAATATAATATTTTAAAAAGATAAATTTTTGATTTATATGGATGATCTGTTGATTGCCAGCGAAAGTATTGGACAATATTTGGAGTGCCTTCAAAATATAGCTGAGTTAATCGCAAAAGGTAATTTAGAGCTCCGACTAGATAAATGTCGGAAATCGGAAAATATTCGGGCGGTGAGCGAATTGCCCATACCTAAGTGCGTTCAGAGTATCATCGGCTTCATTATGAACTTTTGCCATATAACAAAACCCCTTTACGATCTTCTACGCACAGATAGTACCTGCTATTTCGGCTCTGAACAATTAAATAATTTCGAACCGCTTAAGAAAAAAATCTTAAAAGCCCCAATATTAGCTAGCTATAGCCCCAGTAACGAAACAGAATTGCATTCCATGTTCATACTTTTCAAAATGTTTCTGATGTTGAATCGAGACATCGTTGTTATGAACTAGAAAATTCTTAATCATATACACACTTAGAAGATTTCGAATCTATTTTACTGGCAAGATAATCTTAAACAAACCATTCTTAAATCCAAGAACGTCTCGCTGGGCGTTGGAACTTCAAGATTATTCGATTCAACACAGAGCTTCCGATAGAATGTAGACGCATTAAGTAGGCGCACAAACATATTCGTAGTTGAAGATGATTTTATCTACGTGCAAATAAAAGTTGAACCGTGCACACGTGTATCGAATTATCGAATTATATGGGTTTTAATGGGGGCCATTGAAATGATATAAAATGTTATTTTTTATAGCAAGAAGTTAGGAACAGTTGATGAATATGAGCAGATTACACCTCATATTTTGGGTGTGTAAAATAAACATGCAAAATATGCGGTGAATATGGATTTATAAAAACATACCTACGACACAACTAATCATAGTAAAGTATTGTAATATTCAGAATAAAGCTATGTTTTAAACAATTTATTCTAAATTTTAATTAAAAAGTAATTAAAATTATATCGATTAAAGTGGATATTTAAGTATACCTATACAAACACGGATTTCGTAGGTAACGGGTGTTTTTATTAAACTTTTAAACAATTGGGCACTGGTTTAAAATGCTTGTTGATATCAAATGAACCAAATATTACTTTTGGTACATGAAAAACATTTTTTTAACAACAACATTTTTAACATTTGCAATTACTTACTAGAAGTAGTAGTAAATTGTTTTGTGTATTTTCATAAAAAATAATACAAAAATGTACAAAACATTACAACTTGACAAATAAAGTCGTCTATTGGAAAGAGTGGCTAATTTATTCAATATAAACTCATAAATATATGAGTTGTACTTAACTACCAAGCATTTTCGATAGAAAAATGCACCCACAATATAAAGGGTGATTTTTTAAGAGGTTTAGAACTTTTTTAAAAAAAAAAACACAAAAAATTCTAAAAAATGAATGAAATATTTATTTGAATCGATAGTTTGAACCTTGCAATTTAATGTTTAAAGATAATTTCATGCAAATGTTGACCGCGGCTGCGTCTCAGGTAGCCCATCCGCTGAGTCCAATTTTGGCATACTCTTTCACACATATCGGCCGGTATCTCACGAATGAATGCATGGATGTTGGCTTCCAGTGCGTCAATCGAAGCGGGCTTGTCCCTATACACATTAGCCTTGGCATACCCCCACAAAAAATAATCTAATGGTGTCAAATCGCACGATCTAGGCGGCCAATTGACCGGCCCGAAACGTGAAATTAACTGTTCACCAAACTCGCCTCGCAATTGCGCCATTGTTTCGCGTGCTGTGTGGCATGTGGCACCGTCTTGTTGAAACCACATATCATGCAAGTCAAGAACTTCCATTTCGGGCAAAAAAAAGTTTATTATCATCGCTCGGTAGCGTTCACCATTGACAGTAACGCTGCGATTCGCATCATCTTTGAAGAAATATGGCCCAATAATGCCGCCGGCCCATAAACCGCACCAAACAGTGGCTTTTTCGGGATGCATTGGTAGCTGTTGCAATGCTTCTGGCTGATCTTCACTCCAAATGCGGCAATTTTGCTTATTTACGTAAATGAGCCTCATCGCTGAACACAATTTTTCGATAAAAAAGCGGATCCTCGGCCAGCTTTCCAAGAGCCCATTCACCAAAAATTCGGCGTTGTGGTAGGTCGGCTGGCTTTAGTTCTTGCACCAGCTGTATCTTAAAAGGCTTTACGCCCAAATCCTTCCGCAAAATTTTCCACGTAGTGCTGTAACAAAGGCCTAACTGCTGGGAACGGCGCCGAATCGACATTTCGCGGTCTTCTGTCACACTAGCTGATACGGCCGCAATATTTTCTTCAATACGCACAGTACGTAAACGTGTTGGTGGTTTAATGTCCAACAAAGTAAATTTGGTGCGAAATTTGGTCACAATCTTCCGAATAGACTGCTCAGAAGGTCGAGAATGCCGATCATAAAATGGAAGCAGCGCGCGATGAACATTTCGAACCGAGCACGAATTTTGATAGTAAAATTCAATAATTTGCAAGCGTTGTTCATTTGTAAGACGATCCATGGTTAAATTGCAAACCAAACTGAAGCTGTTTGACAGTGACACAAGGTACTAAACACACGTCAGCTGTCAAAACCAGTGTTGCCAAAACCAAACCAGCTAAAAAATCACCCTTTATTTATGCAGTGCGTTCCAGCTACCTTCTGTTCTTCTGTCTTTTTGGAAGATAAAGCATATTAACTTAGATAAAAAATTTCTAAAGCCGCCTAAGGAAACTAACAACTAAGGAAATTCAATGACTAAACGTGCAAAGTTTGTAACATAAAATTCTCAAAAACCTATTAATATACTCGTTTGCCACTTTTTTTTTATCGATGCACAGAATACGAACATGTGTAAACATTAAACTTTAATCTGTTTAAAGAAAACATAATACAACAATCAAAAATTAAATATGTATATAAAAAAACAATCTAAAACTATTTACTAAAATTAGTAAATTTTTTTTTTGTCGTTAGTAATTTTGCTGCCACTCAAATACCTTGTGTATTGGGTGACTTCAATATTGGTAATGTATAGTGGAGGAATGTGAATGGTGATAAGAATTTAATACCATTTAACGTCAACCATGAGGTTGAACAAATAGTTGTCGATGGTCTTCTTTGTTTGGATTTATTTCAAGTAAACCATTTTCCGAACTCTATTAATACAATATTGGACTTAGTTTTTCTTAATAATGAAATTAATTTTACTATAAGTGAAGCTCTGGATCTTATAGATTCCAATAAAATGCATCACCAAGCCTTACTTTTGGAGATGAATTTTCTTAATTACTCCAGTGATTTAAATAATATAAATTCCGCGATATCTTATAACTTTTCGAAAACCAATTTCGTTGCTTTACAGCAATATTTGAGTGGTTTTGATTGGGATGAACTGCTGAAATCCCCCAATTTAAAAGGTAACTATGATATATTTTTGGATAAGATCAAATCTGGTTTTGTGAACTTTTTTTGAGATTCAGGAAAGAATATGAATTTTTAAATCGGTTTTTATACAGGCAATATATCTTGTCTGTAGAATCGTCGGTGAAGCGTAACAGCAAATCGTTTTGGAATTACATTAATTCGAAAAGAAATACCACAGGCTTTCCTAAGGTAATGGAATTCGAAGATGTAAGTTCAACAGATTTGAAAAGTACGTGTAATTTGTTCGCTGATTTCTTTGAGTCAGTGTACAATAAGTGGCATGTGCAGGTAACGGGAAATCATAACATTATGATTCCTGAAGTTCTGGACATCGGTGTGTTGCAATTCTCGGATGACGATTTAATAAACGCGTTAGAAAAACTAAATTTAAATAGCAACCCTGGCCCAGATGGGATTCCTGTGGTAATGTTAAAAAATGTTTATCATCCGTTTTGCATCCACTTAAAATTATTTTTAACCAGTCTCTTGTAACTGGGAACTTCTTAAATGAATGGAAATATTCGTTCATAACACGTTCATAACACCTATTTAAAAGCGGTTTAAGGCAAAAAGTAGTAAACTATCGGCCTATATCAAAGCTTTCTGCAATACCAAAATTGTTTGAAAGTATTTTTAAGGACAAACTCTTTTTCGCGGTAAAAGAAATTATTTCAAATAGTAAGCATGGCTTTGTTCGTGGTAGATCATGTGCTACTAATTTAGCTTTGTTGACTAATTATATATTTAATAGTTTTGATGAATGATTACAAGTTGATGTACTTTATACTGACTTTACGAAAGCGTTTGACAGGGTGCATCACACACTTCTTTTGGCTAACAATAAGCTAAAGTCTTTGGGTTTTCATTCATGAATGCTAAAATGGTTTCGTAATTACCTGACTAATAGAAGGCAAATGGTTAAAGTCGATGGTTTGACTTCTCGCGTTATAGAAGTTACTTCCGGTGTTCCACAGGAGGGCAGTCATTTGGGCCCGTTGCTATTTATATTATTTATAAATGATGTTCATGAAATATTTCAATTTTGTAATGTTTTGACTTTCGCCGATGATTTGAAATTATTTTCGCGGATAAAAAATGTATCTGATTGCATTCGTTTTCAGGCAGATATTAATAGATAGTCGGAGTGGTGCAGTCGTAATGCTTTGGAACTTAAAATTTCTAAATGTAAAGTTTTTTCGACATATCGTATTAGTACTACAATTTTGCATAATTATTTTTTAAATGATCTTAGACTTCAGCGTTTTGATGAAGTGAAAGATCTTGGTGTCATATTTGACAATAAGTTAAGTTTCTTTTTATACCCTATCCTAAGGGTATATTAATTTTGACACATAGTTTGTAACACCCCTTAATATTCGTCGCAGACCCCTAAAAGTATATATATTTATGATCAGGACCAAAATATAAGACTATATAGCAATGTCCGTCCGTCCGTCCGTACGTATCAACTTTTGAGGCCTTTAAAATTATGCTAGGAAGCTGAAATTTGGAACATATACTCCCTAGGGTTCCGAAATGGTAAAGTGTTAAAATTTTAAAAATACGCCCACTGCCACGCCCACAATTTAGAAAAAACCTTTTTAAGGCTTAAGTTAGAGAGATAAAGTTGTACAACCTTCACAAGATATGTAGGTACTGCCCACCTTTATTAATTTGTCATATAAAGTTTTTTGCCACGCCTACTTTTTGTAGGCGTTTTTTACTAAAATGCTGTTTTCTTCGAAAATTTTCATAGAAATCGAAAAAGAATGTTTAACAATATATTATGCCAATATTTTTCTCAATATATCGCCCATACAAAGTTTTTGGCCACGCCCACTTTTGGGGGGCGTTTTTTGAAAAAAATATTTTTTTTTTCTATAAATTTCATAGAATGAAATAAAATGCTATCCATCATCTTCCTAATGCTTTTTTTCTTTGGGGTACATAGGGATAAGGATAGGGTATCATACTGTTCGCCCCAAGCGAACTGTAGCCTTTCCTTATGTTTTCATTATGATTATGTCATTGCCAAGTCTAACTCATTGTTAGGCTTCCTTAAACGTAATAGTAAAGACTTTAGAGATATAAATAGCCTTAAAATTATTTATTGCTCGTTAGTCAGACCTTATTTAGAATATTGTTCCGTAATTTGGGATTCGCCATATGCAGTTCACGAACTTAGATTCGAAAGAGTCCAAAAAAACTTCACGAGGTACGCGGTTCGTAAATTAAATATGTTTGATGAGCTTCCTAATTATGGCAGAAGGTGCAATTAAATTGGTCTGCAAACCTTAAGTTTCAGACGCGATGCAACTTCCGTCATGTTTATTCGCGATATTCTTAATTATCCTATTAATTCACCAGAATTGATCTTTCTTTTAAATATATATGCTCCCCAAAGGTCACTGCGGGTTAGAAGCTTATTTTATACAGATAGGCTTAGAACCAATTATGGTAATAATGAGCCTATTACAAGGTGCATAAGCACATTTAATGAATTCTGCAACAATTGATTTTTGCTTGTCGCGAGCAGATTTAAAAAATTCCATTAATGCATTAACTTTAAATTAATTATATATATATAAGCTGAAGATCGGTAGATCATTCTTCCGTCGAAAAAACAAACCAAAATGGAAAAAAATAAAACAACCTAAGTATATTTATTTTAAGGCAGATAAAAAATAGAGAACTATTTCTTATAACTTCGTAGTTATTGCGTAACTAATTTTTTGTTTCATCATAAACATTTACATTAAAATACTTTTAAAAGTTGAATAACGTAAACTCAATGCTGTTTTTAGTGAATGCTGTTTTTGTTGCCATTTGGAAATGTTGCAAAACTCCCCACACCTATTTTTGGCGGGTAATTGAGCAAATTAGATATAACTTCATGTGTCTGGCTCACGTATTCCCGGATAAGAAAAGTGAGAGAGAGATTTTGACTAACTGGTTAATTCCTCATCTGTATGGTGGTATATCAGCTTTAATTACTGAATTTACTGAAGGAGCAATGTGAGAGCAGTCTCTACGAGACGGTAATAGTAATATAACTCTATCTTTCTGAACTCACATATATTTATGTTTTCTATCTACCCATTGGTTTTTTTATATAATGGGCTGTTAAACAGTAAGACGCATGTAAGAGTCAGTTAGATTCAATCTGTAATTAGGAGAGGTCAAATGTGCGTTTTGTTCTTTGATTTATATCTGGCCGTTTTACAAAAACAAACTAATTAACTTTTCCTAATCTCTACTGTATGTCCTTTTTCGAAACTCTGCACCTAAATTACGTAATAGCGAAGCAAACTGGAGAAGAAGGATACCATTTAAACCTTTAATCTTCATATGCGCTACATTACGAAGACGGTGTTTGAGTATGGCACCGAAAGGTGTGATTATTTAATCCAGTACAATTAATCAATTTTGGTAAATTCAGTATACAGCTCGAGAAGGAAAATAACATTTAATTATTTCGTACTCTTAGCTATATATTTTAAGTCAAATATTTTCCATTTCTGATAATTTGATTCCATTTCAATAAATAAATAATACGTATTAAGTAAATTTTTTAGTTCTATCAAAATCTGTTAAGAAACATAAAAAAAGGCTACAGTCCGCTGGGGGCGAAAAGTATGATACTCTATTTATATCCCTCTATGAAAACTTCTAAAGGAGTTCAGCGTCTACATATTTTGTTAAGATTTTAACCCTTTATCTATTCAACTTCAGCTTTAAAAATTTTTTTCTACATTGTGGGTGTGACAGTGGGCGCATTACACAAAATTTAATACCTAACGATGTCGGGACCCTAGGAAGTATATGTTCCCAATTTCAGCTTCCTAGCTTGAATTTAATGGCCTTAAATGTTAATACGGACAGAAGGACGGACTATTTTTAAATCGTCTTAGATTTTGATGCTGATCAAAAATATACATACTTTATGTGTCAAAATGTATATACCTTTAGGATATGGTATAAATAGGTAGGCTGATGTACATACAAATGTAAGTACATACCAAATATGTACCTACTTTTATTTTACCTACAAACAAACATTCTTTAAAGAAATCCTTTTCTATTAAATTGTGTTTAAATGAATTAAATATCAGCTTTAAGGTATTTACGCAAAAATATTTAATCTATGTACTATGTATATATTCGATTTCTTTTTCCCAATCCCTGAATAAAATCTGTGGGCGGCTTCCGTAAATTATCCCGCCTAGGTTGTATCAATTGGATACAAGAGACTGCAATAACAAGTGGGGTTCACTTCCCCAACCAATGTTGGCCTCTATGCGCATGGCCTACACGACATAACATTCGATGAGATATTTGTTCAAGTACGGGGTGCTGCATGCATATGCATAGCGAATTTAGTCTGCGAAAGTGGGTAAACTTAAAACAAGACTATATATATACTTATACACCATGTTTGGTATTGTCTCTAATAAAATCTTGCAGAAAAGCTATATAGCTATTAAATACTAGTTAAAGTATTGCTCTATATTTATCAGTACACAGTTGAATGAGCAAAATTTCAGATTTTATTCTATTACATAACGTTTGCAAGGGATTGGATTCGTTGTTATGATACTGAGATATTGTATTTTATTTTTTCATTCGAGTAAATTTGCGTGCGTGAGATAATGTTTTTAGCACAATTAAAGAGGACCTACGGTTTTATTTCAAAACGATTTAAATAAAAATCTTTTCAAAAATACTACTAATTATAACTATATAATTTTATGTCGGTTTCGAGTGGGACTTTCTTCTCCTATAATGTAAGAAAAAATTATGAGTTGACTTTTTGGTTTTACGAGATTCTACCCTTCATAGTTGTACAATCAGAAGAGCCTTTCAAGATTTAAAACAAATTGGTTACCTACGACCATTCAAATGTGTCATTGCACCTAATGCCATTGCATAAATATCAATGGCGACTTTAGTTAAGTATATCAATGTTTATACGTCCAGGAATGTCTGTAGCAGTGGCTTCTAGCATAAAACTGCCAACGAAAAGTTATAGGTACCCTTGATTTCGGGTGTAAGAAGGTGATGGACAGCATTTTATTTCATTCTATAAAATTTAAAAAAAAAACATTTATTTTTTGGAAAAACGCCCTCAAAAAGTGAGCGTGGCCAAGAACTTTGTGTGGGCGATATATTGGAAGAAAACATTGTTAAACATTTGGGCGCATTCAAAAAATGTTCACACTTAACCATTTCGGAGCCTTAGGGAGTATGTGGTCCAAATTTCTGGTTCCTAGCTTAATTTAAAGGCCTAAAAATTGCAGGAAAGGACGGACGGACATTGCTAAATAGTTTTAGGATTTCGTCCTGACCTTGATATATACACTTTTATGGGTCTACGGGGAATATTAAGGGGTGTTACAAACTGTGCGTCAAAATTAATGACGCCGTCATATAGAGGCCGCTTAAATACTTCGACTATGTGTAACTATGCAACTGTTTAGAGTGAATTCAAATAAAAAAGGAGGTATCTCGTTAACTTTAGATTTAAAACAGTATTTTCAATATTGTGGGTGTATTAAAATTTTACACTTCACCGACTCGGAGCCCTGGGATTATGTGGTCCAAATTTCAGCTTCCTAACTTAATTTTAAAGGCCTAAAAATTGCGTGCGGACGGACGGACATTGCTAAATAGTTTTTGGTTTTGACTCTGATCATATATACATACTTTTAGGGGTCTACGATGCATATTAAGGTGTGTTTCAAACTATGTGTCAATATTAATATACCCTTAGGATAGGGTATACAACTTAAATGGTTGTAGTTGAACATGAGAAAATACGTCCCGTAGTCCAGTAGTCGTATTACGAAATTACAGTAAATACCAAATTTATTCTGAGTCAGAATAAACATAAGAAACAACCTAGGTCATAAGTTTATCCAACCTTCCAGTATAAGCTGCTTGATTCAGTTTCAATAGCACCGATTGAAACATTTTGCATTTACAGTGCGACCTCAATAAAAACATATAATATAAATTTAGGCAGTTGCTTTTATTGAGTTTGTTGCAATAATCGAGTAAAACAATTGTACGTGCCAAAAGTAAGACAAAAAGTTAAAAACCAATTGCATCTGCCGTAAATTCACCACATCTTATTCAACGCACATCTGAGTCACAGATGAGGAATTAACCACATAGTCATATAATACATATAATTTACTTCATTACCCGCCAAAAATAATTGTGGGGAGTTTTACAACATATCCCAATCGCAACAACAAAACAGCTGGTCACGGCGGATGTGTTGGGAAATAGGAAATGTAGGTTTATGTGATTCAACTTTATTTTCTATCGAAAATGCTCGGTAGTTGAGTACTACTCATAAATAAGCATGCACACTATGTTACATATATATATTGAATTAATTAGCCATTTTTTCTAACAGACGACTTTATTTGTGAAGTTAAAATGTTTTGTAATTTTTTTAAAAAAATTTTTTTTTATAAAAATAAACAAAACAATTTACTACTGCAACTACTAGTAAGTGGTTGAAAATGTTGTTAAAAAAGTGTTTTCACGTACCAAAAATAATATATGTAAGAATTTGGATCACGTTATATTAAAAAGCGTTTTAAACCAGTGCCCAATTATGTAATGCAACGTTTTTACCGAGCACTAAATCGAGCTTAAGGTTAATCTTCCCTTAATTCACTTTGAATCTCAAGATTAAACATACAAATTTTAATCTGCTAAACACAAGATTAAAAATAAATCTAGGTAATAAACTTCGTTTGCATGAAAATACGGGCTGCGAACACACTATACGACTCTACACTACTCTCCTACCTTCAACATGTCTCATATCTTTTTTTGAATTGCAATTTTGTTCCTTCTAGCTACCCCAATATTCATTAAGCATTGACGGCGGTATTTTCAGTATTTGCGACTTCTCCCGGCAAATGCATCTATTAATACCTTGATATTGGTTTGAAGAATAAAATAGTGTGCTAATAAGATTTTCATTCTTTTTCCATTCATTATAAATACTATAGCAACCAATTTTAATTTTATTTTTGCTTTGGTTCAATTACCTTCTTAATTTAAAAGGAAAAATGCGATAATATACATAAATTCTGAATATTCGTAATTTCTGACATTTCTTTCACGTGAGAACTTTTTTTGGTCGCAGGTACCCGCTAATCTGATTTGTAAATGTTATCAGCAAGATTTGTCAATTTTAAAGTTATGTTCGAACGAATTTTTCATTCGCGGATTTATGGATCCCGTCTGTATTATGTGGATTGTGAATAAAGAGTGAAATTTTTTGTAATTGTATACATATAATATTGCTATTTAAATCACTTTAGACTCAGTTTTTTAGATAATATGTTAGATCAATTAAATATCAAGCTTTTGTGGTAGAAGCAATAGATATTTTCTATTCATAAATACATTAAAATTGATTTGTTCGCGATTCTCTATTCGCAGTTCGCTCTCATGTGAATGATCCTTTAGTATAACCAACCATAATGAAATTCGTGTTTGTAAGGTTAAACTTAAATTTTTTGTCAACCGAAAATGTATGATCAACTTACATATTATAAATTAGTCACGTCAATCAATATTATTTTTATTATTTTTCATTAAAAATTAGAAAAATTAGCTAAAACACAGCTTTTTCTCAATATTATAATATTTTATTATGTTATTGGTTGTGTGGTAAGCATGTTTTTATAAATCCATATTCACCGCATATTGTGCATGTTTATTTTACACACCCAAACTATGATCTGCTGAAATTCATCAACTGTTCCCAACTTCTTGGCATGTTCTTGGCATTTCTTGGCGGCGGCCATTAGCCCCATATAATTCGATTCATGTGTGCGTGATTCCCATTTGATTTGCACGTAAAAGCCAATATAAATGCAAATTATGTGGGGCTTATCAGTTCGACTTAGTTTTTAGTCTAGGTGAGATATTCTCTCTCGAGTTGACTATCTGGTTAATTCCTCATCTGTGATCCAAGTGTGCACTGATGTATGTGACCTGTGGCTGAAGCTCCTATTCACGCCATTTGGTAACTCGTTCGGTTTATTTTCTTTGGCTTTCTGTTGAGGAGCTTTTAGTTTTAGAGCTTTAAAAACAAGTTCTTAATGGTAAGTGTTATCGTGGCGATCTTGTTTTGATCTTTTTCATTTCTTTTAATGTGTCGAAAATACGTTAAAATGCAGTTACAAAATTATAAGCTATTTTCTTTAAGGAAAAGGGTTATTTGCATAGGTTTTCGTAGCTAGCGGTCACTTTTTGTTTTATCTTATCTTAATCTTAGTAGTTAGAAATGGATTCAAAATCTTCCAAGGACTTAAGTGTTGAAAAAAGAAATGTAATTGTTAACGCGACAAAAAAAATTTATGAACATTTGAAAAATAATTCAGAAGCTGTGAAGAAAGTAGCTGATATTTTTTCTGTGGGTAAACGAACAGTTTACAGAGTTCCCAATGATAACAGTACCAAAGGCCACAACTCTTCACCAAAGAAGAAAAACCATCCTGGTCTCAAAAGTAGATGATTTCAATAAGTGTGCCATAAGGCAAATTGTGCATCAGTTTTTTCCAAATAACGAACTAACGACGCTGGATAAAATACTGCATAAGGTAGGATGCAATGCAAACATCACTAAAATTAGCAGGTCTTCTCTGCATAAGGCTTTAAAAATTAAACTGAGTTTTTAATTTGCCCAACGTCAGCGAAAGAGTGTTTTTTGGAAAGAACTGACATCATAACATAAAGATAAATTTGTTTTATTTCTTATAAATAAAACAATTAAAATGAAAATTTTAATCTAAAAAAAAGCATGGTAACCCAACGTAATATTCTTTTGGATTTTTGCTGATTTAAAATCGTTAGTACGGAAACCCTATAAGAGCTTTTATTAGAATAGCACCTTACGGAAAATAAAAGAGTGTAAATGAAAGGCAATCATCCCTATCATCCCTGTCCTGCCAGTTTATGTTGGACAGAGTATAGTAACAACATAAGGAAAGGCTACAATCCGCTTGGGGCGAACAGTACGATACCCTATCCATATCTCTATATGCCCAAAAGAAAAACGCATTAAGAAGGTGATGGATATCATTTCATTCTATGAAATTTATAAAAAAAAAATAGTACGATACCCTATCCATATCCCTATATGCCCCAAAAAAAAACGCATTAAGAAGGTGATAGATATCATTTCATTCTATGAAATTTATAAAAAAAAATATTTTTTTTTTTAAAACGCCACCAAAAAGTGGGCGTGGGCAAAAACTTTGTATGGGCGATATATTGGAAAAAATATTTGCTAAATATCGTGTTAAACATTTTTTTTCAGTTTTTATGAAAATTTTCGCTGAAAACAGCATTTTAGTAAAAAAAGCTCACAAAAAGTAGGCGTGGTAAAAAATCGTATATGACAGACTTATAAAGGAGGGCAGTGCCTACATATCTTGTGAAGGTTCTAACACTCTATCTGTCTAACTTTAGCCTTAAAACGGTTTCTTCTAAATTGTGGGCGTGGCAGTGGGCGGATTTAAAAACGTTTAACACTTTACCATTTCGGGACCCTAAGGAATATATGCTCTAAATTTCAGCTTCCTAGCTTAAAGGCCTCAAAAGTTGATACGGACGGACAGACTGATCATAAATATATATACTTTTATGGGTCTACGACGAATATTAAGGGGTGTTACAAACTATGTGTCAAAATTAATATACCCTTAGGATAGGGTATAAAAACGTGTCTTGCACTGCTTAACAGGCCAAATGCTTTTTCACAGCTGACTAAGATATTACTCAGTGAAGCATAATTTCCTACAACCCATTGAAGGCATAGAAAAATAAAAAAGAAGGAAAATATACAAATAGTTAAGGAAGTAAGATTTCATGAAACTAATAGTAGCCTTTATCGAGGAGTTGCACTAATCGAGGGTGACTTTTATTGAGGTCGCAGTTCATCTTCCAGTTTTATCAGTTCATAAGTTTCCACCTTAGCTACATGGTCTTGGAGACACAACAACATCGACCGACAAATACAAACGCTATTTATACTGACAAGGTTTGGTTATACATTAAAATATTAAATATATTTTTTTGTTTAGAAAATCAATTGTATTATGTTAATTCGTGAAGTTTCTTTAATGTCTAGATTTTTAATTATATTAATTATTATTCAACACAATAACATATACATATTTTACCAGGCAACACTTCTGCGAACATCTTAAAAAGGTTTACATTTTCTAAATAAATGTGCGATGTATTCACTACATGTTCTATTAATATATAATATGCATATTCATTGCGAAAAATGATCTGATAGCACAACCCTCAACTACAGTGCTACTGAACAAATTATCATCAATGGTTGACAGACCACCAAGTCACAGGAAATGTCAACATTTAGATAATAAATTGTCGAGTTAAAGTTACCATTAGAAATTAAAGAAAAAACTCCAAAATTTAAAATCATAAAATCTAAATGACCAATGAAGTTATCCTAAAAGTTCAACACTCCGATATTAAGTGGGTTCTTCATCAGGTAGTAAACTCAAGCAGGTGATCAAACCAAACAAACGCAACAGGTACGTTGCGGATTGTTCCCACATTTTGGGTCGCACTAAGCGCATTAGTTGATTTATTGAGAAATAAAAATTCTAAAATATTTATGTATTCCAAAATACACACAACGCATATAAGGTTGAACGTTTTCCAGTTAATTTATTCACTCGGTCATAAAGTATGAACTGATTGTAGCATCAACTGATGCTGATCTCTATACATACATTTCTTAATATCTGACCGCTAAGCCTTTTGTCCACGGTTACAAATTTGATAATTTCTTTTCCGACTTAGTGTTTCTATTAAGCCAAATATAACTGGTATTCAAAATTAAAAGTCTACAGATGGTTTCTGGTTAATATATGGGTCCAACGAAAGAGAATCATCGGCGTACATCCTAAAAACAACAACAGCAACAAAAAAATACCTGTCATTGTTTTATGAAGACATTAAACGAATGTAATCGGGCGTTTGATTTATATTCGAGGCAATCTCTGTTGGAGATATTTTTCTTTCGACCTGTGGCATCTATGTGATCATCTTCCAGAGACTAAGCGTAGCGTGTTGATTGAGTAACACATGCACGGGAGGTTTGACCTAAAGACATAAATTATTGATCTTCAGATAAATTTATTGAATTTGGTCAAGTGTAATCCTCGAAAGATGATCGAGCGACAGGTAGATAAAAACACTATGAAATATACATACTTACATATATTACATTATACATAATTTTTCAATTGCCTAAAAAAGGAAGAAAAACTATATTTTAAATATTCATTTAGAAGTGCGCCCTCATGAGCACTAAATGTTTACATACATAGTTTGCAAAAATTATTTGTAAGAAATTTATACGTTTGTAACCCAATGTTTTGTGTTTGACCATTTGCATTAACCAAAAAAAATTAATGCCTAATTCGTGTTAAGCGAGCGATTTTACACTAGTGTTGGTTGGCCTTCATAATGGCGGCTGACCTAATGCATTTAAGGGTTAAGGTGAACTGATGTGCATTCCTAGCATGGCGGTTAAATTTTTGTAAAGGGAGAATGTATTTAGTTCAAGCACTTATGATGGAAGTAACGATAAAACAAGGATAGGCAGGAGACATTACGACAATGACCAAGAGTCGCGATATTTTCTTCGGCAATTAAGCCAAGTTCTTTAGCAACTTTGGCATTACACTCTAATTTAAACGAACGAACTCAGGCCATTTTGACCACCTCCTCTCTAACTTCGCTTACAACAAAGCTAGATACATAAAATTCAGGATTTATTGGAACACACAGCAGCAGGCTCGATACCAAATTTCCACTCTTTGATATGAGCAGCTTCTGGGTAATAAGACCCCAAAATTTTCACAATTAGTATCTCACTGACTCACTAACAGATCATCCAAATTATGGAGCACTTCCAATAATCGCAGAACCTTGAAATTTGGCAGAGTAATAGGATTTGCTGAGTAAGCCCAGAGAAAAATCTAAAATATTTGATTATTCATTCAAGAGGCGTGGCAGCCGCCCACATTTCTTAACTCGTCCCCCAAAACACCTACAATTATGATTTTTTATACCATATCCTAAGGGTATATTAATTTTGACACATAGTTTGTAACACCCCTTAATATTCGTCGCAGACCTCTAAAAGTATATATATTTATGGTCAGGACCAAAATCTAAGACTATTTAGCAATGTCCGTCCTTATCAACTTTTGAGGCCTTTAAAGTTATGCTAGGAAGCTGAAATTTGAAATATATACTCCCTAGGGCTTCGAAATGGTAAAGTGTTAAAATTTTCAAAATACGCCCTCTGCCACGCCCACAATTTAGAAAAAACCGTTTTAAGGCTTCACAAGATATGTAGGTACTGCCCCCCTTTATAAATTTGTCATATAAAGTTTTTTGCCACGCCTACTTTTTGTGGGCGTTTTTCACTAAAATGGTGTTTTCTTCGAAAATTTTCATAGAAATCGCAAAAAAATGCTTAACAATTTATTTAGCCAATATATTTTGCAATATATAGTCCATACAAAGTTTTTGGCCACTCCCACTTTTTGGGGGAGTTTTTTCAAAAAAATTATTTATTTTCTATAAATTTCATAGAATGAACTAAAATGCTATCCATCATCTTCCTAATGCTTTTTTTCTTTGGGGTACATAGGGATAAGGATAGGGTATCATACTATTCGCCCTAAGCGGACTGTAGCTTTTCTTTATGTTTTACATAAGAGTTGGCTTTTAAGAACAAACACGGAAAAAATAAACGATTAGAAATAGAAAAAATATTACATGGTAAAAGAGTTCTAAAGTCTGCCAGCGTGCAAATGGAATAGATGGTTGCTGCATCGGATCTTCCAAAAAAAAATTGAAATGCAGGTAGTGGTAGGCTAGATATTATGATTATACTTGCTGAATGCCCGGCCTAGATAGTGTAAATAGAAATTAGTCTTGCAATCCAATTAATTAACTATGTATTTTATGTCAGAAAATATATATTCCGGAAAATTTTATATAACCAGGTTTTTCATTTCTTCTCCGGCATTACATTTTCTGTTTGGGAATTATTTAACCATCCGTATTCAGCCAAGATTCTGTGTTATAATTATATTGTTATTATCAGTCCCTACTTGAGTATAAATAGCGTTGTTTTATGTACATTATAACGAGGATTTTTGTCACAATTGTTATTGTGTTTTTGTTATATTTATAGCTCCATATTGTTAAAATATGGCCATTGCACCTATTCATCACATGGTCTACTGATATTTCAAATTTCCGTTTTCTAAGTTGAGTAATTTAAGACCCTGATTTTACCATAATACCGTATTATAATTACGGTTGGTCTATCAACTATCATATACTCCAATCTAAATGCCGATATATTTAATGTGTAACTTGCATTTATGTCACAACTATTAGGGTTCTTGTGTTATAATTATGATCCATTCCCCATTATTCTAACTTTCATAGGCCTTATAGTTTCTGAGTAATTTTGGGTCGAACAGAAACGCAGTACAGAGGTCAAAAAATCGAATTGGCTTATATTATATGGGCGAACATATAGTTCTAAAAACATAGCGCACCACATCACTAAAAACAACAAGACAGAAACAAAGACTTATTTAACGGAAAATAAACAGTAGGCGTGCAAAAAACTGTATATGAAAAACTTATGACGGAGGTCAGTGCCTTTAAATCTTGCAAAGGTAAAGTTGTAACACTTTAACTCTCTAAATTTAGCTTTGAAAAGGTTTTTTTCTAAACTGTGGGCTTGGCAGTGTGCATGACAAAATTTGTTTTAAACTTAATCATTTCGAAACTTTAGGCAATATGTGGTCCAAATTTTAACAATCTAGCTTAAATTTAAAGACCAAAAAATTGCGTATGGATGGACGGACGGACGGGCGGACATTGCTGAATAGTCTAAGGTTTTGGTCCCTTAGGCTAGGGTATAAACAGCATACGTAATTCAGCATAAATAGGCGCCAAAATATAATTTGTATGGTGAGTAATGGAAAGGTATTGATTTAATTTGTAACCAAACTTTATTGCTGTGTCTGAAATCGTGAGAATTATATTATTTAAGATATTAAGCGGTATCTCATCGAGTGGAACAGTTCTTTATGAATCAAAATTGACTGAATTTTTCACGGATTAAATATCAAACCACTATTTTGAGAACTAACCCTTATAAATAAATAAAGTCAGCGTCAAAACCTAAGACAATTTTAGAATGTTCTTCCCCCCATACGCAATTTTGAGGCCTTCAAATTTAAGCTAGGAAGTTTAAGTTTCGACCATATAGACCATCGCTTTAGGAAGCCTAGGCACTTCGCAGCGTTCTTGGCGACGTCGAATATGTGGTCATTTCAACGAAGGTTGTCATTAACATATATACCCAGAATCGAAAGTCTTTCGGATTCATTCCAGTTCAACGCCCGAAGATGAGAGGAAAACGTGATGAGGATACTGTCATCGGCGAAGGAATGAATACGATTAGAAGTAACAGAGAGTATATCATTTATAAAAATGAGAAAGAGAGACAAGACGGAGCCTTGTTGAGCACCAGCATATATTTGGTAAAATGCAGACTTGAAACCGTCTAAAACAACTTGAATTGAACGATCCGAAAGGTAATTTCAAATCCATTGAATAAAGGTACCATCGATTCCAAATGCACGCATTTTCGACAAAAGAGCTTGATGCCAAACTCTGTCAAATGCCATCAAGCGAAAAGACCTTACTTTCAACACCACGGTGAATTAATTGGTTCCACTTTTCGGTTAGATATGTTATCAAATCACCAGTGGACCTGTAGCCGTGAAAACCTAACTGCCGCTCATTAAGAAGTGTTCGCGATTCAAGATATTTCATAAGCTGACGATCTATCAGCGTTTTCATGACCTTGGAAAGAAGAGACGTAAGTGCAATTGGTCGGTAGGAGGAGGGACAAATGCTGTATTCCATCTTTTTGGAAAGAGCCCTGAAGAATAGGACGGGTAGAAAAGCTTACGCAGTGGTTTTGCCAGCGTGGAAGAACACCTCTTCAGAACGATAGGGGAAATACCATCTGGACCAGCAGATTTATGTACGTTGAGATCTCGAAGAACTCTTGCCACTGTACGAGTCGAAAATGAATTGCTCCCTTAGTATATTCTATGCGCTCGAGTTCAGGGGGAGATAAAGCACACTCTGGCAGCGTTGAGCTAGCTGCAAAATGAGCAGCATTGCAAATGAGTGTCGGGATAGAAGTTGAGGCCGAATTTTTAATATTCTTAACAAACGACCAAAACTTTTTACTACCGTTGGGACTTTGTAGAATTTTTTGCACCAACATTTGGTCGGAAGAGAATTTTAGACGATTAATGTGAGCATTGCAGTCACAACTGGCTCGTTTAAACTGTATTCGGTGTTCCTCAGTTGGGTTGGCTTTATAAGACCGAAAACTCACCTCTTTTAGCCTGGTAGCCTCTTTGCAGCTCAAGTCACACCGTGAGTTCACCATGGGTTTGATAATTTTAATCCTATTAGGGATAAAAAGTTTCATACCTAAGTGAATTATGTTTGTTATCATATCGGCAGCAGCATTCACATCGCCATCAATGAAGCATAGCGACCAGTTAAAACTCATAAAGAAACCGTTTAATTCTTCCCATTTGGATTTCTCGTATTGCCGAGAAATTGGCTGATATGACATAGTGTTTTGACGAACCTAGAGGCGATAATACATTTATGGTGTACTTAACTGGGTGAGAGGTGAGAAACAAGTCCAGGGTGTTCGCGGTTTGACTACTAATGTCCGGAATTCGTGTCGGCTCATTTAAAAGCTGGTTTAGGTTGTTCACCTTAGCAAAGATCTCAGCGTACCTGCCTTCGGGTGTTGTCTGTCCAGAATGACGAAGCCAATTCGAATTGTGAATATGAAATCGCCCGCAACAACGATTTCAGTGTGAAGATTAAGGGTTACAATTCGTGTAGTGGAATCGGACAACTCATCAAACTCGTTAAAAGTAAGATTACGGTCCAAATTTGGGCTTCTATAAATGAAACAGTAGTGGATTAATTGCCTACGGACGTGGAATTTAAGCAAAATAAAATTAAATTCCGGATTGGAACAATGGCCGTATTGTGGTAGAAGTTGATAGGCTACATCACTACGTATATAAACGGCGAGACCGCGATGGGGAAAGAATAATGGCAATAAGTTGTAACCAGGTAGACTTAATTCCGACGAATCAGAATCAACGCTAACCTGAGTTTCACTCAGTGCCAAAACAGCTGGTTTGTTTTTGGAAAAATGGGCGTACAGAGAAAAAGTTACGCTCTGAAGCCACGAATGCTACTCACATCTACTCTGAAGCTGCTAAACATTACAAATATAAGGAATTTCTTAACTTTTAATTAAATTCGTTTTCTCAAAAACGGCACAAACGACTTCGAGAATTTATTATTTTGAACAATTATGTTAAAAGTGTCCATTGTGCGAAATTACATCAAAATCCTAGGTGCCGTTTTCGAGAAAATCAAATTTTTCATAACCTTAAAGTGATTTAAATTAATTGGTCACCATTCATTTTCGATTTATTTTGGGATTCAAAAACGCATCTCATGTACCGAGAAAGTTTCGTATGACGCAGTCCTACACTTTATTTTTAATACTTCGGTGAAGTTGAATATTCTACATCTGCTCACTAAAACTATATGAACAAACATCACCCATCCCCATACACGCATACTATGTAGATGAAATGTATGATTAAGAAAAATACAAGATACTATTTATGAATGCACTCATTTGTACCAACGTGTTTACTGTTTGATTTATACCCTTATCACAAAGCGGTCACCCAAAATGACCAACACATTTTGCCGTCAAATTCAATTTGTTTTAAATTAAGTGCAGTGTTCTTTGAAAACGGTCTTTCCTATCTAACACCTTGTGCAAACTTACTGCCATCATGAACTATAGCAAAATGTACAGGTGAGCTAAATATTCCCATTAAACGCAGACAAAAGACCGCAAAACAGACACCAGACTATCTGAAAGGAATAAAAACAAATAATGTGAACCAAGTTCCCTACCAGTATCAATTTGTTGGACGAAATTATCTTTAAAATAATCACATAAATCTCCAAAAGATGACATGAAAAAAAACACATTGCGACGTTCAAGAACATTGACGGATTCTTAAGGTAATAGGCTCCAATTTTAAACATGGCGCCAAGATATATAGTCTTGTTTAGATCATATCCTTTATTTTCACATGTCATTTAATATTAGATATCAGTACCAGAACCTGGATTATAACAAAAAGTTTTAATAATAATGTATCGAAGGTGCACTGTCATATGTCGAATATACTGAGTTACTTGAGCGGACTACCCGAAAAATGGCAACAAACCAAAAATTAAAAATAGATGGTGAATTATCATTGCGTCTTAGAAGTTTGTAGATCGACTTCCCTCAGGGGGTTTAAATGGGGGGATTAAATCTGTTTTAGTAAACAGGACGTTTTCAGTTTTTGCTGGATTTCTCCCCAGTCAAAGGCCCGTAAATTTTCACGGAACTAGAATTGCCAGCGCAAGCACACACATAAAAATGTTAGGTGACTTGGAGAAATCATGTCCTTTTCAGTTTTTGCTGGATTTCTCCCCAGTCAAAGGCCCATAAATTTTCACGGAACTAGAATTGCCAGCGCAAGCACACACATTTAAATGTTAGGTGACTTGGAAAAATCATGTCCTTTTCCTGAACTTACTAGCTTCTGCAGAACGGTAATGGCACTTAAGATTTTAAGTCGCACCCTGGTCCATTGGCTGAATCGGAGAATCGACATGACATTTGATGCTATAGTAATTAGCGTCTTCGGAATCCTTTTGAGCAGCACCTTGTCTTTCGCGAATACTTTTAAAGTGTTTAGCATGCGCTGAAAAATATTTGTCCTCATACGCGGCAAACTCACTTTCAACGACCACGAGTTCATTTCGTTTTGCATGCGATATGTAGTCATTGTGTAATGATAAAAACTCTAACCACGGTTCCTCTAATATATTTAACCGTACTTCTAATAGTTCAAGAGTCGTTGAATCATCAATTGATTCCGCGAACGAAGATGCGCGATCTAACCGACCTTGTTTTAATTTAAGCGTACTCATCTTGTGACGAAAAAAATTTTACAATTAAAACACCAAAAACCCGATTGGAAATTCACTGTGAACTATATGTGCAAATTATTGCTCCCTTAAGAATTTATACGAAAAATAAAAATGGAAGAGAATCGAAACTGAATATTATATCTTAAATGCATAAATCCACATACATGAGTGGATTAAATAGGACCAACAAATAAATAAGAATGCTGAAACCCAAATTGTTATAAAAATAATTTTATAGTATACAAACTAATTCAGGATCAAGCTGTTTAATGTCTTCTGCGTGTAGACATTTCATGCCAAGACAATTATTCATTCCAGTCCCATAAGAAAAATTCTACATTAGGTGATATGCGGCCCAGCTAGCATACAGTGTGGAATACAAATTCAGAGCAGCAAATTGCAGTGTTAGTGATTAGAAAAATTTTCGACGATTGCACTTTGTTGTAGTGCTTCGAAATTGAATTCGTTACTCTGCAATTCGTAAAATTGTGCGCGCTATTTATGGGTATCAGATTTAGGACATAAAATAAGACACCAATGATTTGACAAGTTGCTTTAAAAACAATGCAATATGCATTCACTGAATAGCAATTCATAATTAAAGGATTTAAATTAAATCAAACCGTCTATGGAAAGAGTGTTGGATTCCCGCGTTGCGGTCTACTCAGGCAATGGTGCCATAGGTGCCTGCCTGACTAAAAGCACTTACCCCGAGCGAAGCAACGAAGTTGCGTGAGCGGTACCTGCCGCCTTTAGAAAGAGGGTTGAAATCCCTTAATCTTGCGTAGCGGGTCACCAAGGTACTGTTGCCATAGACTTCTTATTAAAAATTTGGCATTATTTTGTTTGGAAATATTTCACGTCACCGTTTTGGCCTGAGTTATGTATAACAAAGGATTAATGATTGATTGAACTGATCGAAGAAGATTCCATTGTTTACTCATAATAAACTATGCGTTACTTCTTACATTGCACAAAAATCACAAATGTATCACAAACAGTATCCAAAATTACTTGTAAATGGGATCCAAATGCCAACAGAATGGCAAATTCCTTAAAGCAACGTAAAAGTTAATAAACAAAAACGTTAACGAGAAACAAAAAGAAACATACAAACATATTGAAGGTGGGCCATTTGACATTATTATGAAATGTATGGTTAAATAAAGTTCCATATAAAACTCAAGGGGTCTAAAACTAAAAAAATATTTTTTTTTATTAAGACCACTATAAATCGATGAAACTTTGCACGAGTTAAAATACTATAATTTTCAGATTAATCACAACTAATTTGGAGTGCGCAACTTGATTAGTTAGCCAAAGACTAATGCACATGATAAGGGGAATAAGACTGTATCAAATTATCAATTTTTAAAATTATCTATAAACTTGACTTGACGTTTTTCAACATACAATAAAATATGAAGGTACGTGATATTTTTTAAATCACCCAGAGTATTTAAGATATTATTTTGAAATCCTCAATATTTTTTCTCTGTAAAATAATAATAATTCTGTGTAAAAACAGTTTAAACATGTAACATAAATTTGAGAAACACTAATAGTAAATACAAATATTGAAGTAATTTATTGCATACTTTGCATATATGCTATATATTTAAGGTTTGAAATAATGTCGCATGCCATGATTAAAATGAATGTACCTATATGGTAACCCGCACAACTTGTTTTGTATTTACTTGTAAATACAATCGCCAAATAAATGACTTAATTCTACATTCACAACCCACAACGCAGTATGTTACAATATAAATTTGACTGACAGAGGGTGATCTTTTCTGTTGAAAATAAATACCTTGTAAGAAATGTTTTTTGATATGGGGGTGATAATGCCTTGTACTTACATAGAATTAATAATTTACCACCCTTCGAATTATTGCAGGGGTGCGGAGTAGTATAGTAGGGATGATTTTTCAAATAAAACTATACAATTCAGAAGTTATAATTTATTGTGACATGTTTCGTAACATTTTTATTGATTCCTTTGTAGTTTGCTGTCAAAATTATGCAATGTTAGTTGAACACTATAATTTGTCAATAACAAAAGGGTGCTCTGCAACGAAAACGCGATATTATGAGATTTAATTTAATTTGATAGCAAAACGGTTTCAACCATAATGCCTACCGCGTTCAGTTTTTAACAAAGGAGTTTGTCATAATTTAGCTGATGATGAATGTGGTTTCCAGCTCTACAAAGTGGGTGGTTACGATATGTAACTTAATTTTGCAGGTGGACGACTAGATGCATTCATCTAATTAATTAATTTAATATTCCATGTGGAATCGACCGTCATTAACAATTTTTTTAGATATTTCTACGATTGTATTTGTACAGTATTCAAGATCTTTAGTCAGTTTTATCCGAGGTATGCCTCTTGATTGGAATTAAGATAATAATTGGGTTTCTATTTTAGTAATCCCTTTTTGCATTTTTACAGACTGCAAGCAGATATAGAAGTTACAAATACATATGTAGGATTACATTATTATTTAGGATTATTTGCGGTTGCGTCACTATGTACCGGATTTTTGAAATTGCAGAAAATGAGCGAAAAAAAACATGCTTTTACAAAGCTACAATTTTAGTATGTATTAGTTTACGTATTTAAGTGATTAAAAATATTCGTCTAGCAGGGTTCTGGTGGTTGCAAGTGCTTGCCAGACGAGCGTATAGCTACTGCTTCGATTGATGGGAGTACTAGAGCACTGTTTTTCAAAGTACAATATCTTTGTGAAGAGTTTACCTACCGATATAAAATAAACACCGTTTTGAAGTCCTAAGCTTCTAGTTTTCGATTTTGCTAGCAGAATATTCTTATGAGCTGTGCTTATTATCGCAATTATAAGAAAAGGAGTAAAACCAGAAGTTTCTAATTTTTTCATGTCCTATTTTAAGCTCCACAAACCTGAGAAAATCTTTAGTAAACCCAATATAATACTCAGATGGCTTGTCCAAAAAGCTGTAATTCGATATATTTTAGGTCTGCGTACGTTAACAAATGTCTAAGGTATCCCACTTTGAATGGAAAAACATGTTTTTTTCTTTGATAACGCTCAGTAACGAATTATCGCACGGTAAATCTAAGGGCAGTTTTAGAAACTTGAAAATATTTACTACATATACATTTTTTTTTAAATGTTATTATGTAGCTCCCATGAATAATCGATTTACGAATCCGCAATTTTAAACAATTAATCAAAAAAATTTCATATTTCTGCAATCATATCGTTAATTTTTGACATCACACGGTTCTTTGATTTTTTTGTTGAAGCATTTTTTACATTCGTTCTACACTAATTCTGTACTAACAACTTTACTTTATTCGACGTGATTATTATCAGTCATGGTCCCAAACGGAAAACAAGTCACTTTCAAAGTCAGGCAATTAAAGTAAAGTGCACGACTGCGACGCGAAGCTTTCTCGCTACATGATGGGAATTATGAAATCGCCTCAAAAGATTGGTAACCAAAATTATATTAACTAACTAATTTATTTAAATCACTTATAAGGTTTTACAAAATTGGATTTTCTCAAAAACGGCACTAACGATTATGATGATATTTTGCAAATTGGATACTTTTTGCATATTTGTTAAAAAAAAAAAAATTATAAAAACCGTTAGATCCGTTTTTGAGAAAACGCATTTAATTTAAATCTAAGAAAATTATTGTATGAAATTAAGAAAAATTATTTCAAAAACCGAAGTACGCAGATTTGTTCAATTTAACATTGCAAAAAAAAATATTAAAATTTTTCGGAATTCCCTTTATTAGTTTTTGAGATATTGGCGGTTATATATATTACCGTTTTTCTATTCTGTTTGCCAAAAACTGAGTATAGAGATGTTGTGCCCCCATTCCAAGTATCCTTAGTACAAAAAAAGACCAGAATCCCATTGAACCATTCTAGAAAAATATTGATAAGTGATTTTCACCAAAAAAATCGTAGGGCAGGTACCGTTTTTTCAAAGATGAAGCAAAAAATAAAAAGACGCCGCGAGATGTAACCTCTTTTCTCTTAAGAATAATAATATATACAAGAAAATTAATAATTAAAATAATGGAGAAGTAAAAGCATTCAAAGAAATTGTCGAAAAAAGTCGTTCGACTATCCACGAACCTTTTTATGTACCGTGAGTAATTTGAACTGCCTTATGTAAGCATACTTTGATTTGAAATTTCAAGAGAATTAAGAATTTTCATGGAACACAGGACCGGGTAATATGTGCACTTGAACTCCACTTGCAATACTTTGCATAGTCATGGTTAATATGGCAGAATTGCAGGTAAAATTACATTTATTAGCCAAAAAAATAAAATTCGTCAAATAATGCCAATTTAAAGCAGATGACTTTTGGAAAATAAGGCAGAAAGGTTTATTTAGATAATGTAATAATTTGTTGATATATTGTTAATGTCCTGTATACAGATAAAAGCAAATGCAACATTCAGCGTATGTTGTATGAAATGTATAATTTGTTATTTTCAAAATTTGACAGAAAGCATAACTCCTACATCAATTGGAAATTTATTTTTGGTCAATTATTTTTTAATGTCAAAAATTCCTATTCCCCTTTGCAAGATATGGTTGCTAGCGTAATTTATGTTAAGTATACTTCGCAAAGCGATTTCATTAGCAAGCTTATGGCTGGGATTGACTTTGAAAGAATGAATATTTGCGACTCCATTAACATGCCATTTCCTGTTTCAGATAATGAGCGATGATGTGAAAAAAAAGTAAAAAAATCAATATTGAGGAGACCAATACATTTCGCACAATTCATTTGCTAGTCTGACCATTTTCTTGTTGCAGCTAGATTCAGAGCTCGACTGTCAAATGAGAAGAAGCTGCAAACTGCCCAAAAGAAGAAATTCGACGTTGGACGCCTTAGCACATCTGGAGTCGCCAGAGCCTACAAAGAGCGCCTGAGTGAGAAACTCTCCACTGTGCATTCACCTACCACAGACCTTGACAAGTAGTCAGATTTGTATAGATTTCAACACGCCTAACCTCAAAGGAAACACCATTGAAAGGTTTTCCGAACATTACCGAAACTAAACTCTAGCTACATTTTTGGACATAGAAGAGGCTTTCATGGACATTATGCATACTGTATTATTATCCATAATATATCCAAGAGTCTCGCTTCGAGTTAGATGTAAAAGAGTTGGTAAGCAAATGGATTGTCTCCATGCTAAAAACACGGACCATTGAGGCTTAACTCAATCAGTAAAAAGAGACACGCCCATCCCCTTTCTTATGGGATACGGTCAACAAGATTCTGTTAAGATTTGAGACTGACGGAATAAAAGTCATTATACTAGTATCAGAATTATTTTCTGACGTGATAAGTGAAATCATGGAACCGACCTTAAGTAAAATAAGCACTCATAGTTAAAAGTACCTAGGCGTCGTCACTGCAGGTTGTGAAAAGCAAGTATAGGTTTTTATGCCTGCAGTAAAACTTTTAGCAAGGAGTTGCACTTTAACCAAAAATGGTTCTGTGGATGTATGCAACCGCGGTACGTCCCTTTCTTTCCCCAAAATATTGTCGGAGTTGCCTGGACGCTAACGGTGTCCGGCTTTAGCAACAGCCAGATAGCGGACACTAGGCAAGCCATTCCTTGACGGCCTCGTAAACATCTAAGACATGGAATATTAAGATAGACAATAAACAATATGATGTATAGGATATCTTACAACTGAAATATTCATAACAACTTTTATTACATTACACTTTTCAGATTATTATTATTGAGGAGACACAACGATAAAACCCCATAATTAACAACCAAATCAAATATGTAAATAAATTAACAAATAAATAAATACAATATCAAATAAATAAATAATTTAAAAATAAATCAATGAATCAATAAATAAATAATTAAATTTACATACAAAAAAAGAAACAAATAATTCAGCGAATAAATAAATAAATTAACAAAAATAAATATGTATACTAACAAAAAATAAATAAATGAACAAATAAATAAATGTATTAATATATAAACGAATAGATAGATATATAAATTAATAAATAAACAAATTAATAAAATAAATAAATTACAATTCATAGAGCACGAAAAACACATGGAAATCGTATCACATAAATAATTTGTTAATGAGAGGATTATCAGAAAAATTACATCTAATGGAAAAATACTCAAGAAGTTTGCAAATCCTTTCGGAGAGCTATTCAACATTGGCTTTTTCATGTAAATCACGGGTTGAGTAATGCCAGGGAAGGCTCATAATAATTTTTAATATTCTGTTTTGCTGTATTTTTATTTTTTTAGTACGACAGTCTGTACTTTTATCCCAAACTTGACAGCCATTTTGTAAGATTGACTGGAAAATTACTTTGTGTATTAGGTTAGGTTAGGTTAGGTTGAAGTGGCAGTCAGATAGAAGTCTGACTCACTTAGACCAATATAGGTCCATTGTGATACCACGTGGATCTGAAGTTTCTGCCTACACGTTGAACCATTTTGAGGAGCTAATAAAGCGTGAGAGACATTTTGGGTCGGTTGAGTTTAGATCATTAAGATCATTATAGAAGAAGGCCCCCAAATGGAGGTTTCGCTTTCGAGAGAGAGCAGGGCATGCGCAGAGAAGGTGTAGAGTAGTCTCCTCCTCTTCCTCGTCCAAACAGCTCCTACAGAAGTCGTTGTAATAGGCACCAAGCCTTGCTGCATGCCTGCCTAACAAACAGTGTCCAGTTATGACACCAATTGTAGCACCAATGTGCGATCGATTAAGGGTAATCAAGCTCTTTGAGCGTCTTGGATCCAGCCTAGGCCAAATCTGCTTCGTTGTCAGACAAGTAGTACCATTTGTCCATCTGTGATTAGTTTTTTCTAATGCATCCAGTTTAAACCAGAGCTTGCACGTGGAAACTGGTGTGCCTAAGGAGCCCTTTTCAGGCAAGATTGAGAGGGTAGTTCCAAGTTTGGCGAGTTCGTCGGCCTTGCAGTTACCCGGAATGTCCCTATGCCCCGGCACCCAACAAAGGTGAATGTTGAACTGCTCAGCCATCTCCTTTAGAGATGAACGGCAATCTAGGGCTACTAAAGAGTTAATAGAGACAGAGTCCAGACACTTGATGGCGGCCTGACTGTCCGAAAAGATTCGAATATCCTTTACGGATACCACATTCTTTCTTAGCCAGGACAAGACTTCCTTTATCGCCATAACTTCCGCCTGGAAAACACTACAATGATTAGGAAGACGGAAGGAGAGACTGAGATTGAGCCTGTCTGAAAAGACACCTCCACCCACTCCATCATTTGTTTTTGAACCGTCCGTGTAAAAATGGATTGATTCTTCTTCCGGCAAGGCATCCTCCCAAAAGGATCTAGGGGGGATGGTTATCTGGAAGTTTTTGTCGAACAGCAGTTGGGGTGTGGTGTAGTCTATATTCCTAGAAGGGATTCTGAGTATGTTCAGAATTGCAGAGTGGCCGATTTCACTATCGGCCCATTGAGAAGTTGCTTTGAGGCGAGTGGCCGTGGTAGCAGCCGTCTGTCTGCTAAAGATGTCAAGGGGTATCAAATGGAACAGAATGTCGAGTGCAGCTGAGGGAGTGGTGCGAAGCGCTCCGCCTATGCATAAACATGCTGATCTCTGGACTTTGCCCAGTTTATCACGATTTATCGCTTTCTCTAAGGCAGTCCACCAGACAATTGTTCCATACGTTAGTATCGGTCTTACAACCGAGATATATAGCCAGTGAGTAATTCGGGGTTGTAGTCCCCACTTGTTTCCAATAGCTTTTTTGCAGGAAAAGAGTGCCACCGTAGCTTTCCGGACTCTTTCTTGTATATTAGATTTCCAGTTGAGCTTCCTATCCAGGATGAGACCTAAGTATTTGGCCTCGTCAGAGAAGACTAAGCTGGTACCCCTGATTGAAGGGGGGTCAACTCGTGGGATTTTGTATTTCCTAGTAAAGAGGACAAGTTCGGTTTTGTGGGGATTGACGCCCAGACCACAACCGTCAGCCCATCTTATTAGCTTGTTAAGAGCATTTTGTAGGAGTTCTTTTAAGGTGTTAAGGTGCTTCCCCGATACGGCAATAGCAACGTCATCTGCATAGGCAATCACTTTGCAGCCCTCTCCTTCCAGGATAACAAGCAGTTTGTTCACCACAAGATTCCAAAGAAGTGGGGATAGGACTCCTCCTTGCGGGGTTCCCCTGCTGACAGATCTTCTGGCGGAGGTCATACCCAGCTTTGAGTTAATAATCCTACTGGTTAGTAGTTGATTAATGAACTCGCTAAGTGTGTTATCCACTTTTAGATCCGACAGTGCAGTTGAGATCGCGGATGTATTGACGTTGTTAAAGGCGCCTTCTATATCGAGGAAGGTTACCATTGTATACTCCTTATGGTGAAGGGAATATTCAATTGAACGTACTAACGAGTGTAGGGCTGTTTCTACAGATCTGCCTTTGCAATAGGCATGTTGGGAGGTAGACAGCAGCCTTTTGTCAATGTTGGTACGAATATGGATATCTATCAATCTTTCTAGAGTTTTTAGGAGAAATGATGATAGACTGATGGGTCTGAGATCTTTCGGAGTGACATGGGAATATTTGCCAGCTTTGGGTATGAAAACGACTTTCACTTCTCTCCATAACAGCGGAATGTGGACCAGTTCAATACAACTTTTCAGAATTAACTCCAACACCGGAAGAATAATATCTGATGTTTTTTGTAATTCGGCTGGTATAATGCCGTCTGGTCCCGCCGATTTATATGGTTTGAAGCTGTGTAGCGCCCAAAGTAGCCTATCCCTGGTGATTAGATCATTAATGTTGGTTATGTGAGTCCTTGCCCTGTTTGGGTTCGTACTACTTATAACATGGGAGCTGCCTGGGAAGTGGGTATCTAATAGCAGATTAAGCGATTCCTCGCTAGACGTAGTCCAAGAGCCATCCGATTTTTTGAGACAGCTGGGCATCGTTGGATTTGTAGAGAGGATTTTCCTTAGCCTAGAACCTTCGGAGGTATCCTCTATTTTGCTACAGAAGAGTCGCCACGATATTCTTTTGGCTTTCCTCAATACTTTTTTATAGGAATTGAGGGATACTTTGTAGGCATCCCAGTCAGAATCTGTTCGTGTGGCCTTGGCTTTATTGAACAGTTTCCTGCAGACATTCTTAAGTGGGCTCAATTCCGATGTCCACCAATGCGGCTTACGCTTGCCTCTCGGTCTAGTGAGAGGACATGAGGAGGACAATGCTTTATTTAGAGCCATAGTGAGTTCCCTGACTTTATTATCAAGCTCGTTGGTGTCATGAGGGGGACATAATAGCATAGAGCTCACTGAATGCCAAAGTGAATCTCTGTACAGGAGCCAATTTGTCTTGCGGTAGTTCCGGAAGGTTGATTGGCGGGGAGGGTCATCATTTAGACTGAATTGAATGTACCTGTGGTCCGAAAACGAGTGATCAGACGAGACTTTCCAATTACCAATCAATTCAATGATGAAATCAGAGACGAGAGTTATGTCTAAGACCTCTTGTCGACTTCTGGTTATAAAAGTAGGTTCACTACCTCTGTTGCAAACAATGAGATTTGTGTGTAAAATATAATCAAAAAGTGACTCACCTCTGTAGTTTGTATCGGAACTGCCCCATACTGAATGATGAGCGTTGGCATCACATCCAATTATGAGTCCAGTGTTGTGTTTTTCAGCTTCTTTTACAAGATCCTCCAGGGTCTTACCTGGGAGATCTCCCACGATATCATGGGCGAGATAGGCCGAAGTCAGCCAGTACGTGCCTTTGGCCGTCTCTAGCCTCGCTGTGGTTATGTCTCGTCCGCTGAAATTAGGTAGTAAAAATACATTAAGACTACTTTTCACTAATATGCAGGATCTAGGGTTACCTTTGTCTGATACATAAAGTGCGTAGTATCCCGGAGTCCTGAGTCCGCAAACCAGGTTGTTGACAATCCATGGTTCTTGGATCAGGACGATATCTTCTCTATCTTGAGAAAGACGGAGAAGCAAGGAGGCCGAAGCCTTTTTGGAGTGTTGGAGGTTTATCTGTACTAACTGCAGCATCAATTGCTACAATTAGGCAGAACCACTTCCACCACGGACTTATCTAGGCCCTCTGATTCCGAAGATGAACCAAGAAGTTCATCCTCACTAAGAAGAAGAACCTTGTTTAGGCAGTCCTCCGTCTCCATGTCCGACAACGTGTCAGTAATAGAGGCAGTGGGCCTGGTTGGGGTAGCCTGGTCTGCGGAGACATCGTCTTCCATGTGAGGAAAGGATACGGATGTACCCGGGTCAGGGGCTGCGGAATCGGAGTCTAAGGGGTGAGGAGGCAGTTTGCCAGTCTCTAACTCATCCTTTTTGTAGACGCGCAGAGTGATTTTCTCCCAACCAAAACTTATCATGCCGTTGGTCTGCGCCAAAGGAGCAAGGGATTCCTGGTTGATTACTATAATAGCAGATCTATAGGCACCCCTTTGCTCTTCCAGCTTAGCGACCTTCCAGTCATGGGTGGGTAATGAGGGATTGCAGCGCTGGATGACTTCCAGGACTTCATCCGCGGATGGTGGTTCGATGGGGATCCAGGTGCGAGTCCTAGGTCTGCTAGGGATATTCTCCTTTGCTACGACTTCGAGCTTAGCACCCGGCCAAACCTCTCCTAGACTGCTTACAGCCGACTTGTAGAGATCGACAGATCTTATGTCCGCGCAAGCGATTAGCTTGACGTGTCCTTGATGCCAACCAGCATCTTGAGTATTCGGTGGCGGTCCAGGGGTTGCCCTGATGAAGGGTAGAAAGCTACTTAAGAGCTTCAGCTTGACCGTTTGCCACCGTTCGGGAGATATCGTGCCGTCTATGTCGCTACGATCAATGACAGCAACCACGATTTTGTCTTTGAGGACATCGCTGAAGGACCTGAGAGGTTTAACGGCGGAGGTGCTGGTGTTATGCACCTTGGGGCGTTTTGAAACCGGAGCGGTTTCTTCCACCGACCTCTGGCGCTTAGACGTAAAGTCACCGCTGGTCTCCTTGTCCTTGGTCATAAAATTTTCGGCCCATTTCAGCTTGGCAACCTGTTTAGGAGTTCTGTTGGTCTCCAGAATAGCTCCAAAGACCTTCAGAGTCCGTATTGCCTCGCGTCGTTGTTTATAGTACGACCTCGAGGGAGTGCGTTGTCGCGAACTTCCACTACGAGACGTACTAGGGGTGTTAGTACCAGCAGTGGAAGGGCCATGAAGTGCCACAATCCTACCACTGCTAGGGAGGATACCTTCCTTTTGCTCATGAGGATAGCTGCTGTTGCCAATACGGGGTGGACCACGAGTAGCCACAGTCGTACCACCGCTCGGCGTAGCAGGAGCTGTACCGGTAGACAGTTTAATCACCGTACTACCGCCCGGTTTGGAAGGGATACCGGTCTTAAGAATTGGATTAGGTTTTTTTATTTGATTTTTGTTATTATTGTTCATGTTAGGACCCACGAGTGGCGGAGAAAGGAGGTCGATCTGTACAGAGATCCGCAATATACAGACAAGGCTAGCAAAATCCGGAGGGCGCCAGGTATCCGGACACTCCGTTAGCGACTGGGCTTTTTGACTGGGCCCCCAGCCAGGTTGACGCTCGGCACGGGTCGTATGACACCATCGTCCGGCCCAGGGAAGAGGATGAAAACTGGAAGGAAAGGGAAAGGAGAGGAAGAGGAAGAGAAAAGGGGGGGGGGAAAACACAGGGAGGACACAGGGGAAGAACGTCCTTTGGTTTCAGGACTCATCTAGAGAAAAGCTTCTCGAGAATCATTGACCCTACTCAGCCCCTACAACTCGGCAAGTTCGACGCTCGGAGTAGGGGATACTTTGTGTATTAATAAGCCATAGAATTTAACAACATAATTTAGTTTCCTAATTTCACGGGCTGGTTTTAAGCTATACTCTGAAATACCCTTCATTTCTTACTGGTCCCGTGAGTGGTGGCAACAAAACGGCGCTAAAGCGCTTGTTGCGATTCCAATACAGAATTTTCAGAAAGAATACACTTACCTCATCTAATAACTTTAAACAAAATTGTTATTTGGGAATAATTAAGCCGAATACATAAAGTGGGACATCCGTGGGACAATTCAAATGTGATTAATTTTTTTCTGTTTTACATATTCTGTTTTACATCTTTACCTGTAATATATGTGTGCTATAAATCATCT
Organism: Ferdinandea cuprea; assembly: GCA_963576555.1. Lineage (NCBI taxonomy): Eukaryota > Metazoa > Arthropoda > Insecta > Diptera > Syrphidae > Ferdinandea > Ferdinandea cuprea. The sequence continues at coordinate 54,439,973 of OY754960.1, forward strand.
TAAACTTTTATGATAAAAATGTAGAATATACATTTTTAAGATGACAGTTTTCAAAAATGTAAATAAAAGTGTTACATCTTTCGTAGATAGATAGTTTAAAACTAATAAAAATTTGGTAAACGCTAGTTTGTTTTGTCTTAATCAAAATAAAATTGCATGTTAATATATCTAGTTTGAATATATTAATAAAATTAATTAACGTAGGTACTTTTTTTTGTAGGAAAGCATTTGTCATACCTGCGAAAGGCTGGTTTGTTTAACATAAATCACAGATTAAAAGTGAAACCATTATTATGAGAATTTTAGTTAAACAAGTTCACATGGCCTACTTATGATGGTCTACGCATATAATGTGTAGATTAATTAGTATGTCCTTAGTTAGTAAAATAAATTAAGCAATATTTGTCAATATAATAATTTTTAATCTTCTCGTATACATTGTTATACTAAAGAGCAACTTATTGCAGAGGTGCGAAAATGCGGGTGCTGCAATTCCGTATGCCGGTCTGCCTGTTCTTACTTCAACATCTTTGTCTAGTTTGACGAACTTGCGTAAAAGCGCGTGTAGAACGTTTCGAGTAATATTTTGCAACGCTTTCAATTATTCTACGATATCAAATAAAGATACCAAGAATACAAACGACTTATTAGGCCTCGGCAAATGAGACTAATTCTCCAGCCATAGAACTGATTTTGAAGGCAAGGTGACTGGGGGGACAACTTTGGGCTTCTTTATAGTCGTAATATCATCCGTCATCAGTTTGAGTTCCAAATTTTCGCACGATCGCAATAACTTCTCTTTAGTATACTAACATTTACGAGAATGTTAAAAACGGAGAGCAGTGACCCAGTTTGTTAAGCGTTTACTAAAAGATCTGAGAAGAATTAAACGTCTAAAGACCTTGTTAAACAGATCGCATTTTTAACGCGGTATTGACATTATTTTGATGCAACGTTCTATGCGCTATACGTTACAGCCGGAAAAGCGATTATTAAATATCGATAATATTGTCGCCACCTGCATTCATTTTTAGCCGTCTTAACCATTTATTCATTATTAACTGCGGCACATAGAAGCACAATATGTATGCTTCGGTTTACCCAGTGGAAACTATAGCAATGTCATATATTTAGTAATCTGGGGCATATGTAATTCGAACCCGCATTTTAATATTGTAAGTTGAACATTTTCGACATATGTTCGTGCATATATTTGACATATTTATTTAACTCTTCTTCGGACTCAAACAATTATAAGGCATCCTAGATTAATATAGATTAGCGAAACCCAAATATTTACCTATGAATGATGTACCAACATTACAAGCTAACAAAACTGTAAAATACACACCACTAGAATGCGCTCACTCGTAAAAAGAACACAGAACTATTTGCTAGTGAGTGTTACGAGGGTGGATACATTTGTAGTAATACAATTATTCAAGCGAAAGGAACAATCCCTGCACGAACAAAAAAGGTTTCGCTTTTGGCACAGTAATTGTTGTGGCGGTCTTGCTCTCCGGCCAAAGTGATTTCCCCACAGCGTTTAGCACCAATTCAGAGGGATTAACACCTTATGCGAGGCACGAGGGAATTTCTTTGAGTAGACTTGCTTACTCTAATTCGTATGCAATAAGGGTCAGGCTGCGAGGAGGGATAAAATAAAAATAATGCAAATGTATGTTAAAAAGATTACCGCCCTAAAATGCTTTGCAATAGAGAGTTTCTACAAGTCTTCTAATTTCGATGGTAGTCAATATATTCTTAAATTTTTGTTAAATCTCATTTCGACAGATGTTGACCGAAATCCTGAATGTTTTCTATATTCTTAAATGTTGAAGTAAAATTCAATTGTTATACATGAAATTATGCGTGTGAAATTGCAATGAATATTTATATTTGTAATTGACATATAATAACATTGTTTCTTATACAGCTATGCTATGCCACGTGTTACACTTTTTACATTCTAAATATTCCTAAATTCTAATTGCGAACAGAAAAAGTGGGCATGTCATCTTGATGCACAAAGCCGTTATTCCAACATAGATGAATTTGGTGATGTGTTAAAGTGTCGAGCTGATTGAAAACGCGCGTGGGGGGGGGAGGGTGGCAATTGACATACAACCGCGACTGTAACACGTTAACTGATTTCTACTTTATTAAGATAATTAATGATGGGTCAAGCTCATATTTACTTATAATAAATAGCTTACCGCTACGATAAAAGTGTAGCTCTCTCAAAACTCTAAACATTGTTACATGAATTTTATGACAGTGTTTACTCTACGAATAAAAATATTTCGGTAGTACGAAACAGAATTGAACATGGGATACTATCCTTTAATAGCATTTAAGAATTAATATTTTATTTGCAAAAGTTTTTGTTCGATTCTCATAAATATTAAAGTTTAACTGGTCCTTCTTGCCTCCACTCTCCCCTACACTGCTGCACTTCTTATTTGCAAACAATGTTCGGAAGACCGCAATGGGTGGTTTTTGACGAAAAGTATAACGTTAAATTAATTTTTATTATTTCCAAAAGATCTTACATACTAGACAAAAATGATTAAATCTAACTTTAAATTAACAGGATACTTATACTAGATTAATGGTCCTCATGCGGACGATCTAAACTTAACTATATCTCTTATTACTATTACCTTTCGGCCTTAATAATTAAAACTTTTTATTTTGTAACTATTATTTTGCAAGAAAATTTTTAAAAACTTGCAATCTTTATAATAATTTTTTCTTAAAATACTTAAAAACTACTATTTAAGACTGTACATAAAGACAAACAAAAAACTTAAAACTAATGATACAAAAAACTATTACTAATTATAATCGGGGGTGATGTGCACTTGCCGCCTCTTCTACAGAGGCACCGAGTGCCCAGCCCCCAACACCGTTAGCAGCAACAAGCAGCCGCCAACATAGCGTACATGCGTCACTGAGGGCCGACTGATACCGAAATGCGTCGGTCGACTCTCAGGAACACCACACCTTGCAGCCGACATGCCCAGCCCGCAAGCCACCAATATTCGGGGAATTGCGTGTCCGTATCAATTTGATCCCTCCCCCGGTACTAAAACGAAGGAGCTCGGGAGCATTAGCGACGTCCCTGTCGTAGGTGAGCCGCTTATCAGTCGCATTGCGGAAGCGTTGGTATAGAACCGGGAAACCATCCCTCTCCGCAAATGTGTCTACCTGTGGACATTCCATTGTAGTTTGTCTAGTGTGTACTCTTGGCCGTAAAAGCGGTGACGGTCAGTATGACCCCAAAAGCATTTGTGCACATCCCAATCTAAAAACCGATGACACGTGCGTTTGTTTACTGCACTTCACCGCTGCGTTACCACTTTTACATTGCGTTCAAACAAATATATTGTGATGTACACTCATCTTTGTGCACGTCACGTCAAGCTTAGGTACCTAAGGTAGGAAGAAGGGTCGAAGATAGAAACGATAAGTTTTTTAATTTTTAACTTTCTGGTATCCATGAGTATATATTGCGATCCTGCGGAAATTTCGAAATCAAATTGAGTGTAAGGGATGATATTACGACGATAGTGAAGTCCAGAAAAGTAGGTCCGCCAATGCCGTCCGTCGGTCTGTCTGTTTTTCTGGGCGCGGTATAGCGAAACAGTTCAACGAATTTGCTTCAAAATTCGTATATAAGGTTTTGGGGTTACATCTCGCGGCGACTTTTTATTTGTTGCTTAGACGTTTAAATTAACGGTAGCTGCCATACAATTTTTTTGATAATAAAGGGAATCACTTATCACTATATTTCTAGAAAACGGTTCCAGGGATTTCGGTCTTTTTTTGTACTTAGGATACTGGGGAAGGCGCCAAAAATACAGCGTACTCAGTTCTTGGAAAAAAAAATCAAATAACGGTAATTTATAAAACCGCCAATATCTTAAAAAGTAATAGAGGGTAGAATTTAGAGAGGAAGAATTTTACTGTTTTTTTGTACAATGTTAAGTTGAACAAATCTGCGTACTTTGATTTTTGGACTCATTTTTTTTTCTCATAACGATTTTCTTAAATTTAAATTAAATTTGTTTTGTTAAAAACGGCTCAAATGATTTTGATAAATTCTTGTAGTTTGAAGAACTATGTTAAAAGTGTACAATATGCGAAATTACATCAAAAACGTAGGTGCTGTTTTGAAAGTGGTTTGAATAAATTTGGTATGTGATCAATTGTTACCATTCTTTTTGAGGCGATTTAAAAATGCACATCATGTAGCGAGAAATTTTCGTATTACGCAATATGGACTTTCATATGCATATAAAACCGCATAATGAAAGACAAGTAGAACAATCCTGAAGTTTGGCCCAACGAAAAACAAAATCTCGGTAGTTTGGTTTTGGGCGATTTGGCATTTTTTAATTTGCACGATCAGACATAGTGTCAAATCATACAAAGCTTAATTATGTACATACCTATTTCCGTGCCTTTGTTGAGTTGGCGCCAAAAGTCTTAGCAAAAATTACATCTAAAGTTACCAGTATGATATTGTCTGAACCTGGGCCAGCCAAAAATTCAATTTTTTTAAAATTTAAAAATTGATTTAAATAAATTTGGTATGTGATCAAAATGTCACTATTCCTTTCTGGGTTTTCTTTCTTTCCGAAATAACTGATTGATAATTCTAACACACTATTAACTCATTAGTTAAACTCAATTTCTTATTAATAATCATTTTCAGGACTTATCTGCATTTCAGGACTTAAAACTGTCAAAACTAACTCACTGATGTAGGTTGTTTAACAAGTAGATTACTTTTAAATGATTTTGCTCGATTGAAAAACAAAAGTGTTTTATGCAAATTATCGTTAATTTAAGTGCTGCGAGAGTCAAAAAAAATGAAACAAGAATAGATACTATAACAAATTTGGAAAGTGCTAAATTTAAAAAAAAATTCAAGTTCTAATTGCCTTAGTGGCTGCTATGAACATATAACAAAGTAATTAAAAACATTAAATTATTTTATATCAGATTTGAAATAATGCTGCTGAAATGCATTGATTAGAGCAAATCGAAATAATGGAAGGGTTCTGTCAAATATGCCATTTCCCGAATGTTATAGGAGCAAATAATAGAAAAAGTTGGTTTATCGCTTACGTAAAAGTTTTTAAAATAAGAAAACCGAAACCTTAGACTATTTAGCAATGTCCGTCGCGTCCGTCCATCCTCTATCAACTTTTTAGGCCTTTAAATTTATGCGAGGAAGGTGAAATTTGGATTATATACTCCCTAGGGTTCCGAAATGTTAAAGTGCTAAAAATTTGTAAATGCCTGGCCCACAATTTAGAAAAACCCGTTCTAAAGCTGTAGTTGAAGAAATAAAGGGTTAGAACCTCAACAAAATATGTAGACACCGAATTCCTTCACAAGTATGTCATATGAAGTTTTTTGCCACGCCTACTTTTTGTGGACGTTTTTTTAACAAAATGTGGTTTTCTTGAAAAATTAGTATAGAAATCGAAAAAAAATGTATAAAAATATTTAACCAATATTTTTTCTAGTATATCACCCATACAACGTTTTAGGCAACTCCCACTTTTAGGGGCGTTTTTCAAAAATTATTTTTTGTTATAAATTTCATAGAATGAAATAAAATGCCATCCATCATGTTCTTAATGCATTTTTCTTTGAGGCACATTGGATATGGATAGGGTATCATACTGTTCGCCCAAGTGGACTGCAGCCTTTCCGATTGTTCCCACCAATGACTTCCCTTACTAGGGCAATTAGTTTAAAAATATTTGGTTTGAGAACTTTTTTTTAATTTAGCACTTCCCAACTTTGTATAGGATTTATTCTTGTTTTATATGTTTTGACTGATGCAGCACCTAATTTGCACAAAACACTTTTGTTTTTCAATCGAGGTAAATCGCCTTTTCTGCAGCTCTTTAGCTACTTCACAGCCGCGATAGTTTGCCGGGTGTTTTCCCTTGCAATTAATGGAAGTCGGCAAATCTTGCTTTTTTAGAGCACATTCTACCGATAAGTGTTTACCCGCGCATTTAACACAACGAGGTTCAGTATTAAGTATAGATTTAATTTTATATATTTTATCTAAGTTTTCGGATTTCTCGAAGATGAAAAGTTGACTCAACGCACAGAATTTATTTTTGGAGAGCATTTGAAGTGAATGAGGGATCATATTACGACTATAGAGAAGTTAAAAATCATAGGGTGCCACAACTCCGTCCGTTTGTCCAGAAGGCGTTGCGCGGTTCGTTCGTCGACCATGCTTTAAGTTCGTATTCAAAATTTGGCGCAATATCTTGCGACATATTTCTTTATTTATTTATTATTTTGGAGACCGGAGATAAATGTAAGCATATTACATACACAGTTTTTTTCAAGGAAATTAATGAGCTACATAAGGAGAACACAATTTTATCAGAATCAGGCAAGCGATTTTAGACTTAATTGGTATATAATATTACACTACTATTTGGATCAAACTCACTTTTAATTTTTAAAATATTGATCCTTGATTAAAAACCGAATCTACTGAAAAAAGTTTCTTATTATTTTCGTATGTAGGTGAAGAAGCATGAATAAGAAAAACAGTTTAAAGTGGAGTGATTAATAGTGGTAGAATTTTCGAGCACAGTATAAGATGTGGTAGATTGGACATATATGCAGATAAAGTGGTAGATCTACCACATTGTGGTAGAAGTGACAGTACTGTGTTTAACTAGTTTTTGATGAATGATGGTGATGATTGACGACGACGACGACACGAGCATTGCACAGAGAAAAGCTTTCTCTAAATTATTTTTCAATCGTTTTTGTTTTGTTATTTGATTTTTTAATTTTTAAAGCCTCCTTCTTGGTTATTTTATATTCTTTGCTTATACCTAAACATAAACTGCATTGATTGAAAATTAACTAAAATTTTTTTTGGTATCTTTCTTAAGACCCGTCTGAGAAAGCCACGCTTCATTGACAAACAATGTATTGTGTGCTGAAAGTATGACGTGCAGCCCCGCTGCATCGACGCAGCGTCACCGCAAGTTTTTGTGTATTCTTGGGATCAAAAGCGGTGACGCAGCGGTGCCATGCAGTTAAAAAAAACTCTCTGCTGACAGCTGAGAATCGCTGTCACCCTTTGTTGGTGACATCTTTAGAATAAAACTTTAGTAAAATTTGTGTCGCAGTTTTATTTCCATTGCCATTCTCCTTCCTCAATTCACTGTTACGTATCATATGGATCTTAAGAAGCGTTTCGCCACTTGAAAGTCGAAATTAAGAAAACTGTTTTTAGAGAAACAAAATATAAAAACATCTTTTTAAACTGAAATCCAAATATAACTTTTAATTCATTTAAAATAAAAAAACTTAAAACTTTTGCACGTTGAAGTGCAATAGTTTTTTTTACTCAGTAACACTAATTTAAGAGTGAAAAATAAATTGAAAGTTTACAGTTATTCATACTGTTATGCAATTCATCAAAACAAATCATATTTTGTTTAAAAGTTTGACGCAACAGATTGTTTCTTTATATATGTTCTGTAATATCAGTTTTCTAGCAAAAATGAGGAAAATCTTATTGTATATTGAAAAAAAAATAATTATTCAGCGGAAGAATAGCTGATCAGCTAGGTGCTTCAAGTCAGAAAAAGATGCAATGTGAGCGCGCCTGAAGTAAAGAAATCGCGACCAACTTTGCTTACCTATAGAGATGCCCGAGCTATAGAGCGGCTGATGGTAACTAAACCACTTACAACACCAAAAGAAGCTGCAAAACATTAACCAAAAACATTAGCGAATGGTCAACATGTACAGCACTTCGGAGAATTAGCCTGACAAGGTGGCTGTTAAACAGAAAAAAAACAGCACTATCAATGCACAAAAATGTAGCTGTAGTTTGAAAAGATGTTTTTATATATTTTTTCCTAAAAAAATAAAGAGTTAACTTTATATATTTTTTTGCTGGTTTACAGCCACTTAAAGCCAAATTTGAGCAGCATGTATCCACATGTGCTCGCCACTGTATGTATGTAATATATTCAAATGTTACATTATATAAGTGAAATTTGTTTAAATTTGCCACAATATAAGGATGAGTAAGTAAGTGTATAATTGTAATTTGGGCAGCCGAGTTCCAATTGGCCTTTTGATGAAAATGGTAAGTGTTTATCAGAGCTTATGACATACAATGCAACTACAAAAAGAACGATAAAACTTTTATGCATTTCGTGGTCACTGCAGAGTAATATGAATCGGTAACTACATTAAACGAAATTAAATATTCAACATTTAGGTAGTACAAACAAATCTTTTAACAAATCCCTTAATTTACGTGTGATACTTTGCATTTAACTCATCAGTCCCTCAGAATGATAAAGTGCCAGGCATACAAAAGTGAGTTCAGATTGCTTATCGCCACGAAAGAGTTTGCGCAAATCCATAACTCACTGGGATACAAAAAAAAAGTCTTGTGGCCGACCACATAGACTCCAAACAACATCGATGCCCAGAGGTATCATATCAGCTTCAGCAGGAGTGCCACTGCTTCCAATGCTTACTTCCTCCGTACTCGCATGATCATGCGCTTGGCGGCAACACACCGATGTCCTGCGGCGGCTGTTGATCGCGCGAATCGGCTTAACACAGGGTGCAATATCATCACTAATAAGTTCACAGCGGGCGCTGCTTTATTGCAGCATGCATCGAGTGTCGGTGATAATTTATACTCTCGCAAAATCTCACCTCTTCGGCGGCAATAATTCTGCTCTAATGTTATAAATTTCGATTAAAGGTGTAGGACTAACGCGACACACAAAAGGATGCGTTGGCTCGCGAAGTTCAGCATGCGGTGGGTACCGACAATACACTCACATACATACGATACCACCAGATCCAAAAGTCACTGAAAAGGAAAGCTATAATTTCCTCGGAATGCATGAGCAGTAGGTATTAATTTGAAGTCACGAAGTGTTGTGTTTTTTTTGACAAAATAATACATTAACGTCTTAATTAAAATGAAATTTGTTGAAGTTGATTGTACTTCGAGTATCTAATAACAGTCAATTTACAAAACAGTCATGGTAGGTGTCACAATGTTATGCCGACTTCATTAGGCCACCACTATAAGATCATTATGGTAGAAGATCATTAACTTTTCGATTAGGGGATATGCTAGAGTAAACAAAGTGTTATTTTCGTCCTATTGCAGGTAAAACAAAAATGGGTAGGTCAATAATTATTTACAAATTAGCACAGATACTTGTTTTATTTTACGGATTTGCTATGTGTTGTACTTAGAACATAGGTACCTAAATTTACAAGTAATACAACACTTGGTAAAGATTTTGATTGTGTAATGGAATAGGACATTTTTGTTTTTGTCGGAGGTTGCTACTATCCGATGGAGCGCTCAGTCACAACTACAGGTCCATTGTACTACCATTCAGACATCTTACATTAATGTACTTAGTTTTCGAAGAAAGATGAGAAGGAGCTTCAGTGAGGAAGAGCTTAGATGTTCGGCACTCACCACGTCAGCCCCCAAAATCCGTCACCTGATGAGAGCATAGGCCGGACAACTGCAGAGAAAGTATTCTGCTGTGTCATCCCCCTAACCGCAAGCAGGACAGGTAGTGGTGTCGCTTAAACCCAACATATTTAAGTGTTTAGCATAAGCTTGGTGGCCCGAAAGGATGCCTACAAGCAGCCTACAGTCGATTACCCTAAGATATAGAAGAAAAGAATTCTTGCAAATGTCCGGGCACAGTAGTTTGGTCTGTCTAAATCGACCGCTATCGCGGTACCGAATCTTGTGTTCACGAGAAACACAAGCATCAATGGAAGACATATCTAAAGATGTAGGCAAACTCAACACAGGTTCGGGTCCTGAGAAAACGTCTTTGAAGCCTGATGGGTGTGAGAGGAGCGGTCTATTCATGGCCATATGGATCCAAAGGACCCGTTTCGGAGACAACCCAAAAGGATGGTGATACCTTTAAGCATGAGATAGGACAGTGATCAGTGACCAGTGACGATTCTCCTCATAAAGAGAACAACCGTGGTTTTAAGAGGATTCAATAAAAGCCCATTACCAGTGCACCAAACATCGATCGAATGCGGGGATCTCTGCGCCTGAGACATACAGCCCCTAGTTTTGAACCGACAGAAACGACGTCGACATCATCCACATAAGCTTGAGTGTAGTTTCCAGAAAACTTGAGAGACGTAAGCAAAGAGTCTACCATCATACACCATAAGAGGGGAGACAGAACACCACCTTGAGGGCTGCCTATTACGACGCACTTGACGCAATCTGCATCGGCTACCAACGTCCTTGCATTCATTTTGACATTTCAATCTTTTGAGTTATTGGAGATTGAAAATTTTTGAAGTTAAACAAATACTTACACCAATAGTTGATATTACCATTACCGAGGAGTCTGAGTGCTTCTAGAGCAATCGGTGTAGATACGTAGGTATCTATGTATTCCTCTCAGCTTTCCAGCTTTAATTTAAAGACTTAAAATTATAGACTCTGACGCTGTGTCTAAATTAGGCTCTCTGCTATAGCAGTGTTAATGTAGAGTGCTTTGTTTGTGCTATAAAACTAAAAAGAAACACGTTTACAATGAAACAAAACAATCACTGCTAATAATAGCGACTCTCATTACATTGTAAGTCTTTGAAACAAAATTATGATTTCTAATCTACGTTTGTATTTCTTTTTTTAACGATCTTTGTCAAAGTTTACCTAACGGCTCTATATAAAATTTACATGAATGCAGTTTTGAAAAATAAAATTGATTTTGTTCAATTAAATTTTTTTCAAATATGGGATCAAATGTTATCATTCTTTATAAGTTGATTCCAAAACGAATCTCATGAACCGAGAAAGTTTCTTATGACGCAGTCTCGCACTTTATTTTTGTAAATTTGAAACAAAATGTGTTAAGTGCTGTCGACTTATATTTTTGTTATACGCTCGATGTAGTTGATGCAATGCAGTCGACGTGTTTTGGATTCTTGGAATATATTCACATTTTGGTACAGCTCATAGAGTTCGCGGTTGTATCTTCTCCTTCATAATCGTTCGAAAAATTCTGCGTCGTATAGCAGAATCATCAGGATAAAGGTTCTGTCCTTCGAGTCAAGATAAGATAATTTTTCTTAGGTTTTATTCATGTAACTCCATGTTTACCCCGATGTAAAAAAACCGCTTGACCATTTCTAAGTGCTGCTATCAAAAATTAAGTGCTAGGCGGAGGAGAGTTGTTTGCTTCTTGGGTGCCGTATTATCTTTCTATATAATTGTAATATTATTATTTTACTTATTTTTTCAACTATAAATTCTTATATAATTATTTACCTGCGAAGCTTAATAGCTTATCTGCAGGAGATTGAGTATGATGCACATTATGTGTATTTAATCATCTTTTAACTCAAAGCCAAACTATTTCTCAAATGACCGTAAAAGTCTCTATTGCGGCGGGATGGGAGCGACCGATGATGTCAATAACGTCCGCAGACCCCAGTGGGTGTACACATCTGTTGAAGATAGTGGCTTCCGTTCTGAAACGTGCCCTGCCTATAGTACGCAGAACAAGATTGAAGATTGCACATTACAGCACATCTCCTTCCCGAGATCCGGTGTATATTTCAATGAGTTCAGACGTGGAAACAGTTAAAAAATCTAGCTGCAGCCCGTTACGATGTGTTGACGCCCTATGCCCCAACCGGGGTTACAGGACATGATGAACTTAAGCATATACACCCACTTTATTTATTTTTCTGTTCTTGAATGATTAAAAGACATCAGTGGATTGAAAACACTAACAGGTCAATCAGTACATAAATCATGAACATCCCAGTGCGATTGAATATGAATGTGAATAGCTTTTCGATAAATTGACAAACAACTGCAGTTAGCAGTGCCAAACGTATGATTAATATACCTTCCAACGCCCCTAAGCTATCTTCGGCAAAAAATGCTTCCGTTCTTTCTAAGGTATAAATGCTTTTTACGAGAGAATTTTATGCCCCGATAGGGTCCAATTCAGCAATATCGAAAAAAAGATTGGAAAACCAATCAAAAAAATCCATTAAACCGCGAAATGATTGCATTTCAGATATCAGCTCCAAGGGTGAAACCGACTACTACCACTCTTTTTGCAGTGCAGGTCGCATTGAGCCATATATAAAGACGTTTTAATACTCCGCGGCAATAAATTATCTCAGCAAATTGATTCAGTACGCACTCGAGTTGAATTGCTTCTGGGTTGAAACTGCCGACATTGTTGGATAGAAGATAAATTGTTTGGTCATCCGTGCTATAACAGGAATATAATTGCTCTGCTCCTAGTTAAAACGCAGGTTTAAGAAATGCTATATAAAGAATATGGCTGTAAAACTCACGTTAACTACGCCCAATTGCATCTTGTATCTCCTGGCGGACAAATGACGTTATTTGCGTGTGGATTGCATAAAACAATCAATGATCTCACTTTGTAGTTACTCTTGTACACACTCGTGTGTAGTATGTTCGGTTCGTATCACCTTTTCGTAAATGTGTGCCCTAAATAAATGTATAAATATAAATTATTAATCATAATAAGCATTTCATGCACGTAATGTATACCTAAGTTATATGCACAAATATGTTAAACCTTAAAGACGTTTGGTATTTGAGTTATTACAGCGCTTATCCATATTTGCAGAATATCTCAAAAAACAAAAACAGCACTTCGAATGATACGCCTACATTTTTTTTTAGTCGGCTGTTGAATGCTCAGTAGAACGGAAAAACCTTTGCCTTTCGTATAGCACCAAGCTATACGAAGGTTGGCTCAGCTAACTAATAAAGCCGCCGGTTCTTCATATATTGAGGTGATGCATGTATATAAGATTCTATCCAAAGTACTGTGTGAACGTCTCCATTCTTTCTAAAACACACTAATAGAAAAGACAAAAGAATTTCAAGTCAAGACACACCATCTTTTCATCGACTTTAAAGCCGCACATGATAGCATTCATCGTCATAATGTCGAGTGACGCTGGAGAACACGCTTTGCAATGTGCATAGCACAGCATTTCTTCAAGGTGGTTGTACTATCATGTGACTTCTTCAATTGTGTTCTTGAGGAAGAGGTTCCATATCCAAGGCTGGTATCACTCTACCTATTTTGTAAATGTAAAGAACTATGTTCTGTATCTCTTAATTTAAGTATTATAAAATAAACTTCAAATTAATTGAAATTGAAAGGATATCTTTCAAAATCTTTTAATATTGCTTCAGTATTCTACATATGTACACTTCCACAAGGCGAGAAGTGAAATAAAATCCTTAAAAACAGAAACAACAGCCTACACAAAACTAATGGTGAACCGAAAAGATAGGTGATACGTGGATGGATTTGAACCTGAGACCCCTAGCCAAATGCGGCGCAGTTAGTTTTTCGCTGCGCTGTGGGCCAAAACCCAGACATAATATAAATGATAAGGACAAAATAAATTATTAATATGGGATATATATATATATATATATATATATATATACATGTAAGCAAATAGCAATAATGTCGCAATGTAATTTATGGAAAATTATTGTTTTAATTAATCACTAAATAGCCACAGGTGCAGGGTCTTAATGGTTAAGGGCGTTGGACCACTAAGCGAGAGGTCGCTGGTTCAAAACCCGACCTGTACTACCTGAAAGTTTTCATTCGTTGCCCCACCTCTTGCGAACGTTTGACAAACATCCAAGAGTAAGAACTGTCATGAGAAGCTTCTCAAAAATTAATTGCCGTTCGGAATCGGCATTAAACTGTAGGTTCCTCCATTCGTGTCAAAAAAAAAAAATCTTTGCACGCACAGTGGTTGGAGAAGCTAGGTTTTGGGTCCTGTATGGGCCGCTTACGCCTAATATTTATTTTTATTTATTTATTTAAATAACCACAGATTCACTGCAAAAACTTGGCAAGAAAAAAAGGAAAAATGCAGTTTATGAACTTTAAATGACTTTTATAGTTTACCTTAAAATAAAATATGAAGTAAGTATTTGTACATTGCTATAATGAAAATGAAATGTTTGCATTAAATTCTATTCACACACAAATAATATTGTTACATTGTTATTACCTTCTTACATTTATGTATCCAAACGTTAAAAATATTTGTAATTTGTGTGGTCCGTATAATTTGTTAATACGGTCTTAGCTGGGATATTGAACTGGTCGCTGAGGCTAGTCGCATCCGCATGTTTGACTTTGTGAAAAGGGTGGTTGTATTTTGTGTTGGTGCTTTCCGGAATGGTGATATTTGACTTGGTATTCATCTGTGGGATGATTCTCATTGATTTGGTATTCAGCTGAAATAGTTGATTTGCCTGACTTTTTCAGTCGTTCATCCTCCGCGAACCTTTTTCCTCCTTTTTTCCAAACTTGGGAACTGAAAGGTTAAAATAGAATTCATGCTTACTCTGTATCTATGTCTTAATTGATTTGAATATCGTCAAAATATTTTGTTTTCTACTCGAATTCCAATAGACAATATACCTCAAGGTCGCAGTGTACTACACCCTACGTTATTATTATTATTATTAGTATGATCAATTACACTATGCTTTTATATGGTCCCGCGTTATCAAGATGACCCTTACTTGATTTGCTGCCATACCGCGTATTTCCGGCATATTTTCAATAAATTGTGAATTAAAATTCATAATACCTAGGGATACTGGCGATTGCTGCGGTTCTTTTGGGGTTTGGAATGCGGCCCGTGTGTATCGAAAATCAATCCACATTTCTCAAACTTCAGGCGGAACTTCAAACTTCTTTAATGCGTTAAACCGCCGACTCTAAATTCTTGCTATGGCCTAATGCCGAATGGCAGTCCTTGGTTTTGATAATAACCATTTAATTTAAGCTCAGGGCGTATAGTTTCCCACCTGTTTTTATAAAATGGATTAATTTATACCTTATAGGTAGGGATTATAGTGTCAAATTTAGAGCTTCGTTTTCTAAATCTTATTCTGCTCGGTATGGAGTTCCTCAGGGAAGTCACTTAGGCCCTATTTTGTTCATACTTGCTTTAATTAAAGCATGCAAAAAATCCAGCAATATTTTAATATACGCAGATGTGATATGAAAATGTTTAAATCTGTTAAAAATCAGTATGACAGAAATGTTATCCAAGCGGACATATGTAGATAGTTTTGCCACTTGGTGTGATAAAAATGGGTTAACTTTAAACCCATCTTAATGACAGCATATGACATTTTCAAAAAAACGTATTCCCTACATTTTTCATTATTCTTTATCCGATCATATGCTTTGTTGTTAATAAATCCAACTCCATGCTGGGCTTTATTAAGAGGTGGTCTAAAGATTTTGACCACCCCTACGTATTACAATATTCACTCAATTCGAATTGAAGCTATTCAACGTAACTTTATTCGTTTTGCCCTTATTTTTGGTTTCCATGGGATGATCCAAATATCCTTCTCCTCTACGGTCAACGTATCAAACTGCTTTCAATGGTACCCCTATCTCAACGTAGACTGAATAGTAAAATAGTTTTCGTACAGCAAATTATAGCTGGTAATCTAGATGCTCCCGATCTGTTGTCTTACATTGCATTTAACTTCCCTGGTGGTGCTCACGACTTACGTCGAGTGGATCTTTTAGTAAGTGGTTACCAAATATGGCAGGAATGAGCCAATTACTCGCATGAGTAGAATTTATAATTTAAAAAATTATGTGATTGATGTCAGTCAAATTAAACTGAAAATGTGTTTGCGTAGTCATGTTCTAGTGGCTTAGTGTAAGATCATATTTATATCTTTTGTGTTTGTGTTATCAATATATGTTTGCTTTGTGTACGTATTTAGTAAAAAAAAGATTTGTGTACCGATTGTAAGTGGGTAAGTGGGCTCTTCTAACTTTCTTAGAAGAAGTCTCACTTTGGAAGAACCGTCGAAGTCCTCTCCCCTCTACTTGAAAACGTCTTCCTACCGTGAATACCAAACGGTAAAAATTAATCCATTGCTTGGATCGTATTTACTTAAGAACATTGGGATGTGTTCATTAAGTGTACAACACAATGATATAAAATACTCAGTATATTATGAACCTATTGCAATTTTTTTCACTTTACTCACATGGGCCGGCATTTTTCCGTCCCGGCGCGAGTTTTCTCTCGACGATCCTTGTTGTGTGCCTATAAAAACTGATCGATTTATTCAACCAGTTTGTAGGCAGATATATATGTACTTAACTAAAACCAAAAATTTAAACGATCTTTGTTCCTAAGAAATCCCTTTCTGCGATCTACGTGAGAATATGTGTGATCCATATCATTGCCTGATTTTGCATCAAAACATTTGCACTTGGTTTTTCATCAAGCAGATCGGTGTTTAAAATTAATATTTCCTCAAGCTGATTGAATCGCTTTAGACTGTAAAATATTAACAAACAATTTAATCTGTTGTTATTGCCGATAATAAATAATGGAATAACATACATAATAATCTTCTCTACATATTCGTTCATCAATAAAAGTACATAATTGGAACAGCAACTTTGTTTGCATTTTGACTTTTACGAGGCCTTAATTCAGACGATCCGCTGTGGCGCTTGTGGTCATAATAATTGAGCTCTTTCCAGAGAGTATTTTTTGTAAAGATATAGTAATAAAAATACCAAAATGATTTGCAAGCAAACAACGTAAAAAATATCTGTATGTTTGTTAAATTTGTCTGTAGCATTGGAAAAATGTTCCCTTTTAACAATTTCATCATTAAAACAAAAAGTTACAATAGCAGTTCTGTCTGTGATTCCCTTGGGAACGTTTTGTTGGTTCAACCCTAATCATCAATTGCACTCCGTATTACATGACTTATAAGCTTTAATGAACTCTAGGCCTCAGGCTGTTCCTGGTGGTATTTAAATATCAATTGAATACCCTCGTCTATTTTCGTAATTTAAGCAGCGATAAAAGAGTGCTAGAAACTAATTGATTATGCAAGTTGTTAATGTCTTCGTGAATCTTATTTGTTAACTTTTTTTTAAAAAATATGTATTTATTTATTAGTTTCGCTCCTGAAAGCTCTTTTTAAGAAGTATATTTAACACTTTTAGGGTGTGGTCAGAGTGGTAGATAATTTATAAAGCTAGATAATTTTTAAATGACTTAAGGACAATTTGCATATAAGCGTGTACATAAATTTCTTTGGCGAAATAAATATTTTAATCATAAAATATATCAGGAATTAAATTGTTTGATCTGCTGAAGCTGCCAGACAGTTGTTAGTTCAAAAATGTATGTATAACAAGTTATTTATTTTTGTTCACTATGTTACTCTGGCAAACTCTAAGGGACTAGTGTATACGACAACGGATACATCAAGAGACTAGGAAAGATGCTGCAAATCCGAAAAGCAATCAAGGTCAAACATCCGTCATCTATTCGACGTGAAAATGGATGCAAAATCTGAATGTTTTGTGAAAACCACAATGGCTTTATGGTACTTAATGAAATTTTTGGGACATAGGACTAACGAACGAGAACATTAACTTTTCACAAACGGGTACAAATACATCACAACATGCTGCCGAAACGTCAACTACAACCATCAACATGTCAACGATTTTAGCAGCGCCATCTAGCGTGTTAACTAATCAACCAAGAGTACATCCTAATTGAAGAAGTTTTGCCGTCTATCAAGTAAGTGAAAGATTTAAACATACAATAATTAATAAACAAAATAAAATAAATAATATTTAGTAAAATTTTTGCTTGCAATATGCCGGGTTAGCAAACAAATTATTAAATGTGAATTATTCAGATTTGTATATTCTCAGCAGATGATCAAAAAAAGGCTATAGACATTCGTGCGGTAACAAAGAAATGGAATAATATTAAATTCGTCAAAATCTTTTTCAGGTAGAAACGCAAATATTTTTAGCTCATATGCCCACAGTAGTAATGTTTGATAATAAATAAAAAAAAAACAAATAGAATATTGCGTACTAAGCTTACCACCAACATTTATTTGGAAAGAATATTAAAAAGAAATAATTAAAAAGATATGGGTCCGCCAAATAACTTTTTTTTTTGAAATAGGGCGCAAAACATCGACCTTGGCCCGATAACGACGCCATTGACTGTAACGGCCACTCCTTGTTGTTGTTGTAGTTGTAATAGTTGAAAAAAAATTTTAGATTGCGGACCCTACATATTCAACCACTATAGTATCATACCACCGCAAATAAGATAAGTTACTTAAGCAGCTGTATTAAAAAAGTTGCTACTCAACAGCGTTAAAAACACAAAACTACCGATAGAAGTTGTTTGATTAATATTGCTCCACAGCAAGAAAATTATCATTTACCCTACTAAGGAAAATAAAAGCAGCAACAAGTCCAAGTAAAAGTCTTATAAAACAATTAGTCGGCAAAGCAAAGCATTAGCACAAATCAAAAATATATAAATGTCTCTGTAGAAATAATCGGGGAAATAACTATACATCAGCAGCAACTAAACTTTCAAGCACGAAAAATAGTAAGAGCTTCTGTACTTAATCCTACAAACATCAGTGAAAATGTAAGAGATTATACGTGTTATTTGTGGACTTTATAGCAGCCTTTGACTCGATTGACCGCAACGCGCTTTTCTACAAATTTTCTACGAAGTTGCTAGGAATCCGAAAAATATTGTACAAGAATACTCGTATGGTTTGAAACAAGGTCTGGAGCTAAGAAAGGCTGCTTGCTGAGCGCTGTCTTATTTCTTTTGTTCATAGATGATATTTCAGATCATATACCAAATTTCTGAACAAGTCATAATGATATTGCTCTTCGCTGATGACATAGTTTTATTAAAAGATTCCCCCAAAGCTTACAAGTTATGATCAGTTAAAACTACTCTGTCAGCTTGTGAAATTCCAAATAAAATGAATTTAGGGTTCATGAGTCAAAATATAGCCTCAAATTTTAAAAAAATCTTCATTAGCGTTTTAGGCCGTCACTCAGTCAGGACACACTTTTTTATTTAAAGGGCAGTCACTCTCTGGCTTTCGTTACGTAGACATCGTCTTCTCATTAGCGGATCTTTTCATTTCAAGTGCATTATCATCTCCCTCTCTCTTTAATACGGTTTGCTTATTAACCATTTTTTGTTGTTTCTCTCCTCGCGAAACAGTTATTTACTTTAATTCATACAGCCTTGTTTAATTCCGTATACAGCCCACTCCCAACGGGCTAAAATGTATGAGAAGAGATATGAGGAGTTATCCCTGGATACACCCCTTAGGTCTCCACCCATCTACTCATCCCTCATCTAGACAATCAAAACAAATAGTCAATCAAGAAGAATTCGCCCAACTCCCTCTTCGATCAAACACCAAAATTCCGAAATTTAGTTTTATTTCAGCAAAAGATGAAACTTAACCTCTCACAAGTGTAAGTGTTTTTGTGTTGAAGAAAGCTATAAACAGACACCCACTGGACTTCCCGCTTCCCATGAAAAGTCAAATTCAAACAGAAACAAAACAACCACAAACATGCCTAGCCCTGCTGACAACACGCAAAAACCAAAATATAATTTTTCTCTGTCCAACATATCAACTTCTTCTTCTTCCTCTTTCTCCAATTTGTGAAATAAGGCAAATACAAAAATACATTCAAATACACCAAATAACCTAACTGCAGATAAGCAATTTCCAAATACATCGCAACAAAAAAAACTTGTCACACTTTTAACCCAATCTAGTTCCCAAAAAGAACAAAAACAAATAAATGAAACTATCCAATCAACTTGTTCGATTACCTTCACTCAAGCAAAAAACAACGAAATTGTAAATATGAACGTCTCTGATGCTGTTTTAGATCTAACAGATGACATGAATAAGGTATCACCCACATCTTCTATTACCCAGTCTCTCTTATAACAACAAAACTATTTTGTACCTTTAATAAAAAAGAATCCGATTTATAATCAACTACCCGCAAATACGACTCCCGCTGATCGTTCGTCGGGACGCACCACCACACAATCTTCTTCCCCTTTAGTATCACACAAAGAACAAAAGTCAACACCACCCTTCAAATCAAAAATGTATTACTGAAAGTTATGCAGTGGAACATAAAAGGCTACTTAAATATGATGATGATGATGATGAGCTTAATATTCTTAAAAAAGAACATTCACCCTGTTTTATTTCTCTGCAAGAAACTCATTGCTCTATCCATTCTACTCATATTGTTCCAAAATCTTACACAGGATACTTTCATAATTTTACCACAAACGTTACAAATAAACAAGGTGTTGCTGTCCTCGCAATAGAAATATAATCTGCTATTAAATTAACGATAGTTTCTAGTTACATGCAACCTGACCAAAACTTTAACAAAAATGATTTAGTAAAAATTGTACGCCTTATAAACACCCCGGTTTTATTAATAGGAGATGTAAATGCTTGGAATATGCAATGGGGTTCGCCTTAAACCAACGCTAGAGGCTCTATTGTAGAGGATTTTCTCCTAAGCTGCAACCTCTCAATACTAAATGATGGCTCGCCCACGCATTTATCAACTCACAATACCTTAACACACATCGATATTAGCTGCTCCTCTGACTCTTTGCTTCCGAAGGCAACATGGCACACATTAGAGGACCTTTACAATAGTGACCACTTTAATATAAATATATATATGTCAAACAAACCCGTTAAAACAAATGCCGCTTTTCGCCCTCAAGTTAAAAATTGCTAAGTCAAAAACATAAATGCATTTACTTCATCTTTTGATAGAAATTCAACTACCACAAAAGTATGTAGCACCATACGTTTTTTAACAGGGAATTTTTCATAATATGTCTAGTTTCACCCCAAGGCCCCATCTCAAACCCGTCTGAAATCTCTAATTTCTTTGCTCAAATATGGTCTGAAGATTCCTCCGACATCAATTTTCCGGTTAGCTATGGTATCGAAAAAAAAATATTTGCCTCCATAAAAACATACAAACACCTACAACTGACACTTCGGCTCTCCAAATCGAAAATCTTATAGAACTCAAAGAACTTGATAGGCACCTTTCAACGAAACTCAAAGACAAATAGGGATGGAGTGTCTTACCCGATTTTAAAAAATCTACCACTTGAAATAAAATCTGGGCTCTTTAAATTATATAACAATGTATTTTCAACTGACTTTATACCACTTAACTGGAAAATTGCTTGCGTCATTCCAATTCCATTGAATATAGCTTCAACTAGTGCCTATCGCCCAATTTCTATTCTTCATGTGTTTCCAAAATTGTGGAAAGAATAATCGCGTATCGAATAACCGTATCCATTTTTTCACGCAAAAATAATAAGTGCTGGTGTTCCCCAAGGCTCCGTTTTGTCTCCGACTCTCTTTCTCATTTTTATCAATGACCTCCTGTCTGTCACTTTTAATCCAATCCATTCCTTTGCTGATGACAGTACCCTCAGCTTTACATATTCGTTTCCTGGGCAACGCCCCTCGTCTTTGGGCGTTGAACTGGAACGGGAACGTATGTTAAGCTCATTGAATTCCGATCTTGACAGCATACTTAAATGGGGTAAAACCAACAGAGTGGAATTTAATGCTTCCAAAACGCAATGCTGTCTGCTGTCATTGAAGCGAACCCCTAGTTCTCTGTCATTATCCATGGCTGGCACTTGCATCGCCGAAACCGAAAGACTTTCCATCCTCAGTATGTGCGTTAACCACAACGTTCGTTGGAATGACCACTTATTCGATGTCGCCAAGAACGCTGCGAAATATCTAGGCTTCCTTAAGCGATGCAAGAAATATTTCACCCCTTCTGATCTGGCCAGAATCTACAAGGCGTTCATTCGCCCAAAAATTGAGTTCTACGCTCATATCTGGTCTGGTGCACCAATGACATATTTGGAGCTACTTGACAGGATTCAAAAACGTGCGGTAAAATTTATTGGCGATCGAGACATCACGAAATCATTTGACTCTCTTAGTCATCGTCGTGATGTCTCCTGCGTGTCATTGTTTTATCGGTACTTCCACCTCAAGTGCTCAAATAAAATAGCCAGTTGCATTCCACCCCTACAGCAATTCAACCGCAATACTCGCCATGCTAGGAATGCACAGCAGTTTACCCTCAAGCCTGTATTCGGACATACAGTGAAATACAAGAATTCGTTTCTTAACCGTACAATACGAATGTAGAATCCCGCTCTGGTTTTCCTACGCATTATAGTTTACAGACATTTAAAACCAACGTGCATCGGTATCTCGTTTTTTCTAATCCTTCACTTCCCTAATGACCGCACTGTGTAACTTCATTATAAGTATAAGGGTATCTAAAATCCCTTTAGTTCGCGTACATTATAAAAAAAAAAATCAGTCACTCATCAACAGCTACACCGGAAAGAAAACCCTCTGACTGGCACAGCATGAAACGCAGTCAACGACATAAAACACATTTTGGGCTTAGGTTAATGTTCACTGCCCAGTGAAATATATTTTTACAAAAAACTCTTTTATTTCTACATATTTTAAAAGCTCCAACTACAGAAAATTTATTAATAATTAACGAATTTATAAAACTGTCTAATATCTCCATTTAATTTATATTCATGGCAACGTTATAATAATTAGTATTATATAAGTATCACTTATT
Source organism: Ferdinandea cuprea (assembly GCA_963576555.1). Classification (NCBI taxonomy): domain Eukaryota; kingdom Metazoa; phylum Arthropoda; class Insecta; order Diptera; family Syrphidae; genus Ferdinandea; species Ferdinandea cuprea. The sequence continues at coordinate 54,462,649 of OY754960.1, forward strand.
TTAATTTGTATATAGATACTAACTAAACATCAGAGCCGTTAGCCCCTGCAGCTTGTGCTCTTTAATCAATATTACCATTGTAATTATTTTTGTAATTATATTGCTAATAAATAATACAAATAATAATATTTTGAAGGTATATTAGTTCGACACATTTATATTTGTTGCACCCTTTAATATGCGGTATATAAAGGTCTGCGACGAATACTATGGACGAATGTTTGTTTTATATCTTGAAAAATGTCGAACGATATCTGGTTATTTTTTATTTTACTTTTCAATTAATTATAAAATAAAAATACGTAGTTTAGATATTTTCCAAAGTGCATGTCTTATATGGCTGCTGATGAGAATGCATAACTTACAGCTTGTAAAATATATGACGAAATTCCAACAAGCTGTGAGAAGATTAAGTTACAATATTATACTGCAACATTTTTATGCGGGTAAACCAAAGTGCACATTTGACAAAAAAGAACAGTAAAAACGTAAAACAGTAAGAGAAGGTTACAAAAAAGAAATGTGGTAATGAACTGATCGAATAAGTACTATTTTAATTAAGTATTGAATTATATTTATGGTTCCCACGGAGTCATATTGACTTCTGCTGAGCAGCGACGTGCGGCACCAACATTTCTAGGGTAGACATAATGATTTGCCTGTGCCTCTGATTTTTAGGATGCTTGATCACCCGTGCCTTCTAAATCCGAATCGCGCAATAATTCTGTTCTGTTATTAAATACGTCGAAATGATCAGTAATAAGCAAATCCTGGCTATATTTATACCCTATCCTAGGGGTATATTAATTTTGACACATAGTTTGTTACTCCCCATAATATTCGTCGTAGACCCATAAAAGTATATACATATTCTTATGATCAGGACCAAACCCTAAGACTATTTAGCAATGTTTAGGATATATGGATAGGGTATCATACTGTTCGCTCCAAGCCTTTCCTTATGTTTTATTGTAAACAAATTCATATGGACATTCGTTAGTAAAGGGATGAATAGGTATATAGGTATAGGAATAGGTACAGAAATAGATTTAAATACATTATCTCTGCATTAACGTTGTAGATTCGTTTTAATTGTCCGTATTTTTAGTTCCGGGAAACTTTGTAACAGTTCCTTAACTTTTTGGTTTAAAATAGTCCTATCTTCAATTTGTTTAATTATTAAAAAATTTGAATATGAGCGAAGACAAATATCTTAACGAACATGCTCCCCCGCCTTTTTATAAATTGGAGCCTCTCCAATTGGTACCTTGTTCGGACTTCGGTCGTACTTATTTTTATTATAGATGTCGCAGGTACGTACGAATTTCTTTAAACTGTGGTCTTAGACTTGGCTATTAGTTCGTAAATTTGTTTTAAGCTTTCTCCTAAAGTTACGGTGAGCTCGATTATGTGTCTGTGTGACAATTGTTGCTATATAATAAAGGAACTTATTGTTCCAGGTTTCGAATAATTAAGGTTATATTTCATATAAGTCTTCAGGAGTTATGAAGCTTACGCTACTACCCGTGGTCTAATAACTTGTAATATAGTCATCAAATTTTTATAGCATCATATTCGATAATATGCCTTAGTTTATTATCAACGTTCTTTACTTTTTCATGTAATGTGAAATTTCCTTTTGCAATCGAAAATAAGTAACGCTCAAATATACAAATCGGTCGTAAGCCTTATCCTTGAAAGGTGCAGTATGCCAAATTTTTCCGCATGCAGACCCACAGCGCAGTGACCCGTAAGGACTCATGGTTGCATATGTTTTGATGTTGTTAAACGCTCCTTCTATGCGCACACGTACTCCTTTTTTTTAAGGATTTTTCTACCACTGATACTACGTTATGCATTGCAGTGTCAACGGATCTACTTTTCATGTACGCATGTTGTGATTTTGACAGCTAATTATCGCCAATCACTATGAGGATAATCACAATGAGGATATTGGCCTGTAGGCCTTTGCTGTAGTGTGACTTGCTTTCACTTTCCGAATGAAAATCACACGGACTTCTCTCCAAGCTTTGGGAACATAGCAAAGCCTTAGACTGTAAGATTCTGTAAGACTGTAACTGATTCTCATCCATGGAATGATAATTTCCTCTGTTTTTGAATGATTATAAGCCTTATATTATCCATCCCTGGTGCTTTTATGGGAGCGAAGGAGTTGATTGCCGTCGTCGTGCTTGTCGTCGATTAGCGACCTGACCTGTTCCTCGTTCATTCCTCTCCGGGGGCCCTGCGTTACTGTATCGTTACCCGTGTAGGCCTCCGTGCATCCCGGGAAGTCAGTCTCCAGCGTTTCTTCATGAGCCTCGGTCCAACTACCGTCGGATTTCCGAAGCGAAGATACCAGTATTGGTACCTTGGATAGAACTTTCCTGAGCCTCGACGCCTCTGTTGTTGTCTCGATCGATTCGCAGAAACTTCTCCACGAGTTCCTCTTAGCGTATCTGATCTATTTTTTAAGGATTTTTACGCTCTCCCTGTATGTTGTCCATTCGATAAGACCCTCTTTTGCAAGGTTCCACCTAGATCTTGAGCTTTTGACGAGCTCCGCGATCGTGGAGTTCCACCAGGGCGGGCGGTTTTTAATTTGGTACTGCTAATTGGGCACGATTTTTTGAAGGCGATCTCTGGCACCGATAAGGTATTCGACTCTGTCGTCGACTTCTTGCTCGGAGGTGAGATCTCTGCTAGAGCAGGGGATTTCAATCCTCTAAAGTTCTTTTTGAACCTTTTTCAATTCGCTCTCCTTAGGTTTCTGAAAACTTTTCTGTCCTGAAAGCCGACCTGTAGGTCAAAGAGTATCCAGCAGTGATCTGATAGAGATGCCCTGCTAGATACCATCCAGTTAGATACTTGAACAAGACTGTTTTGGGATGCGAAAGTAACGTCCAAAACCTCCTTTCTGTTCGCTGTAATGAAGGTGGTATCATTACCCCTATTACAGAGAAGATTGGAGCAGAGGACAAAATCAAACAAAGCCTCACCCCTAGTGTTGATGTGGGGCAGCTTAGCCCCACATCAATGGGCTTTAACATCACAACTTAAGACTAAGTTTTTTTACCTTGCTCGGGCGCTATCACTAGCTCCCTCACAGAGTCCAGAGGGACCTAGGTACCGTCGTGATAGGGCATATAGACCGACGCCACAGTGCAGCTCTCGTCCAACCCTCTAAATTCCACCACCGTCAGGTCTCCTGCACTGAAATGAGATAACATTAGTATTTGAAGTTTATTCTTCGCTATGATACAAGTTATTACCTTTCCTTTCTTACTATTGTAAAAAGTAAAATAGTTCTTTAGCCCCAATCATAAAACCATCATGGATTCGGGCAGGTCATCGAATATGATGATGTAACCCCTATTTCCATTCTTCGGCTCTACCTCGCCTGCGATCTCCCAATCCTGCATTGGAATCTGGGGATTTTGCGCTGTAGCATACGGAGGATGTTGTTTATATCCATTCCCATATCTGGGATTGACAGTCTTCACTTTCCCCTCTTTGGAACCTGGTCTATGGGCACAGCCTTAAAAGTGGAGTCCCTTCCCACAGCGCCAGTCCGACTCACAGTTGCGTTTATGGTGGCCACACTTAATTTAGCCTTTTTCGGTGCTTTAGGTGCGTCTTCGGAAGACCGCATTCGTTTCGAGGCGAACTCTTCTCTGCCTCTCCGCATTTCTGCTCTGTAATCCGCTCAGGCCCGCTTTGTTACCGAGACGTCGACCCTCGGCTTACCAGATATGCGTCCTCTGCCGGTCGCGACTTTAGCCTTAGCCTTGCCCTGGCCGGAGGCCTCGTGTCTACGTCGTTGGAAATCCTCTCTCTGGCCCACTCTAGCGATTCAAGCTCTTTCTGAGTGAGAGGATCTTTTTTTGGCAGTCAGTATGCCATAGAGCCTAGGGGTTGTCCTCTTTGTTGCTGCCGGAGTTCTCGTCGGACCTGTCTCCTCCCGTTCCTTCAAATTCTTCTCGTCTGTTAAACCGCCTTCAAGTGCTTCGTCTAGGTTGCACGGACATTGTGTTTGAATGTCCCCATTAGTATGGGGAATCTCCCATTAGTGTGATAGATATGGGAACATTAATATGTTTGTTTTTTAATTTTTCAAGATGCATAAAATATTTAGGCACTGGTTCCAAATAAAAAAATATTTGGGTAGAAGGTGTCCAAGATATGATAGAATAAAATTGATCATAAATATTAACCCTAATAAAGAACGTGTGAGGGTTAAACAGCTAATTATTGTTTAGTGCAAGAATTTCCGTTATTTAACTAATAGTTTTTAATTCAAATTTTCTTAAAAGAGAAATAAAAATACATGTTATATTTTTGTTTCAACACGATTTTTGTTTTGAAATCTAAACGCATTCTGAAGAGATTATGCCTATCTTTTTTAATGGATTTTGATTTGATTGCGAAACATGGCTTGGAAAAAGGTTTGGTGACTTATTTTTAAAGTTGTAGGAGTAGCGCCGTCCATAATTATATATTGATCAAACCAATCAGTTGTTTACTAATTATAATCTCGTCAGGAGATTGGCTAAACAGCTATTTTTAGTAGAGTGAGTACAACGTTAATTTGGGATTATGTGGATAATGTAGGCCTTTTATTTTGTATATTCTGCTTCGTTTGAAAATGTTTGACAATAAAACAATTAAACCGTAATACGAAACGAATATTGTTTTACAGTAATTAGTTAACTTAATACGCATTAATATAAATCTTTGGTCTTCCATAACGCCAAGAAATTAAGTAGGTATTATTCTCTAACAACAATTTAAAATCGGCGAAATTTTCTTCTCAAATTTTTAAATATTTCTATAAATATGTTTTTTGTGTTCCTTTTTTTTGCAAGCCTCAGTATGTCCCCATTTTCGGGTTCTGCTGTCGCGATTTTAATAGAAATTCATCTGGCAGCCCTAGGAGAAGCGAAATTTAAAAAAAAATTGCAAATATTTTTTGATGCAAATGTTTTTTATTGCAAATTATTATATGTAATTTAAAGAGTATTTTGTTTGAGCGAATGTGATAAGTAGTAGCTTTCAGTTACATATGTACATGTATATTATGCTTTTCTACCAAAATCATTCGACCCTATTATCCAGCATTCTTTGTGTACCTAAATTATATTTAATTTGCATTGCTTTGTGCAATTTACACACATATCAATGCTCATAAACCTCACAGGCAATCAGATGAACAAATATGAACAAACAAATAAGCACACGTCCTCAATAATATCTAGAAATTCTTGACGTTGCAAATTTGAAGAACAAAATACGTCTGATAATTCAATTTTCCACAATATAGGTACCTACTAGTAAAATAAAAACTGGGAGTTCTTTTCATGCGATGAAAATCCTTTGAACAAAAAAAGACCCGTCTTCTTCTCCACCCACTCATCAAGTGAATTTAACATGCTATACGTTCTACACATGTACCAATATCAGGGTTGAAACACCCCTATTATGTTCGTACAATAAAATAAACGTGTTCAGAATAAAGATGAGCCATCCCAAAGCCAACCCCCGTTGCCGTACCAAGTGAACAGTAAAACTCTTCCAAATTTCGTTTCCGAGTTTCCTGCGTAACTTTGATTTTTGTTTATCTTTTGTTTAGTCCTAGGGGAGAAAGAGTGGCAGAAATTTTCCACAATCGGAAGCTGTACCCTTCCGACTTGCCTCCTTTCAAAGACGAGAAATACTGAAAAGAATTTTGTATCTTTTGAGTAAGTACTTCTAGTTTTATTTGAGATATGTACATACCTACTGCCTAGTTTTTTGTTGTCAATTTTGGCGCAGTTGGAAAGAATCGGTATTGGTAACTGAAAAGTTTTTTTTTAGGAAGGTAGGAAATAGGTGGTGGAGGAAAACAATTTTGCTCGCTTAATTCAGAAGTCTGTTATACAGCACGGGTATGGTAAGATTAAGTTTCCTGTACTTTTGGTTGATTAAAGGAATGTCCCGCCTTCAAGAAGTGCCTCGCGGAATTTGTAAAACTTTTGATATCAATTCTAAAATATTATTATGCTGAGAGTTATCAAACAACAGAGACAAATGAAAACTTTTCTGATTTATTTTTTAAATCAATGTATTGTTTTATTGAAAGTTTGTATATTAGTAGTGCAGCGATTATAGTGGTGGTGTTAAAAGGGTTTAAATTGTAATCTTATTGATTCATTTGTTCACTGGAATTTTATTGTTTTATTGCGAATAACTGATGTAAGTATTAAGTTTAACAACGAATCGTATAATATTTAGATCCACTAAAAGCGGAGGAGAGATTTTAATTTTCTTAAGAGATGATATATTATATGAGAGAATTGAAGTAATAAGGTCCAGGGTGCAAAAAGTGGCATAACCGACCAGCGACAACATTTATATTCTAAATGTGCTTGTGGCCAGCTATGTCTACACTTAAATCGATGGAAATTTCCATCTGAAGCAATCATGTTTTCCTTACAGTCGATACAAGTTGGTAAATGTGCACGCACGCGCTCTTTTATATGTCCAATTTTTAGACTAAATTTATTACATATAAAACTAATGTTTCGAATAGTTTAAGTAATATTTTAATCCCATAAGTAGATTTTCGTTAAAATTTTTGTAAAGAAAAGTTTCCGTTCAAAGTACCTGAAAGAAGTTACTGACAGAGAAATAGAATATATTTTAAATTCATTAAATGAAAATAAGTCGGAATATGACCTAGAGATTTAAAAATTGTTCGATAATCATAAACACAATAATGATAACAATTCTATCATTAAATAACTAAAATGAGCTTGGAGCAGTCTGCAGTACCAACAATGCTGAAACCATCAATTGTCCGGCCAATATATAAAAGTGGAAACAAAAATGAAATTTCGAACTAGATACTAGAAGTCGTTATTGCTAAAAGGTTGTATGAGTACGTTGAAAAATATAAGCTGCTAGAAAAAAATAAATTTGGGCTTAGAAAAAATAAAAGTTAAATCGACTACTGGGAGATTTCGCAAACAGAAAAAACCACAATTTTATTGCACTCCTTATAGATTTTAAAAAAGCATTTGATACTCTATGTCATAAAACCATTTTGAAGCAATTAGACAAAAATTGGAGTACTCGATCTATCTTAATATGGTTTGAACGATATCTAAAAGAAAGGAAATTTAATGTACGAATCAAGAAACACTTATGCGAAGTATGGCGTACCACAAGGATCCAAGTTAGGTCTTCTTCTTTTCATTATATGTATACGTGAATGACTTGTTATCAACTTTCAAATACAGCACTGGTTTTAGGTGTCATGATCATGGCCTTATCATAAATGCACAATCGACCACCAAATATATTAAAATATAAATTAACTATTAAGATGTGGCGATCTCAAAAATATACAATGAACTTACGTATATTTTCGCAACTTACAAAAGTCATTTATTTTGAAAAAAGTAACACAATTTTATGTACTAGAACTCAAAATATAATATTTTTTTTTTTAAATAATCTATTCTAAATCTAAAACTATCATGAATTGCTTTTGAATTTGAACACATACCAGATTTATTTAAGTCAACGACTCTTAAGATTTTAATGTAATTTTGCACATTGTATACTTTAAACCTAGTAGCCAAAAAAGAGGTTGTCTACATAGTCTCAATTCCATAAGCTAAGCGAAAAAAAAACAATTTTAAGAAACTGAACATTTGTACATTTGAACTTTAGGGATCGATAGCGATCTCGGCAAAACTGATTCAGCTGTGTAGCACGACGCACTATGGGACCAAGCAGCGCTTATCGTCCCAAGAATCTATAACTTTTTTGTATTTAGCGATAGAAGTGTAAAACTTCGCATATTAAGTTCTGATTTTGAATAATGTATATAACATAATATATATTTTATTGCAATAAATATAATGCACACAAGATGAAATGAAACATTTTTAGACAACACTCGAGACGATTAGTTCGATTCACCAAAAGAATATAAGACAATATAAGTTTAGTTTGTTCTCATACTTGACATAAATGGATGAGATGTAAGTAACAAAGCATGGAAGACATTTATATCTGCTGCTGCCGGCAAGCATTTTCTAACATACTGGCATAACGCTTAATAATCTTTTCACCACGGATCAATATTATATTGTATAATTTAACGATATTTTCATTAAATTACTATTATTATTCAGTTACTATTGATCCAGTTTTCTTGGAATATGTTCACAAATCATATGCCAAAATATTTCACATCAAGTCGGTAACACCCTGTATATTGGTCACAATTTTACTTTATCAATCTGTGATAAATAGGTTTAGAATAAAGGGGGCAGATTGGGGCAAATTTTTTCGTTGAACTTAGGAATAAAATGCAATTTAAATTTGAACAGAGCAAACAGCGCTAACAGTGAAATCTGTTTTTAAACATTAGACAACGGGCTTTTTTAGGCATTTCAGAAATCATTTTTGTTTCTGAAGGGTTAAAATTAGAATTACAGTTTTTATTTAGAAAGTAGAACCTATAAGTTTTTTATGAATTTACATTAAGAGCATACAAAAGGCGTTATGTCAATATCTAATTTTTGGTTTTGTAAACACAATCTTACGTGGTCTTGTGTGCATAATGACCTGATCATTGAGCGATAGTTCCAAACATGTAAGCATCTGATGTCATATGATTCCACCGCCTTTCTATCAATGTATATGGCGATATTCCTGTTGGACATAGTCTTCATTAACAGCTATTGCCTAGCCTTAAGTACAGCTAGAACCGATCGGAAAACATATGTGAATATGGGCCTGACAATTTTAGTATCCAAACATTTCTTTCCTACGCAGAAAATACGTTTAAGTTCTAAGGGGCTGTGCGAATAATCGCCCAAGTTATAATGGCCTAAAACCAAAAAATTAATAATCGCCCAAAAAAAGTTTATACTCAAATATTTTTTCATATACCCAACCTCGTACCTCTTCCAAATCTAACAGTGAACCCAAGTAGGCGGCAACATGCCCCACCATATTCAATTACCTATGAATTATTGAGTGTGATTAATTACAAAACTACCCTCCGGATTTGCCAGCCGCTTGCAGAAAGAAAGTTGAAAGCCCCAAAAAATGGTAAGGCGATTATTCATTTTCCGATTTCGGGCGATTCCGTCTTGATAACAGGTCTAAATGTTTGGGCGATTGTTTATTTCAACTTTTGGGTAATGGCTGTACGCGGCCCAAATGACAGTAAATACAATATTAAAGATCCTTGCGGTGAATGTTAATTCACTAGTCAGGATCGAGAAAAGAATGTCATTGTCCTACCTGTTGAAAACCGAAAACCCAGATGTACTTTTGGTTAGCAAAACTAAGCTAAATTAGAGGCACAAATTAGGATACAGACAAAAGGAAAGGCTACAGTCCGCTTGGGGCGAACAGTATGATGCCCTATCCTTATCCCTATGTTCCCCAAAGAAAAAAAGCATTAGGAAGATGATGGATAGCATTTTATTTCGTCCTATGAAATTTATAGAAAAAAAAAATGTCTTTTTTAAAAAACGCCCCCAAAAAGTGGGCGTGGCCAAAAACTTTATATGGGCGATATATTGAAAAAAATATTGGCTTAATATATTGTTAAACATTTTTTTTTCAATTTCTATGAACATTTTCGAAGAAAAAAACATTTTACAGAAAAACGCCCACAAAAAGTAGGCGTGGCAAAAAACTCTATGTGACAAATTAATAAAGGTAGGTCTTAAAACGGTTTTTTCCAAATTGTGGGCGTGGCAGTAGGCGTACTTTGAAAATTTTAACACTTTACCATTTCGGAACCCTACGGAGTATATGTTCCAACCATTTTTGTGACTGCTGGCGCCTCAATAAGATTGAGCACAAAATTGATGTGTATGCGACGGATATCGCTTCTTTCCCGAGAAGCGGTGCTTTCTTGGACTTGGCTTTAACGGACGCAAGACTTGAACTGACCAACGCGGTCGAGTAAGATGGTGACCACTACGGACTCGTCGCCGCATTACGGATCGCGAACGAGCAAACGATGCTGGAGGAGTACGAATCAGTGTGTTCTTTCGATTATGGAAGGGCACGCTGGCCGCACTTCTCTAGGCTTAAACAGCTTCATAGACAGTTAACTGACTGCAACGAACCGGAGGTAAGGACACTAGATTCTGAGATTCGAAACCTGAAACAGTTTATCAAGCAAAATTACAGAAAATCTGTAAGTCTGTATTGGGGCAAGAGAATTCGGGCTATAAAAATCAGTAGTCTGAATATGTTCCCACAGATAAATAGACTGTTCATGAAGAAAGATCACAATGATATTTCCACTGTCCGAATCCTCCAGACAACTCAAAACAAACAGACACTACTGACTGCAGGCATAAGCCCTGAAAATGTTGCTTCAACCGATGTTTTTTTCGTGGTCGAAGATCCCCAGGAGAAGGTCGACTTGCTAGGCGCTTGTTTCGAGGCCGTGTGTACGGTGAATAATCCCGTTCGCCATAATCACGACATTGAGAATAGGGCCCTGGTGAGTCATTTTTATTTGCGCACTGAGCTTGAGAATTGGCGATCTGATAATAACAGTTTTACTGTATTCAATGATGAAAACCATGGAAATGCCGTTGTCGCCAATGGGCGAGAAAATCCTCATTTGTTCGTGTCGACAGATGATCTCTTGGAGATCGTTGATTCTCTATAGAACAAAAAATCGGCGGGAGTTGATGGTATCCCAAACGTCGTATTCCGACACCTGCCCTTAGAGGCTGTGGAGATTTTCACAACGCTTTTTAAAAAAGCGTTGAATAATGCTTATTATCCTGCGCATTGTAAAATTCAGTGGTACATCCAATCCCGAAAAAGGGAAAGGATAATACTTACCCTGCTAATCTTCAATTTGTTTGCTTCCGAATATTAGCAAGGTTTTTGAGATAGTTGTCAATAGAGCTCTGTTGAAGTGGGTCGAGGACAACAAAATAATCCCCGACAACTAATTTAGTTTTAGGGCGAGGCATGATCCTATTCATGCCGCATCAAAACTGGTTTCTGACATTCAATGGAATAAATGCAAGAACCAATGCACGGGTGCTTGTCTGGTTGACTGTGAAAAGGCTTTCGACACCCTATGGTTAGACTTTTTTACAAGTTGATCAGGCTTGGAATGCACAAACCCTTGCTATATATAATTTATAACATGCTTATGGAAAAGAAGTTCGTGGTCAAATGTGGCAATGTAACTTCGAGCAGACTCTATAACATTAAAAACGGTTTACAACAGGGTGCGGTGAATTCTCCGATTCTGTTTAATATTTACACAAGTGATCTGATACGTTCACTCAGACATACGCTATAGCATGTCGCATGTCGACGATTTGGTCGCATACAGATCAGGTCCTAAGATCGAGGTCATAAACATCCTTCTGCAGCGTGACTTCGAGCAAATTAAGGGATATTGCGAGACTGGAAGTTGAAAATCAACTTCCAGAAGACAGAAACAATCCTGTTCAGGACCCCATTGGCTAATGCCACTAGGGATACCAGAAAAAACTGGGAAGTATTGGGAATTATTGGACAGAATAGGCAGGCATTGGCGGTGAAAAACGTGGTCAGGTATCTTGGAATCTGGCTCGACCAGTATCTGTATTTTAATAAACATATAGATGCTTGTCTTACTGGAGCTAAGAAGGCTTTTGCTCTGAAAAGAAGACTGTTTCATAGCAGTCAACTTGCTTCTAGAGTTAAGGTCATATGCTACGTGGCCGTAATAAGGCCCATCATCTCTTATGGCTGTCCATTGTGGTTCAAAATAGCGCCGTCGTTTATGGAAGGGATTCGGGTTTTCGAGAGACAATGTTTTAGGTCATGTCTCGGGTTGTTTCGAACACCTGAATCTGAGTACATAAAATAGCCTGATCTTCGGTCATACTACCCCAATGAAGCACACATGGAGAGAACGCTCCGATCCGGCTTTGTTCCGCCAGAGGCGGAAAAAAAAGGGCTGATGCAGACGAGGGATGGTATCCCGGTACTATGCCACCGCTACTGCAGAGCGACTGATAAGCGGCTCACCTACGACGGGGACGTCGCTGATGCTCCCGAGCCCCTTCGTTTTAGTACCGCGAGGGATCTTAGATAGATAGATAGATAGATAGATAGATAGATGGATAGATAATTTGTTTCTTGAAAATCTATTATAAATTTATACAAATTGAGATTACAGTGGTACAAAGACAATAGATTAGAAAAAATGAGACATTCTGTATTTTACAACTGATAAATATAAAATAGTGATGAATGCCCTTTCAAGAGGCTTAACATTTTAAGATAAAAGTTTTTGGGGTGGGGAGACCCTAGTGAAAACTAATTTTAAAACAAAATTAATGTATAAACAAGTTACAAAAATAAAAACCAATTCAAATTTTTCTTAAGTTACATTTGCATTTATGCATGGAAATTAAAACATGAATTAAAGTATAATAAAGACAGTTATAAACAATTAACAAAAATTAGACCAAAATATCAGTAATTAGACTAAGAAATCGGCAATAAATGATTCTAAAATAGCATAACTTTAAGTTAAGAGCCAGCATTTTATGTTTTTAATAAATAGTCCAGATGTTGTGATTCTCCTTATTGAATGCGGGAGTTTAAGTCACAAAACAAGGGATAACTATGAAATCTAGCAGGTTTACGGAATATTTTTCTTAAGACATATTTCTGTAAAATTAGTAAAGGTTTTATTTTATTAAAATATGCACCTCCCCAACAAGTAATTCCATACTGCAACTTAGAATGAAAAATCCCATAGTAAATAGTTTTTAAAAGTATTTTGGAACATATATTTCGCAAAAAATGTCGAAGTGTACGTCGGAAATACTTCCTTAAGGTTTCCACATGATTCAAGAAGCTCATCCTAGAATCAACGATAAGCCCCAGATACTTAAACTCATCTACTTTTTTTATTAAAAAACACTTATTACTACAAATTATGTTGCTACAGAAAGACGGAGAATGACAATTAGACCCACAATTACAATTAGACAACTTATATCTTTGGCATTCAGGTGCATGAATATAAACATTGGATTCCATCGTGGGTGTCGATGACAAACTAAAATACATAATTTAATTTTGGAACTTATTACCAAGTTATGTTCAGTGAACCAGTTTCTCAGCAGGTTAAGATCCCAGTTAATGTCCGAAATAAGATCCAAAGGACAATCACAACCATATGAAAATCCAACATCATCCGCAAAAGCAGTTTGTATACCTTTAAAGTTAAGTGAAAATAGTTACTTAATGTAAATTAGGAACAAAATAGGTCGTAAGACTAAGCCTTGGGGTACACCCAAGTTAAAGAACGCCTCATATATGAGGCAAATTAAAGTCGTCTGAGTGCACAACTCAGAATACAACGTGCAGAAACTACGAAATTTACGCATTAACAACGACGATATTAACGTCGAATGGAAAGTCTATCTTTCTTGACTAAAGAATAGCAATCAGATCATTTCTGTAAATTAAAAACTCAGGATTAAAGAGTTCCGCGCTTAAGATACTAGCATTTAGCCATGTTTCAGTTAAGAAGAAGATGGCATGTGAATGGACTTGGGAGTTTAAGTAAAGTTCAACGGTTTTTAAGGTGAGTCCCTTTACATTTTGATAGTACAGGGACAGCTTTCCTAGTTTTTAAAAGCGAAAGGACGATCATTGCTGTGCTGTTTTATTTAAAGGACGAGGAGTGAATTCTTTAACTAGGGTGTTTGGGGCTTTGAAAAGTAATTCAAAGTAGGAAGAAGACGCATCAATTTTAAATGAGGCAACATACTTAAACCCTAACTTTGAACTTGTGTGTTCGAAATCAAATTGTGGAGGATATCACCGCATGAAGTAGTAGGTTTTTGTGCATGAAGTATTAATATTTTTGAAATTGTCAAAAGTGGAATTTACTAAAAATTGGAATAATAAAAAACGCAACTATGCACCTGATTTTAATAAATGTACAAAATGGACAAAAATAAATTTACATAAAGGGAAAATGTTATTATATATGTTTTGAGTATGCTTTAAGTGAGTTCGGCAGGACTGCGCATAATTTGTCCCAATTCGCTGAATGCGAAATGTTGATTTCAGGTTTGTAATATGGTTACATAATAATTCGAGATTTCTTATTTAGTTTTATTAATTGTATAAAACTATCGAGGGAAAAAGGAAAAATATATATGGGCGTTAAAGGATTAATATGGCAATAAAGAAAATTAAATTTTATTGAAAAATATAAAAATAGAATATGGTCATAGAATCGGATGACATATACCTAGATATACAAGCAATATGCCCTATACTCTTATGTTTCAAATAAAATCGATTACCGTATGCCCTGTTCCGTTAAATTTATTTTTTTATTTTCCTTTGTCTAGCAAAACAAAGACCAAAGCAGCAGAATAACCAAAATAAATTAATCAAATAATGTTTTAAATCGTGTTTCCCACCATGAATTCATGCGGAAACAAATAAATAAATCGTCATACCGTAATCAACAGCAGAATGGTAATATGCATTGAGAAAAAGGTTGCCCACTATCTATTTTATTTCTTGTGGTATTGTCAGTTGTTATTAAACGTCACTGGTATATCTGCAACACCTACAACATCGGTCATTAAAAGGTATATCCACTTCACGCTCACAACAAATATAAACAAAACAAAACTTTGAGATGATCTAAAGAAGAAGAAGACCTGTCGGTGGCTCGCGTTGCTTCCCGTCAGTTCTTATGACCAATACTCTGTCCATAAATCATCACTCGTAGCACCGTGTGGCGGCTGCGGTTTATCAATCATAACGTCGATCCCGTCCTCCAGAAGACCGAAATTCCACTTCTCACTTAACAGTATGATTGATGGCAGCGATTTATCGAAATCAAATCGAAAGGATTTTCAATGGGATACAAATGTGTCTTAATACATCTTGTTGAAGTTGGTAAAAGTTTCGTGAAATGATACTCGCTTCGCATAATTAATTTGTATGTGAACATTTTTGAACTGCAACCCCATTGAATATAGGAATACACACAAACTTACCTTGGACCTCAAAGTCGATTAAGAGATCAAACGAGAAATCGTTGTTACCTCACATTAAAGCCACATATTAATTGGTAACGTGCATTGATTTGAATATGGTAATCCGATTTATGCGAATGCGGTTTAAAAGAAATCGATCAACAAAACACCAGAGCTGTCACAATCTACAGTTGGTTGCAGCAACACACAAACTTGTTCGGATCAAAGATTGCTTATAACTATATGCAAGCCATGTGTACATTATGTTCTATTTCAGTGTAAATCATATAAATATATGTTTCTTTAATGCAAACAATGCTTACCATAATGTGTCGGATACTTATTTGAATCTTACTATATCATCATATAGTTCTTTCCAATAAGGACATATCAATTTTGTATTTAATTAAAACATACAACTATTAAAGTTATGGTATACTCCATATATTTAGTTTAAGTAATTAAATAAATACAGTAATAATTATACAGCATCCTAAGGGTATCTTTATTAATTTTGATAAATAGTTTGTAACACCCCTTATTCGTCGAATGCCCCTAGACGTATTATATTCATTAATTATAATCAAAAGCTAAGAAGGCTAATTAAAGGTAGGTGACTAAAATGTTTAACCTTTGGGACCCCGAAATGGCCCGCTGTCATACCCATAATTAAGAGAATACTGTTTTAAGGCTTAAATTGAAGATATAAAACCATCACAAAATATGTAGATACTGACCTCTTTAATAAATTTGCCATATAACTACTTTTTGGGTTTTTTTTTAACAATTGGATGTTTTTTATTCGAAAATATCCTTAGAGAACAAAAAAATGTATAAAACATATGTAGTTGTTTAGACAGAACAATTCTCAATATTTATTTATTTATTTAATCTACAATTTGTATCTACATTACATTAATTATATTACATATTATATTAATTTAAACGTAAAATATTCATAAGAAATAACTTAAATTCATTTCTATTCATGACCAAATCAATATTTCCGTTATAGTACATTCTCCCTAACTTTTGATTCGTACATCGTTTTTGGCCATTTTTTGAGGTTTTTGTTTTAAATACTTATGCAGTTATTAATAAGTTATGAATTTATTAAAGAAAACAAAAAATCATGTCATCCATCGTGTTTTCTATACTTTTCTCATGGGGAGGGATATGGATAAGGTATCATACTTTCCGCCCCAAGCAGACTACAGCCTTTCTTTATGTTTTTGATTAAATTTAAATTCGATCTTGTTCACATGCACCCCTCGGCCGTATATATCAGTTGCAATCGTGCGGAAATTTCAAATTCAAACATAAAGGGATGTTATTAGGACTATAGAGAAGTTAAAAAAAGTGGGTCCACCAATGCTGTCAATTTGAATACTATTAATACTACCTAAAAGTAGTAATATATATAGGACCCCCGAATTAAATTGAGTCGAATTAAAACGCAGCTTAGAACATTGGAAAACCATCAACGAAAATAATGCAAAAAAAAAACAATTTCGTGGGATTGCTAAAACGCAGCTTAGAACATTGGAAAACCATCAACGAAAAAAATGCAAAAAACACAATTTCGTGGGATTGCTAAAACGCAGCTTACAACATTAGAAAACCATCAACGAAAAAAATGCAATAAATACAATTTCGTGGGATTGCTTATCAATTGGCACTGAAGACTTTTTTGCTTCACAAACATGAAATTTTCGGAAATGTGTCTAATTTCTTTTTCCATTTCGAGAAAAGAACAAAACTTTGAATTTCTGAAAGCACAGAAAAATAGAGTATTGGTGCACGATTACAGATATGTACTTAACTCAAAACATGACTTTTGGCTCTTACGACTTTCTTGTTTAAAACAGCAGAATAGACTACTTTGCTTTTTGAGAAAAAAAAGCTGCATCATGTCGCCTTATAGGTACATACACAATTTTTAATTTAAAATGTGTTCTAATGTGTAAGCCCAGTTGATTTTACCCAAAGAATTTGCACATGTGGGGTTTTAAGTTGAAGTCAAATAGGATTCACACATGAATACTTTCAGCAGATTACAGCCCACAATTTGGGTGTGTAAAATAAACATGCAAAATATACGCTGAATAAAATATAAATAAACCATAATAAAATATTATGATATTGAGAATAAAGCTGTGTTTCAATCCATTAATTTTATTTTTAATGAAAAATAATCAAAATTATATTGATTAACGTGACTAATATATAATAAGTAAGTTGATAGACATGATATAAGATTGTTGATAGAAAATGGATTGAATTCTAACAAATATTATTTCTGGCATTTTTTAACATAATTTGGAATCACTTACTAGTAGTAGTAGTAAATTGTTTTGCTTACTTTCACAAAAATAAATTAAGCAAAATTACAAAGCATTACAACTCCTATTTTACTATTTTTATGCAATAAAACAATAAAATATATTCATTTCTATTATTTTACTAAACATTTTCATTTCATTAAAGCATTTTTAACATATTGTTGGGGGTGGTTCAAGGCGATAGGGGTATCCAGAGTTGACTACCTGGTTAATTCCTCATATGTGGTCTATACGTATCTTATAAACAAAAAATAAACACAGCAAGAAAATGTTTGATTTGGTTCTTTTGCATAAAACCCAAAGACAAGCGTTCGAAATTGATTTTGCCGACGCGTCGCACGACGTGACCTGACGTACGGATTTTTACTTTCTGGTATAGAGTGTATACTAAAGAGCAGTTTATTGCGATCGTTCGGAAATTTCGAACTCAAACTGAAAATCAGGGATGAAATAACGATTATAGAAAAGTAAAAAAAAGTGGGTCCGCCAGTGCCGTCCATCGGTCTCTCTATCTGTCTGTCAGGGAGCCGTATGGCGAAACGATTCGGCGGTCATATATTCGGTTTTCGGGATAACATCTGGGTTTTTTAATTTTTTGCTTTATCGTTTTAAATAACGGTACTTGCCATACCATTTTTTTTTTCTGTGAAAATCATTTATCACTAATTTTTTCGAAAATGGTTTCCAAATTTTCATAAATCATTGTATTTTGAACGATTATGTTAAAGTGTCCAATATGCGATATTACAATAAAATCTTTGGTGACGGTTTTGAGAAAATCTAATTTTTCAAAACATAAAAAGAGATTTAAATAAATTTGGCATGTGACCAAATGGTTCTATATCGTTTCAGGCGATTCAAAAATGCATTTCATGTAGTGAGAGGGTCCCCGATCTTGCAATTTATTTTTCATACTTACAATCAGCGAAAAATACTATATAATATTGCCTTAGGTAAACATTTTTGTATGGAAATTATCAGACAAGCATTACGCAGTTAAGAAATAAGCTCATTTATGCTCGACAAATACATAAAAAGTTTAGGAGGATCAACGAAGAAAATGTGTTATTTTATGCTTAAACGAACGGTTATTTTAACTTAGACCGATGCTGATATTGCAAACCTATTGTATAATTAAAAAGGATCTGCGTAATTTTGTCTTTGGAATGGGCTAAAATTGAATACAACCTGGCGTGATGTTTAATTGCAATTTGCTTAAAAACATTGTAAAAATGGTCCGATCATATGATTATATGTATATGAAATTCTCGTAGACTATAGAAAATTGCTTCAGCTCTAAATTTTTAAGTTCTAACGCAAGTACTAAGAGGCGATGGCGTAAAAGATAGTGTATGGTCCAAACTCATAGGATACCCAAGGAGAAACTTAAAGGTAAATACTGATTATATTAAAAAATTGCAATACGTATATAACTGTTTTAGTTTTAAGGTAAGTATTAAGAGGGCGATGGCGTAGAGGAATAGGGAATAGTGGATCGTCTACTATTCGATTATCTAAATAACCTTAATGGTACATTTTTTTTGAATAAAAGTTGCTGTAGAGTGTAAAATGTAAAAATATATTTTATTTATCTTAGTTTCTACCATAATTCGTCGGGAATAAGGTAACTTTACCTAGTCCTTAAGGTTCTTTATTTAAAAAGTTAAATTCAGCCGAGATGCTTGCCTGTGTTTACCAAGAACTCAGCTAATTTTACCGAACCTGGTTAGCCTTAGCGATTTGAAGCAAATTGTCTGAGGTAATTTTACATAGGGTTTTCTCATTAGTTTCTTATTAAATTTAAATTCAGTAATCGACAATTATAAAATGATTTTATTGAACTTTATTTTATAAGACATAATTTTTGTTACGTATCGTGTACTAATAATAATAATAATAATATGCATCTACAAATTGAAAAGTTTTCTTTTTGTTGTTGTCTTATCATCTTTTTAATATATATATATCCGGCCCCCAAAATATTTGATCGTTATGTCATAATTCATCTACAGTCATGACCAAATCACTCAAAACCAAACTGGTCAGATTGAAAATATGCAAGAAAAAAAAATTTAAAATTGGCCAAAAGTTTGATTTGTAATAAGTTTTATGAACATATTTGAGTCAACAGTGCTTAAAAAAGGAAAGTATATAATAAGGTATATAATTCTTTTCCCCACATTTTGGTATAGAATAAGCATGCTCTACTGATATGGATGTTGGTATCATATACTTTTTCTTACATTGCGTTAAAGAATAAATATGCTCTATTGACATGAATGATGTCTATTATAGCTATTAATTTTCTGTTAATTTAATTATGTAGCGAAACACGGGTTTCGAGCTAGTTAATGTAAATTAAATTTTTTAAAACTTTTATTTCATAAAAAAAAACGTTATTGAAATTTAAAATGGCAGTGTCCTGCGAAACAACTGAACAATATTTTCTGAAAAACTATAGCTTAAATACTATCATACGAATGCAAATCCAACGGCGATGCTTTTACATGCTATTACATTTCACAACGTACGTTACGGAATGGTGAATATGGGGAATATTGAGAGTATTATGTGTAAACAATGCGCTTAAAATCGTAGTTATTTGCTGCTACAAATGTTATATTTTGAGCTAGCCCAACGTTTACAGTCGTCAGCAAAATCATTAAGGAATAGAAAGTGTATACTAAATTCGAAAAATAAATGCATATATATTTATCCTACTTAATTTAAGTCATGTGTTTATTAAGACAAACTCATAGGGAAAATAATAAATGCGTAATTGATATCTATAGAGTACGCGGAGGCTTTAAAGTAATAATTAATAAGCACGGGAGAGAACAGAGTCGCAGAGTCGTTTCACTCTCAAATAGACACGCACCAATACAAAATTAATAATGCTTAGTTGATTTGCCTGCTAAAGCTTTTGAATTAACACAGTACAAATCACAGATGAGGAATTAACCAGATAGTCGAATCGATAAAGATTCTCTCAGCTTGCCTACAAGCTAAGTTGCGCTGAAAATACCGACATTATTTGGACTAATATAAGCTTTTACACGCAAATCAAATGGGAACCGTGCACACATGTCTCGAATTATATGGGTTTTAATGGGGGCGGCCATTAAAATGATAAGAAATGTAGTTTTTTATCACAATTTGCGTGTGTAAAATAAACATGCAAAATATGGGGTGAATATGCATTTATTAAAATACATTTACCACATACTTACCATATACTTAACATTTTTATAAAATATTATAAAAATATTGAGAATAAAGCTATATTTTAACCAATTTATTCTAATTTTTAATGAAAAATAATCAAAATATAAAAATTATAAAACATTGTAACTTGACAAATACAGTCGTCTGTTAAAAATATTGGCTAATTAATTTAATATATATATATATGTAACATAATGTGCATGCTTATTTATGAATTGTGCTCAACTACCAGGCGTTTACGATAGAAAAATGCACCCATCGAACCGGAATGTGTAGATACATTAATCATTAATATGTTGAATAAAAACAATCAAATAATAAAAAACTAATAAAACAATCAAAAAATTGAATATATATATAAAAAACCATTCTAAAACTATTAAGGTACTATACATTTCTTGCACCCAAACATTACTAATTTAGTAATATTTATGCAGTAATACTTCGTAAGTAATACTTCGTAAGCATCTTAAGTTTAAAGTAATTCCTGAAAATAGTCTTCAACGAGAAATTATACGACCAATTTCAAGTGTAAAATTCAACTTCAATTTAAATTTTATTTGCCGCCTTTTTTAAAATTTTCTCTTGAGTGAATCTTATGTGGTGAATTTATAATTAAACGAATTCATTGGTTTGCTGAGTGATATTATATAAAGGGTGACACAAAAAATACGATACAATATACATTTTTTCTCATTTAATTAACCAAAATGGAAAAAATACAACAATCCATCCAAGTATGTTTATTTTAGGGCAGTCATAAAATAGAGAACTGTTACTTATAACGGCACAAAATATTCGAATTAAATTGTAACAACTTCGTATTTATTGTGTAACAAATTTTTTGTTTCTTCATAAACATTTACATTAAAATAGCTATAAAAGTTGAATCACATAAAGTCCACACTTTGCAAAACTTCCTATTTCCCAACACATCCGCCGAGGCCAGCTGTTTACATTTATTTTTGGCGGGTAATTAAGCAAATTAGATCTAACTTCATGTGTCTGGCACACACGCATTCACAGATACGAAAATTAAGAGAGGATTTTGCGGCCATTATTAAATGTTTTCTGCGGGTTAAAAGTTATAGGGTATAGAGTTGACTATCAGGTTAATTCCTCATCTGTGCACTGTCTATGAATATATAAAAAAGCCTTTCTTTCGTAGGCAGTCGAAAAGATTTTTTTCTTTATCCTTCCGGTAATTTCATCTGGATTAAATTGTCAATTGAACTGAATGCTATTGAAACCATAGTAAAAACGCGGTGTTGAGTTTTAAGTCAGCAAGTGTTATACACGAGGGATATTTTTTATAAGCTTTTGATAAAATGAGAAGTTAATCTCATTCAAGAGCGAGGGTGACTATACTTTTGATGTCTCATATGAGCATTGTTTCTGTAATACATTGCAACCCTGAAAGTGAGCCGGTGAGGACTCCAAAGCCTATATATGAAGATGTGGTGGTCTTTCGGTCGAGTTTTTGTAAGAAAAAAACTCAGAGGCATTGGTCCTTCCCGCTAATAAATCTAGACTTATTTTATTTTGTTAAAAGTTTGCACTCTAATAGTTTGGTTGTTTTTAGGCTTGAGGTGGACCAAGACGATTTATTCATGACGTTTCTACCATGTCCATGGACATCCTCATATTGCCTTTATATTTTAAAATTATTTTATATCTTATTTTATCATATGAACAAGCCTGTGATCAGTCCCTATGACGATTTTTAATAACGATTTTTATTAACGTAAGGTGGGACTGCAAGCCAATTGGACAAATAATGACCATTTCGGACAGACAAACTAGAGTAATGCAATGTAAGGAGAATATCTTAAAAAAACATTTCACATAATGATGCCAAAAGATCAGGATCATTTTTACTAAAAGGCAGGTAGTATAATCGAATACGAGTACGAACACAGTATCATAATTGCCATATGTAATTTAGTGCAGTTATTGTTGGTGTTATTTGTAATAATTAATTTATCGATTATCGGGCCAGTACAGTTATTGCGATTTTCGATACTTACAGTGGGAGCGAATAAACTACGAATAAAATAGGTATAGTAGGTGGGTCTATTGGCATTCCAATTCAATTTCTAAGCGGTCAAAGTGAATATTCCGATTATAACGTATAACCACTCGTTATCAGTGAAAAACAATAAATAAGCTCTTGAGGTTATCCTACTGGATTTTTCCGAACTTAGAGTTGTCTAAGGTGCACCTACACGCAAGCCAATGACCTTCAGAAAGTGACAGATTTGAGGCGCAAGGATACTGAATCACCAGGACACAATACTACTTCCTACTATTTTAAGAAATATTATAAAGATATGCAGCCCTATCGTGGAAAACGTCGTATCTGAGATTCCTTTAACTTACTCGATTCACTTTCACTTGTCGTATGCATCGTGGAATCCGCCGTGGAAACTTACTTACTTACTTAACGGGCTCCCGTATATCCCAGCCTGAGATACGTCAGCCTTCCATCCTCTCCGATCTCGGGCACGCTGTTTCCAGTT
The DNA here is from genome assembly GCA_963576555.1 of Ferdinandea cuprea. Classification (NCBI taxonomy): domain Eukaryota; kingdom Metazoa; phylum Arthropoda; class Insecta; order Diptera; family Syrphidae; genus Ferdinandea; species Ferdinandea cuprea. The sequence continues at coordinate 54,485,785 of OY754960.1, forward strand.
ATGCAGACCAAGCTCTCTGACATCCGATGGCTAGGTCTTTAAAACGGAGGTTCGGTCTTCCTTGTCGTCTCGAACCTGGGGGCTGGGATTCGAAGATCCTCTTATCAGGTGCATTGTTTTCCATTCGCTCGATGTGCCCGAGCCTTGGCTTTTTGGACTACATCCACATCGTGGCTCATAGAGTTCGCGGTTGTATCTTTACGGGAAATTTCCTTATCGATGTGAATTTCGAGTTTGAAGTTGGTCGGTAAACAGCTGTTTTTCAGTTAATGAGAGGAGTGAAAGTTGGAAAATAATTTTAAATTTAAATTAAATAAGTAAAATCAGTAGCAAAAGGATAGTGTAGGCATAATTCCCCCAATCGTTGTAACAATCGTCTTGTAACGCAATAATAATCAATTAATAGCTTTAATTAATCTTCTAAGTTTGTTGAGAGCTTTCGTCAATTACGCATTATTTGAATGTGTTTTGAGTATTTTAAAAACGGAGCTTAATACTAACTCGTTCTCGTAGGAACCTTCACTGTCTCCGAAAGTGAAACTACGAATCCAGACTCCAACCAGGACTAATTAATAAAATATTTTATGAAAATAAATGCATAAAATACTTACATTTTGGACAAATGAAATTGGAATTGCAGCCAACATGCACCAAATACGCAGTGAATTAGCTGCGTATCTAAAATATCAAAGATTGTAAGATTGTAAGATTGTCGCACGTTTTCTACAATGGTGTGAAACGCAGTCACTTTGCCGACATGTGAACGTTTCACCTATCTATCTATTATTAGTATCTATTTCTTAGTAGCAGGGACCAAGGGCCCATATATAGAATCCATTACAAATATAAGTAAGTTTACTTAAAATGCCTATGAGAATGACGGAAGGTTACTTTGCTTTAGATCGAAGCTGATATTTCAAACCAATTGTAAAATTACATTCGACTTATGTAACCTTTGCGTCCTTTAAAAGGCAATTTTCACATGTGTTTTGCCTTTGGTGATACAAAGATTCGAAGAGAAATTGAAAATGAACATTAATAGATTTTTCCCATTTTTCTTGTTTTGGATTTTGTTATTTATACCCTATCCTGAGGGTATATTGATTTTGACGACAACTCCCACTGCTGTGCCAACAGTTAAGAAAAAACTGTTTAAACAAAAATTCCCTTAGAAAACCAAAAGAAAAAAGTTACAACAATATATTAGGATAGAAAAGTTCTCAATTCCATCCATACAAAGTTTTAAGACTCTCCCAGTTTTTGGGGGAATGAATTTTGAAATGAAACAAATTGTTTAACATAATATTCAGAAAATATTCTCTTTAACAATTAAGCCATAGTACGTTTTTGACTATGCCCGCTTTTTATCAAAAATGCTGTTTTTTTATAATTTTACAATAGAAAAACAAATAAAATGTTATCTATTGTGTTTTCTATGCCTTTTCATGGGATGGGATATGAATAGGATATCATACTGCTCGTTTTAATCAGACTGTAGCTTTTTGATTTGAGTTTTTTATGAATTTAATAAAATGGCATCCTTACGAAGTGGTTTGTAATGTTTTTTCCTTGTGAAGTATAGATATAGGGGATATGGGTTCACCCAAAGCAGAGTGAAGCTCAAAGTTTTTTTTATTAAATGCTTACACTTAAAAATTCTATTATGCACTTAATATCCACATTACCTATCCAAAAATGTAAAATAAAACATTTCTTTTAAGTCAGGTAAAATTATGTTTTTGTTTTACAAATTAATATAATAAGGATCTTATTGATTTTTAAAATTAAGCCAGTGCAATTAGAACGACACCAACTGCTGGCTGTGAACCAATTCTAAAAATGTTACTATTGGATCTATAATTATGAATCGGGTGCCAAGAGCGCCTTGAGGATCAGCCAAGCAATCAGCTTCCCGAGGAAGGAAGAGTAAAATGTAGAAGGCCCCAGTTATCGTCATACGGAAAAAGCAACCGGAACATAATTTGCTTCGCTATTTTGAGCAACAATCTTTGTCGTAAGATGTGCGTAAGATTTACTGTTCAACTATTTACGTATGTTCATTGATTCGTAATCAGTCTTACTGGAGACAAATATTCTAAAGTAGTACAGAAACCAAAACAGGGTAGTATTTTAAAAACAATAGTAGTACAGTTATTTTTAAGTCTTTAAAATAAAAAACAAAAGTAAGTAACTAAAAAAAAAAAACAAGTCTTATGAAAAATAGATTTCTACATAATATTAATTTTAAATTAAGAAGAATATACAGGAATATGTTGTATATAACAGTTTGTATTAATTTCATTAAAAATGCAAGGTATTTTCATTTTTCATTATTTGAATTATATCGTTCAAATATAGGAAAAAAAATACCAAAACAATTTTTATTTTATAATATCTCTGACCAAATTTGTCCGATTCCAAGAGATTGAGAAACCATGGATTGATTGAGAAAAGTTCGCCACTCCATGTCAAGACTTTTAAATATTATTTTTATCAATCAAATCAGGCATAGAAGAAATAATTTCATTTGAGCTTTCTTGCAGAGATATTAACATTTTGTCATCAAAATCCATTCGCCGCGAAATTTGCGCTCACAAGGTCTGGCAAACACATTTTATTTCGATTTATTTAATTTTTTTTTGCTTTAAGAAAAAGTTCAGCTTTAGCTCCAAAATACACCGAGTCAATATCTCTGACTCAGATTTATTAAAATTTTGTAAAACGTTTTAATATATGGCAAAAATTTATGTATTAAGAAAGATGGAGAAAAATACTCTAAGTTCAGCTGTTTAGTAAACTAAAGAAGGTAGACAAGAAATAATAAATGGTATCAATCAGCTCTTCTTGAATCTTGCGAACAAGATCTTGGTTGCTGTCAGAGCATTCAAAAGAATTCCCCAGCAAATAATATATCAATGCAGTCTACCTTTCTAATGTTCTTGCCACAACCTGTTCAAGAGCTAACCACCGAGTAAAATAAGTTCTCAAAATATTTAGTTTTTCGACGTTAAAAAAATCTTAAACTGTTTTTTTTTCTTAATCTTACCTAACCAAATGAAAGTATCATGGAATGCAATGAGTTTTTTTGCTCTCATTTCCTTTCTGTCAACAATTTGAAAGATAAGTGCTGCCAAAATTTCATTGAATTTGTAATGAAATAGAATTTTTCACTTTGCTATATGTGTAAGATTTTTCTTGTCTCTAAACAAAAATAGTAGCACGGATTTGAAAGGAGGAGTACGGGAGTACGGACGTGTTGAAAGGAGTACAATACTACTATAGGAGTACTTTCGGTAACGCTGTTCTTAATACTAGTCAACATTTATTATACGTAGTCACCGCCAACTTAACGCTATCGCGTTCTCCGAAAGACTGTGTGGTGTATTACTTTGTTTGTTGTCTCGTGGTATATGTTGTTTGTATGTCCCGTTTGTTATCGTTTGTTGCCATTCGGTCCTTTATGTACTTTGTTCATATGTCGATCACCAGACGGTCGCATGATTGTCCCGTTCTGTAAGTTATGTACTGTTATCTGTAGGGTATAGTATGTATGCCTGGCTTCCAATCCCATATACATGGTTGGCCAAGTGCAATTTTCTTTTTAAACATAAGGAAAGGCTACAGTCTGCTTGGTGTGAATAGTATGTATGATACCCTATCCATATACCTTTATGCCACAAAGAAAAAAGCATTAAGAAGATGATGGATAGCATTTTATTTCATTCCACTAAATTTAAAAACAAAAATATTTTTTGAACTTTGTATGTGCGATATATTGGAAAAAATAGTGGCTAAATATATCGTTAAACAGTTTTTTTCGGTTTCTATGAAAATTTTCGATGAAAACAGTATTTTACTAAAAAACGCCCACAAAAAGTAGGCGTGGTAAAAAACTGTATATGATGAACATATAAAGGAGGGCAGTGCCTACATATCTTGTGAAGGTTGTAACATTCTATCTTTGTAACTTTAGCTTTAAAACTGTTTTTTCTAAATTGTGGGCGTGGTGGTGGGCATATTCAAAAAAATTTACACATAACCATTTCGGAGCTCTAGTGAAGATGTGGTCCAAATTTCAGTATCCTAGCTTAATTTTAAAGGCCTAAAAATTGCGTACGGACGGACGGACGGACGGATAGTCTTAGGATTTGGTCCTGATCATAAATATATATACTTTTATGAGTCTACGACGAATATTAAGGGATGTTACAAACTATGTGTCAAAATTAATATACCCTTAGGATAGGGTATAAAAATGCAATAAAATGAGCAAAGTCAAATTTTGTAAAAAACTTTATATGCATATCATCGGTCCTTCAAAAAAAAGTCCAAAGGGATAAAATCGCAGCTCCGAACCCACCTGATACGGAAGGGAATTTGGTGCGCAAAAGATCGATTGTAGCATGGGCTGCCACGTCGTCGCCAGAGGTCGTCCAAATCCATGTCTTCAATTTCAGTAACAAAGTCGGTTAACATGGCTCTGTAACCCCCTTCGTTGACGTTTCGGTTACCAGCCTCCCAGCGAAGAATGATGGTCCAAAACTAGTACAGCAGCCCACATTCTCCCCTGTATGTGTTGTCCACTAGCATACCAGTCTCACTAACTTTTTGCACAAACTTGCGTACAACATACGCGGTGGGTGCTTCATTTCAGCTAAAACTTCTTTTCGAAAAACGCACTGTTTGGGATACACAGTACTCACTTTGGAAATAAGTTTTCAATATTTCCTAACGCTGTTCAAGCGTAAAGCGCCTCATTCGTTCTGCGGAGGTATAATACTGACATTCTGTCAAGATTTCGAGCGGAAAACAGCTTACAGTGTCATAATAACCTGTGATTTAAAAAGAAACCACAAGCTGGCTACCCTTTCTACACTCTATAGGACTACCTGATAGCAGCTGAATTTACAGAGCTGAGATCCTGGTAATGGCGAAAGCGGCCCGTATCTTATCAATGTTAGCAATATCCTACACTGATATTACCGTATTCATTGACAACCAAGCGGCCATAAAATTAGTTAATGCAACTGAAAGAAAATCCAAACTTAAAGCTTTTGGCTCATAGCACAACTATGTCTGTGCTGGGTTCCTGGGCACAGAGACATAAACGGCAATGAAATGGCTCACAAGCTAACAAGAGAAGGACCGGGCTTTTCAGTCGATCAAATCGTCCTTGTCGATTTAATTAACTTTAGCTAACATAGACATTTAGACTGAATTGAAGTAAATGGTGCTTCAGTGATTCAAAGTAACTCAGAAACTTAAAACTAAACTAATTCATATAAATAAAAAAAAAATTAAACAAATGCTGCAAGCACTCATCGTAAGTCGGTTGTATGATATGAAATGGTTAAAACAAGACAGAATCAAGCATGTATAAATTATGACCGCCCACAGAATCTTCACTTCGAAGACAATGTTGAGCGTTTGCCCAGGGTCTGGCTAAGACTTAGTTTTTATTATTTTCATCATAAATAAGAATAAATTGGTAAAATATAGTTCTCAATATTATAATATTCCACTATGTTATAAGTTGTTCGATAATTGTAGCTAATAAGTAGGTATAGTATTTCAGCAAATTTAAATAAATTGCACGACTGGGAACTACCAGTATTGCGAAACATTTTCTAAATATAAGATGCGTCTTTGAACCACAGTTTTATTTTAAAAATAAACAGAGGTGCGTCAGTTTGATCCTAACAGTATTGTTAAGTCATATTACAATTAAGTCTGAGATATTAACATTTTCCTAATGTACCTTATTAATCATTAATTTTCTTGACAAAACTGTGTACATAATTTCCTTACACTTAAAGAAAAGTAAAGAAAAGTGCCGCAAGTAAGTCCGATGAACCGTGCAAAGCCTTCTGGACAGACGGACAGAGTTCTTGTACCCTCTTTTTCAAGGGCACGGTAAGTTCTTTAGCAACTTTGGCACTACACCCTTATTTACACGAACCAACTCAGGCCATTTTAACCTCCTCTCTTACTTCGCTTACAACAAAGCTAGCAATATACAAAATACGCCGACAGCAGGCTCCATACCAAATTTCAACTGTTTAACATAAGTCCCCAAAATAAGCAAAAGTAGTAACCACTGACTCACTTTTTTTTTATAATGTACGCTTATCCAAAGGTATTTTTGATACCCTTATAATGATTTTCTTTTTAACACAGTGCGGGAATTAGAAAAGTGAAGGATTAGAAAAAAGGAGATACTGACACACGTTGGTTTTAAATGTTTGTAAATTATAATGTGCAGGAAAAACAGAGCGTGGTAGAGCATTCCACAATCGTATTGTACGGTTGAGAAAGGAATCTTTATATTTCACATTACGTCCGAAAACAGGCTTAAGGGTAAACTGATGTGCATTCCTAGCATGGCGAGTATTGCGGTAGAATTGCTGTCGGGGTGGAATGCAACTGGCAATTTCATTTGAACACTTGTGGTGGAAATACCGATAAAACAATGACAAGCAGGAGACATTACGACGATGACTAAGAGAGTCAAGTTATTTCGCGATGTCTCGATCGCCAATAAGTTCTACCGCACGTTTTTGAATCCTGTCAAGTAGCTCCAAATATGTAATTGGAGCACCGGACCAGATATGAGCGTTATACTGAAGTTTGGGGCAAATAAACGCCTTATAAATTTTTACCAGATCAGAAGGGGTGAAATATTTCTTACATCGCTTAAGGAAGCCTAGACATTTCGCAGCGTTCTTGGCGACATCGAATATGTGGTCATTCCAACGAAGGTTGTCATTAACACACATACCGAGAATAGAAAGTCGTTCGGTTTCAGCGATGCAAGTGCCATTCATAGATAATGGCAGAGAATTAGGGGTTCGCTTCAATGACAGCAAACAGCATTGCGTTTTGGAAGCATTAAATTCCACTCTGTTGGTTTTACCCCATTTAAGTATGCTGTCAAGATCGGAATTCAATGAGCTTAACATACGTTGCCGTTCCACTTCAACGCCCGAAGATGAGGGGCTTCAGGAAGGTCGAGCGGCTTCAGTTGTTGCACAAGCTGTATTTTGTACGCTTTCAATTTAAGATCTTGACGTAAAATGTGCCAAGTCGTTCCATACGTCAGTCCGAGTTGCTGCGAACGGCGCCGAGTGTACACTCTCAGCTACGGCCGCTATATTCTCTTCACAGCGTGCTGGACGTGGTCTATTCGGTCGAATATTATCCAATAATGAATGCTGGGTCTCAAAATGGGTGATGGTGTTGCGAATAGTACGCTCATAGGCCGATTATGTTGACCATAAGTTGAGCGAAGTGCATGAAACACATTCCTCACAGAACGTGAATTTTCATAATAAAGTTGAACAATTTATAAACGTTGTTCACGCGTAAGTCTTTCCATTATGAAATGCCAAACAATACTAAACAAAAATAATATGACGGCATGACACGACTCACACGTGATCTGTCAAAAAAGGTTATTGAAAAAAGTATCTCTACTTGGATCACCCGTCACATATGCGGCAAATTTTGCATGAATTATAATAGAACTATTCACCAGTTCATTAAAAAAATATGTTTATTAAAAACACTAGCTTCAAGTGTGAATTTTGATATACTCGGCAAGGAACCGAGAAGAAAAGTGCGTATGTGTTAGATGTGTATATGACAATCCACTGATAATCTCAATCTGGGTGAAACGCCTTTGAAACTATGGGTCGCATGAATCATATATTGATAAAGCTATTGTTTCAAATAATATGTAACGTATCAGCTAGTAATAGTTGATGAAGAGTATTAACAACATTTTTTGATTAAGTCTAAGCCTGACCCTGGGCAAACGCTCCATAGTCATTGTCTTCGAAGTGAAGATTTTGTGGGTGTCGTAATTCACACTTGTTGTGATTTTATGTAAATACGGCTGTAAAACACTAACTTAACCACTGAATCCGGGCACAGACAACTGTAAATTAAGAAACAATAATTCCAAAAGTTATTGACCTGTCTTACACACATTGGTGTCATAATAATGCAAATTAAAAGTCAGAGGGAATGAAAGAATATCACCACCCAATAAGAAAGCATGTGAATGTGCAAACATTAGGCATATTTATTGTGAGAACTGATATCTTTGTCCTTCTTTCTTGTGTTTACACGTTTGTTTTTGTAACTAATTCCCAATGATATCTTGATATTATGAGACACTCATATTACATATAAATCGTTCATTTCATTTTATTTTTATTTACTACTTAAAAGCAAACACATGCCTTGCCTATATAAATAGATTCTTTTGAATGCTGCAATTCAAAATGTTAAAAAATAAAGAAAAATTCCCACTACTTGCCGACAGGTAAAAGTGAAAGGGGAGTTCGCTTCCTTGTTCGTTGCGGCATGATCATAAATTCATCGGCGTAATCGGCGACCACACTATGGAAGCTTAAAAAATACGTATAGCAGAACCTGAATCTCTGCTGAGATACCCGTAAACGATTATGGGAATCGTAAATTTCCCTTTAACACGCCCGAGTCCAGCGGTAATCGGTGATTAAGATTTTAGACATTTTTGCTGCCAAATCGCGATCGTTCTAATAGCCGTTCGTTGTCGAATTCAAAGCATTTTATGACATTTTTGTGGCGTTAATATTCGGCTGCATTTGCATCGCAGATACTTTATAAAAGTGAAAATTGATTCTTGGGTCGCATCTCATGGGAAAATTATTTTAATGTCATACGAATAATCAGAAATATCTCTTAATATTATATTTGAAGTGACTACGTACAAAGGATAATATTGTCATAAGTTGGCTTAATTACTCACGCTTTGGAGGCAATACCGAAAATGTTAAATGGGAGCGAAAACAGAACGTTAAATGGTTTATGGTGAAAGAAGAAAACATAAGGAAAGGCTACAGTCCGATTGAGCAATAAAAAGGCGTTTATAAATTTATAAGAAAATCTTCAACATTCCAAAACTTGGATATATTGCAAAATATATTGGCTAAATATCCTGTTAAACAAATTTTTTCCGGTTTCTATGAATATTTTCGAGGAAAGCTTTTTTCATTGGGGAAGACAGTGTATCATACTGTTGGTTACATGAATTTTGAAGTAGACGCGTGGCTGGGTATATGCAAACTCTGTTTATACCCAATAAATATTTGCATATCATTCTAATAGGTGGCTTTTTTATTTGTCGGAGGTTGATACTATCCAATGAAGCGCTCAGACACAATTACAGGTCCATTGTACTACCATTCAGACACCTTACATTAATGTACTTAGTTTTCCCTTCTTTCGAAGAAAAACGAAAAGAAGCTTCAGTGATAAAGAGCTTAGATGTTTGGCACTCACCACGTCAGCCCCGAAAATCCGCAACCTGATGCGAGCATAGGCCGGACGACTGCAGAGAAAGTGTTCTGCTGTGTCATCCTCCTCACCGCAAGCAGGACAGGTAGTGGTGTCGCTTATGCCCAACATATTTAAGTGTTTAGCAAAAGCTTGATGGCCTGAAAGGACGCCTACAAGCAGAATACAGTCGATTCTCCTCAGAGATAGAAGAAAATATGCTGACTGTCTGAGGGTTTAGAAGCGGATGGTAAAAATCTCCGCTTGAAAAGTTGACGTAATATTTTTTTCGCAGAAGGATTTCTGGTGTCAGTGCATCAGACGGCATATCCATAAGACAGGGGTCAAAGAATAATTCTCGAGCAAGTTCTTTAAAAATTCCAGTGCGCATGGTACCAAAATCCACCTCTCTTTAAGCGAAAGATGGATTTTAGCGTACACCCCATGATATATTAATCAAGGGGGGGGGGGGGAATTCATCAAAGCATCTAGAGCAGTGCCCGGGATGCTAGAGAAGGCCCCTATGCAACCGAGACTTGTCGCTCTTTGGAGTTTGGCAAAGAAACGATATAATCATGGCCGTATAGATCCAAAGGACCCATTTCGGAAAAAAGCCTCATGTCTTACCAAATTCGCCTTTACACTGTCAGAAAGTCGATAGCGCTTTATCGGTTTTCAATTCGACATGTTTGGACCATAGAAGTTTTCTTATCGAGGATTGCACCCAGATATTGGACTTCATCGGATGGTGACACCGTTAAGCACGAGATGGGACAGACCAGTGACGATTCTCCTTCTCTTAAAGTGAACAACTGTGGTTTTAAGAGGATTCACTGAAAGCCCATTACTAGTGCACCAAACATCGATCAAATCCAGGGATCTCGGCGCTCGAGAGCAGACAGCCCCTAGATTTGAACCGACGGAAAGAACGGCGACATCATCCACATAAGCATAAGGAAAATTGAGAGCCGTAAGCAAAGAGTCTACCACCATACACCTTGAGGGCAGTCCCTATTTACCCCTGTTATGATGCACTTGCCACAATCTGCATCGGCTACCAACGTCCTGTACATTAGCATCGCTTTAATCCACAACACCAAAGTTTCATCTACACCATGCTGCCTGGCTGAGTTACACATACTGTCAACGGTCGCACTATCAAAAGCACCCTCAATATCGACGAAAATGCCCAGCGCGTACTCCTTCCGGTCAAGAGCACTATCAATCGTACCAACAAGGTTTTGAAGGGCAGTCTCGCAGGATTTTCCGCGCTGATAGGCATGGTGCATCTCAGAGAGAGGATGTGATCGAAGAGCCACTTTGCGCACATGCAGCTCAACTAGTCTTTCCAAACTTTTCGGTAAGAAGAAGACAGACTTATGCGTCTAAAGCTTTTGGCTGGAGTGTAGTCAGACCTACCAATTTTTGGTATGAAAACCACTTTAATCATACGCCATGGGGAAAGTATAAGTCCTTTTCAACATTGGCAAAACTTTCATCCATTAGGATTGATTGCAGGGGCAGCATGCCCCCCCCCATATCCCATTCGACAATTCCTTTTAATTCCCAAAGTTTACAAAATAAAGGCCTGCAAGCTTTATTATTTTTTTTAAATTCTTAATGATTTCGTGAAAGTAATGTAATTTGGGGTGGCATGCTGCCCCCCCCCAGCGATTTCCAAGCGTTATTCTTCGTTTGATTTCGAAAGAGATGTCGTTTTCAGATGTGATAGCATAGCCGAGGCAGACAATGCACGTGTACCTTACTACCAACCTCAAACTTATAGCTTTCGATTGTGGTATTCTAATCTATTGGTCGATGTTGGGTGACATATCTCTATATAGCTCGGTTCTATAGATGCTGTCATATGAGTCCATAAAATTGATCAAAAGATGGCGAGTATCGGTGTAAGCTACTTCGGTATTCTCCAGGATTTGCTTATTGTTAATATTTGGTCTTCTGTGCACTTACAGAGCCTAAAATCGCACTGATAGGGATATAAAGGGTGATTTTTTAGCTGGTTTGGTTTTGGCAACACTGGTTTTGACAGCTGACGTGTGTTTAGTACCTTGTGTCACTGTCAAACAGCTTCAGTTTGGTTTGCAATTTAACCATGGATCGTCTTACAAATGAACAACGCTTGCAAATTATTGAATTTTACTATCAAAATTCGTGCTCGGTTCGAAATGTTCATCGCGCGCTGCTTCCATTTTATGATCGGCATTCTCGACCTTCTGAGCAGTCTATTCGGAAGATTGTGACCAAATTTCGCACCAAATTTACTTTGTTGGACATTAAACCACCAACACGTTTACGTACTGTGCGTATTGAAGAAAATATTGCGGCCGTATCAGCTAGTGTGACAGAAGACCGCGAAATGTCGATTCGGCGCCGTTCCCAGCAGTTAGGCCTTTGTTACAGCACTACGTGGAAAATTTTGCGGAAGGATTTGGGCGTAAAGCCTTTTAAGATACAGCTGGTGCAAGAACTAAAGCCAGCCGACCTACCACAACGCCGAATTTTTGGTGAATGGGCTCTTGGAAAGCTGGCCGAGAATCCGCTTTTTTATCGAAAAATTGTGTTCAGCGATGAGGCTCATTTTTGGTTGAATGGGTACGTAAATAAGCAAAATTACCGCATTTGGAGTGAAGATCAGCCAGAAGCATTGCAACAGCTACCAATGCATCCCGAAAAAGCCACTGTTTGGTGCGGTTTATGGGCCGGCGGCATTATTGGGCCATATTTCTTCAAAGATGATGCGAATCGCAGCGTTACTGTCAATGGTGAACGCTACCGAGCGATGATAACAAACTTTTTTTTGCCCGAAATGGAAGTTCTTGACTTGCATGATATGTGGTTTCAACAAGACGGTGCCACATGCCACACAGCACGCGAAACAATGGCGCAATTGCGAGGTGAGTTTGGTGAACAGTTAATTTCACGTTTCGGGCCGGTCAATTGGCCGCCTAGATCGTGCGATTTGACACCATTAGATTATTTTTTGTGGGGTATGCCAAGGCTAATGTGTATAGGGACAAGCCCGCTTCGATTGACGCACTGGAAGCCAACATCCATGCATTCATTCGTGAGATACCGGCCGATATGTGTGAAAGAGTATGCCAAAATTGGACTCAGCGGATGGGCTACCTGAGACGCAGCCGCGGTCAACATTTGCATGAAATTATCTTTAAACATTATATTGCAAGGTTCAAACTATCGATTCAAATAAATATTTCATTCATTTTTTCGAATTTTTTGTGTTTTTTTTTTAAAAAAAGTTCTAAACCTCTTAAAAAATCACCCTTTATCAGATCATTGGCAAATGGTTTTAGGTGCTCGAACAATATAGCAGACAGGATAGTTGGCGCAGTGGGTGCATCACTTAGTGCTTAAGTGCGATAGATTGCTGGTAATTCCGGTTATTGTAACTCTGACTAGTCCTGAAAATTCAGCTCCAACTATATCGAAGTAGATCACGTAATGTAGCTACCGTTGACCCAATCTAGCGCAAAAACTTTCTACCAATGCTTTATTTTATATATATGAATAAGATTCAGTGACTTAATGCATTTACTTCGAGTATGTTGCCTTATAGAGTTGATATGTAACGTGACAAATATTTCAATAACATCGTTAAAGAACAAATAAGAACTTATTTTAAAAAATAACGACTTCAAGGACTGAACATCTGAATTTGATTAATTGCTTTAAATTAAAATTAGTTTATTATGTTTAAGTTTTGAGATAGTAAAACAATAAAAAAATAAAACATTTATAAAAACAATTAATTTTGCACATTGGACACTTTTAACATAATTGTTCAGAATTATCAAAATTGTTAGAGCCTTTTTTGAGAAAACGAAATTAATTTAAACTTAAGAAAATCGTTACATGGAAAAAAATTAAAAAAATATTATTTTAAAAATCGAAGTATGCAAATTTATTCGACTTAATAGTATAAAAAAAGAAATAAAATTGTTTGCAGTTTGCTTAGTTAGTTTTCGAGATATTGGTGGTTTTATAAATTATCGTCATTCAAATTTTTTTCCAAAAACTGAGTATGCAGTTTTTTTTACCCCATCCCAAGTATCCTTAGTACAAAAAAAGACCGAAATCCTTGGAATCATTTTCTAGAAAAATGGTGATAAGTTACTTTCACAAACATAAAAAAAGGCTACAGTCCGCTTGGGGCGAATAGTATGATACCCTTTTTTTGAAAAAGCGCCCCCAAAAAGTGGGCGTGGCCAAAAACTTTGTATGGGCGATATGTTGGAAAAAATATTGGGTAAATATCTTGTTAAACATTTTTTTTCGCTTTTTATGAAAATTTTCGAAGAAAACAGCCTTTTAGTCAAAAACGCCCACAAAAAGTAGGCGTAGTAAAATCTTTATATGACAAACTTATGAAGGAGGGCAGTGCCTACATATCTTCTGAAGGTTATAATGCTCTGTCCTTAAGTTTAGCTTTAAAACGGTTTTTTCTAAATTGTGGGCGTGGCAGTATGCGTATTCAAAATTTGTTTACACTTAACCATTTCGGAGCCCTAGGGAGTATGTGGTCCTAATTTCAGCTTCCTAGCTTAATTTTAAAGGCCTAAAAATTGCGTACGGACGGACGGACATTGCTAAATTGTCTTAGGATTTGGTCCTGATCATAAATATATATACTTTTATGGGTCTTCGACGAATATTAAGGGGTGTTAAAAACAATATGTCAAAATTAATATACCCTTAGGATAGGGTATAAAGATGCCCCAAGATGTAACCCAAAAAACCCTATATACGAACTTTGAAGCAAATCCGTCGAACCGATTCGCCACACGGCACCCGGACAGACAGACAGATAGACTGACAGACAGGTGGCCCGGCGGAATGCATTGGTGGACCCACTTTTTTGGACTTCTCTATATTCGTAATATCATCCCTCGTACTCAGTTTAAGTTCGAATTTTCGCACGATCGCAATAACTTTCTCTTTAGTATATTAATGTATACGAGAAAGTTAAAAATTTTGGAAGAAGAAAACCTCGTAATTCGTAACAAATTTATTTCTAAATTAAACGTACAGGATTGGCAATTAAGTGAAAGTGAAAAATTACTCTCCTGAACAATTTTTAAAAATGGATTTACGAGGTTTGCATCTTTAGCTGAAGTGACAGCACCTTTCTTTTTATTTAAAACGCTTTCGATATTAGTATCCCATAAAAGAGAATAAACGAATAAATAACTACTACATCGATAGGATTGTGTGATATCAAAATACTTAATTATTACAAAGGATAGAGTGAAAGAGTAGAGAAGGAGTGTGTCCCTTCTTGCAACTATTTTGTAAGTTAACAAATTGTCCGGTTGGTACTTTCGTAGTCAAAATAAAATTGATAAATAAAGCAGAGTTCCTAAGCACTAAACGGTCTAAAGTACGTACTCTTATTGTAAGCCAGTCAACATTACATTAGAATGTCAATTCAAATTTGTAGATTACGACTTGAACATGGCTTTTCTTGCATTCAATTTCATCAACTTGTTTCCACTTATTGAAACATTTAGTGGAACATTTAAAACAGCAGCAGTTGTGTAATACGTAAATGTTCTGTCAATGAAAAGACAATAAAACAAAGCAAAGATCAGGGTGTGGTACTTACATATACATTGTTGTTCTGTTCTGTTCACCTCCACAATAGGTTTAAAAACTATACTCTTACCTCGTTTCTGTATACCTAAGTGTCAGAGCGCACATATACATATTTTAAGTTTGATTTTTTCTTGGTCATGTGTGAAAAGTGCAGTCGAGTCTCTAAGCCCTTTTCAAATGTCCAGTTGTAATTTACTTTAATTTTGCATCATTATACATTATAAATTAAATGCATTAAACAAAATTAATAAGCATTCGTAGCAGAGCTTTCGAATAATTCATATACTTACGTATGTATAATGTTTTAAAATTACAAAAAAATAAAATGATAACAAATTATACGCTATTAACGCACAGCGGGGTTTGTGGAAAGAAGAAATACGTGTTTTTATAGGTAAACACAAATTAATTGCTTGAATTAATTGGTGATTGATAGTGAACTATGCTAGCGGCAAAATTTTGAATACATATTTTGTGTTTTAAGTTAACTCTGAGAGCTTTACTTCGAAACCGCATTGCATTTTATTAGAGCCCAATGTGATACCCAACAGAGAAAATTGTAAAGGCATTATTTATTTAGCATTTCACTGTTTTGCGAGAATATAGCTGTATATATTAAAAACCAAACCATAATTTCTGCTTACCTTACGATAGACACAGGTGATGTTATTGATCTACTTATAATTCATTTCAACACTTGACTTCCGTTTGCAGAAGTTATTTATTCTAGCATCCGGTCGTGCTGGCGGCAGCTTGTGAAGTCTCTCTGTGCTATATCTGCACACGATCCAGTATTTGATTTTGTTGGCACATATACTTCACGTATAACAATGGAAAATCCCAACAGCAGATACGTAATTCATTTTTTGTGGAGTTGCCGGTGGGTGGATTTTCCAGACTGCTGTCAAATTACTTAATACTTACCTGCTTCAAAATTCAAAGAGTGAAAATCTTATACGAATTGAAAACAAAGTGGATTCCTGAGCATCTCCATGTAAAAACGGAAAGTGGTAGGGTTACCAACAGTCACTCCGGGAATTGGATCCAACCTCCGGGCTGCGAGCATATCCAAAATTTCTCCGGGCCGACAGGTTTTAAATGTTTTAATGTCTTTAAACCTTAAAAATCGTTTACAGTGATCTAAAATTTTGAAGCATCACAATTGATTGTTTTATTAGTTAAGAGCAGAAGAGAATTAGTTATTTCTTGTTAGGTAAATAAGATCACAGGGAGTTGTTGGCATTTTCTGCGCAATAAAATTCTTTAGTTTCCTTGACACAACTATGCAAATGCAAAACTTCCATCCAGTTTTACTTGTCATTGTGTGTACCATATATTTTTATACCCTATCCTAAGGGTATATTAATTTTGACACATAGTTTGTAACACCCGTTAATATTCATCGTAGATCCCTAAAAGTATTTATATTTATGATCAGGACCGAAACCTAAGACTACTTAGCCATGTCCGTCCCTCTACAATTTTTAGTCCTTTCAAATTAGGCTAGAAAGCTAAAGGTTGGACCACATATTCCCTAGGGCTCCAATATAATTTGTTTTAATTAGTCCACTGCCACACCCGCAATTTAGAAAAAAACTGTTTTAGAGCTAAAGTTAGAAAAATAGAATACCTTCAGAAGATATGTAGGCACTGCGTTGCTCACTTAAATGCTGTTTTCTTCGAAAATTTTCATAGAAACCGAAAAAAATGAATAACAAGATATTCAGCCAATATGTTTTCCAATATATAGCCTATACAAATTTATAGGCGCCCACTTTTTTGGGGCGTTTTAAAAAAAAAATTTTTTTTATAAATTTCATAGAATGAAATAAAATGCTATCCATCATCTTCTTAATGCTTTTTTTAGGGACATATAGGGATATGGATAGGGTATCATTATGATCGCCCCAAGCGGACTGTAGCCTTTCCCTATGTTTTTAAGTTTTATTTATTTTGTTTGTGATAAATAATTAGTTTGTATCATATGTAAATGTACAAAGTATGGATAACCTGTTTTTTTATTAAGTATTTTGATATGGTTATGCTATTTTGTTTAATGGAAATAATTTAAAAAAAAATTAAAATCAAATATAAATGAAAAAATATATTAAATATATATTTGTAAAAGGGACTAATTATACTTAGTTTCCATGTTTCTTGGCGATAGACTAATTATACTTAGTTTCCATGTTTCTTGGCGATAGTACCAATAAAAAATATCTCCGGGGCGGGCCTTTGATAGAGTTGGTAACCGTGGAATGTGGCCAGTGACTATATTTACGCATTTCAAATCGAAATACCAAAGAAAACATATCCTTTCTACATGTTTATACACAATAAATATGTATATTAAGGAAATAACGCGGGTGGACGTATTTGTGTCAAACATATATTCCTTAAGGGTTTTTAGTTTTAAAATAATAGAATGACTGTAATTGTGATTGAATCAATGATATCATTACAATAAATGGCACAACAAAACGCATCTTGGCTGTTTAATTACCTGTCTCTCTTTCGAGGATTTGGGGGCTTAATTTTAAAAATCAGTCGAGAAATCTGTCTATTTGAATTGCGGTTAAATCAAAAGCAAACGGTTCAAACGATTTTACAAAGTCCCAAAGTACCTATATAATTAAAGACGACACAAAATATGCAATCATACATTTTAGTTATTCAAATACCCGCCGGTAGGTTTCTTACCAAATAAAAACGATACCTTGACATATCGCCCAGAACGGAAAATGCCAAATCGCTCAAAAAATCGGTTGGTCGACTGTCATTTTTAATTTTTGGTGTTCTGACATGATGTCAAGAGACGATTTGTGTTCGCATTTTAACCGTAAGTCTTATATATTCAATTATGTATATAATGACTATGCCAGGAAGAACCGCTGAACATAGTCATTATATATTATCTATGTAAATATTTTAATTAAATTCTGATGAAATTCTTATTTAACTCATATCATATAAACATTTGCCTAGAAAACTATAGTTTTTAAACTAAAAATTTTAAACATAAACCTAACTAAAAATATGTAAAGCACATGCAATTCTATATATATACAACCTAAAATGAATTTTTTCTACAATTTTTTTTTTAAATAAATAAAATTATTTAGTTTGTATATACTACAATTATTGCCTAAATCTATTCTTATGGGCTGTGTGTATTGTGTAATCTTCTCTACGCTGTCAGCAAGTTCAATTTAGGGACAATACCCATAATTGTCAAGGTGACTCACCTTTAGGTGAGATGGGAGGGTAGGATCACCATCAGTCACCCTATTGTGAAGCAGTGATTAGGTCAAGTGAGCACACCTGTCCTTCCGTTTATCACCTGTTAGTCGTCAATTGACAATTAGAGCACCGACGATAAAATCGTGGCATGATTTTTTTTCATTTGTTCGGTTGTATAAAAAAGTGCAAGATGCATTTCACTCTAAATAGAAGCTCGTAGCAGAGTTTTCCAGACAGTATTGACATCTCCTCATTGATGGCAATACAATATTTTGTTCGCTTCCAAGTTAGAAACTGCAACTGTAATTGCTCACATAATTCTTCCCATTAGGTGGAAATCATCCGCATATATGGATTGCCCGTAATTTCGAAAGATGTTGCAAGTTGTGTCGGATAGAGACGTCGTCAGAGAATTGCTTCAAGCTTTTATATAATACGCTTGTTGGGACCTTTTGGGCGATGTTTAAAAGGCTAATGCTCTGCTAACAATTGTCTTGGTATAATGACGTTACTAATGTCAGTTCCGTCTGACGTTCTGACAATTCCTCAACATGATATATAGTAACTGGAATGGCTTATATACAGAAAATACGATTGGGTAAAAAATAACTTGAACAGAATTTCGTGAATCCATCACTAACGAGGCTTCGAGACTTAAAAATGCCCTACGATGGCACATGAAGAGAAGTGAAGGTAGAGTTTACCCCTAAGGCGTACGGTTGAACGGGCTATTGAAGTGGCTGTCTTTGAGGTGCACCTTACTAAGGGGCATTTTCCGCTGCGTTAGGAAAAGGAAGCAGCTGAGCAATCAGCGGCACAAAGAAACTTCACAGGGTGAAGGCGCAAGCACACTGGTCGGCTCTTCAGTTGCGTTTATGAAACGGCATAGGTCGGTGGAAGTCTCACAAACGGAGGCTCATCTGACCCCTTCATCAGGCAATGCCCCCTCTTCTGCTGAATCGAAAAGCAAGAAGAAACGACCCAAGCTCGTTAAGATATACAACCCTCCTCAAGCTTCTGTGTCTGCCCATGCCTTGTCTCCAAATGAAGTCGGTGCTTCTTCCAGTAAAAGTAGTAGCATTGATGGACGGAAATCGGTTGTAGTGGACTCACTCTTGAGTATCAGTAGAGGAAGTGCACCTATGGTAGGTGCTGCCCGTGCACTGGTAATGGATGATGCTGGTGCTGTGACCAATACTGGCTGCAGCACTAGTGGACAGCACCTTGTCGACGCAGACGGCTCTGATGGTAGGTGTGCGTCTAAAAAACCACGTGTTGAACGCAAAACAGCTAAGGTGCGAGCTAAGAAGCGTTCCTACAAGGATGCTGCCGTCTCCTTTTTAGCAGTTCGCATTGGGAAAGCGGGCAATGATAATAGCATGAGTGATGCAGAGTCCGAACACGTCAAAACTCATCTTTTGGAGATGGCTGTGTTGCAACAGATGCTTGCATTCAGTTGTCAAAAATCCCTTCGCCTAGGACCTTTTTAGAACCATCACCTTCTTAGACAGCTTACGCGGGCTGTCAGGTATTTATGTCGGGCTGGAAAACTAGGGAAATCCGCGGATGTGTTAAAGTGTTTGTAAACCCAGAATCCTGGTCTCAACACAAAAGCCTAGGTTGTCCGTTCACACAATAGAGTAAAAACTGCCACAATGAAGGTTGTAGTTCTCTAATTGTGAGGCTGCTGCGAGAGCAACAAATCTGGGTATAACATGCGTCCCTATCTGCATCTTGGCAGGATTCATTTCCATTTCAATGTCAAACAGTGTATTGATCCATCCATCTTAGTTAACTCAAATTAACCTACAGCACTGCAAGGCTGCTACCGTCCTTTTAAGTAGCAGGCATGTGGCTTGTAGAACAAAATCACACATAATATCTATCCAGGAACCATGGGTGTGGAAAAATCGAAGCTATGGTCTTGCTTGCTGGAGTGATTTATACCACATTCTTTAGCATGAGCAATCCTACGACTTGTCTTTTTGTATCGAAATCTTTTACAGATCTTTGCAAAATATTTCCATTATTATATATTGTCACATATTGAGTTATAACATTATGTAACCCTAAGTGCGTAACCTTCTCTTGTTAAACCAGATGCAGAGCAAACATCAAGCGTGCCAAATAATCAGACTCTATTAAATTTCTCTCTCTAACATTATCTCAATGCGAAGGTAATGTTGGAGAGATCTCGATTTTATCCTAAGCTTATCTCATAGTATAGTTTAGTTAGTTAATCTGCAAGTCTTGTTGGGTAGTCGACTATAAGTGTTATACGGTGTTAATACATGTACTTGGAGATAAGTTAAATGAATAAGGAACTTAAAGAAATGTGCGTTTTAATTTAAACAAATAATAAAACACATAACTATATTATATTTACAGTATATTGTTTACAAAAGCTTTTGTAGCCAAGATTTGGTACCTGTTTCTATAACAAATGATAATTGAGAAACCTGACGTTACCCTGTATAACAGGCATTTGATATTCTATCATAAATTGATAGAAGACTGGAATCCTTATCGATCGAAACAAAAAGTTGCTGAAAAGTTTGGAGAGACTGGTTGAGCTGCATGTGCGCAAAATTGCTCTTCGATCACATCCTCTCCCTGAGATGCAACATGCCGATTAGCGCTTCAAAACCTTGTTAGTAGGATTGATAGTGCTCTTGACCGGAAACGCGTTGGGCGTTTTCGTCGATATTGAGGGTACTTTTGATAATGCGACCTTTGACAGCATGTGTAACTCTGCCAGATAGAAAGGTGTAGATGAAACTTTGGTGTTGTGGATTAAGGCAATGCTAATGTACAGGACGTTGGTAGGCGAAGCAGATTCTTGCAAGTGCATCATAACAGGGGTAATTAGGATCTGTCCTCTTATGGTGTATGGTGGTAGACTCTTTGCTTACGGCCCTCAGTTTCCCTGGAAACTACACTCAAGCTTATGCGAATGATGTCGCCGTTCTTTCCGTCGGTTCAAATCTAGGGACAGTCTGCTCTCAAGCGCAGAGATTCCTGTATTTGATCGATGTCTGGTGCACTAGTAATGGGCTTTCAGTGAATCCTGTTAAAACAACGGTTGTTCTCTTTACGAGAAGGAGAATCGTCACTGGTCAGTCCCATCTCGTGCTTAAAGGTGTCACCATCACTATATCCGATGAAGTAAAATATCTGGGTGTAATCGTCGATAACAAACTTCTATGGTCCAATTATGTCAAATCGAAAACCGACAAAGCACTTTCTGGCAGTGTAAAAGCGCTTTTGATAAGACATGGGGCTTGTCTCTCGGGGCTTTCTACAAACTACAAAGAACGGTATGTCTCGGCTGCACATGGGCCTTCCCTAGCATCCCGGGCTCTGCTCTAAACGCTTTGATGAATCTTCCCTCCTTGATTTATATATCATGGGGTGTACGCTAAAAACCATCTTTAGCTTAAAGAGATGTGGATTTTTGTACCATGCGTACTGTAATTTTGAAGAACTTGCTCGAGAATTATCCTTTGACCCCTGTCTTATGGATGCCGTCTGATGCAAGGGCACCAGAAATCCTACTGCAAAAAAATTACCACGTTAACTTTCTACAAGTAATGGAATGGCTTCGGTCAGTCTCTGAACCATGAATTGAATGCCATCGTATTTTCACGGATGGCCCCAAAACCGAACAGGGGTCTGATGCTGGAGTCTTTGTGGAACATGGGTAAACATGCATCTGTTTTCCAAGCGGAGATTTTTGTCATTCTAATGAAAAAATAAATAAATAAATATTAGGCCTAAACGGCCCACACAGGGCCTAAAGCCTAGCTTCTCCAACTATTTTGTGTGCGCAGTTATATTTTTGACACGAATAGAGGGAACTACAGTTTAATGCCGATTCCGACCGCCAATCTATTTTTAAGAAACTTCTCAGGCCATTTCTTACTCTTGGATGTTTGTCCGACGTTCGCAAGAGGTGGGGCAGCGAATAAGAACTTTCAGGTGGTACATGTCGGGATTTGAACCAGCGACCTCTCGATTAGTAGTTCAACGCACTTAACCACTAAGCCATTGCACCCACATCATCCTAATGGCTGTGCGCTATATTGTGAACAACAGGTGGAGGGCTAGAGGCATTTGCATCGATAGCCAAGCTGCATACACATTCGTATGAGATTTATATTTGGACACATCGCACTCATCGGTATATTCTAAAAGTGAAAAAGGGAATAATAATGTAATGATTAGTCCAGGTGAACCCTCGGTTCACAGATGGTTCTAAAACACAGGATCCTGCTAAGCAGGCTGCGTTTAAGGCTGCGGAATTGCTGCTTATGAAGACGATATCCGAACGGGATATCGCTATATACGTTGACTGTCAGGCCACCCCCAAGGCGCTGGAATCATGCCAATGATAAGGGCATTATACGCGCAGATTCGCGTAAAACTTTGTTGTGTACCCGGGCAGTGGAACATAGAAGAAAAGGGGGGGAATTAGAACAACAAAACTTGGATATAGATATTAAACCACCGATATGCATGGTGAAGGGAATGGTACAACCTTATGGTGCTTATCCCAGACGGGATAAGAATATCTTAGGAGATTTACACTTTTGATAGACCTCGACTTAGGACGATGATCGGAATCCTTTCCGGGCACTGTCTCCTCGGGAAGCATGCGTAACAAAGGACTTAACGCACATTTTGTGTGAATGTGAGGGATTTTCTTGTGACAGTCAAATGTTGAGTTTTGCGTAATATACTTGTGGTGTACATTCACGACTTTTTTCAGTTGGTTCTTCCAGGGATTGCGATTCCAATATGGCTGTCATAACCCTGCTTATACTAACCTAAATGTGCATCAACGTTTACACTTTTGGGGCTTTTCTTCGCCTTAACGCATCAAAAGATAGGTCACAGATGTTAATTTCTGAGAAAAGTAACTCATGTCTAACAAAACTTAACATTTTTAAAATATCCTAACTTTTGCAAAAGTCTGACAAAGATCTAAAGTCTCAATGGTCGGAGGGAACTGAATTGTGAGCTGCTTCCGTATCTCTTAGCACCGCGCACGTCACGTCACCTTAAATTACTGCACATGATATTACATTCAATGACATTTTTTTGAAAAATCCATCTCATTCCACAGTGGGTTATTTTCATGACTCTGTCAAAAATCAATGAAGCGCACAAAATCTTATCAAGATCATCAAAGCAGATGAAACTTGCAGTTCATGGCCATAAACGGGCCGTAACAAATTAAATGTTCAAAGAAAAAATACTGCTTCGACTTTATCGACATCAAATATTCCAGCTTCAAGTTGGAGCTGTTTCATTCAATTGTGACTGACCGGTGTAAATATCATTCGCGTCGTGTGAACAAGGCATGCTGTGATGACCTTTTGTGTATTCGAAGCGCAGCCAGCAGGTTCACATTATAACAAACAAATTTCGACATTTCTCCCTCATCGCCTTCGTGATGGACTTTTTTTTCTCACCGATCTGTTTTAAGATTCCTCCTGCTGTCATTTCAAGATCATATTTATATACCATCGCGTCGTTCTATTCAGATGGTGTGATTCATTCTGATTCACAGTCTAGATAGGGAAATGATTTACGATTTAAAATTCACAAAATTTGTATTGGGTCAGCTTACGATGAAATCGATGTAATTCAGTATGTGTGGATACATTTTGTATGTATATTTATTAATTAATAAACAATTTTTTTTTGAAATTTAGAACAGTATTAGAAAATTGTTGCAAAAAGCAAGTGATTATTACAATATTAAAGTCTTCCATCATTTCCCATTGAATTGATTTAGATTGATTTGAATTTTAAAAAAAGTTGATGACCCAATTGTGTTTCCCTACTAACCACTCTTATAAGGCTTTATAATCGGTAATAATTCTATAAATTCGTAATATGCATGATGTACATAACTGATATTTGGATTTCAATGTTTTTAAGATATTTTGTAAGGAGCTTTTTTGGACTTTCGTCGACGTCATGTTGCGCTACCAACTTATCACTCCAATCTCCAGTACAAATTCTTTAAATAATTTTAGATTTTGTTCAATATTAGAAGTTTGCACCAATTAATAAAAGAAAAATAAACACCTGAACTTAAGTAATATCTCAACAACCGAAAGATTTGTAAAGAAAAACACAAGGAAAGGCTACAGTCCGCTTGGGCAAACAGATGGCATTTTATTTCATTCTATGAAATTTATAAAAAAATATATTTTTAAAAAAAACCCGATGGCTTGGTCATTCACACGGAGGCTTGGTCTTCATTTTCGTCCCGAAAGGGCTGGGATTTGAAGATCCTCTTAGTAGTAGAATATCCAATGTCGACGAGGTTCGGCTTTTTGGACTAAGTCAATATCTTGGTACCGCAATTGGTATCTCCAGAGTTCGCGATTGTATATTGCCCTCCATTCACCCTCTTCGCACACAGGAGCAAATATCCGTCACAGAATTATTCTTTCGAATAAGCCTAATATTAACTCTCCTTCCCTGGTTATCGTTCAGCACTCAGTGTCGTATAACAGAACTGGCAGAGTAAGAGTTCTATAGAGCATACACTTTGTCCTTACCATTTGTTTAGCCATGATGTTAATATCTGCTCAGGAACAAGGTTAAGGAAGTCACTTGATGGTAATCGCCATTTCCTAAAAATGAATACTATCATATGCGGATGTAAAGTCGGCAAAGATGTTGTGTGTCTAGACTTAAAATTCGTTTGTCTTTTCCAGGATTTGATTTTGCGTGAAAATTTGGTCTATGGTCGAACTACCCGAAAGCCACACTGGTAAGTTACGTAATGTAATAAATTAATTAAAACTTCTTGTGTTCCTGAAATAGAAGAAGAAGTATAAGAAAACATTCAGTAAGATCATATGGCGATATGTATCAAAAATTACATCTCGAAAAGTTCCTGACATTATTGGTCTTTCACTTTTACATTGAGGACAGGAATTATCAATGTTTTAAGTTCATTCCAAAGCTTTATTAAGCATATTTATATGCGGAGATATAAAATATCAGATTTTCAACTTATTTATAATATGAAATATATTTTTAATTTGAATTAGTTACAACTGACATAAGAACCAAAATGTATGTGCCTTTATATTGTAAATTCTAGTTGCATTTTCTTGTCTCCGTGCAAATGCCTCCCTCCGCTTGCAAGAATACAAGCAAGACAATCAATCAAAACCCGTTAGCCGGCGCAACATTATTGTCGTCACTTTATTAAAAAAAACGTAAATTTGACCAGCTTTTGTTTGTTTAACAATGCCTATTGCCCGGTCGAAGGTGTACATTGTAACTTCAATATTTTTGTAAAACATCCTCCTTTTGCAGTTATAAGAAAACATGTGAGTTAATTTATTTGTATTTTACATTGAAATTCGGTGTTAATAATTTATTTGGTTTGTGGCTATTAGTTGAGCTTGAGCCCAACACATTTAAGTGTTTAGCAAAAGCTTGGTGGCCCGAAAGAACGCCTGCAATCAGCCTCCAGTTTATTCTCCTAAGAGAATAAATAAAAAAAGCAAATGTCCGGGCGAAATAGTTTCGTCTGTCTACATCCACCGCAATTACGCCACCGAATCTTGTGTTCATGAGAAGCCCAAGCATCAATGGAGGACATGACTAAAGATGTAGGCAGACCCAACAGAGGTTTTGAACCTTGCCTAGGAAGCTCATCCGAGATCTAATGTCCCTGGATGCCAGTGTGACCTGGGACCCAGACAAGATTCACTGTGGTCAGCCTTCCGACCAAATCAAAGCATTTAGAGTAGAGCCCGGCGTGCTAGGGCGCCCTACACTGCCATAAAGTCGACAGTGATTTATTGGGTTTCGATTCAACATGTTTGAAAATTAGTTTTTCCTTCAATTTATAATTTTAAATTTGTGCAGTGTACTTGTAACTTGGTGAGCATTTATGTTTGTTGTTTTTCTGTTTGCTTCAATTTTCATCTCTGTCATTGACATCTCCGCAATTGTAACGTACACTATTCGACATATAAAAGTTACCACCAGAAAATTTCAACTAAACTTAGCTGAGACTTTCTGGATTCGAATGAACCCCCAAAATAGCAGTATTTTACCGTTCTAAATTTATTGTAAGACAAAAAAAGCGATCGTAGTTTATTTCATGGACAAATCAGAGCTGCAATTTTACTTTTTGGTGAAGTAGTGTGGTGGTAACTTTTATTAAGAGAATTTGCTGAATTCTCTCTTTGTTACTCTAATAGTGTTACTGTATTGATTTTTGTTTTTAGTTTTTTACATAATAAACTATTGGAGCTTTGGAGCAATTGTTTAAGGCGTTGTTTCGGTTTTCATCTTTCGAGCGCAGGTTCAAATCCTGACTTTACCGCATTCATTTTTGCTTTGTTTTCTCTAAATTATCCAATTTTATGAATGCAGTGCAGTGCAATTAAATGCCTGGACTCAAAAAATCCCAGCAGTCCCATTTTTTAATGCTATGGGCCATGCGGCATGACATTTCATGCCAAATGTGTTGGATCGACCAATGCATACATAGATTAAATAAATACTTCTGAGCTTGCACTATGGTATTGCTCTCCTTGTCGGAAATTGTCTTTATCCCCCTTTGCTTTGAAAATGTGATCCTTCAAAACTGACATACAAAAATTATCGAAGGGGTTCAAATACCAATTTAGCAGCCGATTCCTCGTTTGGTAATTCTTCTGTTGTGATTGATGCTTCAACTACTACTGACTTTGAACATTTGGTGGATATACCTGAGGAATATATAATATAAGGCTTAGAAATATCAAGTCCTTTTGTTTCTCCTTATCCATCTTCTTTAGTAAAGATCTTCATCTTTCTGGGAAAAGAAAACGTGAAATCGCCGCCTCCTCACCCAATTCAAAGGCCCAACGAACGCCCACAAAAAGTAGGCGTAGCAAAAAACTTTATATGACAAACTTATAAAGGAGGGCAGTGCCTACATATTTTGTGAAGGTTGTACCACACTATCTCTCTAACTTTAGATTTAAAACGGTTTTTTCTAAATTGTGGGCGTGGCAGTGGGCGTATTAACAAAATGTTTACACTTAACCATTTTGGAGCCCTAGGGAGTATGTGTTCCATATTTCAGCTTCCTACCTTAATTTTAAAGGCCTAAAAATAGCGTACGGACGGACATTGCTAAATAGTCTTAGGATTTGGTCCTGATCATAAATATATATACTTTTATGAGTCTACGACGAATATTAAGGGGTGTTACAAGGTATGTGTCAAAATTAATATACTTTTAGGATAGGGTATAAAAACCGAAGAAAAATCATTCCACCTAGTCATCCGCGATTATTGTACAGACGAGGAGGAGCTCGCGCGTGAAATTGATTGGGTCACGTAGGCGACGGAGCAAAAATCGAAAAGCCGAATCTTCACCAGAAATTGAGGTTAAACAAAAGTAAATTATAAAACTGTGCTTATGGCTAACGATGAAAATCGCGTAGTTTCAGAAAAACTAAGTTCAGAAGAAATCAAATGGTACACTAATGAAAATAAATATGAAAGGCCACCCCGAGTTTGGACCAGAGGAATTCATTCTTCGTGCCGCAAAGACTACGTCGTGCAAGACCTTAAAACTAAAGGTTTCAATCAATGCCGTCAATTTAATAAACAAAGAAAAGCGACAAACTGAAGGAGAAGACGAAGTTGGTCGCGGACCTCCGTTATTCATGCTAAGTTTCGAGAAATCCGAAAACTTAGATAAAAAATATAAAATTAAATCTATACTTAATATAGTAGTAAGAATTGAACCTACGCGCAAAAGTAGAAGGCTTGTCTCTCAGTGTAAACGCTGCCAAGGCTATAACCATACACACGCATACTGCCAAAAGGAACCGCGTGCTCCAAAAAAGCAAGAAACACCAGCCAAATTATCGCGGCTGTAAAGTAGCTAAAGAGCTCCAGAAAAGGCGCGGTTTAACATCACAAACCGAGTTTAAGCAAGTAAGGAAAAACAACTTAAGAACGGAAAATAAAGACTTATGAAAAGTCCAAACCGTAGCCGAAAGAACGAAAAATTAAGGTACAAAAGCGCTGTATAAAAGGAATCGCGGCCCGCAAACGTACGCTGAAGCCGCTATACCAGCAAACAATGAAGTTGTTAATACGACGCCTGATCCAGTCCATCAAGTTTTTTCTGCAACGAGACTTGAAAAACAATGCCAAATTAACAAAAGTATGTCTGAAAAAATATGCCAGTTTGAAAATAAACTTCGAGGCACACCAATTCCCGTTTAAATTATGAGAACCTGTATAAAAATAGTAGCATGGAACTCGAATGGCCTTCTGCATCAAATCGAAGAGATAGAAGTATTTGCTGACAAAAACGATATTCATATACAACATACATGTTGTCTGAAAAGCATTTGACGAAAGAATCAGGTAGCGTAACGACCTTGCTTACATTTCATAAGCTGACGATTTATCAGCGTTTCCATGACCTTCGAAAGAATGGACGTAGGTGCAATTGGTCGGTAGGAGGAGGGAGAGGAAAATTCGGCTCTATGCAATAGCTCCTAACGTATTAACTCCTAACAAAAAAAATGAAATAAAACCTAAAATTTTACATACAAAGTTAGTAGTTAATACACATGAAAGAACTCCTAAACGTTAGATTTATTTTCATCGAAGTTAGGACTTATTGCATGTTAAAGTGTTAGGAATTATTTCATCATGAAATAAATCCTAAAATCATGTGAATGAAATAAAACCTAATTAGGAGTTGTTACACTCAATGTTGTTAGGAGTTATTTCATCAATGTTAGGAGTTACTTCATTTTCCTTAAAATCATATTTCTTAAGTTAATTTTTGTTTCTCAAACAGCATTTTTTTTTTTTTATGTAAACCGTTAAACTATAACAACTTGTCGTACCCTAGGAAATCAATTGGTAACTAGTGTTCTTGTTGACAAGTTCATTCGGTCGCGTTAAAAAAAAAACAATGGAATTCGAAATAATTAGTGGAAAGAGGAAGAATAGTCAATTATTATATGTTAAAAGTGAAAAACAATTATATATAAAAAAAACAAAAATTCGCAATAAGCAATATTACGTATGCTATAACCAAAATTGCAAGGCAAAAGTTGAAATTGTAAATAGTGTATGTTCAAAACCAGTGAAATTTGTGGACCATAACCATTCTCCCAATGAGGATCTCTATAAAGAATTAAAAGCTTTAAATTCTATAAAGACAGAGTGTATTGATGTAGGACGTGTCTTAAGCGATGTTAATGCTTTGAGTGGCATTCGCAATACGTTCCAGACGATTTGTTCCAAGTAAGTTCATTGATCTTATTAAACTTTTTTCGGATTTGCACGCTGCATTTTTTAATTGTAGTAACCAAAACGCAACAAAAAACTTGGATTTCCACAAGTTAAAAAGAACATTGCAGAATTTAACAGCAAAAGTTTTTATTACCTCGCCAAAATCTGCCCTTGAGGTTGTTGAAGCTTTCCAAAGGGAACATATTTGGAATAATTTTGGTGTAGCTTTACACAAAGATGAACAGTACAACTTTTTTAAAGCCTGCATTGCGGAAGAAGACTTTTCCTTTTGTATATTTTCGTCACAGAAAATAATAAAATTAATGGAGGAGAATATTCCACGGGCAAACCGTAACTTCCTGGCGGATGGGACATTTTCTGTGGTCCCTATTGGATGTTTTAACCAACTACTTGTTATATATGTTGAATACTTCAATAAGGTAACTTATCCAAACATAAAAATCAACTCTATTATCGGCCGAGGGGGGTCGCGTACGACGCGCCGACGCGGCTCATGGCCATCGCGGCTCCCGGCCGACGCGCCGACGCGGCTCGGCCGGCGCGGCTCGGCCGGCGCGGAGGGCGCGGGAGTCGGCTCGCGGCCGGCGCGGCTCGCGGCCGGCGCGCCGACGCGACTCACGGCCGGCGGGGAGGGCGCGGGAGTCAATTTCAATATAGTGATTTATATATCCACAGGTATTTCCATTCTTGTTTATCCTCTTGGATAAGAAGTCAAAGAAGTGTTACACAACTATGTTCACATACATACATAAAAACATAATAAATTTGACATGTCAAACTATGATGACTGACTATGAGGTAGCGCTTCAGAGTGCCATAAAGGAGAGTTTTAGCGTTGGTCAAATTTACGGTTGCTGGTTCCATTACTGTCAAGCAATAAGGAGAAATATAGCAACCAAATTTAAAGATTTGGCATGCTTTTTGCGAAGATCTAAGCCGGGCTCCCAGGCTTATCATAAATTGCTTTCTTTGCCCTTGTTACCATCCACGCAGATAAGACCGACTTATGAAATATATAGAAATATTTTGCACTTTAGGACTTTTTTCATTTTGTACTGCTAGGAATTGTTTCATTGTGAAAGAACTCCTAAATGTTAGGATTTATTTCATGTTTAGGTTAGAAGATATTTCATCCGGAGTTAGGACTTATTTCATTTTAAAAATTAGGAATTGTTGCGTTTATTGTTAGAATTTGTTCCATTAGGAACTATTTCATTAGGAGTTAATACGTTAGGAGCTATTGCATAGAGCCGGAAAATTCGACCCTTTTGGGATGGGCTGGAAAAATACTGTTTTCCATCTTCTCGGAAAGAGTCCTGAAGAATAGGACAGATAGAAAAGCTTACGCAGTGGTCTTGCCAGCGTTGAAGAACACCTCTTCAGAACGATCGGGGAAATACCATCTGGGCCAGCGTATTTATGTATGTTTAGATCTCGAAGAACTCTTGCCACTGTACGAGTTCGAAAATGGATGGGTGCAATAGAATATTCTACGCGCTAGAGTACAGGGGGAGCTAAAGCACAATCTGGCAGCGTTGAGCCAGCTACAAAATGAGCAAAGAGCAGATTGGCTTTATCCGAAGAGCTGACAGCGACCAAAAGGTTTTACTACCGGTGGGCTTTTTAGTATTTTTTGTAACAACTTTTGGTCGTAGGAGAATTTAACATGATTAATGTGGACATTGCAGTCGTTCGTTTGAACTTTTTCCGATTTTTCTCTGTTGGGTTGGCCTTAAATGACCGAAAACTTACCATTTTTAGCTCTGATAGCTTCTCTACACCTCAAGTCACACCAAGTTTTTTCCTTAGGTTTGATACTCTTTATCCTGTTTGTAATAAAGCGTTTCATACCTAGGTGTATTATATTTGTAATCATATCGGCAGCGGCGTCCACGTCGTTATCGATGAAGTACAACGACCAGTTAAAACTCCTAAAGAAACCGTTGAAAGGTACCCAATTGGCTTTTTCGTATTGTCATTCAGTTCTTTTAGGAGCTTGTTCTTTAACTGTGTGGTTCGAGTACAAGAGGTAAGAAACAAGTCCAGAGTGTTGGCGTTTTGACCACTAATGTCCGGTATCCGTACCGGCTCATTTACAAGCTGGGTCAAATTTTTGACCTCAGCAGAGATCTCGACATACCTTCCTTCGAGTGTTGTCTGTCCAGTCTGTTCCCAAAAAAATGTAGTCAAGCCCTTCGTCCACATCTAAAGAACTTGTTTGATTTGTCCATTAGTACGGGCAAATTTCCCGATTTATGAAAAAGTGCGTATATCACACCTGTATTTAAAGGGGTAGAAGGGGTGAAATTACTTATTATAGACTAATCTAAAAGCTTTCGTGTATTCCAAAACACCCGAAAAATTAATATTTCTATTTCGCAATGTAATCTGTAACGGACAGCATGGGTTTGTACAAAACCGTTCCACTGTCACAAATTTGTTATGATTTCTGAACACTTGTTCAAACTTCTTAGAATATATAATGAAGTCGATTGCATATACACTGACTTCTCTAAAGCTTTTGACCAATTATCCCATGAAATAATCGTATTTAAGCTCAGTGCTTATGGTTTTTTACTGCCTTTTTATTTATTTAATTACAAACATTTGGTCACAGTTATTCAATATTTACATTTTAAGTACAAAACAAATATAAATATTTATATTACATTTTTCTTAATATTTCTTTCTTAATCTTTTGTAAGGTTAAAATCCAGCATATGATTATATATGTATATTGAAAATTGGATTAACTCATATCTTAAGCTAAGGGATTATCGAGTCAAATTTAAGAGGTTCGTTATCAAAGTCTTTCCTTGCTCAGTCGGGTGTTCCCCAAAGAAGTCATTTGGGACCCATATTGTCAAGACTAGCTATTAACGATATTAAATCATATATTGAACATAGAAATATTTTAATATATGCCGATGATATCAAAATTTTTAAATCTGTCAACAACCAGGATGACAGAAATCGTCCCCAAAATGACATCAACATATGACATTTTCAAGAAAGCGCATTTCTTCTAGCTTTGATTATTCTTTATCTGATTATATGCTTTCCAATGTCGATAATTTAAAGGATCTTGGAGTTTATCTTGACCCCAAACTTATCTTTATAGGACTTATCAATTGTGAATAAGTCAAGTTCTATGCTAGGCTTTATAAAGAGGTGGTCCAAAGAATTTGATGACCCCTACGTTACCTAGGCATTGTACAATTGCTTCGTTCCTCTGCATCTTGAGTATGCTTCACCAGTTTGGACTCCGTACTACAACATTCACTAAAATCGAATTGAAGCTTTTACAAATCCCTTTCTCAACGTAGAGTAATAGTGATATGGTTTCTTTACAGCAGCTTGTATCTGGTCATATTGATGCACCTGATTTGTCTTCAATTCACTTCAATTTTCGTGGAGGTGCTCACAGCTTATTTATTTATATTTCAGTCCTTATCATAGGACGAATTATGGTAGAAATGAACCTTTTAGTCGCATGCGTACAACTAATAATTTAAATGTTCACGAAATTGATTTGCATGTTAGTAAGCTGAAACTTAAAAATATTCTGCGTACTCATGTTCTATTGTCTTTATTCATTTCGCGTCCGTTGTGTTTGTGTAAGCTCCTTATACTTATTTGCTTAATACGTACATATATGTATATACTAACACCTGCACTAAGTGAGGGCCTGTGGGTGCACTTTTTGCGCCGGCAAATTTCTTCTCGTGATAGCTGCTTGCATTAAGCACACCACGATACATGATCATTTGAAAACATTTGTATTCCTTCAACATAATGTATCACCCCTTCACTTACTGTCGGCATCATTAAATCCGGCGGATACATTGTACTTCCGACAACAATTTATGTGTTTTCGAAATCAACTGTTTTGCAATTTTTGACAAAAGCAAAGCCCTTGCAAATTGACAACATAATTTTATTATATCAAAATAGATAGTATTGCTTTTTTGTTGGAAGAAATCGGCTAACTAAAGGACAGAACGTGCATATTTAAAAGCATCTGCTGAAGATATCATGGATCTCTCAGATGCGTCGTAAGGCAATAGATTTCTTAGTATCTTTTTATTTTTGTGTAATGAATTTTAATTTCAGTTTTATTTAAAACTTCCGGCTTAATAAATCTTCGTTTAATTACGTGCAGTACTTACTGAAGGGCTTTCCCCATCAAAAAAATGTTAAGAAATTTTTATAACATACCGCGCAGCACAGAAACCAACACAAATCCTTCTATTTTCCCGGGGATCAGAAATGTCACCATTTGCATGGAGAAATTCGATCCCTAATTTTTTAATGATCAAGTGAAATAAATATAATAAACCTTATTATATTTATAAACGTATTTTAAAGAGTGTACAAAGTTATACACGTCTTAAAATGCCTCTAAGCGCAAAAATGTTATTTATAAACCTTATGGGTTTGGAGTGTGTTTTTGTACGGAAATGCAATTTTATTTTTTTTTCTTAACTTAATCGAATTTGTGTTGAATAGATTCTTTTGCAATGTAAAAATTATTTCAAATGTTCCATTCAATTATCAATGAGGATTTTAAAGTGTACTTACAAATGGTGCCTAACATTGATTACCCGGTCGTGTATATTAGAAAGCTGAATTCGAGACAGGTCGATTTTATGTGGCTTAGAAAAAAAAGGTAGATTGCACCGAGAATTCACCGAAAATCCACTTTCAAGTTGAATTCTCTGTGTGTAGTGCATGCTACGTTGCAGTTCCAAACCATACCACTTTTGACAAAAATCTTCAATTGGTACTTTCGTTGAAAGAGTAAAGACCAAACAAAAGGTACCAGAGAGCATACATATGTTCGACTTCCTAAGAGAAATCATTTTTTGTTTCAGATTTTCGCTGATGGGGACATATCTGGCAAAGAACAACTTTCAATTGGTCTTCGATTTTATGATGAAAAGAAACATGTTACCTATTCGTGAAGTTTTTGCAGGTTTCATAGAGTTAAATGCCATGAATGCGGAGACTACTGCCTCTGAAATGGATCAATTTATTGAAGATTCATGATTGGATCCTCTTTAATTCAATCGACAAGGTTATGACGGTTGTTCAACCATGTCGGGGAAAGATAACGGTGTCCAAGCGATTTTAAGAGAAACATATTCTAAATCCTTGTATTTTTATTGTGCAAGTCACAAGTTAAATTTAGTTGTTAATGATCTGAATGACGGTCCAGAAATTCGCAACACAATAGGTACGACCAAGGGATGTCATCAACTTTTACCTTAAATCTTTTACAAGAAGAAAATTTGTTCCAAACATTTCTGCCTATTGCGTATCTCGATGCTTCGAAAAATACAAAAGCGTTATACCCTATCCTAAGTGGTATGGTTTGGAACTGCAACGTAGCATGCACTACACACAGAGAATTCAACTTGAATGTTGATTTTTGGTGAATTCTCGGTGCAATCTACCCTTTTTTTTAAGCCACATAAAATCGACCTGTCTCGACTTCAGCTTTCTCATATACACGACCGGGTAATCATTGTTAGGCACCATTTGTAAGTACACTTTAAAATCCTCATTGATAATTGAATGGAACATTTGAAATAATTTTTACACTGCAAAAGAATCTATTGAACACAAATTCGATCACGTTAAGAAAAAAAAATAAAATTACATTTCCAAAATTATTTTAAAAAAAAAGCCCCCAAAAAGTGGGCGTGGCCAAAAACTTTGAATGGGCGATATATTGAGAAAAATATTGGCTTAATATATTTTTAAACATTTTTTTTCGATTTGTATTAAATTTTCGAAGACAACAGCATTTTAGTGAAAAACGCCCACAAAAAGTAGGTGTGGCAAAAACCTTTATATGACAAATTAATAAAGGTGGGCAGTATCTACTTATCTTGTGAAGGTTGTAGAACTTTATCTCTCTAACTTAAGCCTTAAAACGGTTTTTTCTAAATTGTGGGCGTAGCAGTGGGCGTATTTTGAAAATTTTAACACTTTACCATTTCGGAACCCTAGGGAGTATATGTTCCAAATTTCAGCTTCCTAGCATAACTTTAAAGGCCTCAAAAGTTGATAAGGACGGACGGACGGACATTGCTAAATAGTATTAGATTTTGGTCCTGATCATAAATATATATACTTTAAGGGGTTTGCGACGAATATTAAGGGGTGTTACAAACTATGTGTCAAAATTAATATACCTTTAGGATAGGGTATAAAAACTAAATCGTGTTCTACTCATTACAAGGTTTTAATGTAGAGGCACAATTATAGTACGATCACTAGAATGGTATGAATTTAAGTTCCGATGATCTTCAAAAAATGGACTTCTGTGATGTTTCACAAGAAGTAGGCATTTTTTTCTTAGCAACAAAACTTGCTCTTAATATTGCCTTAGCCTTACCCTGCACGACAAGCTCGGTTGAAAGGACCTTAAGCATGTTAAGAAAAGTAAAATCTTAGCTTCGTCCAACCATGGTTAAAATACGTTTGAATGGTAATTGAATAATATAAATTTTTAATGATAGATAGGTGAGGGAATGTTTCAATTTACAGGTTTATCCATGTTGAGTGCCCACAGCATATCTGTGAAAGAAATGAAGAAGAAATTGTGAAAGAAGTGTTTGGCTTTAATAAAATACACGAACATACCTAATATTAGAAGAAACCTTTATTTATTTTGAAACTGTTTGCATTTATTTTCTCACAATAAATAAAATAGGCGAACAAAAACACTTTAAAGTACATTGAAATTAAAAATTACATTATTAAATAAATATTCAAATTCAATTCAAATTTAGTGAACCTGTTTCAAACTGAACTAAAGGTACGTAAATTTTGCTGAATTCGTTAATGTCAAAAATGAGCATCATAGTTGTATGCTTTGCAACACTGCTTTTTTACTGCATGGCATACGAGGCATTGAAATTTGTAACCTTTTGCCAACGACATTTTGGGCATTTTTTTCTCAACTGTGCTGTTACATTTTTTAATTAATATGTATCATCAAAATAACTTAAATAATACTTTTAAACTTTTTAATAGATAATAATTAAAATAATTTTAAACACATGAATAATAATTGAAACAACACAAATGTCATCGCAAGAGATGACAAAATGACATGACACTGCAGTTTGGAGAAACGTTATAAATTGTATACCTATCACTACACAATTATTGCATTAAGAAACGCTTGACGTTGCAGTAACTGCATTAAGGAATTCAGTCCTTATGTTGGCACATGAATGAGTTTGCCCCCCCCCCCTCCCGTGCCGTGGATCAAAATCCTGCATACGCCTTTGCTCCAATTCGTCCCAGATGGCTAAAACCTGCCGCTTTAACTGACTGCAAACCACAAGAAATGCTTCGACCTACTTCTGCTACGAAAAACGAGTGAACTACAACAAGTACTCATACAGGTTTTATTCTTATAATTGTTTGGCAGATTTATTTGCACTTGAGGGTGCTGCACACTATCAGTATCTGCTTGCTTTTGATCTAGAGGGCGTGGCAAAATAATTGTTATGATTTCTTTACCAATGGAAACCACGGGTGGGAAAATAATTATCCATCTTGCTAAATTCTGTCATTGCGAAAGCAGATACTAAAAATCCAGGACACAAGTACATCTATTCTATTAAATTTTTTTTTTCTGAAGAATGTAAACTAACATGGTGGTACTGGAGGTATATGCTGCATGGATACATTAACATCATATTAGCCTTTTGGTACGACATGCGAATGATTCTATTCCATATAAAGGTGCAGTTGTCCCTCAATAATGTGAACTAATTAAAACAATGCCTTTTTGAATTTTAGTGGCATTCACATTAATGAAACCTTTTTACGGTTAAAGTAAACTAATTTAAATAACTTCCTTATCCATTTATGGCAAAATAAAAAGCAAAACTTACTCAAACAAAGCTTCCACAATGTTATTAGTTCAGAAATTAAATGATAAAGAATGCAGTGGCTTTGCTGGCATCGCGTGGAAAAGATGCTTTCCAACTTTATTATCATACCAGTTGAATTAACATTCAAAAAGGCAGTAAAACCTACAAAATTTCTTTGGTAAAGCAACCGATTGAAGTTCGTGCCATTTATTTCCTCCAAGGTTTTAAAAAGTACTTTCCTAAAATATTCTTCGACTACTGGATATTGCCTCGCATTCACAACAGTACGGTGTGTTCTGTCCTCAGCAGCCTACAGATCTCCTCAGATTTTGCAGATAGATAAGTCCGTAGGGCCGTTGACGCCTAATATTTATTTATTGTGTTCACAGTATCTTTGAAAGTATTTTTTAACAAAAAATAAAAACCATTTTCTAAGCAATGCTTGGTTTTTTTGAGCTGATATGGTTAGGTTAAGTTAGGTTGAAGTGGCAGTCGGAAAGAAGTCCGACTCACTCAAATCTATGTAAGGTCCATTATGCTACCACTCGGATCTGAAGTTCCTACTCGTTAAACCATTTTGAGCTGATTATAAAGCGCCAAGCCTTGTTGAGTGCCTGCCTATCAGACAGTGTCCAGTGATGACACCAATTGTAGCCGAATGTGCGATCTATTGAGGGTAATCAAAATCTTAGAGCGTCTAAAATCCAGCCTTGGCCAAATCTGCTTCGTTTTCAGACAATTAGTACCACCTGTCCATGTGTCCATCTGTGGTTTGTCTTTTCTATTGCATCCAGTTTTAACTGGTATACCTAAGGAGCCTTTTTCAGGCAAGCCTTGATCGGCAATATAGGGCTACTAAAGAGTTAATAGGACAGAGCCCAGATACTTGATAGCCGCCTGACCGCGAATGGCCATGGTAGCAGCTGTCTGTCAGCTGCAATGGAACGGGATGTTCAATGCAGCTGAGGGAGTGGTGCGAGGTGCTCCACTTATGCATAAACAAGCTGATCTTTGGCTCTGCTTAGTTTGTCACGATTAATGGCTTTCCCTAAGGCAGTCCACCAGACAATCGTTCCGTATGTTAGTATCGGGCTTACAACCGAGATATATAGCTAGTGAGTGATTCGTGATTGTAATCGCCACCAGTGCGGTTTGCGCTTACCTTTTGGTTAAGTGAGAGGACACGGGGAGGACAATGTTTTATTTAAAGCCAGAGTGAATTCCCTTACCTTATGATCAAGTTTGTTAATGTGGAACATAAAGGACTAGAGCTCACTGAACGCCTTTGTGAATCTCTGTACATGAGCAATTAGTTCTGCGATAGTTTCTGAAGGTTGATTGGTGGGGAGGGTCATCATTTTTGAATTGAATGTATCGATGGTCTGAAAAAAAATGAACAGACTTTCAATTATTAGTCAATTCAGTGATGAAATCAGAGACGAGAGCAATGTGTAAGACCTCTTGTCGACTTCTGGCTATCAAGGTAGGTTCACTACTTCTGTTGCAAATAATAAGATTGGTGTGTAAAATATAATTACAAAGTAACTCACCTCTATCGTTAATGTCAGAACTGCCCCATACTGAGTGATTAGCGTTGGCATCGCACCCAATTATAAGTCCAGTGTTTCGTTTTCCAGCTTCCTTTACAAGATACTCCAGGGGGTTCCCAGGAGGATCTCCCACGATATCTTGAGCGAGATAGGCCGAAGCCAGCCAGTACGTACCTTTGGCCGTTTCCAGTCTCGCTGTGGTTATATCTCGGTCGCTGAAATGAGGGAGTAAAAGTACATTAAGACCACATTTCACTAGTATACATGATCTAGGGTAACATTTGTCTGATACATACAGTGCGTAATATCCCGGAGTGCTGGAGGTTTATCTGTACAAACTGCAACATCAATTGCTACAATTAGGCAGAGAAACTTCCACAACAGTTTTATTTAGGTGCTGCGATTCTCAAGATGAACAAAGGAGCTCATCCTCACTAAGAACGACCTTGTTTAGGAAGTCTTCGTTCTCCATATCCGACAAAGTGTCAGTGATAGAGGCAGTAGCCCTGGCTGTGGAAACATCGTCATCCATAGTTGAGGATGACCTAAAATGAAGGGGGAAATAAGCAAATTTCAGCTCCTTTGCTTAAATTTAAAGGCCTAAAAAATGCGTACGGACGGACGGGCGACCTTATTATAAATATATATACTTACAAACTATGTGTCGAAATAATGAAACCCTAGGATAGGGCATAAATGTAGAGAAATGTTTAAAAGAGAGTGTAATTAAATTGACTACAATTCAGATTTTAATTATTTAAATAATTCAATATGTTATAATATATATATATGTAAATATAAGGTATGTAGATATTGTTTAATTGGTACAGTTTACGGCTTACGGCAGAGAAATGAAAGAAGAATTCCTAATCTTCGCTTTCGGTATTTATAGCCAAAAATGTTGAGGTTTGGAAAAAGCTAAACAACCGTGCAAGCGTTTGACGTACAAAATTATATAATGTTACGTTGAATAATGTACGTCATCACATGATGCCTCAAGAGTTGCTCCTTGCTATACGCAATCTGCCTCGCCGACAATAATTCAACGCATAGCACACTACATCACAGCTCAACGATAAAACATATCACAGAGATAGAAAAAGGACCATTAATGCATTTTTCCAGTTTTCAATTCCAGTTCTCTTTTCAATATGCTTACTTGTTTTTATAAAGATATGAATTAGGTATTCGACTACTGCAGTATAAACTGCAGATAATTTAAAATTGTATGGCTGAATTATAAAAAAATCGTCCTATATATTTAAATGGAGTCCAGGCCGGTCAAAATGACTCTAAGAATCCGTGAAGGTAACAGTGGCGTTCATGTTGGTGGAATGAGGATTTTTCTTTGTCTCTGACGGGATTTCCAGTTGTCGTCCAATAGTTTGTGTATTTAAAAATGGATATATTTAATTAGTTATTATAATAGTGGGTTGTTCTTTTGGAGTGGGTAATTGTTTGGGTGTAAGTTGTTGGTTAGGATTTTGAAAGTATATTAGCTGATTTTCTTCTTTTGGGAGGCTGAAATTTGGACCACATATTCCCTAGGGCTCCGAAATAGTTAAGTGTCTATTTAAAAACAAAAACATTTTAAAGCTAAAGTTATAGAGAAAGACTGTTATAGTTATAGAGGCACTGCCCTCCTTTATAATTTTGTCATATAAAGTTTTTTCCCACGCCTTTTTTTTGTGGGCGTTTTTTTTTTACTATAATGCTGTTTTCTTCGAAAATTTTCATAGAAATCGGAAAAAAATGTTTAACAAGATATTTAGCCAATATTTTTTCCAATATATCGCCTATACAAAGTTTTTGGCCACGACCTCTCTTTGGGGGCGTTTTCTCAATATATTATTTTATTTTTAAATTTAATAGAATTAAATAAAGTGCTATCCATCATCTTCTAATACTTTTTCACACGCACTGTTTGCCCTACGCGGGCAACGCCTTTCCTTATATTTTTAATTATATTTCCTTCTCTAACGCTCTCTCTGGTTCTCTAAAGAACCAGATTGCAAATATTTTGGATATGTTACTCCAGCAGTTGGAAAAGCTAAATCCATCGAAAGGGCAATCGTTAATTTTATTGTAACAGAAGATATAAATTTGTATCATTTAATGGCTATAGGATGTGATGGAACTAACGTTGGACAATTTGGTGGTATAATAAGACTATTAGAAAAAAGGTTGAACAGACCTTCACAGTGGCTAATTTGCCTGTTCCATGCAATTCCATGAATTGCCATTTCGGCACTTATTTTCTGTTCTTGATGGTTCTACTTCTGGTCCAAGAACATTTACTGGTGATATCGGAAATTGATATTGGAAAATTGTGAAAAGAAAACTGTTGCAAGATTTCGAAGTATTCCAGGTCAAATACCACTGATAGATACGAAAGACCTTAGTTCTGACCAACTGTATTTATACAAAATACTATCGGTCGTTATATCTGGTGAATGTCCTGAGGACTTAGCTAACAAATCGCCTGGGAAAATGTCTCATGCAAGGGCTCACGCGTGCTAACCGCACTCTTCGTCTTTATATTGCTACATTAGCTCCTTGTGATAAACTTGTTTGTTTGGCAACTTATATTGCTTACGCTCCAACATGGTTCAACATTAAAAGCCACCCAAGCTGCAAAGATGAAGGACGACATTTATGGCAATTAATATCGAGGTGTCGTTATTTAACAACAGAATTCTATTCGAGGTTCCAGTCGTAAACATGGATGCAAAAGTTTATTACGAACTTATTAGCTGGAATGCTCAAGTTCATGTTACAGATCCGCCAATACTGAGGCAAAACTCTCTAACGAAGAACTTAAAGCTCTCATTGCTCGAGGAGAGGACAACAAAATAACTTTTCTGCGTTTACATTCCCATACTCAACCAGTTGAGAGGTCAGTAAAAACTGTCACTGAAGCCGCAGGGAGTCAGTGTACAAAATCAGAGCGTGAAGGTCTCATAAAAGCCCAATTTTGGCTCGTTAACTTATGCTGAAATTTGACAGTTTAGGATTTTCGTATAAAATAAAATACATAGTTCAGAACAACAAAAAACCTTCTTGCTAATGTTTATAACTTTATTATTTAATGAAATTTTATAAGTATATATAAAGTTTGATAAATTAAATGTTTCCATGAATAAAAAATAAATATGTAATTACAAAAGTTTTCAGAAGTAAGAATTTTATTAAATTTTTTAGATTTCAAGGCCAATCCGGAGGCAGAAGGTAAGTTTCGATTTTTATAAAACCTTTGAAATTAGTTACTAAGGGCATATTACGAATTTTAATTGCTATTAGAAGTCAAAAGAAATATATTTTTTTCCTCCATACTAAAGTGACGCAACCTAATGGCTAAGTAATTTTTCAATTTAATCATTATTTATTTCCTCTTCAGATAAACTTTCAAGCAACTTGATGTTTTCAAATAATGAAAAATACGAACAAATATAATCAAAACGAAAAATATTATAAATATTAGTTGTACTATGGCGAATTTTTTTAATATCCGTAATGACTTCTGTAAGTCCTTAAAGTAATATAAAAGAAGAAATTATTACTTTTATAGAGCCAGTGAACAAAGATCTTAAGGAAAGTAAATAACTTCTCTAAAGTGCGCCAAATCGTTTTCCATAAGATCGCTTACAGTTGTTATGGAAATAAGAAAATAGCTTTCCTTGGCCCTTATGGAAACTAAATTGTAACTTGGGATACCTTCACAACACTGCTCACACTTATGCATTTTCATACCCTATCCTAAGGTTATATTTTATTTGACACATAGTTTGTTACACCTCGTAATATTAGTATTTGCCACGCCTACTTTTTGAGTGCGTTTTTTAACAATGTATTGTTTTCATCGAAAATTTCTATAGAAAACGAAAAAAAAGGATATTTAGCCAATATTTTTTCCAATATATCACCCATACACATTTTTTGGCCACGCCGACTTTTTGGTGGCGTTTTTTTATTTTAGTTTTATAGAAAATGCTGTCATTCATGTTTTTAACGTTTTTTTATTGGGGCGTATAGAGATGTGGATAGGGTGTCATACTGTTCGCCCCAAGCGAATATTTATAATATATAAATAGAAACTTAAATATATTTTTTCTCTGTGTCATACTATCAAGTCTTCAATAAATAAAGTAGTGAATAGTTCTATTAAAATTGATGCAAAATTTGCCGTATATTACCCAGCAAAATATTCTAAGTTCAAACCACAAACCACCACCTTTGTGAAGAATTTACTAAGAAGAATTGTAGTAGATACATACGCACATCAATTCAAAAATTAATCTCTCTACTTCAAAAAGATATTCACCAAATTCGGTGAGTTTAGATACCCGCTCCGCTCCGCTAAAAGCTAACACACATTTATTAATGAAAATAACAAGTTAACAGATGTGTGCTAACTCATCGTTGTTCACTGTTTATTAAAACAGGAATCAATTCATTCCATATGCTAGTTATACTGAAAACAAATTTTTTATGTAGGAATCACTTATTAGTTCATAGAAAGACCACGTTTGACTTATTAAAGTTTTTGTATTGCTTAACATATGATTTTGCAACTTAGAAGGAAGGAAAAAAACTAAAAAAACAAATCAGGAAAGTCTACAGTCCCCTTGGGACGAACAGTATAATACCCTATCCATATCCCTATAAGCCGCTGTTAAGAAAAAAAGCATTAAGGACATGATGAATTCCATGAAATTTATAAGAAAAAATATATAATTTGAAAGAAAGCCTCCAAAACGTGGGGCGTGGCCAAAAACTTTGTATGATATATTGGAAAAAATATTAACTAAATATCTTGTTATACAT
The DNA here is from genome assembly GCA_963576555.1 of Ferdinandea cuprea. Taxonomy (NCBI): domain Eukaryota; kingdom Metazoa; phylum Arthropoda; class Insecta; order Diptera; family Syrphidae; genus Ferdinandea; species Ferdinandea cuprea. Next base: position 54,529,562 of record OY754960.1, read on the forward strand.
TTTTTTTCGGGTTCTATAAAAATTTTCGAAGAAAACAGCATTTTAGTGAAACAAAAAGTAGGCGCGGCCAAAAACTTTATATGACAAACTGATGAAGGAGGGCAGTGCCTACTTTTCTTGTACGGGTTTTAACACTTTATCTCTCTAACTTAAGCTTTGCAACGGTTTTTTTATAATTTGTGGTGGGTATCAACAAAATCTTAACAATTAACCATTTTCGAACTCAAGGGAATAATTGGTCCAATTTTCAGCTTCCTAGCTTGAATTTAATGGCCTAAAAAATGCATACGGACTGACGGAGGGATGGACATTACTCAATGGTCATAGGTTTTGGCCCTGATCATATATATATATACTTTTATGGATCGACGACGAATATTACGTGGGGTTACAAACTATGTGCCAAAATTAATATACCTTCAGGATAGGGTATAAAGAACAAATTCGAGAAAAGAAATATAGTAATCTTAAAGGGCGTTGTTCAATTATTAATTCCGAAATTATTGCGGCTAACGTTAAACAATTTATAGCGGAAATCATGTTCCCAAGCACTAATATTAAGGTAGACAACTTTAATTTCAGATCTCCTCTGTATCTGCAGATATCTGTATCCAATAATCTGAGCATCTTTGAGTTTTAGATTAGGTTAAACATAGGTGAGGTGAAACAAAATTACCACACAATACTATGCAGCAAAACGGGCCCATCGCGATCCCTGGAGAATCAGCTGAATTCACAATTCAAAAGGCAGAGAAACCTAAAACATTTCGCTGCTAAAGCAACCAATTTCCCTGCAAAAACCTGAGAAGCCCACAATGTCCATGCCATCATTTTCCTTTGAGTTTTCGAAGAAGTATTTCCCTAAAAATTTTCTTCAAAAATGCGCTATTGCCTCACATTCACACAGTATATGTGTTATCACCTCAGTAGCATACAGATCTGGATTGCCTGGGAGTAGCTCACAGGAGTAGCAAAACACGAAACTACTGCTCTTCTAGATTCCGAAATAAGTGAATCCACTTTTGCCGGCAAGTTTTTTGAACTATAGATCAAGCGGTGTTAGAAGGGTATACTGGCCGTTCTCTAAGCCACCGCAAATTTTTCGTATATTTTTTTTTTTTTTGTTATTACTTTTCACCATAGTGTGTCATATGTTAATATCCGCCTTACCATCATTGTAATATATAGTCAGTACACCATATCAGGTTCTAAGCCGCAAACTTTCCCACCGATCTTTTGCGGATAAAAAGAGAGTTAGATGCATATTTTATTTTGTCTGCTAAATTAAGATTCCAATTCAGTTTCTTGTTAAGAATTACACCTAAATACTTCGCACTGTCCGAAAGGGACAATTACACTCCATTGAGTTTTGGGAGCTTACATTGCGGTAACTTGTTGAAAGAACCAGTTCCATTTTGGAAGGTTTTGTATTGAGAATACAGCTTTTTGCCCAGTTGATAATTGTCTTGAGAACGACCTCCATAACCTCACTTAAGTTATTTTAATATTTCCGTTCACTATTATGACCACGTCATCTGCATATGCCGTGGAACTTATTCCATTATTCTAAGCTTTTTACGGATTCATAATCAGCACCCACAGTAGTGGTGATGTGACTCCAACCTGGGAAGTTCCTCTCGTTACAGGCATTATGACTGTTTCAATGGAACAGTTTATTTTGCTCCCTGCAAGCATGTTGCAAACCCAATTTGTAATGCACTGTTCAATTTTGGCGTCTACTAGAGCGCTTTTAATGGCGAATGCCATCGGGACTTGGAGATTTGTACTGCTTAAAGGACTGAATTACCCACCATATTTTTTCCCTATTTATGAGAGCACCTATTTCCTCTTCGGAGAGAGAGATTAATGTTCTCTATATGCCGTAGTAAGCTAGAGTCATCTGATAATGTGGATCCAGGGAAGTGGGTTTCCACCAATGCTATCAGCACTTCTTGGGTACATTCAGCGCAGGTTCCATCAAGTTTCCCTAGGTTAATTCTCTCTTTTTTAGAGAGCAAATTGCGTAGCCTTTTTAACTTCGTAGCTACTTGAAATGTTTTTTTACATTCATACTACTCATTCCATGTCCTGTCACTTCTAAGAAGCTCTGCCCTATCGTATAGTTTTAAACCTCCAGTCTTTCCCGGGCGCCATGGTTAGTGCTTTACTAACACTATATTTTCGGTTCACAAATTGTTGTAACCCTTAAGGGCTTAATATAATTTTAAACATATACAATTTTGCCATTCATACATTCAGGTATAACTTTCCATAAAAAAGAGATTTTAAGAATTTATTGATCGTCATGAAAAATTTTGAAATTTGATTATGTTATAAACAGGATTAAATGTGAAACGTTTATGTGATACCTGAATTAAGTAAAAACAATAAGTAGTTACTCTGTTAATGTGATATCTAAAATAAATAATTCCGATTCTCCTAAACATTTTTTTCGTAGAACAACCCATTAAGGTTCATTTCATTGACTCAGATGAATATATTGAAATCCATTAGCTAACTAAATACTTAAGGTCATATCGCTACCCATATGTTTATAAGGATGATATCCAAAAGCAGATTTCTGAAAAGCTTCGACATGGCGTTATTAGGCCACGCTTTTCCCGTTGGTCATTTCCAATTTGGATAATCCCAAGGAAGAAGAATATTAATGGAAAAAATTGCGGCTAGTGATTGACTACCAAAAGTATCCTTTTTGCGTAAATTAGTGACTTCTGGTGGAGTGTCGGCACTTTCCAATTCCTAGTAAAAAAAATAAATCGTTCCTTGGGCTTCTCGGATACTATCGGAAATTTATTCAGGATTTCACTAAACTGACAACATCCATGACCATGAGTACCTTCAGATAATAACACCATTAGCGTCAATGCACAATATATAAAGTGATTTAAAAATATGTTCAATACTTCTATGTAATGATCCTATTTTTTAGTACCCTATTTTCAATCTTACTACTAATGCTAGTAATGTGGCATTAGGTGCATTATAGTCCCAAGGAACAAGGTGCAAGTCGCACATTATCTAAAACTGAAAAAAGCTACAGTAAATCTAGCAGTAGTTTTGGAACCAAATAGTTCCGACCATATCTTTTTGGTAGAAGACTCCAAATAGTCACCGATCACAAACCTCTAACTTAGCTTTTTCCTTAAAAGAACTTAACTTTAAACTTATCCGTTGGTTTGTTGGAAAAATTCAGTTTGAAGAATTCTACGTTTATATTACAAATAAGAAAGGCAGAAGTCAAACGGTGATGCTCTATCTAGAAACGAAATAAATAATAATGATATAGGACACGCAGAAGAGTTAGAATTAGCATCAATCCAAAACGCCTGGGATGAGTAATACATTCTGCAATAGAAAACTTGGGCAATGGAATTTCGATTTCAGAGCGCCCCTAGCCAAATTATATAAGTCCAATAACATTCACAAAATATAAGCCATAGACAAACTATTCAATTGAAGAGGAGAAAACTAAAAATAATAGAACACGAGCAAATTGTTAATGAAGCTGTTGTTCTTAATGGGCCTAACTAATCACCAGAATAAATAAAATCTATAGATTATCTCATATGCGCTTACTAATAACAAAATCCAAAACATCATGTTTTACATTTTTCTCTGTATTTACTTTAAATTATTACATTTTTATACTCTATCCTAAGGGTATATTATTATGCGTCATAGACCCGTAAAAGTAAGTATGTATATATTTGTGATTAGGAAAAAAACCTAAGACTACTTAGCAATGTCCGTCCATCCGTATCAACTTTTGAGGCCCTTAAATTTATGCTAGGAAGCTGAAATTTGAAACATATACTCAGCAGGGTCCCGAAATGGTAAAGTCCCGGGTACGCTGCTTCCAGTTATCCAGACCAAGCGCTCTGGAATCCGCGATGGCTTGGTCTTTGAAACGGAGGTTCGGTCTTCCTTTTCGTCTCGAAGAAGCTTTATTGTCCATTCGCTCGATGTGGCCGACTCAATGTAGTCGGCGTGTTTTAATTTTTTGGACTAAATTCACATCTTGGTACAGTTCGAAGAGCTCGCGCTTGTATCTTCTCCTCCACACGCCCTCCTCGCACACATGGCCATAAATTCTTCGAAGGATTTTTCTCTTAAAAGAGTTAAGTATCTGTTCTCACTTTTTGCTTATCGTCCAGCACTCACCACCAACTGGCAGGATTAGAGTTTTGTATAGCTTACACTTCGTCCTTCGAGTTAGGAGTTTTGAACCCATTTGCTTTGCCCAACCGAAGTAGCAACAGTTTCCTAGGGTAATTTTCATTGAATCTCCACTAAGGTGTCGTTTGCGGAGTTAATGTTAACCCCGAGGTGGGTAAACTCCCTAACCAACTGGAAGTTTCTGCTTTCAACAGTTACGTTTTATCCTAGCATGGTCTTGTCTTTAACTTCAAGGCCAAATAAGCGAGCCTGTCTTTCAATTACCATAAAAGCCTCTATCACGGCACGTTGGGAGTGGCCGATGATGTCGATATCGTCAGCATACCCCAGTAACTGTACAGATCTGTTAAAGATAGTGCCTTCCATATTTACACCTGCCCTGTGCATTCTCTTTTCCGGAATAAGGTTGAACAAGTCACATAATAGCTCTTGCCATGATCCGGCATATATTTGGAATAGTTCAGATGAGCTGCTGCCAAATTGCACATTGCACCGCATATTCTCCAGCGTCACACGGCACAATAGGATCAGTTTTGGCGCGATCTCAAATTCGGCCATCGCCACGTAGAGCTCCTGACGATAAATGCTATCATATTCGGCTTTAAAGTCGATGAAGATATGGTGTGTCTCGACTTCAAACTCGTTGGTCTTTTCCAGGATTTGCCTTAATGTGAAGATTTGGTCTACGGTTGATCTGCCGGGCCGGAAGCCACACTGGTACTTGCCGATTAGTTAGCTGCAAAAACGGCTTGAGTCGTTCACACAGTACGTTGGAAAGGATCTTGTATGCGACATTAAGTAAGAATATGTCTCGATAGTTCTTGCAAGACATACGATCCCCTTTCTTGTAGATGGGGTATATGGAGCTGATAGTCCAGTCATCGGCATGGTTTCTTACACCAATACTTGGCTGATTATTTGATGCATGCACGTTACAAAAGCATCACCACCATGTCTAAACAGTTCCGCTGGCAGGCCATCAGAACCAGCAGACTTGTTGTCGCCTGCGCCTGTATATGTGCACGTTCTGTCACCATTTTCCAGTTTACTCACTCATCATCATACCACGGGCTCTTTTTCTCTGATGGATGGTAGCTTACGATGGTGTATGTATGTGTGCACGTTGAGGATGTTAGATACGTCTCTTCATCGATTAGCACATGGTCGATGCTGTTTGACCATCTGAGGAGCGCCAGGTTGCTTTGTGGATCCTTAGCCTTGGAAACCTAGTGCTACTTGTCACCGCAAAGTCGATTAGTCGGAAGCCGGTGTCTGTTATAATGTCGTGGAGGCTGCGCTTTCCAACTAATCCGCCAAAGATGTTTTCCTTACCGATTTTTGCGTTAAAGTCCCCGAGTACGGTTTTGACGTCGTACTCCGGACAGGTTCCCTACGCACCATCCAAGAGGTCGTACGACTCCTCCTTGATTAGGTCTTCAGCGGTTTTTCAAAGAAACCTTATATGGTATAGCTACTAATTTAACAAGACTGAGAGAAAATCTTAGGGACTATGTAGTTATAGGTAGCTTTCGCTTTCATAAATAAAAAATTGCGATCCCTTGCCGTGCAACTACGCAAACGTTTCGAAGCAATTGCGCTTTCATTTTGATCAGAAATATCTTTTTTGTCTTCTCTTAGTCTTCTTTTGTTATTTCACATGTTCTGCCAGTCAACGTTTTTATCCAATGGGATGTCTTCCTTGTTGAAGAACCGTTCTTTTAAAGATTAGTTTGCGTTGGTGTTTTCTTAAACTCACAAGTCAGACTCAAATTTTTAAAGTACTCGGACGTATGAATCGATGTTTTCATCGAAAAAGTTTATTTTCTTGTGTTCTTGCAAAATATCTGTATAATTCCAGACATAATTTTTCAAAAATATTTTTACTTCGTTTTTTTCTAACCAGCTTTTACTAATAAAAGTATATATTTTTTCCTGAAAATGCATTGAATAAAATAACGGTAAAGAAGGGTGCCATTACCTTTGAAGAAGATTAATTCACAAAAAAATAATTTTATTATAAGTGAATATGATTTTATAATATAATAGATGTCATCGAAATTGAACATCTTCCCAAAATTTACGCTAGTGACAGAAAGTGGCCTGAATCTAAGAAAATCGATATTCATGTGTGAATGGAAAGACTAAACTAGCCTAACAGCAGCAAACATTTGGTTTAAAACTTTAAAGCTTTGGTTTAATACTTTAAACAAGAGCCCCTTTTATCCGGATAATTAAAAAAAAGGTTATCCGGATTCTTAATGAATCTGGATTTGAATCCGTATATTTGTAATTATATTAATTTTTAAGTTATTCGGATTTTTGAATACGCGGATATCCGGTTCTTAGCTAAAAGGCCCTGCACGTCTTTTTTGCAGTTTCAATTACATCTAGGTTAAAAATCGTTTTAATTAAAAGTACCTATGTGATTTTAAGGACATTTTAGTTAAATGGTCTTTTTTGAGCCTCCAAAGGATATTTTTCAAAATTCCAATGACCTCAGGATAAAATGTCATAGCAAAATCAAATAGTCACGAGATTCTAAGGACATTTTTCGAAGATATCTCTTTTAAGGCTCTAAGGATTTTTTTTAAGGTTCCAAGCACCTCCGGATATAAAATCATAGCAACATCAAATAGTCACAAGATTCTAAGGACAGTTTTCAAAATATTATTTTTTTAAGGTTCCACGGACCTTTTTTTTCAAGGTTCCAAGGACCTATCCGAATAATAAATCGTAGCAACAAAAAAGTAATCATGTGAATCTAGGGACATTTTCCGAAAATATCGTTTTTAAACTTGAAAAAGGTCTTTGGAATATGTCTTGAAAAAGAGATTGGTGATAAATTCATTTAAATAACTTCTTACGTTTTGAAAAATTAAATTTTCTCAAAAACGGCACCTACAATTTTTATGTAATTTCGCACACTAGACCCATTTCGTATAATTGTTCAAAATACAAAAAATGATTAGAGCCGTTTATGAAAAAAAAAAACAATTTAATTTAAATTTAAGAAAATCGTTATATGAAAAAAATGTATTTCAAATATAGAAGTATGCAAATTTGTTCGACTTAAAAGTATAAAAAATTCAGTAAAATTTTTTGGAGTTAGTTTCGTTAGTTTTTGAGATATTGGTGGTTTTATAAATTACCGTTATTCGAGTTTTTTCCCAAAAACTGAGTATGCAGTATTTTTGGTCCCATCTCAAGTATCCGTAATACAAAAAAAGACCATAATCCTTCATTTTCATGGGAATAAATGATTTTCACAACAAAAATTGTATGGCAGGTACCGTTATTTCAAACGATAAAGCAAAAAATGAAAAGGTGCCCAAAAAAAACCTTATATACGAACTTTGAAGCAAATCCATGAACCGTTTCGCCACTTTTCGAAGGAGAGAGAGAGAGAGAGAGTTTTAGAACCAATTTATGAAACACCATTGGTATCTCTATTTCTCTATGCCTTCTCTTCCCTAATGTGTTTAATGTGTTTCTCCATTATACTGCACTGTGTTTCTTCATTATAGGGGAATTCAAATTACCCTTCAGGGAGCGTAAATTATAAAATAAATAGATACATATGTGTACGAAAAATTAGTTTTAACTTAAATTACATTCCTACAATGATAGACTTCACCTATACACTTTCTTGGATTGTGTGTATAGACAAATTATTGAAGTAGTAAATTCAAATTTAAATGTAGATAACTTAAAATAAAAGTACTTCAAGATTGCAAAGTCCACCATAAATAAAGCATGGCAGCAATTGTGAAACTGACAAGTAAAGTTCATCTGACCGTGTGGCCTAATAGATAAGGCGCCGGACTTCCCAATAGGCGAGTAACATCTCATTTGTTCGTGTCGACAGATGATCTCTTGGAGATCTTTGACTTCGGCCTGGTTAGAGGGGCTTTTCTACAAGTTGATCAAGCTTGGAATGCACAAACCCTTGCTATATGTAATTTATAACATGCTTATGGAAAAAAAGTTCGTGGTCAAATGTGGCAACGTAACTTCGAGCAGAGTCTATAACATTAAAAACGGTTTACAACAGGGTGCGGTGAATTCTCCGATTCTGTTTAATATTTACACAAGTGATCTGGTACGTTCACTCAGACATGTTATAGCTTATGCCGATGATTTTATCGCATACAGATCAGGTCCTAAGATTGAGGTCAGCGTCCTGCAGCGTGACTTTAAGCACATTAAGGGATATTGCGACGACAATGCGTGGAAACAATCCCGTTTAGAACCCCATTAGCTAATGCCACTAGGGATACCAGAAAAAACTGGAAAACATTGGCCATTTTTGGACAAAATGGGCAGGCATTAGCGGTAAAAAACGTGGTTAGATATCTTGGAATCTTGCTTGACCAGTATCTATATTTTAACAAACATGTAGATGCTTGTCCTACTGGAGCCAAGAAGGCCTTTGCTCTGACAAGGAGACTGTTTCATAGCAGTCAACTTGCTTCTAGGGTTAAGGTCATATGCTACGTGGCCCTGATAAGGCCCATCATTGCTTATGACTGTCTATTGTGGTTTAATATAGCGCCATCTTATATGGAAAGGATTCGGGTTTTCGAGAGACAATGTATTAGGTCATGTCTCAGGTTGTTTCGAACACCTGAATCTGACTACATAAAATATTATCCCAACACGGCACTATACGATGGGGCTCAATTGAATAGGATTGACAATTTCCTAATTAAGGTAACTCGTAGGCACGTTACAAGGGCGATGACCAACGAAAATAGTCTGATCTTTGAGGCTTACTATCCCAATGAAATGCACATGGAGAGAGCGCTCCGTTCTGGCTTTGTTCCGCCAGAGGCGTATCCCCATTTAGATATGAAAGGGCTAGTACAGACGAGGGATGATATCCCGGTAATGTACCACCGCTACCGCAGAGCGGCTCATCCATGACGGGGACATCGCTAATGCTCCCGAGCTCCTTCGGTTTACGGGAGTACGGGAAGTTGATGACATGTCCTTCCAGACCGGTGTGTTGCCTTTAGGAAGCTTCTCTTAGTTTTAATTTAGTTTTTTAAGATATTTAGATTAGCTAGGGTGTTTCTGGGAGAAACCGGTTCGTCAGCTTGGTGTACTGTTTCTGAGAGTTGATTGATGCTTTCCGGCATTGGTAAACTTAAGGTCACGCATGTTTCTGTGTTGGTGACAATTGGGCTCCCATAATGCAATTGGGTTGGTGACCCCTCGGTAAATAAGCAACGAGTGCTTACCACCCTGATTATATTTATTATACTTGTTAATATTGTTAGTTAAGTAGAATAAGTAGTCTTAAATTTTCGTGTAAATTTTTCCTTTCTGTTTCTTACAATTAGATGTAAGTTTAGTTTTAGTTTCATATAAAATAAAAATTATATAGTGAAGTTTTTTAAATACTTTTCTTAACAACACAAAAAAAAAATGATAATTTAATTGAAAAATATTTATAGTTTATAGGTCGAAAAGCAATTAATATTAATAATATGTTTAAGTTTAGAGCGTCCGCCTGAGGACCAGTAAGCTAGTTGTAAGAAACCAATAATTTTAATTTAGATTTAATCATTTTTGTCTAGTTTGTAAGTTTTATTGAAAAAAAAAATAAAAATGAATCTCAAATTAAATTAAATAGGCGTCGGACTTCGAATCCGAAGATTCCAGGTTCGAGTCCTGTCACGGTCGTAGGCCAATTTTTTGTTTTTTTGTTTTTTAGTGTTGTCTTTGTGAAATTTAACCGGATGTTAAGATATGTTCACAATTGCATTAAATTAGTTTTAGCGACGAATAAAATATTGTATTCATTTCTTATGTTTATAACCTTGAATCTTAAATAGAACGCACGAAATATTATTTGTATTTTCATACCCTATTCTAAGGGTATATATTAATTTTGACACGTAGTTTGTGACGCCCCTTAATATTCGTTGTAGACCCATAAAAGTATATATATTTATCATCAGTACCAAATCCTAAGACTATTAAGCAATGTCCGTTTGTCCGGCGATCCGTCCGTGAGTCCATACGCAATTTTTAGGCCTTTAAATGAAGTTACAATTTGGACCACATATATGTGTTATGTGTAAAAATTTGTTGAATACGCCCACTGCTACGCCCACAATTTAGAAAAAAATTGTTTTAAAACTAAAGTTAGAGAGATAGAGTGTTACAACCTGCCTACATATCTTGTGAAGGTTGTAACACTCTATCTCTCTAACTTTAGCTTTCAAACTGTTTTTTGCTTTGTAAATGGAAATGGAATGTTTAGTTGTAAATAGTATTCGACTTAAAATGTTTCTCAAAAATGATAAGTATCGACATCTACTATGACTTATATACTGGCCAAAGATTGGTAACAAACTTTGAATGCTAATATATTGTTTTTAAAATATTATAGTTTTGTCAATGAGTATCTACAGAGGTTGTTATTTTATTGAGATCCAGACAGAAACCAAGCGGTTCGATACCCTCTGGCTTTGTATTGTATTATTTTGTTGCCACAAGCGAATTATAGTGAACATCCTCCAGACCCGATTATTACGTCTCAGTAAGCAAAGATAAAAAGCACGTGGCAGTAATCGTAAATTACACCCTTTGCGATATGTGTGACCCAAGTTGACACTCGAACAAGTCCAATTATTTAGCGGTGTAGTTATTTTGACTTTATTGAATCAGCAGAGGAAGTGATTTAAGGGTATGTTCGACGGAAGTAGCATTACACAATCAAATCTTGATTATTCAGAGCAAATTATAAATCTTTTGTTATAGTAAAAGAAGAGTATAAGTTGTACAGAGCATACAAAATTATTTTGGGGTAATAGTATTATATAAAAAGATATACATAAGTACTTTGAAAGACTCGTAAAAGTAAATAAAAATCTAAGTAAATAGAGCAAATTATCACTTCTTTTATGTTGAAACATTTCAATTTTCGATAATCCGCAATAATCATCATTAATACTATTACCGCCTTATTAATAATGCCGATTTAACTGATTGATAACTCTAACACACTGTTAACTCATTAGCTAAACTCAATTTTTTTTTAATAATCTTTTTTTAGGATTTATCCGCTGCGTAAAATCTGTCAAAAACTAACTCAATAATGTAGGTGAAATCATTTTGCTCGACTGAAAAATAAAATTGTTTTCTGCAAATTATTGTTAATTTAGGTGTTGCATAAGAAATAAGTATAAAAAACATAAGAAAATTCTGTATAATTGTTAATTTATCCATTCCAATAACAAATTGGTTTTTCCTTAAGTAATCAAACAAATGTCTTATGCCTTTATAAACTTTTTTAATAATATAAACATGTTTGAAGATGATATTTTATGTACATCACGCCAAAGAAAAGGGTGTAGAGCAAGAATAAATCCTTTTACAAATTTGGAAAATGCTGAATTAAATAAAAAAACATAAGGAAAGGCTATAGTCCGCTTGGGGCGAACAGTATGATACCCTATCCTTATCCCTATGTACCCCAAAGAAAAAATGCATTAGGAAGATGATGGATAGCATTTTATTTCATTTTATGAAATTTATAGAAAAAAAAATATTTTTTTTAAATAACGCCTCCAAAAAGAAGGCATGGCCAAAAAATTTTATAAAACTTTATATGACAAATTTATAAAGGTGGCAGTACCTACATATCTTGTGAAGCTTGTACAACTTTATCTCTCTAACTTAAGCCTTAAAACGGTTTTTTTGTAAATTGTAGGCGTGGCAGTGGGCGTATTTTGAAAATGTTAACACTTTACCATTTCGGTACCCTAGGGAGTATATATGTTCCAAATTTCAGCTTCCTAGCATAACTTTAAAGGCCTCAAAAGTTGATACGGACGGACATTGCTAAATAGTCTGAGATTTTGGTCCTGATCATAAATATATATACTTTTAGGGGTCTGCGACGAATATTAAGGGGTGTTACACACTATGTGTCAAAATTAAAATACCCTTAGGATAGGGTATAAATACAGGTTCTCAAAACCAAATATGTTGGAACTAATTGCCCTAGTAAGGGAAGACATTGATGGGAATAAAAAAGGCGGACACATTCCTGTGGATGTACATGTGATGGCTGCTATTAGATACTGGGATCGTAATTATTAATTATTATTTTCTATAATTATATATTATTTTAGAAATTTGTAAATTTGTTGTTTCGATATGTCAGATGTCAGCCGTAATGTAATAGATTTTAGTACGATTTATGTCAGTGATGACATTTCCCAGCTAATTTTTCAGGAAAACAGTCAGTTAGTTATTGTATGAAGTTTATGCATCCAAAATTGTTAAATTGCTTTTGTAAAATCTTTTCAGAAACCTTAGATAAAAAAATAAGTATGGAGATCGGTCTGAACTTGTCTAACATTGGGATAGTTGAAGTTCATAAATTCCCTGTACTCGACAGTACAAACCGAGGACAAAGTATTAAAGTCAAACGGAAGATGAATGATATCATGTCTAAAGAAAGCTGGTGCCGATAACTGGTAATAGAACAGAACTTTTGTTATAGGACTGACTAGGAACTAATACAGCAAAGAAGAAGATTGCTCAGAGATATTAGTAGGAGTACAAATGTTGACAGGGAATAGGATAAGTTAACCCATTTCTATAGCTAGAGAGTTATCGGACATAGATCAAGGAAAGTTTAAGTAGCTGAAAATTTTAAACATCACATTTAAACAAACGCTATTATCGAGAAAAATATAGATAGTAAGCACAACAATATTTTTAGAAAAAGGAGGAAAGATATAATAAGATAATTGAGAAAATTTAAATAGAAAATATAAGAAAAACTAAAAATTATAAAGATAAAGGTAAAGTAACATAATTGAGAAAATTTAAATAAAAAATATAGGAAAAACTATAAATTATGAAGATTTTTAAAAAATATTCCTACCACCTTTAGGTAGGCGTTAGACTATACCCGAGGTAGGCATGCCTGTTGTAAGAGCCGACTAAAATCAACCCTTTATATACCCAGTTTAAGTGTGTACAAACTTTGTAAAAGACAAAACAGAAAGATTTAATACCCAAGGTGGCAGCCCAGTTTTACTGGAAAATCGGCACTCATCGGAGGCAGGCTGCAGGGATTCTGGGGAGAGTCATTTATTGCAATTTATTGACCCTCTTAGAAATAGTAAAAGGGATCCTAGATCACCGCCAATGAAATCTGTGAAAAAATCAAACCCTAAAAGTAGTCCTACGGGCCCCGAGATTCAAAGAAATGTATAAGCTTCGAGGAGGAAGATAATGATCAACTCAATGAATTCAAATATATGAATTAATTCATTGACTTTAAAGAAAGACTTCAAATTGAAAAATCGAATCACCATTCATTTTGAAGTCAGCCAGGTACGTACACTACATTTTTAATATTTCATATGTGTGTGCATACCTACGAGTAAGGTATTTCATCATAAATTACTTCAAATGAATTCAAACACTTCAAAAGCCTTCAAAGAATTCAAAGACTTCAAATGCTTCAAAGACTTCAAAAGGCTTCAAAGAATTCAAAGACTTCAACTGCTTCAAAGACTTCAAAAACTTCAAAGGCTTCAATGCAAAAGACTTCAACATAGTTTAAAAGTAGAGTGAAATCTTAAATGAATGCACTCATATGGTTGAATTCTATTGAATAGTAATTCTTTGACTTCAAATGAATGGTGATTGCATTTTTCAATCTGAAGTCCTTAATTGAAGTCAATGAATTAAATCATTTTTACCATAATTCAAAAGAATGAAATATGAAAATGAATGCAATCTTTTACAACTCTGATAAGCAGCTGCAAAACAGACGTGATGTTTTACAGAAAAGATCTTTACCCGTCGCTTAAATAACTGAACGACGGGAAAAGGGCAATGTCCAGGCCCAAACAACATAAAGAAAGACCTCTTAATACAAAGTCCTCGAATTCTCGACCAAAGGCTAAAGAATTGTCAAAACAGTCGCGAGAAAAAAAAAATAGTCGTCGTCAACTACTCGACAACAGACATATGCCGAGGCCGCGTTGAAAGCGAATCAACAAAATGAAATAACACCTGATCCAGTCACTCAAGTTTTCTCTGTGATTCTTTTAAACGCATGTTTGAAAAGTTAGACGAGCTCGAACAGAAATTTCGAGGAACTCATCATTTAACTTAAATATGATAGACGCAACCAAATTAAAAACATAAGGAAAGGCTACAGTCCGCTTGGAACGAACAGTATGACACCCTATCCCTATCCCTATATGCCCCAAATAAAACCTTAAGAAGATGATAGATAGTATTTTATTTCATTCTATAAAATTTAGAAAAAAAAAACATTTTTTAAAAAACCGCAACCAAAAAGTGGGCATGGGCAAAAACTTTTTATGGGCGATATATTGGAAAAAATATTGGCTAAATATCTTGTTAACCATTTTTTTTCGGTTTCTATGAAAATTATCGAAGAAAACAGCATTTTAGTGAAAAACGCCCACAAAAAGTAGGCGTGGCAAAAAACTTTATATGACAAACTTATAAAGGAGGGCAGTGCCTACATATCTTGTGAAGGTTATAACCCTCTATCTGTCCATCTGTAGCTTTAAATCGGTTTTTTCTAAATTGTGGGCGTGGCAGTGAGCGTATTCAAAAAAATTTTACACTTAACCATTTCGGAGCCCTAGGGAGTATGTGGTCCAAATTTCAGCTTTCCAGCTTGAATTTAAAAGCCTAAAAATTGCGTACGGACGGACGGACATTGCTAAATAGTCTTAGGATTTGGTCCTGATCATAAATATATATACTTTTATGGGTCTACGACGAATATTAAGGGGTGTTACAAACTATGTGTCAAAATTAATATACCCTTAGGATAGGGTATAAAAACTAAGATGGAATGCGAACGGGCTTTTGCAAAATATGGACGATTAGAGGTATTCATTTGTACAAACGATATTCACATATGCTTAATTTGTGAAACGCATCTGACGAAGGAATTAAGAACAAAAATAAAAGCTTATAGCGCTTATGCATATCACATGCATATCACTCTTCGAAAAGGGCAAGATGCGGAGCGTCTTTTTATAAACAAAGACACCATAGAACATTCACTTAGTACAAAAATTGAGGTTGATAATATGCAACTAATTACGGTTCGCGAGAAAAAGAAGCGAAAAACTTATGATATTGCGTCTATTTATATCCCTCCAAGGGAAAAGCTAGTGAAAAATGATTTTAGAAGTATCTTTGACTCATATGGTAAAATTTCGTTAGACATAGGTGGCGATTTTAATGCAAAACACACCTTCTGGGGTTCTAGATGTATTTCATTAAAAAGGTGGATTCCTATACGTAGGAATTAGGGGCAGATTTTTTTTCGACAGATATACCAACACATACCAACTTTTAGATTTTTATATCGCAAAGGGTGTGTTTGACACCTTTGTTAAAGTTGAGGAAAGTTTCGATCTCTCCTCTGACCACTCGCCAGTGATTCTGACTATTAGCGGCTGCCTACAGGAAAAATGACGGACTACCCAGACTAACTAGTTTAAAAACTAACTGGGACTCTTTAAGAAAAGACTGCGCAAATAAAATCGATCTTATTGTATCTTTTCAAATATGAACTTGAAGAAGAAGTCGATAAATTGAACGGAGTGCTACAAAACTCTGCCTGGTTTAATACTCTTTACAAAGTATAAAGTATAAAAGAGGAAAGAAAAGCTCGTAAAAATGGGCAAAAATCTCGCGCTCCGCAGCATAAAACGATATTAAATAATCTATGTAGTACTCTAAGGAAAACGATTCAGGACTTTAAAAACCGCGAAGTCACTGCGGATAAGAGTTCGAACTACTATTCCGGAAAGCTATGAAAACCTTTTAAAACCCAAAAAAGTAAGCGCCTCCTATCAGAAAAGATAATGGCGAATGGGCGAAAGGAGACAAGAAAAAGCTCTTTGATGGGCAAGAGCATTTAGAAGAAACATTTAAGCGTAAGAGCTAATTGAAGACACGCTCTTAGCCGGGATACCAGATAATTTTAAAATAAAAACTGTATCGCTGGCTGAATCGCGGTGTGAAATACAAAAATTGAAATTAAACAAGGCTCCTGGATACGATTTGATTGCGGGGCAGGTCCTTATAGAGTTGCCGAGGAAAGCTCTAATCATGCTCGTTTACCTAATCAATGCTTCGTTTAGACTACTGTACATTCCACGACAATGGAAGGTAGCTGAAGTGATTATGGTTCCAAAGCCCGGAAAGCCGGATTTTGCTTTTACCAATAAAATCAAAGGTATTCGAAAATTTTGTACTGAAGCGATTGCAGTCAACTATCGAAGAGCGCCGATTAATAACTTACCACCAATTCGGTTTTAGAATCAAGCACTCAACAATCGACCAGGTTAACATAAATTATTAAATCTAAACTACTAGATAGGAAATAGCAAAGTTGTAGTATAAAGTAATTTGAAGGGAGGTGTTTTTAGTGTGTAAGAATCTCATACCATTATGAGCACCCGCGGTCGGTCCTCATAGTGTCTTATGGAAGATTCTCCACCTACCCTCGGAAAAAAAATTAATGTTCAAGCTGGCAGTACTTTCGAGATCCTCAACAGCGCTGCCACTTTGCTACGATCGTAGCAAAACTGCTACGCGATTACCCAAATTTCAAGTTTGCTACGCACTCTCCCTAAATACGCCAAACTCGCTACGCTTTTTCGAAGAGCAACCAGAATCTTAGAATTTTTAAAACTCAAATAATCACAAATCAAAAAAATAAAAAAAAATAAACGATCGTATGTATTTTCAAACTATTCACCTCACTTCCACTTCATTAACTTATTTTCCTCTTTTACCGTTCCCTATACATAAGCAGTATACATTTCTGCCGATGGATTCGAATTTGTGTAGAATTGCACTGGAATTCAATGGAAGTGGAATACCTTGGTGCGCAATAAAGATTAGGTATGTAGTTCATCTATATGCACGCACATCGTTGTACACTTTCCTGCTGTCAGAATTTTTTTTCTTTCCGACGCAGATTTTGTTTTGCTTGTAGTCCTGATTAAAGCTTGTAAACAATACTTCCAAGGTTCAGTCATTTTGTAGATATTCTGGCCGTCATGCATAGGTATGAAATGATTTAATCAAAGCCCAATTCCATTCTTAAATAGGCTGATTCAATTACCGGCTTATAGATTCATTACAAAGAGGCCTAAGCTGTCACAGTCTTTTAATAAACAAAGGGAAGCACGATGAAGAGCCAGAATGAACAAGTTTAAATGTAAGTTGTGTTCGTTTAATTTACATAATGAATGTATGCTTTTAGAAGTGGCATACCATTCGAAGAAACCCCCGAAAAGTAATACTCCCTATTCCAGGAGCTTCAAGACGGAATGGAAACTAAAGTTTGATTGGCTCGATGTAAAAGACGGGAATGCATTGTGCATAGTGTGCCTAAGGTCGTTAACAAATTCCACATCTCATTTGAGTCATCACAATCAACGGCGTAAAAAAACTAAATCTATAAAAGTTGTATTATTGCAAAATTCGGAGCATCAAGAGCAAAGTGAATCAAATAGAGCAAACGATTGCGATGTTTTTTTTTCATGCATCATCTACCATTGGCAGTGATGGACCACTTTATTCCTCTGCTGAAGGTTTGCTTCCCGAAATGTGATACGATCAAATTAATTCGCTGAGGCAAAACTAAGGCTTTGTAAATTATCAAGGATATTTTGGCGAAAAGAGGAAGACAACATGTTATCAACAACCTTAACAGCAACAGCATTTCTTTATTTTGGGCCTTAGTATTTATTAGTGGCAAGATATTTCGACAACGCCACAAAGTCTGTTAAAGACAGTTTCGTATGCTTAATAGAGTTAATTAAGATAGATGCAGTGACCATAACCAAATCTATTGTAGACTTTTTGGAACAGTGCGAAATACCACTAAAGAATTACATAGGTCTTGCGACGGATCTTTACAATGTTTTTGCTCACAGTGCTCACTAAGAGGAAAGTGATCTTAAGGAATTCCAAATGTTTTGTAATGAAAAGCCACACCAAATTTTCCGTCCTTGCCAAACACGTTGGCTTTCCTTGCAAAGTGTTGTAGACAGAATATTGGAGCACTGGAAATCACTTGCTCTCTCTTTAGTTTCCGGGTTTTTCGAAGACAATTCAGAGAAATGCCAAAAAATGAATTCGGAGTCAAGATTGTACTTTCTTTTCCTTTCTTACATTTAATTTATAAACAAAATGAATATAGAATTATAAAGCTCAGAGGTAAGGATTCATGTACCTACTATAAAAAAAGATAGTGGCCATTTATAAAGACTGAAAATATTATAAAACAAAGCTATATTGAAAATTTAGATTTCGAAGAAGGTGCTTTTTAACCTTTGAATAATGTATATGCAGGAATTGAATTCAAAGAACATGTTCAGTCTAATGATGTTATTACACTATTATTTTCGCGAACAAACTACTTCTATTAATTTTCTTTTAGTTGGCGGAACAAACGAATTAAAAAAGAAACAAACAAAATTTGCGGCCGCAACCGCCCGTAAGGAAAGTCGAATTGAAGTGTCAACAAGATCGCGAAAATGTAATGGCAGCACACAGGGATGCTGCTTTCCTGGCTGCTCAGCTAGGGTCGGGTTCAGTAGGTGATTGATTATACCTAAGAGCTTAGGTGAAAATAAACGAAATGGATTGAAGTTGTATTGGGTTTAGAAAATTTGTGAGGAATGCCTTTTTTTTGTACTTGAGAATTGAATTGAATTGAGTTAAAATTCCTGATATTTCTAGTGAACAATGGGCGCCACACAATTTTTCTTTGGGGAAATTGTGAAACCAAGGAGGAAAAAGAAAACCGATAGAGACAAAAAACTGGAAAAAAAATCTGAAAGAAAAAAATTTAGAACAGTCGACCCGATGACAGAATCTGAAGCAGAGGAAAAAAAAGACCTTTCTTCTTTGTTTTAACCACGTTATAAATGCCCCGTTGGGGCACGGCAGAATTGATTGACCGTTGTAAGAACGGTTTTCTGTTCTATTTATGACAAGATATATGGAAAAGAAATATAAATGCCGCTTGAATTAGCCCAGGATCCTGCTATCCCGAAAGTTGAAAACCTTCAATTAACTAGGGGTCGCGTGTCCTTTTTTAATTCCAGGGATTTTGCGGGACGCAAGCCTACCGAGATCTATTTTCTTTTACTTTAAAATCCTAGCTACATACAAGAAACTCTACTTATCTTTTTTGCTGGTTTTCCTGTCCTACCCACTTGTCCCTTGGGTTTTGGTCCGCCTGACTTATATCTTCCTCCTCGAGATGTGATCTTCCCTTTTACTTTATTGCTCTCGCTTCTTCCCTCCTCGATGCCTCCTTTCTTTCTTTTTTTTTGAATATATATATATATATATATTATTCCGCTTTAAACCTTTTTTTTTTGTTAATGTCGCACAAAATAATTATGTCTATACAGGCTAGTCAACCAAGAAGTGGTTTCAAACAAAATATGCCTTTGTCCATTCGACCGGCCGGGTTTTTTTTTCCTCTTTTTACACACACATACTCAGGCATTGCAGGGGAGGCAGAACCAACTATAGCTCCACATGACGATTAAGCTTATGTGCTCAAATTGTCAGCCGTAATCTGCTCCCCTACACTCACTCATACATGGGTGATAGGATAACAGTTCCAACTCGATAATTCAGCTGTCGCTCTGAGATTATCAACTGTCACCTACACCCCTCACATTCACGCATTTAGCTGGGTCATATCATTTTCAGCTACTCAAGTGTGCTGACATGATCCCGCTAATGTTCTCTCATTTTCCAATCTTCGGATTCGCCCATTGTTGGAAGTGACCAATCAATGATGACCCTCCGGCCGACCCTGGACTTACCTCAATGTTTTACCCGTCTGACGGTTCGCGAAAAAGAAAAAAAAGGAAACAATCGGGAATGGACAATTCTCCATTTAACTAAAAGTTTTTGCCCCGTGTTTGGGGCAAAATTAACAAAGTCCCCACACGTTACCACCACTGAAGATCACACCTGGAGGGGCAGGATTACGAAAACCCCTAGGACCAGGCACCAAGCAACTAGTAGGAGGGCCAGTCAACCCACCAGAGGAGGCAAGTAAATTCATTTTTCCTATCATGTTACTTTTCCCTAGCTATCTCGGTGGACTTCCGCGCAGAATTGGGGGGAGTAAGGGATGAATAGATCCTGCGCTATTCCTTACAGTGTATTATTAAGTCACTGGTTTCACATTGAGCTCCGTATCTATAGAAGTTGCGTTCCTTTTGCCCTGGTGTTATTTGTACATCTTCGGCTTCCGAGTTTTGATAAGTTTTCGTTTGACTCGGTATACATCGTGTTAGTGTTGTCGGCTTCCGCTTCGGTCTTCGTACCACCTGTTTAAGGTTGGTGATTCGTGTTCTGGTGTGAGTACCGTGGTGAAGCGTGGTTATACATTTATAAAGTTGTTCGGTGTTATGAGGTGCGTATATGTGGCCGTCCGCCCGCAATCCTCTGCTGCTCCTCCGGTGCTCCCCATGGTGGAGTTGGACAAAAGGGATCGTCGCCCCTTCCCTTATCGAACGTGACTCCCTACCGTGTTGGGGGTAGTTCTGGTGCAATTGTCGTCGGAGCTTTTCTTTTACTCTGGGCCGTCCACCCGTGCTCCCTAATTACTGGTATGTGCCTCTCGGGTCTTCTTAATTAGGTAACGGTGTTTTATTTATGACTCGAGACGTCCGCCCACACCCGTTACTGTTATTGTGGAGTGTTTTGTTTTACACTCTACCATTTAGAACGTCCGTCCTCATTTTGTAACTTGCCTTGGGTGGCATTTGGTCGTTGCGGACGGTAGGGAGTAGACTGTCCGTCTATCCCGGTTACGCCCTGTTCCACCTGTAGTGGTTGATGCCCCAAGGTTCTAATGAAGTGGGCCATTGGCTGATGAGACCATGGCTGCCCTTCCACTTCTTAAGAACTTGAGCGCGCGGACCAAAAGAGAGAGAGGGAAAAAGGTCGGGGGAAGAGAGGACCGAAGGGTGCTTCTTGTCGCAGTAAATTTTACCGCGACAAACCCCACCCTCACCGCCAAGGAAATGTGCTTGGTTTGCGGTAAAACCCAAGCCATTTCCAAAGGTTATGGTATACGAAACAACGAAGGATAGACTTTTCATCGAGGGCCAATCGCCCGACTAGAACTCAAGTGAAAAAAGGATAATCAGCAAAAATGTTAACTAAAGCTACGTTACTAGGGACTTTAGCTAGTCGTCGGCGGTACTGTGGTAGGGATTAAGGTCCTTCACATGCCATGTACCGCGGTCTCCACCGTTGTCGTCGGTAAGAGTATATGTCCACGGGGAAACGCGTTTTTTGATCTTAAATGGTCCGATAAATTTCGGAGCAAGTTTTGCGGAATAAAAATTCACGGCTTCCGATAGCGCGAAGTTTCTACGCCATACAATCTCGTTTGGGAGATATTGGACATCTCTCCGCCGGAGATTGTAAGCTTTTGCGGACCTCCTGGCTGCCGACGCTAACTTCCTACCTATATCTAATCTCAGCTCCTGAAATCTTTCGTCTATCCCCGACCTATCACTAATCCCAATTTGACTCCCATCACGACCTAAGCTCCGACTGCCTGCATCCCCTCTACTACCAAGAGTGGCTGCCCCTTCGTCGTCGCCGCTTCCCAGTTTGTTATGTGATCACTTGCGGTCAGAACCGGAACCCGCCCGCTTGTCATCATTTGTCTCCCGAAGTTAGCGTAGTATGGCGAAATGCCTAAAACGTCATGATTGGCCGTACGTATTGCACACGCGACCTTCGGTAGTTGGGAGTCCCAACACCTGTGATTTTCCGACACATATACTCTTAGCGTTGTTTTTATAATTTGGTTGATGCGCTCTGCAGGATTAGCCTGCGGATGGTAGTGCGCTGTGCATACGCCTGGCAAAGCGCTTTCAATTCCTTACTTCGGAATTGTGGGCCGTTGTCACACACGACCACCGACGGAACGCCAAATAATAGGAAGACGTTGTCTTCCAGCTCCCTACAGACTGCTTTTGCGGTAGCAGATCTCAACGCGAACTATAAGGGGAATTTAGTAAAATAGTCTACAACCGTGAGAATATAAATGAACCCCCTACTGGACTTGGGAAGTGGGCCTACCAGATCTACGCAAATCATTTCCCAATGCCTTGAAATCCCTACTCTCTCCCTCATAAGACCAGCTGGTCTCTCGTTCACCGGTTTCACTTGTTGACAAATTTTGCAGCTCCTAACGTATTTGGTAATATCCCCCTTCATTTTAGGCCCATAATATTTGGTTGCTATTCGAGCAAAAGTTTTCCTAACCCCCATATGCCCGGCCAAAGGCGCGTCGTGGAATTCCCTTAAAATATCTAATCTACCTACTTTGCCAACGGCTAGTTTCCATTCGGAATTATCCCCATGAATTACTATGTGATTCGCTTTCACGAACTTAAAAAGACGACCGTTATCGACTCTGAAAGTTGGGTAAGCCAAAGGGTTCAACTTTACTGCCGCAATCATCTTCGCCACCCAAGGGTCCAAATCCGCTTCTGAGACCCTGTCTATAACCGGGACTCCCCGCGACAACATATCAGGCACGACATGTTCTTTCCCCTTACGGTGTACTATTACGAAATCAAATTGCTGCAGCCTCACTGCCGAGCGCGCTAGCCTACCCGACGGGTCCTTAAGGTTGCTTAGCCATACAAGTGAGTAATGGTCCGTAACGACCGTAAATCTTCCTCCTTCTACGTATGGACGCAACTTTTCGATTGCCCAAAGCACTGCCAAACATTCTTTCTCTGTCGTCGAATAGTTTCGTTCACACCTATTCAACGACCTGCTGAGGTAGCAAATTACCTTCTCCCCATCTTCGAATTTCTGTGATAATACGGCTCCAATCCCGAAGTCTGACGCGTCCGTTTGCACCACAAAAGGGCGCTGAAAATCTGGACAAGTCAATATTGGTGCCGTTATCAGGCATTCCTTTGCCTTCCTAAAGCTTTCTTCGCATTCATTTGACCATACAAATCTTTTACTTTTTTTTAACAAGTCAGTTATGGGTCTAACTAAGTTCGCGAAATTTGGTACAAAACGCCTGTACCAGGAAACAGTTCCCACGAAACTCCTAACTTCCTTAACGTTTTTCGGAGCAGGAAACCTAACCATACTATCTACTTTCTCTGGATCGACGTGAAGTCCGTTCCTGTCAACGACATAACAACAAAAATTGCACTTCTCCCTACTGACTTTCAACCCTGCTTCACACAAACGCTTAAAAACCTCTTCGAGTATCTCGAGATGTTGTTCGAACGAATTGGTGACTATGATTATATCATCGAGATACACGAACACGTGAGGCTCGAGGTCGGCACCAAGAACGCTGTCGATAAACCTCTGCCACGTGGCAGGTGCGTTGTGTAAACCGAAAGGCATTCGTTTGAATTGGAATAAGCCTCTATTCGGCATCGTAAAGGCGGTCAGTGGTCGCGATCCTTCCTCCATC
The DNA here is from genome assembly GCA_963576555.1 of Ferdinandea cuprea. Lineage (NCBI taxonomy): Eukaryota > Metazoa > Arthropoda > Insecta > Diptera > Syrphidae > Ferdinandea > Ferdinandea cuprea. The sequence goes on from OY754960.1 coordinate 54,553,299, forward strand.
GGGATCTGCCAGTAGGCGGACTTAATTTCCAATGAAGTCAGAAACTTCGCATCCCGTAGCTTATCTAGGGTCGTCGATATATAAGGGAGGGGGTAAGCATCCCTTAACGTAACTTTATTGAGTTTCCTATAGTCGACGCAGAACCTAAAAGAGCCATCCTTCTTTTTAATTAGAACTATCGGGGATGCCCACGGACTGTTCGATTTCTCGATAACTCCCGCGTCGAGCATCTCCTTTAGTTCCGTATCGATGTGTCCCTGCATAGCCGGAGAGACCGGATAATAACGCTGCTTAATAGGTTCGGCCGACGTCCTAATCTTATGCTCCACCAATTGTGTACATCCTAGGCCCTCTGGCATGTCCTGAAAAATTTTGTTGATCAAAATCTCCAACAGGTTGCACTCGGCTTCGTCCAAGTCGGACTTTTCCCTAATTGCGGTGATTGAACCAACCATCGGTTGATTCGAGAAATTCCACACCCCCGACCGTAAGTCCGGGACGATTCCCGTCAGTGCCCAAAAATCTGCACCTAAGATCACGGAGTGTGGAAGTGTCGGTATAACCAAACACTCTAAAAAGACAGATGCACTCTGTACCACAATTGGTAGAGAAACAGCCCCTAAAACCTCTATTCCCGCCCCGTCCGCTAAGGCCACCGACTTTATGACTCCCTTGTTTAATACAAGGCCTAATACCTTCAAGACGTCCCAAGCATTCCTACATATAATTGTGCGTGAAGCACCAGAATCAAAAAGCCCTGAAAAATGAATCCCGTAAATGCTAATCCCTATGTATGGTCTCCTATCATCCCCGTTTGCCTCCAAAGTGAAACCTAAATGAACCTGAGAATTATTCAGCTGGTCGCCAGCAGGCGACCTAATTAGTTCCGACGGTGCTCCTGTCCTGCTGATCCAGGAGTCCGCTGGGCGTTTCCCGCGCAACGTCGGCAATCCCTCTTCGAAATCCCCACAGTACCACACCCAAAGCAACGCCTAGGAGCGGAACACCTGTTAGCAAAATGGCCCTCATTACCACAGTTGAAACAACGCATTTACTGACGCTGTTGATTGTCTTGAGTGACAACCGAAACCCTTGGTTCTTAGGTGCTGATATATGCCAAATCTGGCTCCAGCAAATGTCTGCTGCGACTTGTTGGGGGTGGATCAAATGTTTCGACATTTGCCCGCACTGTCTCCAATCTTCTACCCAGCACCACTAAATCATTGACACATCTAGGATCCAGCAAGCCAAGTTGCGCCTGATAAAACGGTGCTAGGTTTCTTTGCAGAATTGAGAACTTTCTCATCTCCGAAATCGGTTCTGAAAGTCTCCCAAACATGTTCTGCATCGTAGCAACATAAACCCCTATCGACTCTTCCTTCCCTTGGGGGCGTCGCCTGATCTCTTCTAAAAGAAGGTCATCGTAATTTGGTGGGAGAAACTCTAATTTTAGCTCCCTCACCAATTGTTGCCATGAAGAGACCGACCTCCTAATCGCCCTAAACCAGAGAAGCGCCTTCCCGTCGAAAAGTTCAACCGCCGATATAAATAGTTGGGAAATCGTAACACCCCTTGCTTCCCGAAGTTCGTCAACCCTTTCCAAAAAGGCATTGACGGAAGCACCACATCGCTCCCCTGAACATTTTAAATTCCACTTCGATAAGTTCTCGAAACGTTCGGAAGAGACAGGTTGTTCGCTTGTGAAACGTTGTTCACTTGCGAAACGTTGTTCACTTCGCCCACCAACGTTTGCAAAGGAATCCATTTCCCTAGCAAAGGTGGAGGTCGTTGGTTGCGAAGGGTCCCGGGTCATCTCTTCTAGAGGCGCGGTTTCTGCCTGAGGTCGCGGTTTAGGTTTGCCGCCCCCCTCGAAGTCGTCTTCAACTTCCTCTTCATCCCCTCTGAGCCTGATGTAAGCTTACCTAAGGCGGTTATTATTTCAAATCTTAGGTCCAGCTTCTCTGTCACTTCTTTACTACCCTCTGGTACCGCCCGATCTATACGGCCCATTGCCCATTCTATTTTCGTTTGAACCTTCAAAAATTCCTTAGACTGCGGGTCTCTTGGGGGTTCTTTCAGCAGAGCATATATATCCTCAAGCTTTGCTTTGACAGCATCCCGATCCTGGTCGAATGTAAACGGGTAATTTTGTTCTAGCCCTCCCATTGAACCACGACGCTCCAACATTCGTGCAGCTCTCAGAGACTTCCTCATCACCTATACGGTACCTGTAGGAAGTATCCGAGCCTGGACTTCATATGCCAACTCGTCGGCCGATACTCTATTTATTTCCATTATTTTTACCCTTGATAACAACAACCGAATAAAGTAAATTAAGTTTTAACTAAATTTTCACGATACGAAGTTTCAACAGACCCCAGGGTTTTCAACCACAACCACGAACGAACCACGAGAAGGATTTATTTACTTCTAAACAACAAAACGGGAAGAATACTCTATAATATGTTATATATATGGCATACACTAGTAGGTTACCCATGAGTAGAAAAACAATGAATAAAAATGCGGAACCAAAGTAGAAGAAAAGCGTTTGCCAATGCAGCGAACGAATTATTTTTCAAAACAGGAATATACTTACTACCGAAACCAGGGCCAAGAAAAATTTAAATTTGCGAAATGAGGCTTCCACACGAACAACGAAAGATCAAAACTCAAGGATATTTCTTTTGGAGAAGAAAAAAAAACCACGGAAATTCCTAATAAAACAAAACTCGTAAGAATGTGCGTAATGTATGTAGACTATATAATAGATATGGAAATCAATTAATAAGACCACATTAAAATTTTTGCGAGCGAAAGAAAATGTTAAAATGAATTCACTGTTGTACACTTAAAATCCCCAGTACATATGTGTTCTTCGAAAATTAAAAAAAAATTGTTGGCTTTGACAACACTCTTTATATATACAAATATATTTTTTTTGCATAATATTATTAAAAAAATACAATGATCAAGATATAACCATATATGTCTTCGAAACGGAAAATTCGCGGAACTCAGAATTATAAAGAATGTAACTAAAATCCATATCTTAAATAATATCTGTGTACCACTGTGTGTCTATATACATATAACTATTATTTTACCTTCAAATATGTGAATTATTAGTTCGCAAAAGAAAAAAAACTAAATTCAAAACTAAAACACGCGAAAATATGTTTGCGACTCAGAAATTTAAATAAATATCAAGCAGAAAATAATTCCACCTACTTGTTGATTGTCGACCTTACGACAATCTACCACTTCCTATCTCCCTTGCTCCAGTTGGTTTATTGTGCGCTGAATAATTCCCAAACTACCGCACACTTTTTATCGGTCTGCAGCCACTCTTATCTGCTTTAAATCTTTTTAATTTACCTTGAGAAGAAAAGAAAAAACTTGGGAAAAGTAAAAAGAATTTGGAATAGAATTCAACAACACTTCCCTAAGCACAGAAACAATAACGCACACGAATTTATCCACTCCACTATATTTTCCTTTTTAGAGAGCCCCACGATGGGCGCCAATTATTACACTATTATTTTCGCGAACAAACTACTTTTATTAATTTTCTTTTAGTTGGCGGAACAAATGAATTAAAAAAGAAACAAACAAAATTTGAAGTGTCAACAAGATCGCGAAAATGTAATGGCAGCACACAGGGATGCTGCTTTCCTGGCTGCTCAGCTAGGGTCGGGTTCAGTAGGTGATTATACCTAAGTGCTTAGGTGAAAATAAACGAAATGGATTGAAGTTGTATTGGGTTTAGAAAATTTGTGAGGAATGTCTTTTTTTTTGTACTTGAGATAAAATTCCTGATATTTCTAGTGAACTATGGGCGCCACACAATTTTTCTTTGGGGAAATTGTGAAACCTAGGAGGAAAAAGAAAACCGATAGAGAAAAAAAACTGGAAAAAAAAAAATCTGAAAGGAAAAAATTTAGAATAGTCGACCCGATGACAGAATCTGAAGCAGAGGAAAAAAAAGACCTTTTTTCTTTGTTTTAACCACGTTATAAATGCCCCGTTGGGGCACGGCAGAATTTATTGACCGTTGTAAGAACGGTTTTCTGTTCTATTTATGACAAGATATATGGAAAAGAAATATAAATGCCGTTTGAAATAGCCCAGGATCCTGCTATCCCGAAAGTTGAAAATCTTCAATTAACTAGGGGTCGCGTGTCCTTTTTTAATTCCAGGGATTTTGCGGGGCGCAAGCCTACCGAGATCTATTTTCTTTCACTTTAAAATCCTAGCTACATACAAGAAACTCTACTTATCTTTTTTTCTGATTTTCCTGTCCTTGGGTTTTGGTCCGCCTGACTTATATCTTCCTCCTCGAGATGTGATCTTCCCTTTTACTTTATTGCTCTCACTTCTTCCCTCCTCGATGCTTCCTTTCTTTCTTTTTTTTGAATATATATATATATATATTATTCCGCTTTAAACCTTTTTTTTTTGTTAATGTCGCACAAAATAATTATGTCTATACTTTAGGCTAGTCAATCAAGAAGTGGTTTCCAACAAAATATGCCTTTGTCCATTCGGCCGGCCGGGTATTTTTTTCCCTCTTTTTACACACACATACTCAGGCATTGCAGGGGAGGCAGAACCAACTACAGCTCCACATGACGATTAAGCTTATGTGCTCAAATTGTCAGCCGTAATCTGCTCCCCTAGACTCACTCATACATGGGTGATAGGATAACAGTTCCAACTCGATAATTCAGCTGTCGCTCTGAGATTATCAACTGTCACCTACACCCCTCACATTCACGCATTTAGCTGGGTCATATCATTTTCAGCTACTCAAGTGTGCTGACATGATCCCGGTAATGTTCTCTCATTTTCCAATCTTCGGATTCGCCCATTGTTGGAAGTGACCAATCAATGATGACCCTCCGGCCGACCCTGGACTTACCTCAATGTTTTACCCGTCTGACAGTTCGCGAAAAAGAAAAAAAAAGAAAACAATCGAGAATGGACAATTCTCCATTTAACTAAAAGTTTTTGCCCCGTGTTTGGGGCAAAATTAACAAAGTCCCCACACGTTACCACCACTGAAGATCACACCTGAAGGGGCAGGATTACGAAAATCCCTAGGACCAGGCACCAAGCAACTAGTAGGAGGGCCAGTCAACCCACCAGAGGAGGCAAGTAAATTCATTTTTCCTATCATGTTACTTTTCCCTAGCTATCTCGGTGGACTTCCGCGCAGAATTGGGGAAGTAAGGGATGAATAGATCCTGCGCTATTCCTTACAGTGTATTATTAAGTCACTGGTTTCACATTGGGCTCCGTATCTGTAGAAGTTGCGTTCCTTTTGCCCTGGTGTTATTTGTACATCTTCGGCTTCCGAGTTTTGATAAGTTTTCGTTTGACTCGGTTACTTCGTGTTAGTGTTGTCGGCTTCCGCTTCGGTTGGTTGGTGATTCGTGTTCTGGTGTGAGTACCGTGGTGAAGCGTGGTTATACATTTATAAAGTTGTTCGGTGTTATGAGGTGCGTATATGTGGCCGTCCGCCCGCAATCCTCTGCTGCTCCTCCGGTGCTCACCATGGTGAAGTAACCTCAAACACTACAGCACTCGTTAAAGAAAATATTGTTCAATTTTATCTAGAGCGGTGTCGTCAAATTCGAAAATGAATTTAAAGAAAAAAACATCTAGATCTTCTCCATAGCAGCTCAGCTGCTGAAAGAGTTTTCTCAGATTTAAACCAGATTAAAAACAAAAAGACAAATTCAATTAAAATCGAAACAGTAGATAAAATAATGGCTGCAAACTGGACATTTCCAAAGGAAACGAAATACGGGTGTCAAACCTTTAATTGTTTCCAATTATTAAATAAAATATAATATTTAAGATTTTTTTTAAAAAAAGACTAAAAGGATTGCCTGAAATTGTATGTGATATGAAATATACTTTTCTTGTATTCCTCTATTGTTATAAATGAAGTATTTAATGCTATTTTTTAATTGTTATCGGTGTTAATGTACTAACTATACTAGTCTTTCCAAAGGTGTTTATTTTGAATTAAGAATAAAGCTTTTTTTGGTTAAGTTGTGTTTGAAAATATGCATATTATAGACTTACAGAAATTTTTATACGCTATTTTCTTAGTGGCACCATTTTGACCGGCTATGTTTGACATACACCACAGCACATGCAGTATAAACCGATGTTAGTTGTTTACAATTTTTCAGCAAGAAGGGATGTAAAGGGTGATCCATTTCGAGGTTCCCTACTTTTTTAAAGAAAAAAACACAGAAAATTCAAATTTAATGGAGAATGTTTATTATCATTTGAAAGAACATTCTTTGGCATTTATTTTTTGAAGATCAGGTCTATCAAATGTTGGCCGTTGCTACGTCGCAGATGGTCCATCCGTTTAGTCCAATTTTCGATCACTCGTTACCAGTCGAACCTGCGAATGACACGCGTGATGTTTTCTTCCAAGGCCTGAAAAGAAGCGGGTTTGTCGGCATAAGCTTTTGTCTTCACATATCCCCACAGGAGAAAGTCTAACGGTGTGATATCACACGATCTTGGTGGCCAATCGACCGGCCCAAAACGTGAAATTATGTGCTCACCGAAATGTTCTCTCAATAAGTCCATTGATTGATGCGATGTGTGGGAAGTGGCGCCGTCTTGCTGAAACCAAATGTCGCCGAGATCACGAGCTTCAATTTCAGGCATCAAATAGTCAGTTATCATGGCACGATAACGGTCGCCATTGACGGTTACGTTCGCAACGGCATAATTTTTAAAGAATTATGGACCGATGATTCCACCGGCCCACAAACCACACCAAACCGTTGTTTTTTCTGGATGAAGCGTAAGTCTTTCCATTATGAATTGCTAAACAATACTAAACAAAAATAACATGACAGCATGAAACGCCTCACACGTGATCTGTCAAAAAAGGCTATTGAAAAAAGTATCTCTACTTGGATCACCCGTTACTTATACCAAACTTCTGTAAACAAAGCTCTTGTTTTGTTAGTCAATCGTTTTTAAAACAAAGTTGAATTCATACGATTTCATTAATTCCTCTGTCTTTTGAATTGGCTTTAGTGCGAAATATGTTAACGAGATTTGGTGGTTCTACTTTAAGTTAAGAGCAGATATTGTTAAAAATCGACGTGACGTTCTCTTTAGCTAACTGCGGATTCCAAAAAGTATTCTGTGGGTGACCTCAATTTTCTGTGTTTTTTTTTAAACAGTCAAGCTCAAATTTGTGTTTGAGGTCGATTACCTCGGACGAGTTCTCAGTGTGAAGTGCTTTAGGTGCGTTACGTTTTTATGTTTGAAATTTCTGATTTGAGTAAAGTAATTACTAATTAAGCAACTCCTCGCACGTGGAGTGACACCTTGGCGTCGTACGTGGGCTTAAGCCTACACGGGACCTTTTGGCAGGACCAATACTGTCAGGTGCCGGCAGTTTCAAGGGTAGGGTTGATAGGGTTGTTCCGGACGAATGTTTGTTAAAGCAGGCTAAGTCTTCGAAACTCTCAGTTAGAGTGCTTCAGGGAGAAAACCCGCAAAATGAAATCTCAAAAACCCTTATTTAGGGTGCTTCAGGGAGTAAACCTGCAGAAATAAATCCCACTTTTAAGCTGAGGTGTTAAGGTACCCGTGCCCAGAGCTGCATGATCAGTAAGTGGTTAAAGAGAACGTGGCCGCGAACGGTCCCCTCCGATGCTGAGGCAAGTTCGGTTGTATAAGTGCCATATCCCGGTAAGTCGGCTCTGCCGGGATGGACCTGCCATTCCGGATATACTCGTGGGCCCAAAAAACTATGAACACAACAAATAAAAAACAACTAAAAACAAAAAAAATGAGACGGTAGACGACGACGGCCTCCAGTCAGATGACAATGGTGGAAACCTCCGGCCCTGAGTGTACTGAGCACAGTACTACCATGGATGATCAACCATCTACACCCATAGTGTCAGGGCTGATAGCCACAGCGACACTAAACCCACTACCTTGGATTTTGTGGCGACCAAAAATACAAGCCAAGGGGGAGGTATTAAAAAGCCAAAGACAAATAAATCGCCTGGTACGACTTCCAAGGCAATGTATAAGATGGCCCTTCATATGCTTGACAAGTTTGCCGAAAATGATCGGCTGGTACCACCAGGCGGTGGTGGACGAGTTCGTCAAGCGCCAGGCTACCATCCTTCGGCTATTAGGTCTCAGGAAGAGACCTAAAAAACAAAAAACGACTGGTCAGGGACCACTTGCAAGTTGCCATCATGGATGTGCTGTCCAAAAACGGCAAGTCGGTGATGAACCTGTGGAGCAGTATCTAGGCAAAACTGTCGGAGATGGTGGTAGAGCACGTGCTAGCAGAAGGTCCTGCGCCGAGCTTCGATTCTGCGGAAACCGTTCGGGGATATCGGGTCATCAAATGCGTGCACCTATTTCGGCTCGTGCATCGCTAAGGTTAGCGACGCCTGGGAGGGCTTAAGGCTGAAGCTCATTCCTGCCAAGGAAATCCCTACGAGACCAAGAGCCCAAATTTGGCTGCCGATCATGAAGATAGAGCTCGATAACCTGATCAAATGCCTCAGACTGCAGAACCCCAAAAATCCCTATGGACGACTGGGCAATCATAAAGGCGAAAGAACAGCAAAAAACAGCCTTTCATTCCCGCTCCTTATTAATGAAGAGTGCCTGGGTGCACTCGGTGAGGCAGAAGACGACGTTTTCTCGACCAACAAGATGTTGGAGGACCGGAAACACATCAGACTAATCATGCTGAAGGTCATACAGACGAATCTCCAGCACTCAAAGTGTGCGTCGGAGAATCTCCTGGTCTTCCTAAGGGAGGAAGACATCTACATCGGCATAATACAGGAGCCGTGGGTCATGAAGACGACCATTGCTGGCCTCCTAGACAACAAGTACTACCTTTTCTACATCCATAATACGGGTAAGCCAAGACCATGCATTTTAGTAAACAAAATACATTAACGCTCTTCTCTGTCCCAACCTTAGCACAAACGACACAACTGTGGTCAAACTGGAAGATACCCTGAAGCAAGACATCTACTTATCCTCGGTCTATTTGGCGCACGACAAACCGTCTCCATCAGAGGACCTGACGAAGCTCGTTAACGCAATGCAAGATGGGAAAAGTACCCTGCTGCGACGCGAACGCACGACATCACCTATGGGGCACTTCCGAAACAAACGAACGAGGTGAGTCTTCATTCGATTTCATTATAAATGCCAACTTATCTATATGTAATGTAGGGAACACTCCAACGAGTACGGAAAACTTCTGCAATTGGGAAGAAGTGTTAGACCTTACCTTAAAAACAAATACTGATAGTTTCAGAGTTAAAAATTGGAGAGTATCCGACCTGAAATCCTTCTCGGATTGCGGGTGAATTCTCTTTAATTTAAATATCAAGGTTGATATTCACATCCCCTATAGAAATCCAAAAAGGATCGACTGGAAGAAATTCAGTCAAATCCTTAACTCCAAACTCAACACATTACCTAATCTGAATATAGACTCAGTAGAAAAACTGGACACTATAATTCAGACCTTCGAGAAAGCTATGGGATTAGCTATCAGGACGTCGTGTCCAGTCAGTTACAGCAAAAAAAACTTAACCGCCTTGTTGGAACGTAGACCTCACCGTGGTTGACAAGAGTGATCTTCAATATCTGCTATCGGCACAAGTTTTGGCAGCCGTACAAAGACTGCCTAAAATTCTACAAAAAATCGATAAGATCAGCCAAGAATCAGGCTTGGTCAGGCTATTGCCAATCTATTGAAATTCTTAGTCCTGGAGACATGTAAGAGTTGTTTTTCTACCCAAGGTTGGCAAGAGTAGTCACGAGTCCGCGAAGGACTTCAGACCAATTAGCTTGTCATCTTTCGTACTTTAAACACTCGAACGCATCTTAGACCTTCACATAACGGCCGGCCTGATCAGATCGCCCTTATGTAATTCTCAACAGGCATATCTCAGAGGGAGGTCCACTGAGACTGCACTGCACGAGGTAGTGCACACCATTGAGAGATCCATTAAATACCACCAATTTACGCTAGCCACCTTCTTAGACATAGAAAGAGCCATCAATAATGTCCATACTGAGGCCTTCCAAATATCGAGCTAGGTATAGAGCAGTTCATTGTAAAATGGATAATCTCTATGCTTAGAATAAGGATAATTCAGGCCAAGCTAGGCAACAGCCACTTAACCAAACCTGTCAGCAGAGGTACACCCCAGGGTGGGGTTATCTCATAATCTGCTCTGGATAAAATAAAATAAAAATCCTGTCTAACTTAGATAGCGACGGTATCAAAGTGGTTGCGTATGCGGATGACGTTTTTGTATTGGTATCAAGGATGTTTCTGGACGTGATTAGTGAAATCATGGAAAGGGCTTTAGGTAAGATTAGCGCTCGAGCCGCAAGGTGCGGTCTGGGCGTTAACCCAAGCAAAACTGAACTTATGCTCTTCACCACGAAAACCAATATGGGACTAAAATCCACTCCCGTATACCGAGCATAATAGCATATACAAAATAATGCAATGGACAAAACTGTTAGATATAATACCCCAGGTGGCAGACCAGTTCTACTAAAATCGAACTGCTCTACAATGAGCTGAAAACCGAGTTAGACCAGCTTAAACTCGAGAATAAGGCACTAAATGAATCTTTGACGCAAAAGCACTCTGAAGGTACAACGCTAAGATCGCCGCGACTACTTCACGGATGAAGAAGAGTTAGAGCGCAAAACTGATTCGACTAAGCGGAGACCAAGCAAAAAACGTAAGGCCGGCCCCTCACCAGAAATCGTAGTGCTAAGAAAGTCGTAAAAAGTCTTTAACCAATGAAAATGCAACGAAGACGCAAGAAAAAAATCTTAAAGATAAAGTTTACCTTCCGCCGCCAGGTAATGTTACCGGGATAACGGACTACGGCAAGCTTTATAAATTTCTTAAGGAAATCTTGAAGTCCACATTCAAAGTAACATCTTTGAACAATTATGTGTGAAAAATAAATGTTAGCGACCCCGACAGTTACCGCGCGGTTTCTCAAAAACTAAATACTGAGAAAATCCAATGGTACACTTACCAAAATAAGTCAGAAAGGACACACCGAGTAGTGGCAGGAAGTTTGCAAGACCTTAAATCCAAAGGCTTCAAAATTATCGTCGCAGTTAATCTAATTAAAAAAAAGAAGCGAAAAACTGATTAAGATGTGGAAACTTTAGTTAAGCGCGGACTTCCGCTATTCATGCTAAGCTTCGAAAAGTCAGAAGACATTAAAAAATTTACAATATAAAAAGTATCCTTAACGTCTTAGTTTAAATTGAGCCGATTCGTAAGACTACTAGACTCATCCCTCAATGCAAGCGTTGTCTAGGGTATAACCACATAAACGCATGTTATCAAAAAGAACCGCGTTGCGTTAAATGCACCGGGAAACATTTGTCTATAGATTGCGGTCTTAAAAGACAGGATTTGCCAACCTGCATAAACTGTAAGGGAATCATCCGGCAAACTATCGCAGTTGTACTTCGCAGCTAAAGAGCTTCAAAGCTGGCGCGATGTAGTAAAGAAGAAAATGTTACCCGTGAGAGTTAAAAAGAATGACAAACCCAAAAGAAGTACAAACAAATCAATTGAATGACGAAAAAATTTAAAGGTAACGTCTAAGCTGCCGAGAGAAAGGCATTTAAAAGAAAAGTCGTCGACTCCCGGGCCAAAGGCTAAGGAAATGTCCAAACCGCAGCGAGAAAAGATAATTAATAGTCAAGTGTTGTCAAAACCTCGGCCCCAGACATTCGCTGAAGGGGCGTTCCAAGCTAATAAGCAAATCCATACAGCGGCTGACCCAGTCGAACAAGTCTTTTCTGCAATTCTCTACACTGGAATAATAAAGTCGTATTAAAAAACGCATATTTGAAAAGTTTGCCAAACTTTACCATAAACTTCGGGGCTCACTTCATCGCATATAAATATCAATATGAATAGTAACGAAGAAACTCAAATAAAAATAATTACGTGGCAGGCGATTTGCCTTCTACAAAAGATCGACGAACCCCAATAAGCACAAAAATCGAGCAGGTTAATATTCAAATGATTACGGTTCGTGTAAAAAATAAAAGACAAACTGATGATATTGCGTCTATATATATACTCCAAGGGAAAAGATAGAAGAATTTGATTTCACGAGTATTTTTAACTTTGTTGTCGGTGGTGATTTTAATGCAAACACACCTTCTGGGGTGATGCATTTCACCAACAGGAAAAATGAATCCGATGAATCCGGTATGCAATTTGGAGTATACTTTTACTCGTCAAGAAAACCGACGTATTGGCCTACGGATACGGCAAAAACTCCATATCTCCACCCAGACTTACTAGCGTCTCAACTAAGTGGGACTCCTTTAGAAGAGACTGCGAAAAATATGGCCTTAGAGGGGATACCTGACAATTTTCAAATTAAAAGTGTATCACCAAATAAAAAAATTGAAACTAAACAAAGCTCCTGGATACGATTTAATTACGGGACAGGTCCTAAAAGAGTTGCCTAGGAAAGAACTTACTATGTTTGTATATCTCATAAATGCTTCGTTTAGGTTATTATATGTTCCACGACAATGGAAAGTAGCTGTGGTCATAATGGTCCCAAAGCCGGGAAAATCCCCATATGACATGAAATCGTATAGACCAATATCTCTTTTACCAATTATGTCAAAAGTATTTCAACAAATTTTACTAAAACGGTTACAGGAGGAGAAAAAAATATGCTTTAGAGTTTTTCTCGACGTCTCCCAGGCAAAAATATTTGGGAATGACACTTGATGCGAAACTGAAATGGAAATCGCACTTAAAAAAGAAACGGGAAGAGCTCGTTATTAAATATAATCAAATGCATTGGCTGCTTGGTTGGTTTTCCAAACTCAGCATGCAAAACAAGCTGCTTTTATACAAGCAAGTTCTGAAACCGACTTGGACGTATGGTATACAACTTTGGGGTTGTACCAAAGCAAATAACATCAAAATTTTATAAACGTTTCAAAACAAAGTGCTAAGAAGAATTGTAAACGCCCCGTGGTATATCAGAAATAGTGATATCCACAGAGATTTGGATGTGGCAACCGTCGAAGATAAAATAAAATCATTTGCTCGTAAGCAACAGACTCGCCTTCGCGGTCATTGCAATAACGAAATGATATATATTTTGAACGATACAAATTTAGTGCACCGGTTTCAACGGATAAAACGATTTGAACTAGCGCAATAACATTTAACCGCATGTTTTTGGCGGTACAAGCAGGTGCCTCCGATGGGAAGCTGCCTGGTAAACAAGAATTTAAATTATTATATCTAAACTACTAGATTTGAACTAGCGCAATAACATTTAACCGCTTGTTTTTGGCGGTACAAGCAGGTGCCTCCGATGGGAAGCTGCCTGGTAAACAAGAATTTAAATTATTATATCTAAACTACTAGATGGGAAATAACCTAGTTGTAGTATAATTGGAAGGTAGGTGGTTTTAGTGAGTAAGAATATCACACTATTATGAGCACGTGCGGTCGATCCTCATAGTGTCTTATGGAAGATTTTCCACCTACCCCCGGAAAAAAAATCCTTCAACTGGACCTGCAGCGCAGTAAGACTGCAAGTAGCTGGCCGTTGGTTCGCAAGACCCTACGGGCACTGTAACATACTCGATTTTATACCGAGGAATGTAAAATTACTATCCACTGACTGCACAATACCCAAACTCAACTTCCAGAAAACCTTCACATCTGCCTTCCCATCTAGGTCAGATTGGGAGGCAGGCACTGTCATTAACGAATCTGCTATATCCATGTTCCCCGACGGGTCCAAAATGGACTGTGGAGTGGGAGCGGGTGTCTTTTCAGACGTACTACACATATCCTCATCCTTCCGGCACCCGAACTCGTCTAGCGTCTTCCAGGCGGGGGTCCTTTCGATTAGGAAACCAAATAAGATACTCTTAAATAAAGCACAACAAATCCAAAGGCCAGGACGTCTAAGCTTGTCGAGGAGTGCGAGGAGATACTGTCTAGGGCAGGCCGCCCGTTTAGAATCTCTCTCATCTGGGTTCCTGGGCACAGGAACATAGAGGGGAATGAGAAAGCCGATGAGTTGGCCAGAACAGGCTCCTCCCTTCCGGAATCCTGCGCGGTGGAAGTTCTCCTCTGCTGGGTTACGTGAAGGGAGAAATCTCCTCATACTTCATGGCGAGGGCGAAGTCTAGGTGGAGGAATCTGAAGAACTGCGCCACTTCCAGGAAGACCTGGCCCCACTACAACAAATCTAGAACCCAGAGCATCATAAATAGAACAAGGGTGGATGTCGCTAGACTGGTGGCTGTAAGTACAGGTCACTGGGAGGTAGGTACCCATGCTGCCAGGCTCGGCACACCCCACAACCTCATTTGCGGCTGCCCAACACTGACCGAGGCTAGGCGAAGGGCGTTGAGTAGACCATTCTTTGATAACCTCACAGTGGATCCTACAACCTTTACCATACCATAAGGTCATCATGAGTGGTGGCATCAAAACGGCGCACCAGCGCTAATTGCGTATCCCCGCATAGGAATCAGCCACTCCACTTACCTACCTAAGTAATATCTGATATTCTGACGATTCAAGATGTACAACTTTGATATTAATTTGTTCATTTATTTCAAGTTTATTTGAAATATTTTCCTCAGTTTGAGACAGTTTTGTTGAAAGCGTGGCAATTTCTTTTGACAACAGGCTAATAACAGGCTGACTTTGTTTGCGTAGCATTTCATCCATTGTTTTAATTGTTATTTTTCCTCTTCGGATGTTGCTGTATTAGTGTTGACTTTGATCAGTGGGGAACACTGCAGAGCTAAGGGACTGGGGCTGTTAGAGTTAATTGCACAGATGAGGAATTAACCAGATAGTCAACTCGAGAGCGAAGCTCTCACCCTGCCTACAAGCTAAGTCGAACTGATAAGCCCCACATAATTTGCACTTATATGGGCTTTTACGTGCAAATCAAATGGGAATCACGCACACATGAATCGAATTATATGGGGCTAATGGCCGGCGCCAAGAAATGTCATTTTTTATAGCAAGAAGTTGGGAACAGTTGATGAATTTCAGCAGATCATAGTTTGGGTGTGTAAAATAAATGCATGCACAATATGCGGTGAATATGGATTTATAGAAACATACTTGCCACACAACTAATAACATATAAACATATTACAATATTGAGAATAAAGCTGTGTTTTAGCTAATTTATTCTAATTTTTAATGAAAAATAATCAAAATAATACTGATTGACGTGACTAATATATAATATATAAGTTGATCATACCTTTTCAGTTGACAATACATTTTAGTATAACTTTACAAATACGGATTTCAAAATGGATGGTTATATTGAAGCATTTAAGTACTTTTATGCTACGTTTCCACCAAAAAATAAACCGAAATTAAGCACAAAAAATTAAAACTTAATCTTTCAGCGTTTCCACCGAATAAAACAGATCAATCTGACTTTGGCTCTCTTTATGGCATTTTTGCTTTAAAATTGAGAACGTAATTGACATTTATAAAAAGAACAGATGTTTTTTCTTGACAGTCAAACAAAGTGAAAATAAAATTAAAATTGGTTTCTATAGTTCAATGATTGGAAAAAGAATGAAAATATTATTAGCACACAATTTTATTCTCTATCACTTACTATAAATGTTAAAATAAAGCATATTTACTTATATAAAAAAATTAAAAAACCGCCTAAGAAAAGAAACAGCTAAGAAAATTGATTGACTAAACGTACAAATTTTGTAACACAAAATAATTTCAAAAGGATTAAAAATACTTCTTTCCACTTTTTTTTATCGATGCACGGAACCCGAATATGTACACTACAATATGTAGTGTATATTTTAAGGCAGATAAAAAATAGAGAACTATTTCTTATAACCGCAAAAAATGTTCCAATTAAATTGTAACAACTTTATTGGGTAACTAGTTTTTTGTTTCCTTATAAACATTTACATTAAAATAGCTATAAAAGTTGAATCACATAAACTTAACATTTCGCAGCATTTCCTATTTCCCAACGCCGTGACCAGATGTTTTGTCGTTGCGATTTGGATATGTTGCAAAACTCCCTACAATTATTTTTGGCGGGTAATCTAGTAAATTAGATCTAACTTCATGTGTCAAATGGAGACTTTGAAAAAATTCAAGAGAATGTACACAAACTAGCTTAAAAAAACGTTTTAAACGTCTTTGTTATTTAATGCATTAGAGACGTAAATGCCAGGCAAAAAACATAGCTGTCATTGTCTAGTAGATGTATTTAAGCAGCATTTTCAGAAGCTTTTAAATGGGCAAATTGTAGACCGAAGAAAGTAACGCCACAAAGTATAGTGGAGATTGGCATATCATTTAAAAATCTTGAGAACAACAAGGCAGAGCTTTTCAAATACAGAGGTGATGTTTTGGGTGGACGTATTCACCGAAATGCATGCCCGATGACTGAATTTCATATGCCCCATCTTCAAGAAAGGCCATCCTATGTCTTGCAAGAACTATCGTGGCATATTCCTGTTATATGCCGCATATAAGATTCTATGCAACGTATTGTGTGAACGTCTCAAACCCTACTACAAACCCACCAATCGGCACGTATCAATGTGGCTTCCGGACCGCAAGATCGACCACTGACCAAAGATACAACAGCGAACTCTACGATCTTTACAAGGATGTGGATGTAGTTCAAAGAGTCAAAATACGTAGACTTCACTAGCTCAGCTACATTGAGCGTATGGACAATACTGCTTCAGCCAAGAGAATCTTCAAATCCCAGCCCAGGTACGAGACGAAAAGGAGGACCGGACCTTCGTTTCAAAGACCAAGCCATTGTGGATGCTACAACGCTTGATCTGGATAACTGGAAGCAGCGTTGTCGGTACCGTAGAGGATGGAAGGCTGCTCTGTCTCAGGCAGGGACTCTTCACGGGTCAAGAGCACGTTTATTATGTAAGTAAAATAAGTAGAAAGCTTAAAATATCATTGACTTAGCATTTTTGTCATATATGAGATTTTTTTAACAAAAGGCTAAATGAAGTTATTCGTTTTTACTCACAATGAATTCGAACGAGTTGTTTTATTTCCTAGTATGTAGTTCATAAAATTGTTAAACGTAAATTGCCATTTCCTCAAATATGTAAATGTATGTTTGGCTGGTTATATTATCAAATCAATGAAAGTATGCAGTGTACCCAGACTTCATAAACTTTAAGATTAATCAATTGCTAAAATTTGTCTTGGAGAGGATGCTGCGTTCGGTGATGTTTTAGAGTCTAATTAAATGCTGAACTTCTACAACGCATCAAAAATTATTGCTTCGAACATTTTCTTAAATTGATTTTTTATTATTCTGAATTACCATTTTAACCGCACAAAAAAATTACAATATCTTGCGAAGTTATTACTTATAGACCAATTAAACTTCATTCTAAATGTATAGTTTAATATATTTTAAAGAAGATGACGATGTGTCGAAGTCTGTTTCAATACTCAACTCAGATATTTCGGATGGTATTTGATAGCACAGAATGTAATGAATAAAATAAAATAATTTTTTATAAAAAATTTAATTGTGAATGCGAAGTTCGGATGTACAAACATTGAACTGTAATGTCGCAACCTTTTTGAAGGCAAGTTTGTTGTAAGTGATGGGGGAGAATAACGAGCACCATTTTGGAATGTTTAGAATTTGTTTTCCAAAAGAGGGTGGATATGTCCTACAATCCCTTCATCAGGGTTATGTGATTTGGAAAGATTTTTTTATGTTTTAAATTGAATCAAAGATAATTTATAAAAAAAAGGGCTATGTTCGTATTTTATTGACTACGTGTGCTCAATTAAGTAAATAGCTGTTTACGATTGCATGAGTTGACTTTGCGGGATGTATTTTCATAACCTGCATGGGTAAATCCAATTTGGGCAAATTAATATTATCAAGCAAAATTTAAAAATAGAATCAACAAACTCCTGATTCCAGCAGTGAAGATACCGGCACAGTACAAGCAAAAAAGTGCACGGCCTCTTCATACAAAACTTTCTCGCTATATAAGAAGTTTTTTTTTAATCGTATCATGATATAGAAAATATGAAAAAATATGTCAGATTGTTATAAATATTAATTATATTTTTACATTTTGGACAACTGACCAAAATCGTAAGAGACGTTCTTAAGAAAATCGTTATATAAAGACAAATAGAAATAAAAATATCAATGTAGATATATATGTCTGAATACTATGTTCAACCCAATGCATAAAATAATTTCTTAGGCACCGATAAAATAATTTCAGAAAAGAGGATTCTTTGATTCAAGTATTGAAAATACATAATTGAAAAATCAAAATGATGGAGAAAATCAAAATTAAAAAAAAACAAATAAAGGGAAATATTACTCTGTTCAGTAACACTTGTCAGTACACGAAAGATAGGATGTTTGCCTTTCCAATAACGAGACCAACGATACAAATAATATTTTTAGTTTGGTGTGGCATTATAAAATCAAAAATGAATAGACTAACGCCTGAACAATGCTTCCAAATTGTGCAAAAATCATGATTCTGTTCGAAATACGTATCGCGCACTACGTCCATTTTACGGTCACATAATCGTCCATCAGTGCAATTTATTTGATAAACTATTTATATAAGGTTTTCGCACGTTTACTCTTTATGATAATACGCATCCACAGAGACGTCGTGCAGTGCGTACAAAAGAAGTCATGGCTGCTGAATAGCGTATACGACAAAACAGTCGTATTTGGAGTGATGATAATCCTCAAGTGTATGTTGAGACACCACAAAAACTAACTGTTTGGTGTGCTTATTGGTTGCTGGAATAATTGGTCCATACTTCTTTAAAAACGATGCTGGCGAGAACATTGCAGTCAATGGTAAACGCTGATTACTGTTTTTTTGTTTATCAATTGAGCAACCATGATGTGCAGGAGCTGTGGTTTCAATATCTGTCACACAGCTCGTGCCACAATTGATTTATTGAAGGAAACGTTCAGGAACCGCAAAGTTTCACGTTACGGACCCGTAAATTGGCCTCCAAGATCGTGCGACTTAACGCCGCTCGACTGCACAGATAAGCCGGAAACAATTGACCACTTGGAGGACAACATTCGCCGTGTTATTGCCGATATACAGCCACAAATGTTGGAAAAGTAATCGAAAATTGGACCTCCTGACTGACTACGTCCGAGCCAGCCGTGGCGGTCGTATGCCAGAAATCATATCTAAATTATAAGGTTGAAGATTATCTTTGGAGTAAAGTAAATTTAATGTCAGTTTAAAAAAATCGTCTTTGTTTTATTCCATTTCAAAGTTACCTCTAAAAAAAACACCCTTTATAAGGATTTTCTTAAAAACGTCTTTACGGATTTAGTTTTGTTTAGGATTCTGTATGCTTATATTCACTGTGGCCAAAATGTAAAAACAAAAGCTTTAAAGAAAAAAAAAACAGAAAGATCTTTGGCAAAACAGAAAACCCGATTTTGATTTCAGACATATTTTCATTGTTTTTTTTTTTCAATTTTTATAATATTATATTCTTCATTGAACGAAAAATGGAAAAGGACGAAACACCAATAAATATCTACAAGAAATAAAATGCTGCCGTTTTATTTTCGTTGGTTAATCTGGAAAGACTTACAAACGAGCAATGATTTATTATCAAAATTCTTGAAAATTTATGAAAAATGTGAAAATTCGCTGTTTTTTAGAAAAATTGTGTTCGGCGATGAGGCTCATTTCTGGCTCAACGGATACGTATATAAGCAAAACTGTCGCATCTGGAGTGTTGAACAGCCACGCATCCCTTAATGCAACAGAAAGTTCAATATTTTTTGTTATTCCATCTTTGGCTAACACAAACAAACTCGATGGTTTGCAGAAAACAGAAAACAAAAAACGACATCGTTTGGCCTTTAAGATTTATTGATAGTAATTGCAAATGCCAATGTGATTGGAAATTGAAGACGTTTAAATTGAATAGGCACATCCTTTGGTATAATAGGGATCTGTGGTAGTTGTATATTTTCAACCCGGAATTTGCCATTTGAAATAATGGCTTCGATAATGTTATTCATAAAATTTTTAATAACTAATCGCGTACCGTTGCACAGCCGTGGTGGGTTCAAATTACGAAGCAAAATAACCGGAGATCCAATTTCAATTGTAAATTATGTGGTGGCATACCTGGTAAACCTAATGAGTTTAAAAACTCAGCTGGATAATTGACAGCTTCGGTGGTATAGCAAAATGTATCAATCGATTTGTATGTCACCAAGTCCCCAGGCAACAACTTTTGTATCTTGAGATTCAATTCGTTGACATCTACATTTTTTGCTCCTAAGATTGCTCTTCCTTTTGCGAATTAATGGTGGTGCAGAAATCGCTCAGTAAGTTTATGCATCCAATAACTTTTCCATCAACAGTTCTTTCGAGAATGTTTCAGCGGATGCATCTTAAAGCATTTGAACGCCCATATTTTCTTTTAGTTGTAATTCTTCAACATTACAACACGCGTTGATTTCATCGGCATACGATAAAAAACGTATAAAAAAATTATATATAAAATTTGTTTGGGGTGGATAACCCTTATTTTTTCAGTGCAACTATGAAGTTAATTTTATTCTCATAGTGAATTTATGATTATTCCTCAGTGCTATTGTTTACATTTTACATTTTTTACATTTTATTAATCTAATATATAAAATTCTCGCGCCACATTGTTATTTGCAGTGTTGTACTCCTCCGAAACGACTTAACCGATTTTGATGAAATTTTACATATATATTTGGTAGGTCTGAGAATAGCTCACTCTGGGATAAAAAAGAATATCTTTTTATCTATTTTTCTAGCTCTTTATCTATTTTTTTTATCACTTAATGTTGGCCGATTCTCAGACCTACCCGATAAGTACACAAAATTTCATCGAAATCGGTCCAGTCGTTTCGGAGGAGTTTGGTTGCAAACACCGCGACACGAGAATTTTATATGTTAGATATAAGCACAATAAGTAAATGACGTGATGTTCACGTTATGAGAAAGGTAATAAGATGATCAATGCATAACACCCTCCACCCAATTTAAGTAATCTCTTACAATGGTCAAGACATTATTACATGTGTTTCAATATTTGTAAGAGTTAACAGATTTAGCAACAGCTCGTTGAGGTTTTCTTATAGCTATTGGTTTATGACCGATTAGATATTTATCAAAAGGATTCACATTGGACCATTCCTTTGTAACATGATCAAAACCAAATATTTCTTCATTTCCAGGAACTATAACATCATCATGCATAGCAGTTGATTTTGAATTTTCATCACTTAAAATGTTTGTCTTAATTTGAAACTTTGAGTTCGAATTTTGTTGTAATTGGTGGGTTTTGGTGACCATAACGAATTTTGGATTTAACTCAACAAGATACTTTAAACTATTATAACTTATTTAACAACAGCTGGTATCCATTTGATGCTGTTTTTAAATTCACTTCTATATAAGACAACAAATTAAATTCATTAGGTTTCTTTTCTAATATTGTTGATATTTGCTTTGCTTCACACAAATTTCTTTAGTTTTCTTTCCATCCGTATTGTATTTGACATTATTTTCATTCAAACTTATCTTGGGATTTAAAATGTCTAATGGTTTAAGAGATTTTAACGAGAACATGAGCTCCTGGGTGGCTTGCCGGTGTGCTCGGTGTGTTATTGTATACCACTAAAAAATTAAAATTTGTTTCCAAATTTGAGCTACAATTATTATTTAACGCGATTTTTTCCAACGACTTTAGCCGCGTTTAGCCACATTATTACTTTGGCTGTAATACGCTGGTGTCGGCTTATAATCAATCTTGTTTTTTTGACAGTAACGCCTAAAAAGAGATGCACTGAAGGGGTTAAGGTTATCCGTGACCATGCACTTTGGATAATCAAATATGAAGAACATTTCTTTATGTTTGATAAGTAAAGATTACAATGTGGTTGAATTCATGATTTTTACTATGAAAAACTTGCTGTAGGCATCAACCATTCTATGACATGTTTTTCCAGAGATGTGAAGAAATCAAGATGAATTCACCTTAATCACCTTAGGCCACGAAGTAAGACACTTTTCTTAAGTGACATTTTACGTCATCTTACAAACATTACAAGACCCGACAAAACTTTCAATATCTTTATCGATTTTAGGCTGCCAGACGTATGACCAACTTAACATCTTCATGCGAATGATGCCGACATGACGATTGTGCAGAACACATAGAACAGATTTATGTAAGGTTTGAGGAATGACTAACCGATGATAATAAAAAAGTTGATCCCTTCTTAAGAAAAGCGTACAAAGATCATCTTTTATCATCTTAGGCTACGAGGAATTTTGAAACAGAATCTGAAAATAAATCTACATGGCGTATACATGGGTCTCTGAGATGTTATTTTGTATTGGTACTGGGATAAATTATTGCCCAACGTTGTTGTACACAAAACAAATTCATGACCGTAAATCACGTATACAATTTTCTAATCGCACTTACACTTTTTCAATTTTGACCTTTAGGTTTAAGGCAATTTATGGGGTAACAATTCGTGGCAAAGTTCGGAAGAAATTGGTGATACAAATTTAACAACCCTATAAGAATGGCCTTGACCTTTTCACTATTCTGTCTTAATCCATCTCCTGATATGTTGTAACCTAAAAGATTTACAATTTATGCAATGAAAGCCGATTCACTAACCTTAACTTGTAAGTATGCTCCTGAGAAATCAATCACACAGAAGCACAGAAGCACTCTGAAAGCTCGGTAAAAATTTCTTGGATTTCATCATACATTCATCATCCGTTTCCAAAAATCCAAGAAATTTTTTACACATTTATTTAATGTAACTTTACAGTCAACACTGATTCTAATTGTGCCATCTTTTTTTTGGCACGATGACAATGGGACTTGACCAAGGACTGACCGAAAATTTGTCTAAAATTTCTTCACTGATCAAACATTCTATTTGCACTACAATATTGTCTCTTAGTTTAAAAGGCAATCCCAATTGACTTCTGCACAGTTTCGACAATTTGAACTGCGAGACAGGTTGTGTGGAGAAACATTTCTTGATGGCGATGGTTGTGACAGTGATTTCTTATTGATCTGTCAGAATTATAGACAGCATTTGTTGACAGAGGTGCTTGAACTTATTATGCATATTTTTCAGACGCCTCTATAGACAAAGCTTATTAATAGCCATAGCAACTTCTTCTAAACTGGGAGCTAGATTTTCTTCTACATTGACTGGACGCGGGTTCTCTTCTTGCCCTACTACTCAACAATTTACCCATTAAGCTGCTGCTTAAACACATCTACAATTCCCTGCTCTTCGGTGACTAGGTTTCTATCAACATTTCGGAGAACCTGCGTTTTGGGTTTGAAGCTAGCCACCAGTTGCTTGGCTTTCTTGTAGAACATCCGGATGTTGTTTCGATCGCTGGACTCTTCGATTTCCTTAGAGCTGGGAGTCGGCGTATGCCCTTTTCTTTCTACGGAGGGTTTTCTTCTCCTCACTTCTCCTGGCTCGATACTCTTCCCTCGCTGCTTTTGTTTTGCGTTGCAGCACCCGAATATGTGCACATTCAGTCTGCATTTTCCGGTGAACGCACTCATCTATGTACATATTTTTTTAATAAATCAACCAACAATATAGATAAATCAATTTTTTCTCCCCACTGTATATGTTTTCCACAACACTGTAGCCATAGGGATAGGTCCGTGCAAAGCAGGTTGTAGGCTTTTCTTATGTTTTTTATACAAATTAAGGCCTAAGTGAAGGTTTTGATGCAAAAGAATTTGAATTTGCTGCCTCTATAGCTCATCATTTTAACATACAACAAAATCTTCAGTGTTTATTAAATTGTTCATAATGGTACTGTGAAATTTATAACTAGATATATAAATATGAGTAGTTTTCTATTAATATAGTAATACATTTAATGAAATGGTCGAATATTTTCCTTACCTTAAGTGTAGTTCGAAAACCATTATTGCAAACAACGTATCAAAAAGTATCCGTGCCTTTGTCCGCACAACTGAACAACACGATGGCACACACTATTATGCAATTTAAATGTAATTGAATCTTTTGTACTGCAAATGTTTGCATATCAACACGACAGTTTCCGATAATCCGCAATTTGCTGTGTCGAAGTTTTCATACACTGGCGGGATCGTCGACATTGGCTACTATGTACGTTAAATAACAAAGGCCTACAATTATAGAAATTGTTGGAATCGTAGAGAGAAAATCTTTTTTAAATTTATAACTTGCATGGCGAGAAATTTGTATTTTATTTTGGCTTTAAAATTATGCATTATGCATTTCTATAAATATTTTATTTTGTGTTTGAGTATTAAGCAGCTAGTGCTGTTTTTATAAATTCGATTTTTTAATTCTTGCTCCGCGAACTGATTAAAATGCTATAACTTCTTAGCTGCGCAAAACACAAACATGAATATAAGGAAAGCCTACAGTCCGCTTGGGGCGGAGCGTATGATGCCCTAACATTATACCCAAATATCCCAGAAAAACGCGTTTAGAACATAATGGATGACTATTTCTTATGGGGATACGATACGCCAAATCTCAAATCGCAAATAAGCAAGAGGAAGAGTAAAAATAGGAATTTTTATAAGCTACTATCCACTCACCGACGCATTTTATGGGACGAATATTTACTTTCACGTAGCAGCGGTTTCCTATGTTCATTCTTCGTCGGAAGTCATTCGTCATTCTGTCATTCATTAAGTAAATACTTATACTGAAGTAGATGAACTCCTCAGCTACCTCGAAGTTTTTGCTATCAATAGTGATATTTTGTTCTAGTTCTAGATGTTTGTTTGTTTACAGCATATTCTTAGTCTTGTTCATCGATGAATACAAGTCGACTCAGCATACCCCTGTCCTCTTGAACCCACAAACAAATTGACAAAAATCAAAATAACTATTCGTTTTACAATGAATGAGAGATCATTTTATTTATCTCTGGTTTTTTTTTTTTTTTTTTTCTCGCACAGCTTGGTGTAATTATAATTGCGAAGTTAATCCAGAGTTATGACTATAATCTTACATCTGAATAGTTGTATAATATGAACTTCAAAAATATCTCGCATTATAAAGAATGTACATTGAAAAGGCAAATGATTAAAAAATATAAGAAAAGGCCACAGTCGGCTTGTGGCGAACAACATGATACCCTATCCATTCCCTACATGCTCCAAAAATTACATTTTATTCCATACTATGATACTATTCAGTATATGTTTTAAATTTCAGCTTCCTACCATAAATTGAAATGCCTCAAAAGTTGATATGGAGGTAAGGACGGACGTACGTATTGACGAACATTGCTAAAAAGTCGTAGGTTTTGGTCCTGATCATTAATATATATACTTTTAAGTGTCTACGACTAATATTAAGGGGTGTTACAACAATGTGTCAAAATGAATATAAAAAATAACACTAAAAGATTTATATAAATATAATGTAGGTATAAATATATAGAAGCATAATGCATGTCTATACCCTATCCTAAGGGTATATTAATTTTGACACATAGTTTGTAACACCCCTAATATTGATCCTACCCATATCCTTATGGATAAGGATCATACTGTTCGCCCCATGCAGATTGCAGTCTTTCCTATGTAGCCTATGTTTTTATTTGAAATTCCACTGCTGGGCGCTATTGCCAGCGAACTTCATTCGAGATATCTAAATTCGGCTGTATTTGTAATTTTCCCCATACTAGAATACAATACAACATTAAAATATTCTCCTGACTTAACATAGATTTTCTATTTATAAGCGGACACATTATTTTTATTGTCTTATTAATTTTATCTATTGTATTTGTGATTTGTTTCCTGTAAAATAATTTTTGATCTTGGATGTCCACTGTCTTTCCAATAACTTTCAGTAGTGTTGATATTTTGACAGATAATTTAGATTCTGGCAAGAAACAAGATTTCCTTCTTTTAGTGAAGATGGGTCATTATTAACTTGAAATCTCCATCTGTCAAAATAGCTTGTGAGGAAAAGTTAGTATTTGAAAATGTTTAGTATTTGAAACGTTTGAATGTTCAATACTCCTACTCGAGTATTGAACTTGACGAGTTGTAGGGGCTGAGTAAGGTCAAAGATTCTTGAGCATACCCCCCACTAAGTGAGTCCTGAAACCAAATAATACTCTTCCCACCCCTTCCTTTCCACTCCACGATTCCCTTTTTATTTCTTCTCTATCCTTCCCCTTCTCCTGGAACGGAGTATCCGGATACCTGGCGACCTCTGGATTAACTAGCCTTATCTGTATATTGCGGATGGGTAGGTGAAGACTAACTCTCTACTTCATCCAACTCCCACCTGATAGGTGAATTGGAGGAGAATGAGCTATTGGCTAGCAGTAGTGATGAATCCGAAACGACTCTCACTAACGAAGGCGTTTTCACCGGTGCGCAGGCTTTCACTCACACCGGTGATACTCAGGGTAACCTGGTCGAAGGGGCAGCCAAGGCAGCTGGAACATCCGGAGCCGAAGCTACCTCTAAGACCCTGCGTCGCAAGCATATTCCTGTTTGCCTGCTTTGGGTTATAAAAACCAAAAAACTTCTCTCCAAGCTACTTGTATATACCCTATTTTTAGACTGCGTCTAAGAATTTCTATAAATTTTTGGAGGCTACTCTGCTACTCAAACGCACTTTACCACTAAGCCTCTGCACCCACATCCTACAGATCTACAGATCAAAAAACTTGCTGGTAACAGTACTATATGACTCACTAATTTGGGACTCTTCACGGGTAATCGTTATGGAGATGGTATGATACTAGCGGAGCTACTTCCAGGCAATTCAATTATTCCATGTGTCATTACATATCCGGAGAAGAAGGATTGGCAAAGAAACGCGATCATCAGATCAAACGAAATTGCGATTTGTACTTATGGCTCGAAACAGCGGAAGGAACAGGTTCTGGTATCTTCTCAGAAGATCCAGGCCACTAAATGAGTCCTGAAACCAAATAATACTCTTGCCACCCCTTCTTTTCCACTCCACGATTCCCTTTTTATTTCTTCTCTATCCTTCCCTTTCTCCATCCCTGGGCTGAATTAAAGTGCCGTACGACCCGTGCCGAGAATCAGCTTGGTTGGGGACCCAGTTCAAAAATAGCTCAGCCGTGAACGGAGTATCCGGATACCTGGCGACCTCTGGATTAACTAGCCTTATCTGTATATTGCGGATGGGTAGGTGAAGACTAACTCTCTACTTCATCCGACTCCCACCTGATAGGTGAATTGGAGGAGAATGAGCTATTGGCTAGCAATAGTGATGAATCCGAAACGACTCTCACTAACGAAGGCGTTTTCACCGGTGCGCAGGCTGTCACTCACACCGGTGATACTCTGGGTAACCTGGTCGAAGGGGCAGCGGAAGGAACAGGTTCTGGTATCTTCTCAGAAGATCCAGGTCTGAGAGTGTCTACCGCACACAAGCAGTGTCTTCCAATCAGAGGTTGTGGCTGTACTCAGGGCGGCTGAGCTAATGGAGATGAGATCGGTATCCGGAAGGGATATCGCCATCTACATCGATAGCCAGGCCGCACTCAAGGCAATGGAATCAATCAACATCTAGTCTTATACAGTTAGGAGCTGTCACACAATGCTTAAGGCATTATGCATTCCGAACCGAGTGAGACTGTGCTGGGTGCCAGGACACTGCGGTATTGAGGGGAATAAGCAGGCGGATGAACTTGAAAGAATAGAAGGCTACTTGAGATTTCTGATACCAAACCTTCCCTCTTCATAATTCCACAATGCTTAAAGGGCATGATTGAGGAAAAAACCATCAGGTCTGCCAATCTAAGGTAGAAAAGTCTTGAGGGACATAGGGTATCTAAGGCTCTATGGCCAATTTTCGATAGTAAAAGATCTATAGAGTTAGTAAAACTGAGCAGGGTTAAGCTTAGAATATTATGGAATTCTGGCAGGGCACTGTCTTGTGCGGAAAAATGCAAATGGGTTCGAATTCACGGATACAGATATCTGCATATACTGCTAAGATCTGCATGCTGCCGAGGACATAACACATATACTGTGTGAATGCGAGGCAATAACGCGCAGTCGAAAATTTTTTTTAGGGAAATACTTCTTTGAAAACTTAGAGGAAATAGATGGCAAGGATTTTAAGGGCCTCTTAAGGGCCTCAGCAGGGAAATTGTTTAGGTTTTTTCTACTTTTTGAATTTTGAATTCAGATAGTTCCCCCAGGGATCGCGATGGGCCCATTATGGTGCCTAGCGCTGTGTGGCGGATTTCGTTTTCACCACACCCCTGTTTAACCTAACCTAACCTAAGACATTTGGCGCCGTGTTAACTTGAAACCTTGTAGATATGTATATATTTGGCTTTTAATGCTTAACATTTTGATTGTGTTTTTACCTGTAATTTAAATAATTTCAGAACAATTGTCCCTAAAATGTATAAATTTTTGTAGTTATTATTATCTGTTTAATGCATACGTAGATATATATTCAATACCCATACCATCCAACAGATTTTAATCGCTGCCCCAAATCATGCGAAATTAAATTGTATCTCCCTTCTATTCGTATTTAAAAATTTATCTTCCCACATACATTGGTTGGAGAACCAATGCTTAAACCTAGTATGGGCCGTTTACGCCTTGTATTTACTTATTCAATCAACGGAGGGGATTTGCATATCACCTTTCGCTAAAGTCCGTACTTATGCAGACAAAGAAACACTGGCGTATAAAAAGGTATACATGCAATCACATAGGTTTGTAATGCCAAATCCTCATGATACAATCGACTTCTTATGCCAGAAGAAAAGGGTTGGGACATTCAAATTCTTTGTTTTATTCAGAGTGCCGACTAACATCGCGTTTATGGGATTAAACTTGTTTAATTTGAATTTGCGGTTAAAAATTTGGACAGTTTCACAAAGCTCTAATTCATCAAAAATGAAACTTTAGAGTTAAATAGCTACTCATGCGTCGCCCTGGTGAATTTGAAAAACCTGAAACACAGAAATACGCACAAAATAAAAAAGAAACAAGAAAATCGGTCCAGTGGTTATCGAGTTATAATGTCATCGAGTTTCATCCCCAAGGAATTATATATATATATGAACGATTGTGGATGCTCAGTAAAGTTATTTTTTTTTGTGGACCAAGAATGCGGTCACCAGGCAAAACCACTAGAATCAAATAAAATTGAGTTATTGATCAAGTGTTTATTATTTTCGCCTCTCCGAAAAATTCTGTTTCTTGTTACAGTTAATTGTTTTTGTGTGTAAGTTGCAAGAGTATGACTAGCTCAGATCCTGGCTCCTTTCCATATGAATTCGTATTCAGATGAAAATATAATCTCAATTTTAAACATATTTCCCCTCATCATGGTATCCGTTCCGAAAGGAAAACTCTCCAAATTGATCAAATCGGACAATTTTCCTTCATGGTAATTGTTTCGATCACCTGTTCAAAACATTTATCCGACAAAACGTAATTCATACCGTCAGTGTACATTTCACCGCAATGAGCTCCGTTTTTAACATCAGTTTTTGACAGCCGCATGCCAATTTCTCTCCAATTGTCTCCGACATATATTCATCGCGGGATTAATATATAAAAAAATGTAGGCAATAAAATAATTTATTTAATAGTTTGAGCTAATTTTTTCTTAAAAAATTGATTTAGGCAAAAATCTAATGAAAAGACGAGCACTAAGTAGTATGAAATACTTGTGGAGCTGCTATATGAAAAACCCGACGTAGCTCGGAATTGCACTACGAGGTCACCTGATGAGGTTGCTGACTTTTGAAAGGCATGCACTCAAAATGTTGCGTTTGGAATTTAATTTAACATGTCTTTTGTAAGGTCTGGAGCGATTATAAAACATATATACATAAAAAAGAAGCTTACAACAAGTGCAAAAGCAATTGCGGGCACAGGTGGTGGTCCATACAAACGGAAGAATCGGTTATTGAACTTTTAAGTATGACGATATGAAGCAGTTGCAAAAGCGTACACTGGAACTAAAAGTTCAAGTTCTGGAGATAAAAATTTCTAAAGCCAAAAAATTCCTAGCCACACGTTATTTTTTTACCTTTCATTTAGGTCATATATTTGAGAGATGAATATGATAAATGTCAAATTAATGCGTTCAAGTACGTTCGGAAAATGGATACTGTAAATACACATATTACATTAAGTAAATTAAGTCTCGGACTGTATTTGCGTTTCGGAGAAAATCCCTCTCCCAATGGATACCATGATAGGGGGGATTGTTCTCTACTTAACACTACAGATTTTAACTAACTTATCAAATATATTTAAAATAACACAGCAAACAAACGAACCAGGTGACATTTAACACTTCCTCTTCCTTAAAAGTAGGTGAAGAAAATGTTATAACTTCATGAAACAGAAAGTGATATAACACATTTGGGAATAGGTTTTGCTAATGAAACACAAAACTCTGCCTTTTTCTGATAATTTCTGTAATATTCTGAACAGCTTAGGTTTATTAAATATGTACATACGCCCAATACGAGTACAAACATATCTTAAAATATCAAAACATCATTAAAGTGATAAAACTCAACACTACGCGCTTTAGTGGACAATCGATGCACCTGCGTAATTAAAGCATAAATCTTCGATGTGCCTGCCTTGCGTTCATCCTCGTTGTTTGTAGATCGGTTTTTAGCTGATGCCGTCGCGTCGGCAGAAACTCCCAATGGAAGAGTTTAATTTGTACCAATTGAAATAAAACATGAAAGTTAGTAATGCAAAGAAGATACAGATGCGCTAATTTCAATTTTTTTAATGTAGTAGTAGTAACTTTATTTTAAATTACATTTGGTGAGCCAGCGCGCAGTTTACATACAGAGATTTTATATACATATTACATTTTTCAATTGAACAATTATTTTAAACAATTTTAACAAAATATTGGGCAAAAAAAAATCTTTTAACTTTGAAGGAAATATACGTTAAAAACCTCCAATACATAAACAAAAAAAAATCTTAAATTAGTCAGATAATATGATAATAAATAATAAATAATAAATAATAAATAATAAATAATAAATAATAAATAATAAATAATAAATAATAAATAATAAATAATAAATAATAAATAATAAATAATAAATAATAAATAATAAATAATAAATAATAAATAATAAATAATAAATAATAAATAATAAATAATAAATAATAAATAATAAATAATAAATAATAAATAATAAATAATAAATAATAAATAATAAATAATAAATAATAAATAATAAATAATAAATAATAAATAATAAATAATAAATAATAAATAATAAATAATAAATAATAAATAATAAATAATAAATAATAAATAATAAATAATAAATAATAAATAATAAATAATAAATAATAAATAATAAATAATAAATAATAAATAATAAATAATAAATAATAAATAATAAATAATAAATAATAAATAATAAATAATAAATAATAAATAATAAATAATAAATAATAAATAATAAATAATAAATAATAAATAATAAATAATAAATAATAAATAATAAATAATAAATAATAAATAATAAATAATAAATAATAAATAATATATAATAAATAATATATAATAAATAATAAATAATAAATAATAAATAATAAATAATAAATAATACATATAAATAATAAATAATAAATAATAAATAATAAATAATAAATAATAAATAATAAATAATAAATAATAAATAATAAATAATAAATAATAAATAATAAATAATAAATAATAAATAATAAATAATAAATAATAAATAATAAATAATAAATAATAAATAATAAATAATAAATAATAAATAATAAATAATAAATAATAAATAATAAATAATAAATAATAAATAATAAATAATAAATAATAAATAATAAATAATAAATAATAAATAATAAATAATAAATAATAAATAATAAATAATAAATAATAAATAATAAATAATAAATAATAAATAATAAATAATAAATAATAAATAATAAATAATAAATAATAAATAATAAATAATAAATAATAAATAATAAATAATAAATAATAAATAATAAATAATAAATAATAAATAATAAATAATAAATAATAAATAATAAATAATAAATAATAAATAATAAATAATAAATAATAAATAATAAATAATAAATAATAAATAATAAATAATAAATAATAAATAATAAATAATAAATAATAAATAATAAATAATAAATAATAAATAATAAATAATAAATAATAAATAATAAATAATAAATAATAAATAATAAATAATAAATAATAAATAATAAATAATAAATAATAAATAATAAATAATAAATAATAAATAATAAATAATAAATAATAAAAGTAAAGGATTTCTTGTCCTTAATGTGCAAAAAAATTTAAATAGGAACCTCCCACTGGTTCTTTGATATCAAACGCAAGATTGTTTAATTCAAATTCACATTTATTCTTGGTGACCGCCAAATCGCCAAATTAAGACTGACACAATTCAATTAAAATTATTCATATTACAATTTTCTTAAAGCTATATAAAATGCTGATCTGCAGTTCCCATGCAGGTCCACCGTACATCATGCGCCTCGTATCGGGTTTCCCGGTGGGAATGACTTCCAGCGGATGCGCGTGTGCACCGTTAGCATTTTTGTAGGTTGGGTGATGACTCAATCGTGATAACTGCCGCCCCTTTAAATATCTGCGTCCCGCAGATCACTCGATTGACAAGGCAGTGAACTCTGATTTCCTTCGGGTTGTCGTGGCAAAGGACGTGGAATGGATGGATATTGATCTTTCCGTAGATTTTTCTCCAGAATATGGTGATGGTGGTAATGACAGCTATAATAATTAAAATTTCTGTAATGATAGAAGAGTTAAGGTTTCTATTTAATGCGTTAATGAGCTTGATGTTCCTCGTGCTAAGGTCATGCACGTATTCCAAGTTAGGTTTAACCCTGTTGCTTGTTACATTAGCCAGGACCGGAGGAAGTGCCTGCGGACTGAAAGCCACCTTGCTGTGGTACGTCTTCTAGTTTATGTGGACTGAGTCGTTATCCAGCTGTATCAGGTAGGTACCTACTAAAGGAATAGATGAATTTTTATTTAAAATTGTCCCATTGAAGTTTGTCAGGAAAATTGTGTTTTCTTCTTCTGCATTCGTTGTCCTGTAATCGCAAATTGCGTTACCTCCCTTGAGGATTCTGGGTAAGCAAGAGTCTTCCGATAGTTCTTCGAGAACGTCCTCCTCGCACACGAATGTGTTACCTATATTAAGACATTTCCCGTTAAGTCCGTACGTCTTGTCATGGCTTATAATGAGTCGTGAGAAGTCTAAGTCAATTTGTCTACCGTTTTTTATCGCCGCACGGGCCGTAACTAGGTGATACACCTATGGGTTCGTTTTGGGTATGGACAGGACGTATAGCATAAGTGTTCCGTTGCAGTATACTGAAGGTCGGGCGTATTCGATAGCTTCTACAACGTTTTGATAAGGCAATGTTTCCAGTTCGTTTACAATGGTATTGATCTCTTCTGAGTCTAAAAGATTGCTGTTCACAATGCCATTCTTAGCCATTTGGCAAGCTCTTACTATTGCATTAACTGCTTCCTTTAGAATAATTACTTTGTCCAGTAAGTCGTGTCTAAGTTGGTTCGTCAACCCTTTTTCTACAGCATTACTATAGCCTTCAATTATTTTGTTAATTTTTATTGTAATCTCACGAGTCGTGGCAAATAGTTTGTCGTTAATTGCGTATTGTTGGTTGTTATTCTGTATGATGTCCGTTTGTTTCTCTAAAAGTCTGTCCCAGTCGGTTGCGTCAGGACATCCACCTACCCATTTCCAAGCTGCTCCTATCCAATTTATTGACCTAACTTTTCTTGACCTTGCGTCCCCGAGTTCGTTAAGGCGATCCTTGATTTGATCTAAATGATACCCCAAAATGGGGCGTGCTTCTTTGTCCTTAATATTTTCCAGCATAAGTCGTTCAGTGTCTTTTATAAGTATGTCATATTTTGTCAAATCAATAATGTGTATCAATTTAAAAAATCCGTTAGTCACCCAAGCGTTTCCCTCTTTAATCGTTGCAATCGGGGATTCGTAGGCGAAGATATGCAGAGTCTGCATGGGAGTGAAAAGAACTACTAATCTGCAATATAATCAAGATTAATTAAACATGAAACTAACAAATAAATCTTAATATCTAAGCTATGTCATTACGACATAGTTGTAGGTTCTAAGTACTGACAAATATATTTGATTTTTAATTCTTAGATCTAATGTAGGTGTGTTTTTTTTTCATTTTTCTTTTTTATTAAGATGAACATTAAAATTTTATCTTTGTCCCATATTCGATTTTTCATCTGATTTAAATTGTTGTAATTGTAATATTCTTCTGATTTTTCCATCTTTTGTATTATTAATTCAATAGACTCTTTGGAAATAACATTTTTTAGAAGCCCGATGAGGTAGCTCTCCATTAAATTTTCGGCGTAGTCACTCCGGATTGGAAGGTTCGTATTTGTCCGCTTTGGTTGTAAGGTTAAAAATTTCAAACAACCTACTAGGGTACGGTAATTATTTAAGTGAACCGGCCCCTTGTTTCGTGAGAGCTACTCTTCAAGGCGTGTTATGGTAGGATAATATAGTCCTGTAGTCGATTTAATTCTGTATTTGGTTTCAGTAATCATTTTTTTTTTTTTTTTTTTTTTTGAAAAGAGAAGGGAAACAAATTTATTTAAATACAATTTTTCTTTTTTTTCTGTTATAATTTGAGCATGCTATAAATTACTTTATGGTTTTTTACGTGAGCCTTGTGAATTTTTTTACCGCTCACTGTTAATATAGTTACCCGATTATTTTTGGCAACGATTTCCCTTCTATATAAAGGTTTGTTCTTACTTTGTATGCCTTTAATAGCAATATATACTACATCGCCTGGATAGTATCTTCTCGGGACCACTCTTTTTAGATTTTGTCTTTTGTTCCTAGCTTCCATATTTCTTTTTATTAATCCCCTGAAGTCTTTGTTGATCTTTGAGCGAATATTTAAAAGATTTTGATAATTAACTCTTTGTGACCTATTAAAGAATACGTCGGAGGGTTTTCTGTTGATCACAGAATGTACGGTGTTGTTGTACCGATCAACAGCCACGTAGACGAGTTCCTTGACTTTTAGGTCTGAATTTTCAGCTCTAAGGCACCTAAATATTTCCAAAATTGTAGAGTGAACCCTCTCTATTTGGCCATTAACCTCACTTCTGTGGGATGGGGTAAGGTACAATTTGACTCCTAAATTCCTAATCAGGTTTAGAACGATTGGGCTGAGAAAACCCCTTTCATTGTCTGTGACTAAGGTTAGAAGAACAGTAAAATAATGCAATATTTTAATTATTTTCGATCTCATGTAGATGGCTGACCTGTCTTTGATGTGAAAGAATTTTGAAAACTTCGAGAACTTATCCACAACGGTAACGAACTTTTCATTCTGAATCTCCATAATATCCATGTGTATTACTTCGCATGCCAGTCTCTGTATTTGTCTGTGTCTGTCATTCGTCCGCATCATCTGTGGTTGTCTCCGCTGGTATGCTTGCTGTGTCTCTTCGCGAGGAAGAGGAATTTGCACCTGAAAGGTGATTGACCTCCGTTCAGAGTCGGGAGAGAGCATCGGCCACAAAGTTTGATTTACCAGGTGTGTAAATCAACTCGTAGTTGTACTCTTCTATACGTGACTTCCAACGCTTAAGTTTTGCATTGTAATTTCTATTACTGAGTGTGAAAGTCAATGGTTGGTGATCAGTGAATATTCTGATCTTGTTGGCACCATATAGATAGTTCCCAAACTATGGCACGAAGTTCTTTCTCGTTCGTCGCGTAGCCCTCTTCAGTTCTGTTTAAGGAACGGGAGATAAATGAAATTGGCTTATCTTTACCAGGCTCGCCTTGGGACAGCACAGCACCAATGGCACAGTCTGAAGCGTCTGTTGTTACATGCTAACTCGTGATTATTTCATTGAGATCTTTTTTAGGGGGATTGCTATATCTGGTTTAATTATTAGTTGATTTTTTTCTCTATCAATGATGGCTCTCAATTCCTTCAGAGTATCGTCGCCGATTATACCATCAAACGACTCTAAACTAGGAAGGATGAAAAAGGTCTCATCTAGGTCACAGCCAACAGAGGAGAAAAATTTGCCGCGAATTTTGTTTTTTATCAATATCCTTCCAGCAGGACTATTGATGTAGAAAGGGTTTCGGACGGGCAAGGATACTGGTGCTAAAGTTGGTTTGACAAAATTTTTATTTGCACCAGGGTCTACGAGAAAATCTAGTATTTTCCCGTCTCGTCTGGCTTACTCTATATATGGTACGCTGGAAACGAGGCACCTGTCATAAAATTTTCATCGTTTTGTGACTCCCCTGCGTTAGAAGTTCCTGGATTTACAGTTGTTTCAGGAGCCTCTGTTGCCATATGGAAGAGGCGTTGTTGTTTCCTGCGATAATTATTATCTGAGTCGGCCTCTAGTTTAACTGTGTTACTGGGCCGATTCATATAGTTGACATTTCGCATCTGAAAAGATTGGTCTACTTCTATCTTAATAGGAGGCTTGGGGCCGGTTGGCGGCGGATATTGCCTGTTTTGGTACCCTCTATTCCAAGATGGATATGACCGCTGCCGGAATCTGTTACTTTGAAACCGATTTGGGTTTCTTGAGGGCAAAGGGGGTCCCCTTTCGGTATAGTGTTCTGTGTCTGTACATGCACAGAATTGTTCCTAAAATTGAGGTTCTGCATCTCGAGGCAAGCGGTTTAGGCCTCAGGGAGAGTTTTCGGCTTCTGGATTATAAGAAGCCTCGAGAGGTCTTCGTGCAACCCGCGCACAAAGACATCTAATGCCCGGTTGCGGTAAGCTTCCACCAGGGCATCTATAGTCTCGGATGAATACGTTTCGGACCGAATTTTGCTTATAATAAGGGAGAACTGATGGTTAATAGTGGCATAAAAATCATCCACTCTGGAGGACCCTTGCTTCAGCTGGCTCAGCTGATGCTCGAGTGTCCGAAGGTCCCTCTTATCTGCATAATGCAGAGAGAGAACCCTTTTGACCTCGCTCCATTCACAATCAAAGATGTTATAAGATATACGAGCGGAATCGGCCTTCCCCCTAATTTTTTGCCTAATATTCTGCAAGTTCGCCCTGTAAATGGGCTTATTTCGTACAATTTCATAATCCTTTAGCACAGTTTCCACGCTATGCACCCAGGATACGTAGTGTACTGGATAACCCTCGAAAACCTGAAGCTCTTTCACAGCTTCAGGTAGCTTCGAAATTTCTTTTAACTCAGCTTCGTCATTCGGGCCCCGCAGCTCCTCTCGATTTCCGGTCGTTTTCCCATCTGATTCCCCCAGACCTGTCCTTTCTACAGCTTTAACTCTATTCTCAAAAGAGTTTAGCTTCTCCACTAAATTTTGGATGGCCTGTCGGGAATCCGCCTGCTCAATGTGAACAATTCGGTTCTCGAACCCCCTCAATTGTTCAAGGACGGAGTTAACCGCCCCGTTAACATTGTTACTGAATCCTTAATCTCCACCAAAAAGTGGTACCGAAAAGGTTATGGTTAATACTAAATTTCTCTATTTGTAAGATTTTTTCCTTCTCTTCCTAACTTTAATTCTTTTTGTTTTACCTTGGACTTGTAATTCTTGTCTAGTATTCTATATTATATTTGATGGAATTTTTTGTTCAGAGACACTGTTATAATGTATTTTGATCTTACATTTATATTATAATTTGATTTCAAATTCTTAATTATCTAAGCTTACTGAATAAGTAACAGCCAGCTCATATTTAGGTTCCTAAGAGTGGTCTGCTGCTGCTGCTCTTCCGATTCTTCAGTCCTCAATTCTTCTGGGTGGGAATTTTTCCTTTTCCTTGTTCCAACTCTTGGAAATTTGCTTCTTGTTTTATTCGTTTACTTGGTAATGCACTTTTTTCTCTTATTTGTATTTCGGGTTTCTTCTTCCAATAAGGTATCACTTTTCTTTGCACTAACTCTTGGAAATTCGTTTCTTACTTTATAACGCACTTTTTCTCTTATCCTTATTTCGGGTATCTTCTTAAAATATCACTTTTCTTTGCACTAGCTCTTGGAAATTCGTTTCTTGCTTTTGTTCGTTTTCTTGATAACGCACTTTTACTTCTGAATAATTATCTTTTATTTGCACTGATTTCCTTTTGCAAGTGTACACTACTAATTAATTTCTCTGTGCAACAAATCTTTCTTGCGTAACTTTTATTTATTCCGCGAATATCCTTAGATGAGGATTCACTTTCTATTTTATCTCTTATTTTATTTCGCGAAACCTGGGAGGTCCCTGCTCGGGCGCCAGTAAAGGATTTCTTGTCCTTAATGTGCAAAAAAAAATTAAATAGGAACCTCCCACTGGTTCTTTGATATCAAACGCAAGATTCTTTAATTCAAATTCACATTTATTCTTGGTGACCGCCAAATTAAGACTGACACAATTCAATTAAAATTATCCATATTACAATTTTCTTAAAGCTATATAAAATGCTGATCTGCAGTTCCCATGCAGGTCCACCGTACATCATGCGCCTCGTATCGGGTTTCCCGGTGGGAATGACTTCCAGCGGATGCGCGTGTGCACCGTTAGCATTTTTGTAGGTTGGGTGATGACTCAATCGTGCTAACTTAAATAATAAATAATAAATAATAAATAAAAAATCGGGTTAAATAATAAATAATAAATAATAAATAATAAATAATAAATAATAAATAATAAATAATAAATAATAAATAATATATAATAAATAATAAATAATAAATAATAAATAATAAATAATAAATAATAAATAATAAATAATAAATAATAAATAATAAATAATAAATAATAAATAATAAATAATAAATAATAAATAATAAATAATAAATAATAAATAATAAATAATAAATAATAAATAATAAATAATAAATAATAAATAATAAATAATAAATAATA
Source organism: Ferdinandea cuprea (assembly GCA_963576555.1). Lineage (NCBI taxonomy): Eukaryota > Metazoa > Arthropoda > Insecta > Diptera > Syrphidae > Ferdinandea > Ferdinandea cuprea. The sequence continues at coordinate 54,592,500 of OY754960.1, forward strand.
AATAATAAATAATAAATAATAAATAATAAATAATAAATAATAAATAATAAATAATAAATAATAAATAATAAATAATAAATAATAAATAATAAATAATAAATAATAAATAATAAATAATAAATAATAAATAATAAATAATAAATAATAAATAATAAATAATAAATAATAAATAATAAATAATAAATAATAAATAATAAATAATAAATAATAAATAATAAATAATAAATAATAAATAATAAATAATAAATAATAAATAATAAATAATAAATAATAAATAATAAATAATAAATAATAAATAATAAATAATAAATAATAAATAATAAATAATAAATAATAAATAATAAATAATAAATAATAAATAATAAATAATAAATAATAAATAATAAATAATAAATAATAAATAATAAATAATAAATAATAAATAATAAATAATAAATAATAAATAATAAATAATAAATAATAAATAATAAATAATAAATAATAAATAATAAATAATAAATAATAAATAATAAATAATAAATAATAAATAATAAATAATAAATAATAAATAATAAATAATAAATAATAAATAATAAATAATAAATAATAAATAATAAATAATAAATAATAAATAATAAATAATAAATAATAAATAATAAATAATAAATAATAAATAATAAATAATAAATAATAAATAATAAATAATAAATAATAAATAATAAATAATAAATAATAAATAATAAATAATAAATAATAAATAATAAATAATAAATAATAAATAATAAATAATAAATAATAAATAATAAATAGTAAATAATAAATAATAAATAATAAATAATAAATAATAAATAATAAATAATAAATAATAAATAATAAATAATAAATAATAAATAATAAATAATAAATAATAAATAATAAATAATAAATAATAAATAATAAATAATAAATAATAAATAATAAATAATAAATAATAAATAATAAATAATAAATAATAAATAATAAATAATAAATAATTAATAATAAATAATAAATAATAAACAACAGAAAATATATAGTAAACAGTAGGCATATATGTGTTATATATAGGTTATTAAATAACATATATATAACAGAAAAATATTAAATAATAAATAAAATATGACCGGAAGAAAATATGGTTAACCATTTAATTGATTAATGAGTGGATTCTCGGAAATTTCACAATTTAGTAAAAACTTTGTGGATAGTTTTGTAATTCTATCACACATTAGATCAACATTTGTTCTGGTATGAAGATATGTGATTGAGTGATACGGAGGCAGATTGAGCATCATCTTAAGAATCTTATTTTGCGAAACTTGTAATTTTTGTGTGTGACACTTTGCTAAGGTTCCCCAAACTTGGCATCCACACCATTAAATTGATTAAAAAATTACTTTAAAGATAATGATTTTATTGGCGTTGTTCAAAAGAGACTTCCTGTTTTTAAAGGGATATAGCATATTTATCGCTAGCTCACTTTGCGTACGGTTCTTGTGCTATGTTCCTTAAATGTAAGTTTTTGATCAAGATGTATCTTGCAGTTGGAACCCAATTAATACTTATATTGTTAACAATTAGCTGGTTGCTTGGAAGAAATCAAGTCTTTCGTTTTCTGCTGAAAAAGATAACTTGCACCTTCTCTGCATTAACTTTAATTTTCCAGCAATTGTAATAATTTAGCAATATATCAATCGCATTTTGTAAATCGGTCTCCACATTGAGACCAAACTCATGCGAAGAATATAGTGCTTTGTCGTCCGCAAAAATAGCTACTTCACAGTTAGGAAGTCTCGGAACATCAGACATAAAAATGTTATACAAAATCGGTCCCAACACCAATCCCTGAGGTACACCAGCAACAACACTTCGACAAACAGAAAAACAGGAATTGACGTAAACTTTGCAGAATCGATCTGAAAGAAAACTAAGGACGAGTTTGATGAGGTATGAGGGAAAACGAAACAATAACGTCTTATAAATGAGGCCCAAATGCCAAACACAATCAAATGCTTTCTCAATGTCCAGTAAGACAAGGTCAGTGGTCTTTCCCACTGAACGATTTTTCTTAATGTGCTGGCACACTCTGAGTACTGGATGGGATGTACTGTGATTTCTTCTGAAACCAAATTGTTCGTTCGGAAGTATATTACTTTCTTCAATTACTTTTAATAATTTTTTCTTTATCACCTTCTCAAACAGTTCATCCTCGTTGTTTGTAGATCGGTTTTTAGCTGATGCCGTCGCGTCGGCCAAGTCCAGAAACTCTCAATGGAAGAGTTGTGTACCAATTGAAATAAAATATGAAAGTTAGTCATGCAAAGAATATACAGATGCGGAATTTTAAATTTCTTTAATAAAGTTTAAGACAAATTAAGGAATACTCAATGTTTACATATAGAACGAATCTACTCGCATAGAAGTTTTATCTGTATTTCGCCAATGGCTTCACGAATATTGTCCTTTAAAGCGTCAATTGTCTCTGGCATGTCGGCGTAACACTTTTCATTTACGGCACCCCACAAATAATAGTCCAACGGTATCAAATCGCAGCTCCACGGTGGTCAAACGACATCAGCTCTGCGGCTGATAATGCGATCTTCAAAAACAGGGCGCAAAACATCGAGTGTAGCTTCGGCTGTGTGGCACGTAGCGCCGTCCTGTTGAAACCAAATGTTGCCAATATCCTTCTCTTAAATTTTTGTGAACAAAAATTCCTTCAACGATCGCCATTGATTGTAGCGCCCACTCCTTGCTCATTTTCGAAGAAAAATGGCCCAATTATGCCTCTGGACCAAAACCCGCACCAAACAGTGACTCATTTTGGGTATATCGACTTTTCAATGTATGCGTACGGGTTTTCTGTGCCCCAAATGCGACAATTTTGCTTGTTTACATACCCGCCAAGATCAAAATGAGGTTCATCTGAAAAAATATTTTTTTTTTCGCAAAATCGGCGTCTTCTTTATGTCGCTATGTCGCAATATTTCCCAGCGTTGTTCAAGCGTATACACAACCATATTCGTTCAGCGGAAGGATTAAACTAATTATCTGTCAAATCAGACATGAGCTAAGTGTTACCATTCGCGAAATAAGAACTAGTTGAAAAAAAACGTTGGATGGCGGACTCTTTACATAAGCATACCTAAATTCGTTTGAGCCATTTTTGCGAAAATCAATTGCAACTTAAATTTAGTTATTGATTGCAATTTTATTTTGGACAACACTGACTGAGATACCATAATTTTTTTAAAGTATGGAAATCGTTGCTGTTTGTAAATATATCTTACGTTGAGTAGTGGTAGGGTTACAACAGGAGTATTTTGGTCCGGAGACTCCGGAAATTTGAACAAATCTCCGGGCTGCGGGCCTACCCGAAATTTCTCCGGGCCGTTTACATTTCTTTAAACCTAAAAATCGTTTATAAAGATTCAAAATTTGTTAGCATTCGTTTACAGTGATACATAGTTCGGAAAATGTAGAAAGAACAATATGGCGAAGGGCATATTAGATCTTATTTAACCAAAGCTAATACCATCTTCACACCGCATTTAAATATGAGGTTTTGCAAAATCTTCTGAACCTTCCATCCAAATCAGGTGGTTTCCACAGAAGCTGGTTTCAATGGTGAGGTTGTCGAAGCAAATGTACCTTTTAACACATACTACAAGTTACACAAAGCAGTTGATACGCGGTAGACAGATTTTCAACTGTGTTACAAGCACAGATGAGTAATTGTACAGATAGTCGACTCAGCATACCTCTGTCCCTTTGAACCCGCAAAAAATTTTTAAAAATGGAGAAAAATTCCTCTATCAAATGTTCTATCTGTGAATACGTGTGAGCCAGCCAAATAAAATATGGAAAAAAAAAATGTCATTAGCGCAGGCAGTTTCGCAGGAATTCCAAATGGCAACAAAAAACAGCTGATTATAGCGGATGTGTTGGGGAAGTATTGCGAAGTATTAGGTTAAGGTAGTTCAAGTTTAATAGATATTTGAATCGAAATGTTTATAAAAAAATAGTTAGGTATATAATAAATAATGAAGTTTTTGCAATTAAATGCGAATATTTTTTTTGTTTATAAGAAAAAGTTCTAAATTTTTTATCTGCCTTAAAATAAATATACTTGGGTTGTTGTATTTTTCTTATTTAGGTTATTAGAGTGAGATAAAATGTATATATTATTTTGTTATTGCATGAATATTACTAAATTAGTAATGTTTGGGTGCAAAATATTTATTGTTAATAGTTTTGGAATAGTTTTTCATGTATATTAAATTCTTTGGTTGTTTTATTATGTTTTTATTGAACACATGAAAGTTTAATATATTTATATACCTACATATGAACGTTCATATGAGACATATGCGACAAAAAAACTTTAAATGCATTTCAAATGCACAAAATGTAGACTTAACTATTCCAATTCCAAGATAACAACGTTATTAAATTTATTTCATCATGTTTAACAAATTTAATAATGTTATTATCTTTGAATTGGAATAGTGAATAGCAGTGAATAAAATAGCAGTGAATTTATGAAATATTATGTTAAATTATTGAAATGGTCAGTTAACTAATCACGCGTTACTCATTAATTTCATTCATTGAGCTTTTATTTATTTTACCTACAATTTTAGTAATTTTACAGAATATTTCATTAATTCACTGCTGAAATATTTATTAAACCTTCCGTTTAAAAATTATTTGATTTTAATTATTTTACTCGACATTCGACATTTTACTGACAATTTAAAACTGCTAAATTAGTTTAACTACTGGCAAACATATTACGATAATCCTTATTTTATGTTTAAATTGCGCAAAATGTTTACCCAGCAAATATGCTTGTTTGGTAAAACTATTATTTTAAACATTCACCAAAATTTTATTCTGTTGCAAATTCATTATAAATCGTCGCATGTTATTACGATGTTATTGGACACAGCCCAGTTTCGACTTTTAATATGTCAACATGAGATCTTTTCCAAAATGGATTATTAGGCGCAGAACTGCTATTGTGTACGTGGGCTGGCTCAATTTGATTTGCATGTAAAAACATATACGAACACAGTACTGCGCCTGTTTGAAGCAAATAAAAAACGATAGGCGGGAGAGCCAAAAATCCTCTCAGTCGACTATCTGTATAATTACTCATCTGTGGTTACAAGTCACCTGCAAATCACCTAATAGTCAACTTACCGATTTTTTGAACGATGATCGCGCGAACTATATGAAGATATAGGGATTGTTCGATTATAATTGAATTGTGCACTTGCAACTTGAACGCAAAAGCATTTTATTAGGTTTCATTTTTCGATGGCTGACTGAAACGTCAAACAAATCCCTGGTAGTGTTCGAATAAATGTTAGGTTAGGACAGTCATAAAACATGCGGACGGAATACTGTGCTCTTGCTAATAAATTTCTTTCTATCCCTACCCTGCCAGTTTCACTCGCAGCTCTATGAACCTACCTCCAATTTTTTAATTTGTTATAAAAGAAATTATAATCAAAAATTATTGAAAAAATACGTTGTTATGTTCATATATGTAATCAAATATTAGTCCTATTTTATATTTCATATTTATTTATCAAGGAATAATTTTACAGTAGAGTAAAATATCATCTTATATCTTGTTTTTGAAGATCTTACAAGGTTTATAATATTAAACAGCAAAACCTTTGAAAATGTACTCTTACCCAAACATCGTTTTTGTCTTACAAGGCAGATTCACAAATTACTGAGATTTAAAAAGGGAATGCGTAGTTGGTATTGTAATTATTAAGAGTCTTACAAATAGTATTTATCGCCGGCTTAGAGTATAGACCTGTAATTCCTTAAATGAAAATTTTATAGGAGTAGGAAAAAACTACACCAAAACACTTTTTGCCTCTTTCTTATAAAAATAAAAACATAAGGAAAGGCTACAGTCCGCTTAGGGCGAAGATTATGATACCCTATCCATATCCCTATATGCCCCAAAGAAAAATAGCATTTAATTTCATTCTATTATTAAAAAAATGTTTTTTTGCAAAACCGCTTCCACAAAGTGGGCGTGACCAAAAATTTTGTATGGGCGATATGTTGGAAAAAATATTGGCTAAATATCTTGTTAAACAACAGACGTGGCAAAAAACTTTATATGACAATCTTATAAAGGAGGGCAGTGCCTACGTATCTTGTGAAGGTTGTAACACTGTATCTCTCTAACTTTAGTTTTAAAACGTTTTCTTCTAAATTGTGGGCGTGGCAGTGGGCGTTCAATGGAACATTTTATTTTCTAAATGGAAAATAAAATGTTTTGTTATACATACGCCCTTTAGGGGCTGAGTTTATAAAAATGGGGGACAACCACGACCTCTGGATGAAAAATCACAAATTCTAGATTTTTCCCTGGGTTTTCTCAAATCTCACTAAAGCACTTTCTCCTGTTTCTGGGAGGCTGCGGACGAAGGCGCGACCAGTTAGGTTCGACCTGTTATCTCTTTATGATCTGCTTAAACTTTTTTAAATATCATCAGCCTTATTTATATATGTATTTTAAAGAGTTTACAAAGTTATGCACGCTTTAAAATGCCTCTAAACGCGAAAACCTTATTTATAAAACTTATGCAACGTTGCATAGAGGTTGTCTAACTTAAACGTGTTTGGAGGTTGTTTAGTGCCCGCTTACGTCTGGTTTTGTATGGAAATATCATTTTATATTTTTCCTCCTCTTCCTACTCACTTGATCGAATTTGTGTTAGACGAAATTTTTTCTACTGTAAAGACTATTTCAAATGTTCTATTCAATTATCATCAACGAGGATTTTAAAGTTTATATGAAACCGATATATGAATAGTAAGAAAAATAATTTGTGCAGCAGGGATACGACATTGTAGAAATCATTCGTGTGCAGTTCAAAGTTAAAGTTGCGATAGGGATTTGGTGGTGGGATTAAAAAAACTCTTACTTCGTTTGCATGTTGTTCTAAATACGAAATTTCCGAGTCAAGGCTGAGACATTCAATTTGTATTTCTACAAACAGCTGAGTTGTGTTTACCGATTCGGAAAACTAATTGTAATAGATTTCGCCTTTTTGGTACTTTATCTAACACAAGCACTGTGTAACTAATATGGGTATGCAACGTTGTATAGAGGCCGCTCAAATACTTCGATCCTGTATAACTATGCAACTGTTTAGAGGCATTTTAGTGATTCTATTAAATACGGCTGCAGGTATATTGAGATTTTCAGCACTTAGTCAGGAGGTTGGAAAAGATTTGATGTTGGATAACATCCTCGAAGCGGGTTACTGACTCCAGAATTTTTTCGGCTCCCCAGATTGCGGGTTGTTGGTGGGGACAACTGCCTAACCCTGGCAAAAAGCTAATTGTTATGAAGCGACTTATAGCCTCGGATACAGGGCATTCACTATTGAAGACTTTGCAAAAGGAACGAAGTAAAAGACTTTCGGACGTAGAATGTTCAGGCCTTGAACTGGCCGTACAGCCGAACAATTAACAGAGGGATCAGGGAAGAGCCGAATTGATCTTCTTTTGTATTAAAAATGTTTGGGGTGGGCCAAGAATACTGCATATATAGTTTTTTTTAAAATTTTAAGAAAAAACATATTTAATAAAATAGCAAAAATCTCAAAACAAATGAATTGAATTCCAAAAATGTTACTATTTTTTAGTACTGCTAAGCATATTAACAAATCCGCGTACTTAGATTTTTTAAATATATATATATTAATTTGTTCACATTACAATTTTTATAAATTTAAATTAAATATTTTCCAAAACGGCTCCAACGTTTTTGATCTGTTTTTGTATTTTGGTTTAAAGTGAAAAATTTCAGCAAAATCGTTAGAGCCGTTTTGGATAAAATCAATTTTTTGTGATTTAAATAACTTTGTGATCATTGTTACCATTTTATTTGTGGCGATTGAAAAATGCATCTGTATGTGTGTGTGCTTGATGCATGGAATCTCTGCATCGTTTGTCTGGTTCACAAAAGAGACCATCTAAACTGCGCCAAATTTGCATGTTTTTAGCCTTCTAAGCATCGCATATTAGATCTTGTCTACTAAATTGTGCGAGTGCTGAGACTATTAGTCAACGATCTATTGAATCCTATCTGTGCAGTTTTAGGTCCAATTGACTATATATTGGAGTATTATAATATATTGGAGAAAACCCAAGAAGTTCAGAAAGATATTCACCGACAGCGTAAGAAATCATCTATAGGACGAGTTATACAAGGCCATGTGTAGTCCATTTGCGCAGTATGACGATAGGAAAAGCTCGCTGCTACATCAAGGTCGGTAGCGACCCGAGACCTTAGATGTCAAAATAGGGTTAGGCAAGGCGACGCCCTGTCGTGTGACTTCTACATCATACTTTAGTTACTTACTTTGCAAAACTTACAAGCCAACACACGAGGTACGATTTTCCAAAAGTCTGTTTAATTTTTTGAATACGCCGACGATATTATTGGTAGAATACAGCGAACTGGCACTGCTGCGTTTGCGAGTATATGACAACATGAGCAGCAAAAATGGGTATAGCGGTAAACGAGGGCAAAACAAAGTATATGCTGCAACAAGGATGGACACCCAACACACAAAAATCGGCAAAAATGTCACAATCGACAGCTATAACTTTGAGATACTTTGCCTACCTCGGATCTGCTACGAAATCACTGTTTCTTTGGGCTGAGAAGCCAACTATGCAGTAAAACCCTCACCCGAACAACCAAGGAAACGCTATATAACAGCTTTATGGCTGCTCTTTGCTTCCGAAACATGGATTGGTCTCATATGCGTTGACGGGTAAGGAGACACGATTCAATGATGAAATCTACGAGCTATACGACATAACAAAAAATTGCACATTGGGCGTTTAAGACAGTTCGAAATGTAGAGTGGATGTCGACGATCCAGCCCACAGAATCTTTGACCTTAATTCCGAGGGACAAAGGTCTCGCCTCAGAGAACATGGAAGGGCACCTCAATTAACTTGGAGTGCACACCTGGACGCAGTTATCCAAAGACCGCGCTAATTTTAGAGGCTTTTTGGTTGCCCTCTAATACGTGGCGATGCCTAAGTACGTAAGTACGTAAGTCTGCAAGTGCCTAAATTACTTACAGAAATAGGGATATATCCGAAAAACTCATGCATATTTAGCATGACAGTCTTAAATGCTTCTTAGTGTTCCGTTCACGAAACGTCGTTGCTCCGCTCGCGGTATATGCAGGTGAGCGGGCAGGTGACTATGACAAAAGACGAAGATGATAACTAAGAGCTTGTATTGATTTTTCTGAGTAAGAATCTCACACTATTAAGATCACGTGCGGCCGGTCCTCATAATGACTCATGGAAGATCATCCACCTACCCTCGGAAAAATAAAATAAAACCACAACAAGTATGAATTTCACCCATAGGGAGGAAGACGTTAAGAAAATTGTGTATAGCATTCTATGAAATTTATAAAACAAATTTTTTTAGTGGGCGTGGCTAAAAACTTTGGATGGGCAATATATTGTGAAAAATATTGGAGAAATATCTTGATCAAATTTTTTTTCGGTTTCTAGAAATTTTTCGAAGAAAACAGCATTTTAGTAAAAAACGCCCACAAGAAGTAGGCGTGGCAAAAAACTTTATATGACAAACTAATAAAGAAGGGCAGTGCCTACTTATCACGAAAATGTCGTAACATCCTATCTCTCTGAATTTAGCTTTAAAACGGTTTTTCTGAATTGTGCGCGTGCCAGAGGGCATGGCAAATGGAATTTACGATTTCGGAGCCCTAGGGAGTATATATACCAAATTTTAGCTTCCTTGCTTTAAATTAAAGGCCTAAAAATTGGCTTAAATAGTTACGGCAATGACTGACGTCACGCCTTCCCAAAGCATACTCAGAGGTTACCGCAAATCCTCACTTGCATGAGTTATTAATCATGCATAATAATACTTATCTGTCTCTATGTCACTAGAGTAGTAATTCAAGGCCAATGCATCATCATATCTTCGCATTTTTTTACACAAGTGTTCATTGCATCCTCAGTCATAATATGACGCAGTTGTTATTGTTATTCTAAGATGATGAAATTAATCTTTTTATTTATCGAGCGCCCACTATTTCCTTCTTTTAATTTAATGAATCTTCCAATGGAATTTAAAATCTGAAATCACATCTGTTGACACAGATCCATCCGTAAGATTTACCTAATCGATAAATCTAAGGATCACATTACAAGCCATTCTTACAGCTTAGGTAGTACAAATACCTGGCACCTAAAGACCAGAGTTCAGTTCACTAGTTTCAGTTGACGAGCTAAAGTTTACGAGTTCAGTTCAGTGCAGTTTACAAGTTTAGTTCTGTTCAAGTCAATCCTTCCATCTGACTTCCACCAACCAGTGGCAAGGGGTCAGCAACATAAAATGTATTTAAATAATTAATAAAGTAATGTTAAAATTAAATATAAAAACAGCTGAATTCATTAGATTTTCTTAATTCCTTTTGATTTATAATTACTTAATTATCAATTAAAAAGTTGGTCATTGTTTTATTCATAACACATTTTTAATCCTGTAATAACTGATTTTGATTTGATGAACGTTTTGAAAACACTGATTGAAATTTATACTAAAAAAATTTCAAACTGTGTATTTGTTTTCATTTCAAAACAATAATATTAAACCATACAATCGAAAAACGCACATAAACATACATATATAGAAAAGTATAGAAATGGAGTTACGATTTGTTGTGGTAGGTATTGTATTCAAACATGGTTAGTATTTACATAAGAAAGATGGAATCAATCACGTATTTCTCAATGCAAATATTCAATAATTACTGCTCTGGTTATTTAATATTTAAATTTTTTGTAAAAAACCAAATGTAGATAGCAATAAGTAATCAGTAGATTCTGATCCTTTAAATTATAGTCCAATCAATCTCTTGCCTAGTATCGGAAATTTTTTTGAAGTGGTTTTAAGTAAATCTATTGTATTCGCCTGCGAAAGAAATGAGGTATCAGTTTGGATTCAGAAGAAATCATTCGGCAACGGATGCTGTTATAAAATTGGTTTCAGATATTAACTATCTCGTCGATATCGAAAAAGCCTTCGATATGGTTTGCATCGACGGGTTAATATTTAAATTATTAAGATGTGAACTCCAAATTCATCTTATTGAAATGATTGCATCAATGGTTGCACTTTTGAACTAAGTATGCAAAGCAGCGAGACGTGTTTTTCCGTCGTCCGATAAATCCTTTTTTGTCAAAGTTATATCGCAGTTTAAGTGCAATAGACCAAGCAAATCTCTCAGATTTTATCTATTTAATTGAGACTTCATATTATCTTGCTTGTTCTACCTCATAGGTCTATATCGTGTTTAAATATTTTTCTGCAAAAAATCAAATCATAGACAATGCCTGCAAATACCAGAGGGCTTCCAACAACAAGCTAGTGTAAGCTCTCCAAGAGATCTTGGTCGGCAAAATTCAGCGAATATAGCTGATAAACTGTGGAGCCGCCTTGAACAGAATCTGAAGAAGTGAATGGAGACATTTTCCTTATCGCTGGATGCTAAACACTCTGCCATTGAGCACCGTCTGAATGCACAGGTTAGAGATAACAAAACGCTTTTTGAACAACAACTATATAAAGCAGCTGAAGACATTAAACGACTTAAACGGGTCATTGTTAAATTTGAATGAGAGAAAATCTGCTGTGATGCTGTAATGTTTGGTATTTCTGAGTCTCCTGGGGAAAACTTGGAGACATTTTACAACAAAATATGTACTACAGTAAATAATCAGCCCCCTCGTCTACACAACATCTTTCGCACGAAAAACGTCTCTGGCAACAATCATTCCCCTACTGATGCCGATCATACTGAAGTTTGCTGAGCAGAAAGCTTAACAAAAATAATTACCAACTGCAAAGGCATGCATTAAGACTTAAACGAAAATCTCTTCTGTCATCAGTACATACATTTAATGAACAAATCTACATACGCATCGGAAACAGCCAAACTTCATTTATTATTCACAATATTGGAGATCTGAGGAATGCTATCGGACCCGACGTCAACAATGAATATATAAACATCAATGAAAGTCAAACTTAAAAGTTATTTTTTTTTCTTATTATATTTCTTTTTCGCTCCGCACCAAGTTTTTGTCTTCTTTTTTTGTTGTTTTTACTTACTTTTTTACCTTATGTTCAAGTTTTTTTCAGTACACACAGTTTTTTTTATGTTTATTTTCGTCATTTGTTCTAGCTGGTACATTTTTCGCTAGCTGTTTTATTTTGTTCGGTTCAGACTTCGCCGTGGGTTATATTTTTCAGTATGACCAGCAGCAATAATGTTGGTTTTGGCAGCATAAACGAAAAAAACAAATTTCTCCTTAACACCCTTTGCAACAATCATAATAGTTTGCATATTTGCCATATTAATGCACAGAGGTTTGTGAATAAGTTTGACGAGTTCAAAATGATATTTAAGAATAGCTTAATCGATGTTTTTTGTGTCTCCAAAACATGGTTTAATTTAATCCCAATGTGAAAAGTAATTTATTTTCCTTAAGCGGATACAAAAAGCCTTACCGTGCTGATAGAATTTACACTATATACATATGTGAAAAAATATATTCAGTCTAATGGCGAAGTATTCTGATGGCAACCAATCTTGTGACTATTTTTTAAATCTGACTATTTCGCAAATTAACGTATTATTTCTCCAATTGTGGAAGAAATTTCTCAACTTGCGCCGAAATATATTTTCTGTGGAAATTTAAATATTAATCTCTTCCATTCCTCTTCTAGTTCATTTAAAATATCTATGAATTCCCTTGGCCTGTCTTTTGTTAACTCCATTGAATCAACACATTTTAAGCCTAATTGTGTTCCGCCTCTATTAGATGTTTATCTATCAAGCGATGAAAGTCTTGTAAAACGTTTTAGTCAGTTGTCTGTCCCCATGTTCTCTTATCATGATATCGTCTTTGCTACATTTGACTTATTATTCATAAAAAATAGTTCCAGTCGATCGAGTATCGTGATTTTCGTAATGTCAATATTGAAAGCCTGTTTAACGATTGTTCGTCAATTGATTGGAATTCAATATTTTTAACATCTGACGTTAATACTCAAACCGACTTCCTTACCATTGCTATTGATTACCTGTTTAATATACATGTTCCTATTGAATCTCGAATCAGAAATCTGTTCATGGATAACTAATGATATTCTTAATGCAATAAAAAAGAAAGATATTCTTTATCGCCGCTGGAAACGTTTTAGGTGCGCAGATATGCTGAACAGCTTTAAAACATCTCGTAATCTAGTCACTAATTTAATAAAATCCGCCCAGCTTAACTATTACAATAGTAGATTTAACTCAAATCAGTCGTCTAGATTTCTGTGGAATAAAGTTCGAAATATTGGTTTAAGTAAAGAAAATGCAATAGTTTCAGATGAGTTGATTAGTTATAGATGAGTTGAACAGGAAGTTGTGTGCTACGATAACGTCACTGACCACAAGCCTAACGTCAATCCGTGAAGGGGAAAATGCCTTTTCCTTGTCTGCAGTTGACGAATTCAATGTTGGAAACGCAATTTTTACTATCAAATGTAAGTCCGTCTGGCTCGATAACATTCATCCTGACTTCGTAAAAATTCTCCTTTCTCTTATACTTTCCAACATTACCCATATATTCAATCTACCTATCCCTTTGCCTGGAAAAAATCGAAAATTATTCCGATTCCCAAAAATGGAACAAACTCCGGATATAGACCCATAGCTATCCTTAATTTTTGTCTAAGGCCTTTGAATCCATTACAAGTACCCAAATAAAAGATTATATTGAGGACAAAAGGCTTCTTATTGGAGGGGGACGCTGAAACCCCCTTGCTTGGTTTCACTCTTAGATTTGGAGTAGGTGCGAGGTTGGTTATATGCAACGATATATTGGGTATAAACAAAATTTGCATTTTGAAAGATTTATTGGGTTTAAACACAGTTTGCTAATACCCAATCTCGCGCCTACTCCAAATCTAACAGTGAAATCAAGCATATTCCATTACCATCACAAATTCATTAGAAATTTTAAAGTCGAATTAAAGCCCAGCGGGCTTTCATGTAGGCATGAATTACGTTCATGAAGTCTTATTTCCACTTAAAAGTGGAGCCAAAAACTAGTTTGACTGGATATACATTCTTGTAGCGTGCTCTTCATTGAAAATTCTCTAAGCTTATCAAAAAACAAAAATATTTATTTGGTGAGACAAAAAATTGATTTGGGACTTATGTGCCTGCGCCATGTTATGACTTCCCCCTGGGTGCGTTTAAGAATGTCAGAATGCAGAAATTTGTAATGTCCTGTTCAATGTTTGCGTGCGCTTCTAATGGCGCTGCACTGAACGTTATTGAAGGCTCCTTCTATGTCAAGATAGGCCGTTTTCGCCAACTCACTGAAGTGTAAACTGTTTTCTATTTTTCCCACCACCTCATGTAGAGCGGTTTCAACAGATTTTTTTTTTTTTTTTTTTTATAATGTACGCGCACTAAAGGGACTTTGGATACCCTTATAATGAAGTGACACAGTGCGGGCATTAGGGAAATGAAGGATTAGAGAAAGGGAGAAACCGATGCACGTTGGTTTTAAATGTTTGTAAATTATAATGCGAAGGAAAAACAGAGCGTGGTAGAGCATTCCACATTCGTATTGTACGGTTGAGAAAGGAATCTTTGTATTTCACAGTACGCCCGAAAACAGGCTTAAGGGTAAACTGATGTGCATTCCTAGCATGTCGAGTATTGCGGTTGAATTGCTGTAGGGGTGGAATGCAACTGGCTATTTCATTTGAGCACTTGTGGTGGAAATACCGATAAAACAATGACAGGCAGGAGACATTACGACGATGACTAAGAGAGTCAAGTGATTTCGCGATGTCTCGATCGCCAATAAGTTTTACCGCACGTTTTTGGATCCTGTCAAGTAGCTCCAAATATGTTATTGGTGCACCAGACCAGATATGAGCGTTGTACTCAAGTTTTGGGCGAATAAACGCCTTGTAGATTCTAGCCAGATCAGAAGGGGTGAAATATTTCTTGCATCGCTTTAGGAAGCCTAGACATTTCGCAGCGTTCTTGGCGACATCAAATATGTGGTCATTCCAACGAAGGTTGTCATTAACACACATACCGAGAATGGAAAGTCTTTCGGTTTCAGCGATGCAAGTGCCATTCATGGATAATGGCAGAGAATTAGGGGTTCGCTTCAATGACAGCAGACAGCATTGCGTTTTGGAAGCATTAAATTCCACTCTGTTGGTTTTACCCCATTTAAGAATGCTGTCAAGATCGGAATTCAATGAGCTTAACATACGTTGCCGTTCCAGTTCAACGCCCGAAGATGAGGGGCGTTGCCCAGGAAACGAATATGTAAAGCTGAGGGTACTGTCATCAGCAAAGGAATGGATTGGATTAGAAGTGACAGACAGGAGGTCATTGATAAAAATGAGAAAGAGAGTCGGAGACAAAACAGAGCCTTGAGGGACACCAGCATTTATTTGGTGAGTTGCAGACTTGAAACCGTCCAAAACAACTTGTATTGAACGGTCCGAAAGGTAATTTCTAATCCATTGAAGAAGGGTAACATCGATCCCAAATGCCCGCATTTTCGACAAGAGAGCTTGATGCCAAACTCTGTCAAATGCCTTTGAAATATCAAGCGCAACGACCTTGCTTTCACCACCATGGTGAATAGATTGGTTCCACTTTTCGGTTAGATATGTCATCAAATCACCAGTGGACCTGTTGCTGCGAAAACCGTACTGCCGGTCATTAAGGAGTTTTCGGGATTCGAGATATTTCATAAGCTGACGGTTTATCAGCGTTTCCATGACCTTGGAAAGAAGGGACGTAAGTGCAATTGGTCGGTAGGAGGAGGGAGAGGAAGATTCGCCTTTTTTTGGGGACGGGCTGAACAAATGCTGTTTTCCATCTTCTCGGAAAGAGCCCTGAAGAATAGGACAGATAGAAAAGCTTACGCAGTGGTTTTGCCAGCGTGGAAGAACACCTCTTCAGAACTATAGGGGAAATACCATCTGGGCCAGCGGATTTGTGAATGTTGAGATCTTGAAGTACTCTTGCCACAGTACGGGTGCGGAAGTGGATTTGTCCCATGGAGTGTTCTACGCGCTCGAGTACTGGGGGAGATAAGGCACAATCTGGGAGCGTTGAGCTAGCTGCAAAATGAGCAGCAAGCAGATTGGCTTTATCCAAAGAGCTGACAGCTGGAGTGTCGTTGCAAATGAGTGTCGGGATAGATGACGAGGCCGAATTTTTAATATTCTTAACAAACGACCAAAAGTTTTTACTACCGGAGGGACTTTGTAGTATTTTTTGCCTCAACTTTTGGTCGTAGGAGAATTTGACACGATTAATGTGGGCATTGCAGTCATTTCTGGCTCGTTTGAACTTTTTTCGGTTTTCCTCAGTTGGGTTGGCCTTAAAAGACCGAAAAGTTACCTCTTTAGCCCTGATAGCTTCTTTACAGCTCAAGTCACACCACGCGTTTTCCTTAGGTCTGATACACTTTATCCTGTTAGGGATAAAGCGTTTCATACCCAGGTGAATTAAATTTGTAATCATATCGGCAGCGGCATCCACGTCGTTGTTGAGGAAGCACAACGACCAGTTAAAACTCCTAAAGAAACCGTTTAAAGCTTCCCAATTGGCTTTCTCGTATTGCCATACGGTTCTTTTAGGAGCTTGTTCTTTAACTGTGTGGCTGGAGTACGAGAAATTCGCCGATATGATACAATGGTCTGACGAACCTAGAGGCGATAATACATTTAAAGTGTATTTATCAGGGTGAGAGGTAAGAAACAAGTCCAGAGTGTTGGCGTTTTGACCGCTAATGTCCGGTGTCCGTGTCGGCTCATTTACAATCTGGGTTAAACTATTAACCTCAGCAAATATCTCAACATACCTTCCTTCGGGTGTTGTCTGCCCAGAATGTCGAAGCCAACTTGAATTGTGTATATTAAAATCGCCCGCAATGACAATTTCAGTATGAGGATAAAGGGTAACAATTCTGGTTATGGAATCAGACAGTGCATCAAACTCATTATAAGTTGAATGCCTGTCTTGGTTAGGGCTTCTGTAGATAAAACAGTAGTGAATTGATTGCCTACGGACATGGAATTTTAGCCAAACAAAATTAAATTCCGGATTGGAACATTGGCCATATTGAGGTAGAAGTTGGTAGGCTACATCACTACGTATATAAACGGCGATACCACGATGGGAAAAGAATAATGGCACCAAGTTATATCCAGGCAGGCTAAACTCCGTTAAATCGGAATCTATGCCGACCTGTGTTTCACTTAGTGCCAAAACAGCTGGTTTATTGTGAATTGCATGGGCGTACAATGAAAAAAAATTGGATCTCAACCCACGAATGTTACTCACGTCCACTCTAAAATTCCCACGCATAACAAAAAACAAACACAAAAAAACTCAACTCCGACGCAGACTAAGCTGGGCCGTACCGTGTAGATCCTGACGTCAGCTTTCCAAAACAGATCACTGCAGGTGTTATGCCCATACAATGAATTGCTTTAGTCTGCCAACAAAATCTACACAACGCGACCCGCTATTCGCCAAATGATACTCTACCCAGCCATAGCAAGTGCACGCAAAAACATACGGCACTTGCTATAGCCAAGCAAAGCAGCAGCAAACGATAGGGAGTGGGACCAGATGGAGTGCCCAAACACAATACACTTTTTTTTTTTTTCTTCACTGCACTGTACACTATACTGATTTTTTTTGCACAGCGCGCGCGCGATTAGCGTTTTATTATTTTTTTTATGTTTCTACACACTTTTTTGTTGTTGTTTTTTTTTTGTGTGTGCAAACTGACCGCGGAGCGATTTCAAAATGTGTGTGCACGCGTCGGGTGGCAGATCGGCAGATCAGATTTGCCCTTCACGTAAGCATGTTGTGACTAGGTCAAAAACCATTGTTACATTTTTTCCCTAATATGAATATCAAATAAACACTCTATGGTTCTTAGCATGAATTATTATGTCCCCGTTTTGGGTATAAGGACCACTTTAAACTCTCTCCAAGCTAACGGCATATACGCAATTTTTAGACTGTATTTCCAGAACCTATTAGCTGCTCTCAGCCCAGTTTCCGTCGGTTTTTTTGAGGTAGCTAGGAATGCTCATTTCCTTTGAGAGCATTTTGCGTAACCTCGAAGCCTCGTCTGTTACTGCGATGGATTCGCAGTATATTTGCCATGAAGCCCTTTTTGCCTTCCTGACCAAGTTTTTGAATTGCCTTTTGCATTCGTAATACTCATTCTACGTACTGTCACTTTTGAAGAGTTTCACCCTATTGAAGAGTTTTCGCAGCTCTTTCCTCTTTGAACCTATTTCCCTATTCCACCACTTCAGTTGAGCTATTTTTTCGTATTTTGTTAGCCGGATAGGCTTTATCAAACGCCATACTTATGACCTTGATAACTTTTTCTACCGCCCTTTCTAAGTTAGCAGAGCCATCACAGGTGACAGGGTTTATTTACTAACCCCGTATACTTCTCACAATCAGTCTTCCTAGGATTTCTTTGGAAACTGCATACCCTGTTTTGGAAGTTCACCTTGAAGCGTATCCATCGGTGATCCGAAATAGACGCTTCGTCAACTAATCTCCAATCCTTTACCTCTAGTCCTTCTATATTTGAGGCAAGGGTGATATCTCAAACCTACTGCCTATTTTTAGGCTCTTTTGGAAGAAATAATGAAATCTTATAAACATTCACCTCTTGTGTGCTAATGTAATAACTGTTCCCATTGTGTGCGATGGGCGTTTGCATCACAGCCTATCACCAGCATTCGATTTTGCTGACTTTCCAGGTCCATTAGCTTCTCCGAGATAACCACCTTAGAGTCGTAGAGGTCAAACATAGTGGTATGCCATTCCCTTCCTCATTGTGCCACCGTCAGGTCACCAGTGCTGAAATTATTCAAAAGAAATGCCTTTTTTGGTTATTGACTACGACTTTTTTATATTGTACGCGTACTAAAGGGATTTTGGATACCCTAATAATGAAGTAACACAATGCGGGCATTAGGGAAGTGAAGGATTAGAAAAAAAGGAGATACCGATGCACGTTGGTTTTAAATGTCTGTAAACTATAATGCGTAGGAAAAACAGAACTTGAAACCGTCCAAAACGACTTGAATTGAACGGTCCGAAAGGTCGTTGAAAGAGCCCTGAAGAATTGGACAGATAAAAAAGCTTACGCAGTGGTTTTGCCAGCGTGGAAGACACCTCTTCAGAACGATATGGAAATATATTCTTGACAAACGACCAAAAGTTTTTACTACCGGTGGGACTTTGTAGTATTCTTTTCCTCAACTTCTGGTCATAGGAGAATTTGATACGATTAATGTGGGCATTGCATTAATGACCGAAAACCAACCTCTTTAGCCCTGCTAGCTTCCTTAGAGCTCAAGTCACACGACGCGTTTTCCTTAGGTTTGATACTCTTTATCCTGTTTGGGATAAAGCGTTTCATACCTAGGTGTATTATATTTGTAATCATATCGGCAGCGGCGTCCACGTCGTTTTCGAGCAAGCACAACGAACATTTAAAAGTCCTTAAGAAACCGTTTAAAGCTTCCCCATTGGCTTTCTCGTAATGCGATATGGTTCTTTTGGGAGCTTGTTTTTTTGTTTGGTTGGAGTACGAGAAATTCGCCGATATGATACAATGGTCTGACTAACCTAGAGGCGATAATACATTTACAGCCGTATTCAATAGATTTTCTTAATTGCCTTTTGATTCATGATTAACTAATTCTTAACTAAAAAGTTGATCACTGTTTTATTCATAACACAATTTTAATCCTGTAATAACAGATTTTGATTTGATGAACGATTTTGAAAACACTGATTGAAAATTTTACTAAAAAAATCTCAAACTGTGTATTTTGTATATGAAATTTCATTTTAAACAAAAATATCGAACCATACACACGAAAAACATACACATTATCGAAATGGAATGACAATTTGTTTTGGTAGGTATTGTATTCAGACATGGTTAGTATTTAAATAAGAAAAATTACATAAATCACATAGAAATATTCAATAATAACTGCTCTGGTTATTTATGACAATTTGTTTTGGTAGGTATTGTATTCAGACATGGTTAGTATTTAAATAAGAAAAATGAAATAAATCACATAAAAATATTAAATAATAACTGCTCTGGTTATTTATTATTTAAATTTTTTGTAAAAAACGAAAAAAAAATTGACATTTTGCCGACGAAAAATATTTAATCCCATTTTGATTATGCTTTGAATGCCGAATTCCGCATTTTAGTTAATGAACGGTTGATCGATGTTGATTAGTGAAAAAAAATCGAATGAATAAAAAATAGTGTACTAAAGGATAATTAAAGGCAAATCAGAATTAATTCTTCGTTGATTATATTTTATGAATAACGCTGTTAAAGTGTATTTATCAGGGTGGGAGGTAAGAAACAAGTTCAGAGTGTTGGCGTTTTGACCGCTTATATCCGGTTTCCGTGTCGGCTCATTTACAAGCTGGGTCAAATTATTAACCTCAGCAAATATCTCGCATTCCTTACTTCGTCTGTTGTCTGTCCAGAATGTCGAAGCCAACTTGAATTGTATACATTGAAATCGCCCGCAATGACGATTTTAGTACGAGGATAATGGTTTGCAATTCTGGTGAAGGAATCAGACAGTGCATCAAACTCATTATAAGTTAAATGCCTGTCCTGGTTGGGGCTTCTGTAAATAAAGCAGTAGTGATTTAATTTCCTAAGGACATGGAATTTTAAACAAATAAAATTAAATTTCGGATTGGAACATTGGCCATATTGAGGTAGAAGTTGGTAGGCTACATCACTACGTTTATAAACGGCGATACCACGATGGGAAAAGAATAATGGCACCAAGTTATATCCAGGCGGTCTAAACTCCGTTAAATCGGAATCAATGCTGACCTGTGTTTCACTTAGTGCCAAAACAGCTGGTTTATTGTGAAACGCATTGGCTTACAATGAAAAAAAATTGGATCTCAACCCACGAATGTTGCTCACGTCCAATCTAATATTCCCACGCATAACAAAAAAAAACAAACACAAAAAACTCAACTCCAGCGCAGACTAAGCTAGGCCGTACCGTGTAGATTCTGACGTCAGCTTTTCAAAACAAATCACTGCAGGTGTTATACCCGTACAATGTATTGCTTTGGTCTACCAACAAAATCTGCATGCAAGTGCACGCAAAAACATACGAGACTTGCTATAGCCAAGCAAGGCAACAGCAAACGAATAGGAGTGGGACGAGAGGGACTGCTCTAACACAATGCACTTTTTTCTTTCTATTATACACAGCACCAGCACATCACAGCACACTGTGTAAATTTTTTTTTTCTTTGCTATCAGCGCACGCGCGATTAGGGTTTTTTTTCGTTTGTTTTTGTATACTATCCGTCGGGAGGCAATTCGGCACCTTATTGATCCAGGCACAGATGAGGAATTAACCAGATAGTCAACTCGAGAGCGAATCTCTCACGTTGCCTACAAGCTAAGTCGAACTGATAAGCCCCACATAATTTGCACTTATATGGACTTTTACGTGCAAATCAAATGGGAATCACGCACACATAAATCGAATTATATGGGGCTAATGGCCGCGCCCATGAAATGTCATTTTTTATAGCAAGAAGTTGGGAACAGTTGATGAATTTCAGCAGACTACAACTCACAATTTGGGTGTGTAAAATAAACATGGTCATTATGCCGTGAATATGGATTGATAAAAACATACTTTCCACACAACTAATAACATAATAAAATATTATAATATTAAGAATAAAGCTGTGTTTTAACTAATTTATTCTAATTTTTAATGAAAAATAATCAAAATAATATTGATTAACGTGACTAATATATAATAAGTAAGTTCATCATACATTTTCGGTTGACAACAAATTTAAGTATAACTATAATAGCAAGGATTTCGTAGATTATGGATGGTTATATTGAAGCAGTTAAGTAACTCTACACAATTGAACACTGGTTTAAAACGCTTTTTAATAAAACGTAATCCAAATTCTTACAAATATTATTTTTGGTACATCAAAACACTTTTTTAACAAAATTTGCAATATCTTCCTAGTAGTAGTAGTAGTAGTAAATTGTTTTGTTTATTTTCATATAAAATAAAATTACAAAACATTATAACTTGACAAATAAAGTCGGCTGTTAAAAAAAGTGGCCAAATAATTCAATATATATGTAACATAATGAGCATGCTTATTTATGATATGTACTCAAATACCAAACATTTTCGTGATGTACTCAACTACCAAGCATTTTCAATAAAAAAATGCACCCCCAATATATTTATGCAGTGCATTCCAGCTACCTTTTTTTCTCGTTCTTCCGTCTATCGCTTACTTTAAATTTTAAAATAAAGCATATTAACTTACATAAAAAATTTCAAAACCGCCTTAGAAAAGAAACAGCGAAGAAAATTGATTGACTAAACGTACAAATCTTGTAACACAACATAATTTAAAGAGGATTACAAATACTTCTTTTTCACTTTTTTTTATCCATGCACGGAACCCGAATATATAAATATATTCATTAAACTTAAATAAGTTGAATAAAAACAATCAAATAATAAATAAATAATAAAACAATCAAAGAATTTAATATGTATATATATAAAAAACCATTGCAAACTATTTACTACAA
Organism: Ferdinandea cuprea; assembly: GCA_963576555.1. Taxonomy (NCBI): domain Eukaryota; kingdom Metazoa; phylum Arthropoda; class Insecta; order Diptera; family Syrphidae; genus Ferdinandea; species Ferdinandea cuprea. The sequence goes on from OY754960.1 coordinate 54,615,324, forward strand.
ATATTTTACACCCAAACATTACTAATTTAGTAATATTTATGCAATAATACAATAAAATATGCATTTTATCTCATTTTATTAACCAAAATGGAACAGTACAAAAACCCAAGAATGTTTATTTTTAGGCAGATAAAAAATAGAGAACTATTTCTTATAACCGCAAAAAATATTCCAACTAAATTGTAACAACTTTATTGGGTAACTAATTTTTTGTTTCTTTATAAACATTTATATTAAAATAAAATAAAAAGTTGAATAACATAAACTCAACACTTCGCAGAATTTCCTACTTCCCAACACATCCGCCGTGAGCAGCTGTTTTGTTGTTGCGATTTGGATATATTGCAAAACTCCCCACAATTATTTTTGGCGGGTAATCTAGTAAATTAGATCTAACTTCATGTGTGTGGCTCACACGTATTCACAGATGGGAAAATTGAGAGAGGATTTTGCGGCTGTCATTAAATATTTTTTGCGGGTTGAAAGTGATAGGGGATTGCAGAGTTGACTATCTGGTTAATTCCTCATCTGTGGATCCAGGGCTTTTGGATGAGTACGGTTGTGACATCCTGTTTGGCAATGTATTCCGCCAGACATGCCGTAGCTGCCCTAATGTGGTGCAGATCTGCATCTGCCCAATGCGTCGCACACTCCCAAAACGAAACGTCTGAGGAATTCTACGGAGCCCTTGTTTCCACAACCTAAAAACCTGCGTCCGCCTCCTCAACCAGCGGTATCGAATTGAAGATCCTGCGGCGATAATTCCTTTCATAGGGCGTCTTGGAACTTCCCGCTTTCGCTAGTGAGTGTTCCTTCGAGCTCCTTACTATCGCTAGCTAGTCTTTCCTGCCCCCACCAGGAGTGAGAATGATGAAGTCGATAGTTCGCCTTCACACACCTCTGATTCTTTCTGGACGGGGGTTGCCTCTTGTTTTTATACCCTATCCTAAGGGTATATTAATTTTGACACATAGTTTGTAACACCCCTTAATATTCGTCGCAGACCCCTAAAAGTATATATATTTATGATCAGGACCAAAATCTAAGACTATTTAGCAATGTCCGTCCGTCCGTCCGTCCGTATCAACTTTTGAGGCCTTTAAGATTATGCTAGAAAGCTGAAATTTGGCAAATATACTCCCTATGATTCCGAAATGGTAAAGTGTTAAAATTTTCAAAATACGCCCACTGCCACGCTCACAATTTAGAAAAAAACGTTTTAAGGCTTAAGTTAGAGAGATAAAGTTGTACAACCTTCACAAAATATATGTAGATACTGCCCACCTTTATTAATTTGTCTTATAAAGTTTTTGGTCACGCCCACTTTTTCGGGGCGTTTTTTTATATAAATATATTCCTTTTTTTAAATTGAATAGAATGAAATAAAATGCTATCCATCATCTTCCTAATGCTTTTTTTCTTTGGGGTACATAGGCATAAGGATAGGGTATCATACTGTTCGCCCAAATTTGCTTAAATCTAATGAAGATTGTAGCGCACAAGATATGTGGGATTCCCTACAACGAGCCTGCTTAGAGAAAGCTAAAGTACTGCTGCCTCAAAGATTTGTACGGAAAGGAATCTTGGTGGTGGACAGAGGAAATTCAAGCGACGTACAAGGGAACAATATTGCGAATACGTTTTAAACGAACAGTTTCCCCGACTAAATTTTCCATGAGCCGGTCCCAACAGTAAAGAAGTGACCGACATAACAGTCGAAGAAATTGAAAAAGCGGCCAAGAACTCGAAGAAGAGAAAAGCGGTTGGGCCGGATGAGATACCCAGTGAGTTCTGGGTTTCTTTTGAAAAAGCATTCGATGGACAACCAAGATATCAAATATGGGTAGCGCTAAGACAACGATGAGTTCCTGAAACCTACGTATAGATGATCATGGACATGTACGAGGGAGCGAAGGCAAAAGTTAGATGTACTGCAGGAGTCACCGATGAATTTCCAGTAAAAGTTCACCACGGAGGTGTCGTAAGTCCTTCGCTTTTTATTACATCGTAGATTATCAGCTTGAGAGAAAATGACCGACCCTAAGGGCATCAGTTATTCTTTGCTGACGATGGAGCCATCAGAAGTGATGATCAGTCTTCCCTGCAACGATCATTTGATGTTTGGGTAGATGTTTTAGAAGGGAATGCTATCGTATTAGACAAAAAAGCCCCATTCTCTGACCGAAGCCATCCTATTCCAGACATTTATTTGAGTAAAAAGTTCAAATATCTGGGATCAATGATCAACAGCGAAGCAATCGTTTATGACGATATCAATCATCGCGTATGCGAAGGGTGGATGAAGTGGCTGGAAAACTCTGCCATCTTCTGTGACCGAAAAATGTCGCCTATTTGAATTGAAAAAAAGGCTCTACACCGCAGTTGTGCATCCAGCGCTCACATACGGTTCATAATGCTGGACAATGTACAAAAAGTATGAGGGCAAGTTGACAGCAGCTGAGATTAAGATGCTTCGCATAACAGCAGGAGTAACAAAGCTTGATCGAATTAGAAGTTCCAGAATCTGAGGAAGCCTTCAAGTCAAAGGACCCATCCTTGGAGCACGACCGACTCAGGTAGCATTGTCATGTTCATGTACGAACCCCGTCAAAAAGGCAATGGCAATCAACGTTCCCTTATAATCGCGTAAGAGAGGCAGGCCTAAAAACTCCTGGATCACACAAATGCAGAAACACCAGCATATGGTTGGCCTCAATGATGAAGTGACCTGACCTGACGGGATGCCTGCATATATCTTTTGAGGTCGAACTAGCGAACCCCACAGGCGGACCAGTAGGAATGCAGTGAAGTGGGAGGGTTATGATCCCTGTTATCCTGATTATAATTTCGTCGTTAAATTGAGAAAAGATAAGAAAAGGAGTAAGATCAAAATTTTAAAATTCTTTCATGTCCTATTTTTAGGTCCACAAACCTGAGAAAATGTATAGTAGCTCCCATGAATCATCGGTAATTCTTAATTTTAAATAATTAATTAAAAAAAACTCATATTTCTTCAATCGCATTATATCAATGAGGAAAAAAGCTCGGTTAATTGTTGACGTTAAACGGTTCTTTAAGTTTTTATTGAAGAATTTTTTTATATAAATTCTACACTTATTCTATAGAATGAAGTGAAAAGACTTTAATTTATCTTTAATTGTAGTTTTTATAAAAAATGTGCCAAATGGCTTCCCGTCACATGTGTTTTGCAAAAAAGAATTATGGTGTGTCCTAACCGGAAATTACATATATTTATTAAAACAAGTGAAGTTAGGCGAGCTTGATTCGTAGTTGTCTAAGGCAGATAAATGAACTGTCACGGTACAAGATTTTATTTGAATGTTTATAGCTCGGCCAACCTGACATCCCGAACGACTCGGTCAGGATGAAAGGGAGACCATTATACTAATCTTAGAAGGCCAGTGCCACCTTCGGGACCATCAAGATACCGGGCGTCAGATGTGCTTACTGGAGTAAGCCACATGCGTAGTCGGTGCGATTCAACCATAGCGTCATGTGGCAACACTCTACAACTTTCAAAACATACCGATCGTTCGGCAACATCTTATGTATGACATAAGGCCCTTTGTCCTTAGGAATGAATGTTTTATTCTCTCCTGCAGTATTATAGACATTTTTCATTACTACAAATTCTCCCACCTCAAAGGTTTGCGGCGCTACGCTGTGCTTAAGGAAGTACTTCATATTGCTTTCTTGCAATTTTTCTATATTCTTTAGGGCTTCGGAGCGAATCTTCTCTAAATCAACTGGTGTTTATCATCCAGGTATTCCGTTAGTTCATCGACGATTCTACTACCGCGCTGTTCAATACCAAATAACAGTGCACGCGGAGATTCTGCATGTTGTATTATTAATAGCAAATTCAACATCTACCAATCGGTTAATCCAGTCGGAGTGACTTATCAAATAACAGTGCACGCGGAGATTCTCATGTTGCAGAATGAACTGTATTATTAATAGCAAATTCAACATCTACCAATCGGTTAATCCAGTCGGAGTGACTTATCGGCTCTGTAATCTTGGACAAGCTTTAAAATACTAATCACCCTTTCGACCTGCCCGTTTGCCTGAGGGGAAGCTACTGTGACTTTAATATGTTTAATGTTGTTCTTTTTTATAAATTCAGAAACTCTTTAGAGGTAAAGTATGTTCCCCTATCACTCACAATTCGTCTTGGAAGACTGAAATTGTCGAAGTACTTCTGTAAAGATGCACAGATTTTAATAGAATTGGTTGTCTTTACCGCGTATAAATTAACGTGCTTGGTAAAATTATCAACTACCACTAGCAAATGCTTCCTGACTGAGCGAACTAAAGGCAAAGGGCCGAAGTGGTCGATATAAATTGTATCAAATGGTATTGGCTTTATCGGAATATTATAGATTATATTATGTTCGTTAGATCGAGCCGCGGGTGAATAAACAATACATTTGACGCAGTTCCTAATTATTGATGTCATCGTTACTTATATGAGAGCACCTGCTTAATGCATCCACATTTTGCTTTTGCATCAGAGCAGCACCAAAACCTAGCTTACTTGCATCAGTCTCCCTTACGGGACTATAGATAGATTGCTGTTAAATGCTTCAGCGCACTTTGAATCAAAATTAAATGGCGTGTTTTTTTTTTTAATAAATGAGTTCAAGGTCCGCTATTGAAAAATGACGAAACAAACCTTCGGAAGTAAGAAAATAAGCCCAAACACTGTTGTAACTGTTTAGGAACGGTGGTGGAGGAAAACTTGTAATTGTTTCGATATGCGCATCACTAGGCCGGAAACCCTCCAAATTTGCTATATATCCCAAAAATTTTATTTCTGAATTACCGAATTTGCATTTGCTCAGTTATAGTTTTAACCCTTTTTGCGTAGACGTCTAAGAACTTCGATGACTATTTCGACATGAGTATCAAAGTCTATTGTGACAATAGTAATATCATCCATGAAGACAACTATTTTGTCAAGATACTGAAGCGTTGAAAAAATTTCGGAGTATTTATACCCTATCCTAAGGGTATATTAATTTTGACACATAGTTTGTAACACCCTTAATATTCGTCGTAGCCCCATAAACGTATATATATTTATGATCAGGACCAAATCCTAAGACTATCTAATATTGTCCGTCCGTCCGTCCGTACGCAATTTTTAGGCCTTTAAAATTAAGCTAGGGAGCTGAAATTTGGACCACATATTCCCTAGGGCTCCCAAATGGTTAAGTGTAAACATTTTTTTGATTACGCCCACTGCCACGCCCACAATTTAGAAAAAACCGTTTTAAAGCTAAAGTTAGAGAGATAGAGTGTTACATCTTTCACAAGATATGTAGGCAACTGCCCCCCTTTATAAGTTTGTCATATAAAGTTTTTTTGCCACGCCTACTTTTTGTGGGCGTTTTTTACTAAAATGTTTAACAAAATATTTACCCTATATTTTTTCCAACATATTGCCCATACGAAGTTTTTTTTTTTTTAATTAATGGAATGAAATAAAATATTCTTAATGCTTTTTTCTTTGGGGCATATAGGGATATGGATAGGGTATCATACTGTTCGCCCCCAGCGGACTGTAGCCTTTCCTTATGTTTTTTAATCCAAAAGGTATCCTTGTTTATTCATATTGGCCTCCTGGCACTACAAATGAGGTAAACTTAATAGATTCTTCATGCATTTGCACCTGATGAACCCATTTGTTAAATCTAATGCAGTAAAATATTTTTTCAAGATGTTCTAAGCAATCATCCAATCCAATAAGCGTCGTTGGGAAATTATCGCGAACCGTTTTTTTATTTAAGAACCTATAATCTATGCAAAGGGTTGCATCCCCACTCTTTTTCCTAACAACAACCATTGCCGATGCATAAGGTGAATTGTTATACCTTATTATGCCCTTCGCTAGCAATTCATTAATTATTAGTAGAGACCGGATTATATGCAACATAAAAGCTTGAAATATGCATGCAAATATGCATGAAAAGTGCTAAAAATATACATAAACATAAGGAAAGGCTACAGTCCGCTTGGAGCGAACAGTATGATACCCTATCCCTATCCCTATATGCCCCAAAAAAAACCTTAAGAAGATGATGGATAGCATTTTATTTCATTCTATAAAATTTAGAAAAAAGAAAAACATTTTTTGAAAAAAACGCCCCCAAAAAGTGGGCGTGGCCAAAAACTTTGTATGGGCGATATATTGGAAAAAATATTGGCTAAATATCTTGTTAAACATTTTTTTTCGGTTTCTATGAAAATTATCGAAGAAAACAGCATTTTAGTGAAAAACGCCCACTAAAAGTAGGCGTGGCAAAAAACTTTATATGACAAACTTATAAAGTAGGGCAGTGCCTACATATCTTGTGAAGGTTATAACCCTCTATCTATCCATCTGTAGCTTTAAATCGGTTTTTTCTAAATTGTGGGCGTGGCAGTAGGCGTATTCAAAAAAATTTTACACTTAACCATTTCGGAGCCCTAGGGAGTATGTGGTCCAAATTTCAGCTTTCTAGCTTGAATTTAAAGGCCTACAAATTGCGTACGGACGGACGGACGGACATTGCTAAATAGTCTTAGGATTTGGTCCTGATCATAAATATATATACTTTTATGGGTCTACGACGAATATTAAGGGGTGTTACAAACTATGTGTCAAAATTAATATACCCTTAGGATAGGGTATAAAAAGGGACAAAATATGCAACAATATGCAACATTAAATATATGATAAAATAAAAGCAACAGTTTTTTATTTCAAATGCAATATAAAATATAGTTAAATAACATAGTTGAATAGCATAGTTGAATAACATTTATAATTAAGAATTTTTTAACATTTTGTTAATCTTGAAAATGTGAACAATCATGTACTGTTGCAAATGTTCGGTGGTAAGATTATGTCTCCGATCACTTAAAATATTTTTATATGTTCCACATCCACTGAGGCAACTGGGCAGTATTTGAATTTAGGTGCTATGTTAGCACTTATTGTTGCTGGCAAAAGTTCGCCCGTCCCATTAATAAAACTATTAATTTAATACAACGCTTCAAAGCCTGGGTTGTTGTTTAAAATATTCTCAAACTTTTTTTAAGCTTACTTGGGAATGCCTCTGGCAATTCGGAGCTCATTTGGCGGATTTTATTTATTAATTGAATAGATTCAGTCAACGCTAAGCCCTGAGTTTGGAGCTTCTTAATACTTGCTGGTATCAGAGAAAAATGAGTGTATATCACAGCTATGTTTTTTTTAATGTTAGAGTCATTAAATGCTTCCTTTGACTGACAAACTGCCACAGCCTCCGTACTATCGAAGCTATTTACTACACCTTTGATGGCCTCGAAATGTTCATTGTAAAACAAAACAGCTTCAATCCACGTTCCCCATCGAGTTACCACTGGTTCAGGAGGTAGAGACACATTTGGTAGCTTTTCTTTATAGGCTCTAATGCGGGCAGGTGCCTTAAAAACACTTTCTTAGTTGACGAAATGAGCTTATTCACATTTCCAAACTTGAATCGTACTTCTTCAGCGAGTCGATGTATTCCGTGAGCAAAGCACGTCACATGGATCAAATTAGGATAGAATATTTGGAGAGCTTTGCCTGCCTTGATCATATAGGGAGCAGCATCTGAGAGGAAATCAAACACTCATCTGCAGAAGATTCAGGAAACAATTTTTTGATACCCTCATTCACAAATCTGGCGATCGTAGAATGATTTGTCTTTTCCAGTTCTTTGCAGGCCACCAAATAAGAAATAGAGGGCTCTAGTTTTAATGCACGACAATTAAATTTGCAATGTAACGGCCACAACAGTCAGTAGTTTCGTCAGCTCAAATCCAAATAATGCTATCCTTGAGTTCATTGCGTATTTCTTCCAGAATATGTAGGTATATTGTTGGTATGTAGTTTTTGCTGGTATATTTTGATTCAAGCAATATTTTTGCAGAAAAGCTTTGAAGGTTGGATTTGTAAGTTTGTAAATCGGGATATTGCTTGCGAGCAATGCTTCACATAAGTCCATGCTAAAGTGGTTTTTTTTGTTTGTCTTTTGAAGAGGAGTAACTGCTGCTTGCCGCTGTTAGAAGTTGTTGTCTTGGGCCTTTCTTTCGCAATCCTGCAATATGAAGACTTGTCTTGACATGCTGGTCTATTTGAAACTTTTTTGTACACGAAATATTTTTATCGCAGACTCGACAATATAAAATTTTTCCGTCGTACGTCAATGTTTCACGATATTCAGCTATCCACGAAGATACACTTTGTTTTTCGAGAGGCATGGTAGATACACTAAGATTTGCACAGATATAAATACAAAAATAAACTGATGCAATAACCGAGCATATCAAATATAACATGCGTAATTGCCTAGAAAGTAAGTGTCGAAGTAGGCAATTGTGACACAAAACATCATCGGCCTACTTTGTCTCCCGTGAATTTTTATTTTACCAGGATTTAAACGAAAATATGTATTAGCACTAGATTTTAAGTAAAATATGCCATAACCGGTGAGAATAGGCAAAATATGCAAATGCATATGCAATATGCAAATGTATATAATCCGGTCTTTAATTATTAGTTGTACCTCAGATCGTTCCGAAAAAGAAAGCCTACGTGGTGCACTGTGAAAAGGTGTATCATCGTTCAAATTTATTTTCGTTTTTGAATGGTAAGGTTCGACTTCAATACTTAATAACGGCCTACAGTATTAATTTTCTACAACAGACTTCAGAACAAAACTCTGTTTCTGACCCAGTCTCAGTCTACATTTACAATTCCCTCGTCTTTATTTAAAGAAATAGAAATGATTCGTTCATCAACCTCATTCTGATGCATAAGCATATTGTTCCAATCAGTATTAGTTTTATTATTCGGTTCTACGCTTTATGTAGCGTATATTCTTTAGACGCACTCACCGAAGGACCCCCATAGGGGTAAGACACTCCCTCGTTATATTCGTTTTCTACGTTTTCTTTTCCATTACAGTTTGGTTGCATCGACCCGGCCGGCCACAAGACACCCGGAACAATCTTTTGAAGTCTTAAATAAACACGACGAATCAGACACACCACTGCTTAAAATTTCAGAACTAAGATACTTGCCCTTATTATTCAATTCATTAAGCCCTTTAATAGATTACTTTTTCTTGAAACGTTTAATTTACAATGAAAATATTAAATTGTTTTGATAAGTCTCTTCCAATCAGCATCGGCAATAAGATATCAGAGTCTGGTAAAACCAAGAATAGATGTTTTACCATCTGATCCTCTATTTCAACTTCACATAAAATGTCTTCGTATATTTTTAGTTCAGTGTTGCCTACACCTCGATAACCGATTGGTTTAAGTATCTTGCTGTATTGAAAAGGGGCTCAAGATCTTTTAATAAAACTCCTCGGGTTACCGGAATCGAGAAGAGATAAGATATTATGAGCATCGGTGCGTCTGTTCTGTCCATTAATGAAGACAAGACTTTGCACGGCGTTTCAACAGGCGATGCATGGTTTAGGTCTTCAGAAAATGTGACTTTCTTTACTGATGGAGATGCTCCAGTCGATGATACCATCGCGACTGTCTCTGCCGACGTATCTTGTAATGTAATGGTAGGTAACGGTACCCTTCCGAAGGTAATAGTGGACCTACTATCAAATTGCACGTAGCCATCTATGGAATGGATGAGCCATTCCGTGAACAGATTCGAAAACAGATTTTCGAAAACCTTCGAGCGTATCTGCCACGACGTTTTCTTTGCTGGGCACATGCTGGATATTGGTGGAGATCTGCCGCATGAAATCCAAGTGCCGAAGTTGGCGCGGTTTCTTTACTGATGGAGATGCTCCAGTCGATGATACCATCGCGATTGTCTCTGCCGACGTATCTTGTAATGGAATGGTAGGTAACGGTACCCTTCCGAAGGTAATAGTGGACCTACCATCAAATTGCACGTAGCCATCTATGGAATGGATGAGCCATTCCGTGAACAGATTCGAAAACAGATTTTCGAAAACCTTCGAGCGTATCTGCCACGACGTTTTCTTTGCTAGGCACATGCTGGATATTGGTGTCCAGCATGTCCCTAGCAAACTTCTTTACCGAAGTTAGCGCGGTAAAGCTTTAGTCGGTTCCTGCCGGAAAGCGAAAGTTAACGGTTTTTGATCCGTTTGGATAACGAAGTCTTGGCCGGAAATGTTTAATAGAGATACAAATGGCTAAGAGATCTCTGTCGTAAGTGCTGTACAGTACAAAGGACAGTGGCTCCGTTTTTCCACTGTTGAAGAACTCCACCCACAGCGAAATCAGATGCGTCTACCGCCAGAGATAAATTGCTATCTGGTGCGGCGAAAGCGAGCATTGCCGCGCGACAGAGCTCGTTCTTGCAACGTTGAAAGGCGTCGTTCGCCTGTCCTGACCAGGTTATTGCTGGCTTATCACTCCTTTTCTTTTTTTCTTTATGAAAATCCGTTAACGTAAGTTGTGGCGATGCCGTGTTTTTCATGAAACGCCTATAAAATTTGAGCATACCCAAAAACCGTCTAAGCTCGCAGACATTCTTGGGTCGCTCGTAGTTAGCAACGACTTGCACCCTGTCCGCGGAGAGCTTTACCCCGTCTTTTGTTATGACATGCCCCAAAAAGAGAACGCTTTTCTGAGAGAAATTGCATTTCTCGACTTTAATAAAGAGGCCGAAATTCTCTAGCGTTTTAAACAACTCTTTTAGGTGCCGTAGATGTTTTCCCCGATCGATATAGACGAAGCAAAATGGCAAATCTGTTAAAATTAAGTGCATGAAGCGCTGAAATGACTGAGCTGCGTTACGCAAGCCAAAGGTCATCGTGGTGAACTTGAAAAGACCAAAAGGTGTTGCAATCACTGTCTTGGGAATATCAGCCTTGTCTATAGGTATTTGGTGGTAGGTTCGTACCAAATCGACGGTGAAAATAGTAGTGGTCTCATTTAATTGGTCTGCAAAATCCTGAATATGCGATATCGGGTAACTATCGGGTAGCGTGACCGCGTTAAGCGAGCAATAGTCTCCGCAATGTCTCCATCCCCCGTTTTTCTTTTTGACGAGGTGTAACGGCGAAGCCCAAGGGCTGTTGCTCGGTCGGCAAACAACATTCTGAAGCAAAAGATCAAATTCAGTTTTAACAGCGTTGAGCTTGTCTGGCGGTAGCCGACGTGGTTTGTTTGTCATTGGCCGAGCGGTCACTGTGCCGATCGAGTGCGTTACGTTATGCTGTATTGGTCGCAAGAAAACGTTCGACGTAGAGACTATATCGAAACCCTTCATGAGATTGCGGACATCAGGGTCGATTGGCATTGTGTCCACGACAGAATGTCCGGGCGGGTTCCCTTTTTTAGTCGAGCCCTGCATCCTTGCGACAGTCGATGCATCGAGAAGGCGCCCGTTTTTAATATCCGTTAGAGCCGTTTTTAATAAAACGTTTTTAATTTTAATCTAAGAAAATCGTTGTATGAAATTAAGAAAATATATTTCAAAAATCGAGGTACGCAGTACGCATCGAATTTTTCTGAATTCCCTTTATTAGATTTTGAGATATTGGCGGTTATATAAATTACCGTTATGCGAATTTTTTGCCTAAAACTGAGTACTTTTTTGGCCCCATCCCAAGTAAAAAAATTACCAAAATCCTTCGAACCATTTTCAAGAAAAATATTGATAACTGATTTTCACCAAAAATCGTTATTTCAAGCAAAAAAATAAAAAGACGGCGTGAGATGTAAACTCTTTTCTCTTAAGTTTATTAACGTATACAAGAAAGTTTCAAATTAATATGAATGGAGAAGTAAAAACAGTCAAAAAATTAGTGAATTAGTCGGAAAAAGTCGTTCGGCTTATAAAAGCATGTTTTGAACGAAATAAAGCAGATGACTTTTGGAAGGCAGTAAGGATTCATTTGAAAGGCTTGTTTTGATAGTGCGGTCCGGTCCGGAAATGAAAGCATTTAATCTGCATGGATCAGATGGTAAGTCTAATGTGTGGTGTAAGCCGAATGCTAAATTTGACTACAAAAACACTCTTGCAACTGTTTAAGTAGAGCGAACAAAAATTGAATACTTTACACAATTTTACTTTTTACCAAGGTATAGATCCCAGGCATTGTATCGGGAGTAGCAAAGCTATGGTTATCCCAAACTATTACAGATACCTCCTCAGTTACCGGACTTAAACGTGATTCAGCACTTGTGGGAAGAACTTGCAATACGAGTATACTAACAGAAGTTTAAGAACAGCAATTAGCTTAAATACATAGCCTTAATTGCAACCATTGGTCTACTTAACGTTCAAACGCCTTCAGGAAGTCCTACAAGCTAAAAGGCAGCTTTGTCCGATTATTAATGGGAGCTACTGTATTTAAAAAAAAAATAATGAAAGAATATTGTAGGAAATGTTTTCAAGTTTCTAAAACTACCCTTAGATTTACCGTGCGATAATTGGTTACGCATCGAAGAATACTTTGCGGAGATCTTTAGTTATGAACGGTAGAATTCGGTTGTATGGCACGTCGCAATAAACTGGTTTGTCTAGGTGGGGAAAGGAAAGCAATGTTAATTGCATGGAGTATTATGCTTGCTTTGTGATAAGATGAACGAGGAACTCCAACTGCGGTTGTCCGAAGACACACTAAATCATGCGATGCAGATGTCGTCCGTATAGGGAAAGGTGAATTCCTCTCTCCGTAGCTGTTCATGGATCAGCCGCTATAGAGTTAACCCGTAACCCGAATGTCACTCATTCAGGCCGAAAGGCGTGATAATGTCGGTCTGAGGAACGTCTTCCGGGTTAATTGGAACCTGGTGAAAAGCTTTCGGTAAGTTTATTTTCGACCAATTTGATTTCAAAGGTCGGCATTTTTCTACACGCATGAGTAGCTCGAACTCCTTCTTCACGTTAAAAAAAAATAGAACGGATAAAAATTGAGTTAAGTAGATACAGGCTTTGTTTATAATAACTATCACTGAAGCTATACAAATATTATTTGGCTATAAAAATATTATCATTCACAAACATTTTGTTATATTTATGGTTTCTTATTTATAGTCACTATCTAAGTCTATGGGAGCCTTCCCTGATCCATGAAATAAATACCGAAATTAATAAGAATAAGAAATTAGAGAATTTTGTTATTGACTTGGAATATCAAGCTTTAAAGAAGCTTTTACATTTCAGACCACCTCGTTAAATAAAAATATCTCTCCCTTCTGTACAGCTTGTGAAATTGTTTCCCAAAAGGTTTAAGGAAACATTTTCTAAATGTATATCTTTATAAATAATAAACATTTCTAAATAAGCTTTATGGCAATTCAATAGAAGCAATAGCTAACAAATTTAAAAAATTGGACCTTATGGAAGGTAAATTGTTAGTTGGGCATGGTGTGCTCAAATCTAAGCTACAAATAGACATCTTTGGCTTTGAGATTTAATGATAGTCATTGCAAATGCCAATCTCATTGGAAATTGAAGACGTTTAAATTGAATAGGTAAATCTGTTTGTATAATAGGGATCTGTGGTAGTAATATATTTTCACCTTGGAATTTGCCATTTAAAATAATGGCTTCGATAATGTTTTTCATTAAATTGCGTTCAAATTACGAAACAAAATAACTGGAGATCCAAAACCAAAAACAAATGATTGAAAACTGTATAGAGAGTGAGAGAAAGGAAGCCGGCTTCGCTCTCATCCCTTCTTTGCTGGTTGATAAGTGATAATGGGAGACACCTGGCGGGTATAACTAATTGGTTGATAGAATTATACATGCAAATTATAGTATAGTACAATTATTATAATCTTGTGGAACTGTGGATGGAACAAAATAATAATATAAAAATCGCGATTTAAAATAAGGGGTTGATCGTATAAGGCTGAATATTTAGAATTGTACTTCTTGTACTTCAATGCTGAATAATGAAAAAATAAAAAAAAAAAATAAAAAAAAATTGTTTGGGGTGGACCACCCTTAACATTTAGGGGTATGAAAAATAAATTTTGGCTGATTCTCAGACCTACACGAGAAGCATACAAAATTTCTTCGAAATCGGTCCAGCCGTTTTGGAGGGGTTTGGTAACAAACACCTAGGGTTACCAACAGGGGTATTTTGGTCCGGAGACTGCGGGAATTTGAACAAATCTCCGGGCTGCGGGCCCAGACGAAATTTCTAAATGTTTATAATTTCTTTAAAAATCGTTTACAGTGATTCAAAATTAGTTGGCATTCGTTTACAGTGATAAATAGTTCGGCAAATGTACAATAACAATATGACAAAGGTCTTATTTAACTTAAGCTAAGAGCATTTGCACACCGCATTTAAATCTGAAATTTTTCAAAATCTCCTGAAACCTCCATCGAAATCAGGAGGTTTCACTGGTGAGGTTGTCGAAGCAAATGCACCTTTTAACACTTTTTCACAAAACAGTTGACAAGCGGTTGACAGATTTTCAACTGTGCTACATTCACCGGCAAATCACTTAATAGTCAACTTACCGATTGTTCGATGATCGTACGAACTTATAGTAGACTTGCAGTGCACTTGCTACTTGAACGCAATAGCATTTTATTAAGTTCTACAAAGTTAAATTTAGAAAGCCAGATGTAGGATGTAAAGTATTTATACCCTATCCTAAAGGTATATTAATTTTGACACATAGTTTGTAACACCCCTTAATATTCGTCGTAGACCCATAAAAGTATATATATTTATGATCAGGACCAAATCCTAAGACTATTTAGCAATGTCCGTCCGTCCGTCCGTCCGTCCGTCCGTATCAACTTTTGAGGCCTTTAAATGTATGCTAGGAAGCTGAAATTTAGAGAATATACTCCCTAGGGTCCCGAAATGGTAAAGTGTTGAAATTTTTTAAATCCGCCCACTGCCACGCCCACAATTTAGAAAAAACCGTTTTAAGGCTTAAGTTAGAGAGATAAAGTTGTAAAACCTTCACAAGATATGTAGGTACTGCCTACCTTTATAAATTTGTCATATAAAATTTATTGCCACCCCTACTAAAATGCTGTTTTCTTTGAAAATTTTCATAGAAATCGAAAAAAAAATGTTTAACAATATATTTAGCCAATATTTTTTCCAATATATCGCCCATACAAAGTTTTTGATCACGCCCACTTTTTGGGGGCGTTTTTTCAAAAAATATTTTTTTTTTCTATAAATTTCATAGAATGAAATAAAATGCTATCTATCATCTTCCTTATGAATTTTTTCTTTGGGGTACATAGGGATAAGGATGGGGTATCATACTGTTCGCCCCGAGCGGACTGTAGCCTTTCCTTATGTTTTTTTTAAAAATTGATTTTAAATAAGAAGTTGTAAGCGTCGATTGTTTTATTAGGTTGTAGCCATGTAGCTACTTGTTAGTTAGATATAATCACATGATGTGCGCAATTGAACTTGCAAAACTTTCTGCAGAACTTCTGAGGAAAACAGGATTTTAAGTTAAAAACGCCCACAAAAAGTAGGCGTGGCAAAAACGTTATATGAAATAAAGGAAGGCAGTGCCTACATATCTTGTGCAGGTTGTAACACTATCTTTCTAACTTTAGCTTTAAAACGGTTTTTTTCTAAATTGTGGGCGTGGCAGTGGGCTTTTTCCAAAAAATTTTACCCTTAACCATTTCGGAGCTCTAGAGATTATGTGTTCCAAATTTCTAGCATTGCTAAAATAGTCTTAGGATTTGGTCTTGATCATAAATATATGTGACGAATGTTAAGGGGTGTTACAAACTATGTGTCAAAATTAATATACCCTTAGGATAGGGTATGATTATATTTAATATTTTTTTGAAAAAGGGACTCTTTTATATTAAGTATGCATTGATCGTGCGGAAACTGCAGTGCATATATAATCGAGTTGGAAGTGGAGCATGTACCACATTCGGATCACCTGCCGATTGTTGTTACGTTTGGACAGAATATAGTAGATGTTGGGGGGAGTGAGCGATATGAATCTCTTCCAAAGCTGATATGAAATGATCGCAAGGCATCTGCGTTTAAAAGGCAACTAATTGTAAGTGAACGACTACGTATGCATAACGAGAAGATTTCACCCAAATGGAACAAATTAGTAAGGGTTCGTACCCAAGTAATAGACGAAGGAATAAAATAAGGCAATTTAAGGAGCCGTGGTTTGACGAGGAGTGTGTAAAGGCGAGGCAGCTCTCTTTCACTTTGCTTAAGTTATTTCGCCAATTTAATGAGGGTTGTATGAACGACTCACATATTAAAGTAAATTGTGAACTTAAGGCTTTATATAAGATAAAGAAAAGAAATCACTATAAAGCAGAGGCCCGACTATAGGCGCGTTATAATAATTCAGTGGACTTTTAGAAGAAAACTCAATGGTGGAAAGTATGTTATGTGCAATGATCTAGATCCGAATATCTAGATCCGAATATCTAGATCATGGCCTGGTATGGCAACAGAATGAAATTTTACAGATCCATCGCTCTTCATGAATTTAAACAGGGTCTACGCACGATGGTAAAGCTGCAGGCTCGGACGCTATACCATCTGAATTTTATAAACATGGTTCTAATAAGATGCACTTTAGGCTTATATCCTTGTTGAACATCATCTTAGAGTCAGGAGTAGCCCCGCAACGATTTAAGGAATCACTTATTTTCCCTATTTATAAAAAAAAGTTCGATTAAGAACCCAGCAAACTATTGGGGAAGTTCTTTTCTAAATGTAACATATCAAATATTCACAGCAATAATGCAAAGCCGACTTAATCAGTGGATAGGTTGCTGAAGAAATCTTAAGCCTGGTTTAGAACAGAATATTCTACTGTTGATCACTTGTTCGTTTTAGATAGTATCGTTGAATCTCTCGTCTGCAGATTAAATAAGTTTACGCATTCTTTGTGGATCTCAAGGCAGCCTTTACCACGGAATACCGCAACTCTTTGTTTTACAAACTGTACAATACCCATGTTGTACAGAACGTGTATAGTGATACTAAAGTAGCAGTTTGGAACCGGGACGTATTTTCCGAATGGTTTGAATCATTCTCTGGAGTAAGACAGGGTTGCTCTTTAAGTCAAAGTCTTTTCGCGCTTTTCATTGAGGACATTATAGATTTCTTGACTGAAGAAAGTACTGATCAAGGCCCGTCTATTCGCAACTGACATTTTACAAAGCTGCTGAAATTCCAAGCGGACTATGTAGTAAAGGTATGCTAAGTACCTAAGTCTGTGCCGGATTACAGACTTCTTCAAAAAGCTATACAAAATAGAAAGAGTGGTTGGATAGGATGGTACAAAGAGTGATTGGCACTTACTCCAAATTGTTGTATCCATATTAACCACGATGATGTAAGGTGTTTGAAGAATCAGCTTTATAAGATAGTTGAAGTTACCGATGAACAGGCTAGGTCACGATACTTAGAGGAAGCTACGAGTTCGATACACAAAGCCGCTGGGACTACTATTTGTTGCATACAAATTATTTTAGGGAAGAATGACATTGAGCCTGCGGGGCGAACTTCTTCAACTTAACTATGTACCACACAGGGAAGATCTAAGTCAATTATGCAGCTTGTGTAACTTAGCAGGGAGAATACACATCACTTCATTGTCAGGTATCTAATATTGAGAGAAACGAGGAGAAATATCTTAAGAAGTCATGTCTTCCCAGAGAATCAAATCATATTGCTTCTTAACGATGTTAATATTCCAGTTTATTTAAATATTGTGAAATCACATTACAATATCCGGAGAGACTAATATCAGGCAACTTTTGAAAAAAATTTATTAATTTTAATTTGCTACTAAATATGCTTCATTTATGTATATAAATATATTGCCAATCAGGCAGACGGCAATGGCATGCATTCAAATTTATTTTGTTAACATTATTTTGTAATGAATCTTAAAGTGTACAAAAAAAATCTAATATAAATATACTTCTACTATATTATGTATCTTGCATTTCTTTTACGAAAAGATAAATCGAAAGAGATCATTTTTTACCTGAAGAACCCATCAAACTCGCGTATATTGTTAATTAAATTCAAATTGGATATTATTTAAGCGATCTTCCTGCCAATCTGCCATAGGGCTTTCATCTGTACTGCGCCATCGAACGAACGACAACATACTACTGATTTAAGCGTAACTACTACCACCACAACTCATATGCAAGATCAATTTCAACCCATTCCTCGCGCTGATCAAATACCTTAGAGGCCTTCTCTTTAAATTGACTTATTATCCGCCTATTTCATTGCCTCGACCCTTGAGAATTTCTGCTCAAATGGGGGTACGGAGTTAAATGAATTTCGCTTATGCAGTACAGAGTACGGACTGTATCTGAACGCATCCACTAGCGTAGATTTATTTGATTGCCTTACAGGTGTTGTATATCATCCATTGAAATGCAGCGGGTTCATCCCCTTTTGTTCTATTGTTGTGCAATTGGTTTTATAACAATTAATTGTGAGATTGCGTGTAATGAACACATTACACAATGCTCACTGACGCGTTGAGGGTCATCTTAATGGCTGCACGTGTTTACAAAGTGTCAGGAAAATGTTGTTATTTTATTTACCAATTTATTTGCAACGAAGATATAATGCTTGTTTTGAAAACGTTATCGGAAGTAAATAATGCGGGAAACTGCAAAATCTAGTCGTTAAAAAAATCAATAACTGGAATGATAAAAGCCGAGCTTCGGCTAACAGCGAAGTAAGCATGTGTCGGATAGTTAAATGGGGTGCAGATACGAAAACCGAAAATAATAAGTTTTAATTTGGGAAAATAAGTAGACGATGAAAATGATCTTATTGAAGTGAACGACATTATTTCCATTTTTGACATTTTTTCCATTTTATCATACAATTAGTATACCTTCTTCTCTCCATTTAACGACGAGATTATGATCAGTATTATAGGGATCGTATCCCTCCCACTTCACTCCATTCCTACTGGTCCGCCTGTGGGGTTCGACCTCAAAAGATATCTGCAGTCATCCCGATTTTGGATCACTTTATCATTGAGGCTAATCAAATTCTGGTGTTTCTTCATTTGTGTGATCCAGAAGTTTTTAGTCCTGCCTCTCTTACGAGATTGTAAGGGAACGTTGATTGCCATTGCCTTTTTTCCGGGGTTCGTAGGATCGCTCCTTTGAACGTGACAATACCAACTGAGTCGGTCGTTCTCCAAAGATGGGTTCTTTGACGTGAAGGCTTCCTCGGATTCCGGGACTTCTAATTCGGTCAAGCTTTGTTACTCCTGCTGTCATGCGAAGCTGCTGTCAACTTGCTCTCATACTTTTTCTACATTGTCCAGTATTGTGAACCGTATGTGGGCGCCGGACGCACAACTGCGGTGTAGAGCTTTCTTTCAACTTAGGGGGCATTTTTCGGTCACAGTAGATGGCAGAGTTTTCCTGTTACTTCATCCACCCTTCGCTTACGCGATGATTGATATCGTCATAAACGATTGCTTCGCTATTGATCATTGGTCCCAGATATTTGAACTCTTCACTCAAATAAATGTCAGGAATAGGATGGCTTCGGTCAGAGAATGGGGCTTTTTTGTCTAATACGATAGCATTGCCTTCTAAAACATCTACCTAAACATCAAGGGCTCGTTGCAGGGAAGTCTGATCATCACATATGATGGCTCCATCATCAGCAAAGAATAACTGATGTACTTTAGGGTCCATCACTTTTCTCTCAAGCAGATAATCTACGATGTTATAAAGAGCAAAGGACTTACGATATTTTCCTGGTGAACACCGACTTTTATTGAAAATTGCATGATCATCTGTACGTTTTTTTCAGGAACTCATCGTTGTCTTAGCGCTACTCATATCATCTCTCTTGGTTGTACATATAATGCTTTTTCAAAGGCTAACCAGAATCATTTGCAGATCCTTTAAGGAATAACGATGCTTTTCCATTACGATCCTTATAATTTGGATTGCATCTATGGTTGCTATGCCCGCGACAAACCCGCACTGGTCATCAGACAGCCATATTATTTGTCTTAGGCGGCCAACGATCTTCATAGCGTGTGACATCAACTTAATTAAATGGTAATTATCACAGTTTCGCGTATTAAGTTAACTTTCCCTCCACTTATTGGGCAATGGATCACCTCTCATGAGTTTGGAGATAAGAATTATGAGCCATCTGAGCCCGATGGGTCTCATTTTCCTAGAACTCATTCGAGTTTTTGACCGATTTCCCAACTTCTTCGACTGTTATATCGGTCATTTCTTTCTTGTTGGGGGCGGCTCCTGGAAAATAAAGCAAATAATTGGCTTTGAGCATTGTTAATGATCTTCGGCAAACGAATTTCCTGAGCATTTCTTCTGTGCGTCAATCTTGAAAATTGTTGTTCCCTTGTTCGTGTTTTGTCGAAGCTCATGGGTTACCAGGTTCCTATCAGCAGGCGAAGAAGATACCTCCTCTAGATCCTGATACAGACTCTCCATACACTGAGCTTGAATTTGGACACACTTTTTCTTCGCGATACTTTGCAACGTCTGTATTCCACTTCAAGGCGAATTTTTTTTTTAACTATATTATTAGAGGGACACTTTGACCAAGCCTTGAAAGCCACATTCTTGTCCTTTATTGCTGCTTGAATTTCCTCTGTCCTCTGTCCATCCTTTCCACGCTGGTAGTGACCCCTCGAGGCTCTTTAGCATCAGGCTCTTTGTTGGGAATCCCACATATCTTATTCGTTGCCCTCTTCATCCTTAATTTCGTTGGTGTTATGAAGGAGGATATTTTTCATGCCTTTTTCGTTTCGCAGAAACCTTTGTTTGTTTATTTTTGTTCTTCTTCTCCATGAATATTTTCAATCGCCTCCTTAGATCATCTCTTCCAGCTCGTAGTTGCGACCACTCATACTTCCAATGTTCCAACTCGCATAATTTGTCTAACCCCTGGAAACCGAATAGCTCTGACCATAATGCTAGGTAAATCGAGTTTGTCTGTTCAACTAGCATACAATTGGTATACCTAAGAGAAAGTTATTGCCATCGTGAGAAAATTTGCCATCGTGAGTGCAATTAGCGCTTAGGCGTCGTTTTGTTGCCACTACTCACAGGAATTATGAGCCCATTAAAAATGACCCCAAATCAAAAATGAAATATTGACCCCAATTTTAAATAAAAAATGTCTCCAAAGAAAATGAAAAAGGCCTCAAAAATTGGTCAAGCACGAATAAAACTTGAAAAAAAACGTAGCCTTTCTACAGTTCTCTTGGGGCGAACAGTATGATACCCTATCCATATCTCTATATGCCCCCAAAAAAAGGCATTAAGAAGATGATGGATACCATTTTATTTCATTCTATTCAATTTAAAAAAAGGAATATATTTATATAAAAAAACGCCCCGAAAAAGTGGGCGTGACCAAAAACTTTTTATGGGCTCTGTATTGGAAAAAATATTGGCTTAATATCTTGCTAAACATTTTTTTTTTGTTTCTATAAAAATGTTCGAAGAATACAGGATTTTAGTGAAAACTGCCCACAAAAAGTAGGCGTGGCAAACTTATAAAGGAGGGCAGTGCCTACATATTTTGTGAAGGTTGTAATACTCTGTCTCTCTAACTCTAGCTTTAAAACGGTTTTTTCTAAATTGTGGGCGTGGCAGTGGGCGTATTCAAAAATTTCTTACACTTTACCATTTCGGAGCCCTAGGGAGTATGTGAAAAGTGTTATCGTAAGCCCTAATGAAAATTTATCCCAAATAGAAAATGGAAAATGGCTACAATTCACAGAAATATTCGTGTAGTTGTTTTCCTAATAAATTTGTGGGGCGCTTTTTCATTTTTGGTATGGGACGTTTTTTCGCGGGGCCAATTTTCATTGGTTGAGTAAAGGAAACGGGTTTGCGAAAGCAAATATATAAACCACTGAATAAAAGCCTGGTTTCGAACTTGCCGAACAACACACGTGGTGCAGCATAGTGTCTCAAGGTAAGATACATTTCATGCACATATTATGCATATCTCATATCTTCCCTTTGTCTAAATAGCATAATCTGGATGCACCTGAAATGGTTTCTTTTGTGACTAGAATTTATTTCACAGCACAACAAAAAAAATTGATAAACAACCACAGCATACCAGCATTATGTACTACGAGAGCACCTCGTGCGACATTATTTAAGGTTATAGCGCAAAACAAAGGAATCTCGCTTATTTCACCGCACAACCATTCCCATCAAACCTTCCTAAAAATAAGACACACCGGACTAGACATCGCCACCCGAAAACTTCATCACAAAACAATAAAAAAAAAAACTTGAATTCAGACATTTAGATAAAACCTTAACCTAGAACTTGAAACAAAAAAAGGAAATCAATAACAACTGATTCTTACCTAATCAACTAAACTTGAAGTTACCATATCATAAATAATAAAAAAGTTTCTACTTAAAATACCTATAAAAAAAATATATTTGTGAAAAGCCACAGGAGAAGACTCTTGACATTAGAATGAACGAAAATTCAGGAATTTTGTGCACAAACTTCGAAGTAACACATCGGTAAAAATCTGACTTTCAAAATTTAAGCATTTCCCTTTGGTATTTAAATTTGTACTAAATAATTTGAAATAATTTATATAAAAGTAAATTTAAAAAATTGCTGGTTTATTGAAGTACCAACCATTTATCCAAACTAAAGATCTACTTAGTTACATGAAATCACACAAAATTTCCACATCGCGATGGTTCTTAGTTCCTAAATTAAAAATAAAAATATATAGTACCTACTATGAAGACAAATTCGTGTGTGTGCAACTTTTATTGTAAATAAGATGTGTTGCTAAAAACACAGTAATTGTTGAGGTGTAAAGATCGGTAAGGCAGATCGAATTAGGGGCTGTTTCGAATTATAACAGGCAACGAAATAGCCACGGTGGAAATGGCACTTGAGCCGTAGGCAAGGGGAGGGTACGCCATGACGTCAGCGCCAACGACCACGTCATGTATAACTGTTGTGCATCGGGCCATACAACATCTTTAATTGTGCTCTCCTCTAACGCTTTAAGTCTTTGTTATTTCCCTTCATTATAGTACGCGCATGCTAGGATTTTTAATATTTCTATTCTGTGGATAATTGTATGTTCCCCAGTCCCTTCTCTCCGGCACGATAAATTTTTCAGGCATATGACAGATGATAAGCAGCAAGATCCCCACCACCGACGAGCTGATGCTGTGCAACCGCAAGCGTGCCACTCGCTGCTTCGAAGTAATGGCTAGTTTTAACCCTAACATCTTCGTGACCAAATATGCTTCATATTGTCAGTAAGAGATCGAAGTAGGGCTACCAACAGGGGTACTTTGGTCCGGAGACTCCGGGAATTTGAACAAATCTCCGGGCTGCGGGCCTAGCCTTTAAGCCTAAAAGCCTGTAAGCATTCGTTTACAGTGATAAATAGTTCGGCAAATGTACAAAGAACAGTATGGCAAGGGGCGCATTAGGTCTTATTTAACTTAAGGTAATACCATTTCCACACAGCATTTAAATCTGAGGTTTTGCAAAATCTCCTGAAACCTCAATCGAAATAAGAAGGCAAATGCACCTTTTTATACATACTGCAAGTTCAACAAAGCAGGGGACAAGCGGTTGACAGTTTTTCAAGTGTGTGACAAGTCAACTGCAAGTCACCCAAAAGTCAACTCACCGATTTCTTGAACGATGATCGCGAGAACTATATGTGGATATAGGGATTTTTAGCGTATAGTGGATTTGCAGTACACTTGCAACTTGAACGCAATAATATTTTATTAGGTTTTATTTTTCGATGACTGACTGAAGCGTCAAACAAATCCCTGGTAGTGCTCGAATAAATGTTAGGTTAGGATAGTCATAAAACATACGGACGGAATACTGTGCTGTTGTTAATACATTTTTTTCTATCCCAGGCAAATTTTTTATTAAAATTTAATTTTGAAAGTCATATGTAGGGTTTTTGTGAAAAATTGATTTTATGTAAGAAGTTGTACGCGTCGATTGTTTCATTAGGTTACAGTCATGTAGCTTCTTGTTAGTTAGATAAACTCATATGATGTGCGCAATTATACTGGCAATACCTTCTGCCAGTTTCACTCGCCAATCTCTGAACCAACCTCCATTTTTTTAATTTTTTAATATGTTAAAAAGGAAATTATAATTAAAAATTAATGAAAAAATATATTTAATATCTTTTTGGAAAAAGGGACTCTTTTATATTAAGAATGCATTGTCACAAACACCGGGCCTTTGATAGAGTTGGTAATCGTGGCATTGAAGTAAGTGGAAAATAACTTATACTACAACCCAACACTCAAGAATCGCCGCTTATGCTGCATGGGAGATTAGCTCCTCGACAGATTAGGCGACTTGGCAGAAGTACACAAGTCAGAGCTCAATCGATTTAGTCATAAATCAAAATCATTGATTGGTAACATGACATATCACGTAATGCAAGTTTATTTACAATTGACCCATCTTGGCTTCTCAAGCACGACATTTCAAACAACCCGCTGAACCTACCGTCCGCGGAAACATAGTTAATGCATTATACATACATATATCAATTTTGTGTTTGAACAATTTTTATCGTAACATAAATAGGTCCACAAAAAATACATAAGACATACAAGAGAAATATATACATAAACACGAGTAACGAACAACCCTCGTCTAGTTATATTGTACAAAGAAACATGGATTTTAGAGCGAGGGTTAGGATGGATAATTAAATTATTCAAACAGTAGCAAATTCATTACAAGTTTATACCCTCGTATTTGCCAGGGAAATATTTGTATAACGATTTACTGCGAACAAAATGTTTCTTGTATGGTGGGTGGCAAAATTAACATGCTGTAGGCGCTTAGTAGTTGTACTAAAGGGATCAACACCTTTTTCGTTCAATTGAGTGCTAAAATACCCTTTCAAGCATAAGAAAGAAACAATATAGTGATAATGTATGCTATATGTCTTATAAACCAATGGGTCTGTACAACTGTTCCAGTACTGGCAAATACTGTAATAAAAATAAATTATTTGCACTTATTTTTAAATTTCTCGCATACATTAGTATCTACATTAAAGGGAATGTTAATGCATAAGTACTCAAAGTCCGAAATAAACCTGTGAATGACGTATGGTGTCCAAAAAAGTTTGTCCACCAATGCCGTCTTTTGGTCTGACTTTCTGCCTGTTTAAATTTTGAGTAACATCTCGCTGCGTTTTCCGTTTCGATTTGCGTTATAATTTTAGATAACGGTAATTGCCATATAAATGGCTTTTAAGAAAATATTTTGGGATTATTATTATGTATTTTTGATACTTGTGGTGGAGCGGCATATGCAAGTTTTGCAAAAAAAATTCGAATAATGGTGCCTTACAAAAACGCCTATATTTTGGAAACTAACTAACTAATTCAAAAAATGTTGACTACATATTATACCATTAAGTTGAACAAATTCAATTTTTGAAATACATTTTTCTATTATATTTTTATTAAACGAATATCTTAAATTTAAAATAAATTAATTTTTCATATATATATTTTCATGTATTTTGAATAACGAAGTTAGAAGTGTCCTAGTTTTTTTTTCGAGGGTAGGTGCAAATTTTCCATGAGACATTATGAGGACCGGCTGCGCGTGCTCATAATAGTGTGAGTTTTGATTTAAATATTTAATTTCGTTAAGCAGGAAACCTCCCAGCGGAAGCACCTGCTTATACCGACAATAACATGCGGTAACATTTCATTGCGCTAATTCAAAAGGTTTTATCCTTTGCACAAGATTTCTCTGATCTAGAATCTTTAGTACAGCATCATTGCAATGGCCAATTGGGCGAGTGTGTTGTTTGCGCGCGAAATTTCGTATTTCGTCTTCAACGGTAGTTATACTGAGATCCCTGTGGATATCGGAGTTTCTGATATACCACGGAGCATTTACGATTTGACTTAGGACTTTATTTTGGAAAGTCTGCAAAATGTTAACATTACTTGGTTTGGTATAACCCCAAAGTTATACACCGTACGTCCAAACCGGTTTTGGAACTTGCTTGTATAAAATCAGCTTGTTTTGCATGCTAAGTTTAGAAAATCTTCCAATCAGCCAAAGCATTTGATTAAGTCTGATAACGAGCTCCTTGCGTTTCTTTTTAACATGCGATTTCCATTCCAATTTTGCATCCAACGTCATTCACAAATATTTAGCCTCGTTTGCGTATGGAATTTGTACCGAGTCAATATAAATGGGTAGATTGCTTACATTTCTGTAAGTAAAATTAACGTGCGTGAATTTTGTCTCGTTGAGGACAATACGCCAAGTTTTTGTCCACAAGCATATTCTGTCGATAGATCGTTGAAGCTTATTTGTCGCGGACTGAATCTAATTGTCTACAGCTAGAATAGCCGTATCATCCCCGAAAGTTGCTACGACAGTATCCTCATCTTGCGGGATATCGCGAGTGTATAATAGGAATAACATCGTGGCCAGAACAGTTCCTTGTGGAACTCCCGCCGCGTTTTCTTTGAATTCGGAGTACTCGTTCCCGTGTTTAACACAAAAGAGTCTGTCCTCTACTTAAGAGCTGAGGATCTCATATAATAATAATAATAATAGTTTTGGGAGAGCTTTGTTTAGGTTATATTTTAATCCCGTTTGCCATACTTTGTCGAAGGCCTGAGAGACGTCAAGGAAAACGCTAGAACATTTTTTTTTCTCCTCTAGTGCTTTTTCAATTTCGTTGGTAATTTTGTAAACCTGGTCAATTGTAGAGTGCTTCGTTCTGAATCCGGTATTAATCGGCTTTCTTTGATGATAGGATGTAGTCGCTTCAATATGAGTTTTTCAAATAACTTCGATATTATTGGTTGAAGCGATATTGGTCTATAGGATTTTTAGTCATTTGGAGGTTTACCTGGCTGAGGAACCATTATCACCTCAGCTATCTTCCATTGACGGGAAACATACAAAAGTCTAATAGAAGCGTTCATGAGATAAACAAATTTAAGTAATGCTTTTCTGTGCAGCTCTTTAAGGCCTCGTCCCGTAATTAGGTCATATCCAGGAGCCTTGTTTAATTTAAGTTTATGTATTTCAAAACAGAGTTCGACCAGCGATACTCGTCTAATTTGAAAATTGTCAGATACCGGGGTAGGAACAGTATCTTCAACCAACGCTTCACCGTCAAGTGGTTTAAAAGTCTCTGCTAGGTGTTCAGCAAATATTTCGGCATCTTCCTTGTCTCCTTTCGCCCATTCCCCATTATTTTTCCGGATGGGTGGCGCTTGCATCGTTGGCTTTTTCATCTCTCTTTTTATGAGGATTATTGTTCCACACCGAAATTTGCAAGGCATCGATGAATTGATTCACTTCGTCTTCGAGTTCATATGGCGTCGAATGGATATTTTCTGATCGATTTTTTGTATGCGGGCTTTTCTAAAGGAGTTCCAATTAGTTCTTCTGCTAGTAAGTCCTTTTCGCGTAAACCTCCGCTGGTAATTATCAGAATGACCAGTGAATGGTCAGAAGAGAGATCAGAACTTTCTATAATTTTGACTAGGTTGTCAGATACTCCTTTTGCGATAAAAAAGTCCATGAGGTCTGGTGATTTTGCCATATCCGAAGGTCATTGCGTAGGTTTTCCAGACGAGTAAAAGTCGACACCAGACTCTATACCAGATTCGAATAGAATTCGACCTTTTCGTGAAATACATCTGGAGCTCTAGAAGACGTGTTTTGCGTTGCAATCTCCGTCAATTACAAAGTTTTGTCCAAGTGAGTCAAAAAAGTGTGCCTCTAAAATCATTTTTTTCTAACGTCGCTCGTGGAGGGCAATAAATAGACGCAAAGTAATACATATGTAATGCGTTTAATGCTTACGCTAACCGAGGTTATTTGCATTTCATCAAGCTCTATTAATTCTCCCGGAGAGTGATCAGTGGTGTATTTCATAAAAAAGGAATCTCCGCCTTTAATTTTTATAACTGATCCTTTCCTCAAATGCGTTTCCGATACCAGGGATATATCAATATATATCGTTTATATCGTTTTTGTGAAGGAATGCTTCTAACTCGTCGATTTTGTGCAGAAGGCCATTCGCGTTCCATGTTACTACTTTTATAAAGCTTATCATAATTTAAACGAGAGTTGGAGAGCCTCGAAGTATATTTTCGAGCTTGTCCAGTTTCGCGAACATACGTTTGTTAATTTGGCTTTGCTCTTCAAGTCTCGCAAGAATTGCGGAAAAAACTTGATAGACTGGATCAGGCGCCGTATTAACAACTCGATTGTTTGCTTGTATAGCGGCCTCTTGGTACGTTTGCGGGCCGCGACTGGTCGACATTTGTACCTAAATTTTTCATACTGTCGTTTGCGGTGGTTTTGACATTTCGTTACTCCTTGTTTTTCTTTCTTTCGATTTTTTCAGTTTTATTTTTTAAATTTATCTTTGGATGGGTTTTTGATTAGTAAAGCTTTTTCTTTACTAAGTCGCGCCTTTTCTGCAGCTCTTTAGCTACTTCACAGCCGCGATAGTTTGCCGGGTGTTTTCTCTTGCAATCAATGCAAGTCGGCGAATCTTGTTTTTTTTAGAGCACACTCTTCCGATAAGTGTTTACCCGCGCATTTAACGCATCGCGGTTTCTTTTGGCAGTATGCGTATGGTTATAGCCTTGGCAGCGTTTACACTGAGGTACAAGCCTTCTACTTTTGCGCGTAGGTTCAATTCGTACGACTATATTAAGTATAGATTTAATTTTATATATTTTATCTAAGTTTTGGAAGCTTAGCATGAATAACTTAAGTCCGCGCTTAACTATAACTTCGTCTTCTCCTTCAGTTGGTCGCTTTTATTTCTTTATTAAATTGACAGCATCGATTATCTTGAAACCTTTAGTTTTAAGGTCTTGCACGATGTCGTCTTTGCGGCACGAAGAATGGAATCCTCTGGCAACAACTCGGTGTGGCAGACATATTTTCATAAGTATGCAATTGGATTCCTTCTGAATTTAGTTTTCCTGAAACTGCGCTATAGCTGTCGGGATCGCTTACATTAATTTTCCAAATATTGTTATTTAGAGATGTTATTTTAAATGTTGTGTTTAGGATAGCCTTTAGAATATCATAAATTTTGGTATAATCTGAAATTCCAACAACCGTTATTGGAGGCGGAAGGTGTGTCTTGTTTTGACTTTTTTTCGACCTCGGTTCATTTTCATTGTTACCCGAAAGCACCGTTTTAGAATTTCCTTTTTTTGGAACCTCAATTTCTGGTGAAAAACCTGCTTCTCATTTTTTGCCTCTTCGTGACCCAATCAATTTCACGCGCGAGCTCCTCCTCGTCAGTACAATAATCCAATAATCGCGGATGACTGGGTGGCACGATTTCTCTTCGACTTTTTTTTTGGAGTTGAGACTCCGTAAGAGATTTATTTTCTGATATTATGAGATCTAGCTCTTTCTTTAATTCTTAATAGAGCTGTTCTATTTTATTAATCTTTGCACGGAGTACAATATTTTCGTCCTCAAGTAACGCGCGCTAATTCATTCGGCGTCGTTGGGTTTCTTTTAGAGTTTTCTTTAATTACAGGACCGGATGGTGGTGATCTGGAGACCTTTTTGCTATTTCTAAAGGGTCGATAGATTGCAATAAGCGGCTTTTCCCAGAATCCGTAGAGCCTGCCTCCGAAGTGTCCTAGTGTCAAATTATATTAAAACAGTTAACGCATTTTTTGAGGAAATTAGTTTAATTTACAAAACATGTTAAGGGAATTTTGTATGTGATTAAATGTTACAGATTTTGTTAGGAAATTAAAAAAAATATTTTATTAAGCGTGAAAGTTTTGTATAACGCACGATTTTACAAATACAACTAAACAGAATAATTTTTATATATAACAGCAAAATCTTGTATATAATGAGCTCTCAATAGGGGACATACACACTAAACGCTATAGAAATAAAAACACCGAAGAGGACACTAAGCTTATAACATATAGTAAAACAAAAATCTACATAAACAATTTAAACACTCCGAATAAAAATATTTTCTTTATATAAGAAAAAAAAATGTATTTATTAAAATGTACTTCAATCTACTTAAATCTAATAGGCTATATATATATTTTTTGTGTATCTATATGTATGTAGTATGCAATTTGTAGTCCTTTTTTTGAATTAGGACTTCATTCAATTAGGTAACGGTTTTTATACGTGGCAGGAATCCCTTTTTTTGTCTTTTTATTTGTTCGAAGCTGCATAAATTTTCAATGTATTTTAAATTGGACCCATTTATGCGGCTGCCAAGGCTTTAATTTTGGTTGAATTTTTGACCCCTTTGTCCTACGATGGACGTTGCCAATAATAAAAAATCTTAAAAAAATCCTCACACTCATTCTACATAGCTGCATAAATTTTCAATGTATTTTAAATTGGACCCATTTATGCGGCTGCCAAGGCTTTAATTTTGGTTGAATTTTTGACCCCTTTGTCCTACGATGGACGTTGCCAATAATAAAAAATCTTAAAAAAATCCTCACATATTACTTTAATTGTACTAGATTTTTGTTGCTGTCTTAGGAGGATACAAAATATTAAGGACTTGTCTTTCGTCTTCTACACACTGTAATGAGTGATGAAATTTCCAATTGTTCAAGCTGCGCAATAATGCCCCTTTAACTCCCACTACCACTCTCCCAAAAATGCTTTGCCATTCCGTACCCGTTTCCCTAAGCATCCGCTACCCAGATCGTTCTATCCTTTTCAAAAACCCTAACGTCCTGTTTTTTTTTTAATTTTCCTTTTTTTCTAAGCCTATCAAACTGTTGAGATGAAGTTTATTACAATTTTCTTACCACCAATTGAATGACGTTTGACAGCAAAAAAAAAAATAAGCAAAAAAGGGAAACAGAAAAATGTGGTCCAAATTTGTTTTGGTAAGTTTTTACTTATTTTAGAACAATATTTTATTTTTCTTTTACTTTTGATAGCGCATATGAAAGGAAACAAGCAAGAAAACAAGCAAGAACACCTGGACAATAGTCATAGGAGCAAGGTAAGCATTTTTTTCGTGCTGATTGTGGCCGATGAATTCTCCACTGCGGCAGGTATCCGACAGCAGACGCACAAGCCATTAAGTGCAATTTGTAAACATCAAAAAGCATCGTAGATGCATAATTCCTCCGCAGCGGAAAAGTCTTCTACTACTCTCGGAATAATTACTTTTTCCTGATAGTAATCCATATTTCATTGATTTTCAGGAAACGATGTACTACGACAACAACATTTAGCACTACACCTATATTTATATGAACGAAAAAATGTTTAACAAGATATTTAGCCAATATTTTTTCCAGTATATCGCCACACAAAGTTTTTGGCTACGCCCGCTTTTTGGGGGCGTTTTTTCAACAAATATGTTTATGTTTGATACCCTATCCATATCCCTATATGCCCCAAAGCTAAAAGCATTAAGAAGATGATCGATAGCATTTAATTTCATTCTATTAAATTAAAAAAATATGTTTTTTGAAAATACGCCCCCAAAAAGTGGGGGCGGCAAAAACTTTGTATGGGCGAGATATTGGAAAAAATATTGGCTAAATATCTTGTTAAACCTTTTTGGCGGTTTCTATGAATATTTTCGAAGAAAACAGCATTATAGTGAAAAACGCCCACAAAAAGTAGCGGTGGCAAAAACCTTTATATGACAAACTTATAAACTGCATATCTTGTGAAGACTGTGATACTCTATCTCTCTCACTTTAGCTTTCAAACGGTTAATTCTTAGTTGTGGGCGTGGCAGTGGGCGTATTGGAAACATTTTTACACTTAACCATTTCGGAGCCTTAGGGAATCTGTGGTCCTAATTTCAGCTCCCAAGGTTAATGATAAGGGCCTATAAATTGCGTACGGACGGACGGACATTGCTAAATAGTCTTAGGATTTGGTCCTGATTATAAATATATAGTTTGCGTAACGTGCAGCATTTAAGTTGCCTCACTCACATCCAATATTTACATCAGACTCTAAAATCACAAGATTTTATTCAGATTCATATTTAATGCGGTCTTTTAGACCACAAGTTTCCATCCAGATTTGACCGAATGTGATGAAGAATACCCATAATATATAGGTATTGATATAAAATACCTAATACTTTTACTTACAAGCTAAATTGCTATAATTTTCAATGGATTTGTCACGCTCTGTAATCCTTTCATTATAAGTTATAATACATTATGCCAAAAATGAATCAAAAGTAAAGTAAATAAAATTTGAGTTCCTCTTAGGGTATTGAAATTGTATTTAGTTTAATAACTTTAGCGGTTTTTAAACTTTCTCGTATACATGAGTATACTTAAGAGAAAATTATTGCGATCGAGCGGAAATTTCGAACTCAAGTATGAGGGATGATATTACGACTATACAGAAGTCCAAAAAAGTGGGTCCGCCAATGCCTTCCGTCGGTCTGCCTGTCTGTCTGTCTGTCCGGGCGCCGTATAGCAAAACGGTTCGACGGATTTGCTTCAAAGTTCGTATGTAAGGTTTTTGGGGTCTCATCCCGGGCATCTTTTTATTTTTTGCTTTATCTTTTGAAATTACGGTACCTGCCATACAATTTTTTTTGTGAAAATCACTTAACACTATTTTGATCGAAAGTGGTTCAAGGATTTCGGTCTTTTTTTTGTACTAAGGTTATTTGGGGGATGGGGTCAAAAATTCTGCCCCCCAAACAAGCAAAATTACCGCATTAGGAGTGAAGAGAATGCACATGAGACCCTTGAAACGCCATTACATCCACAAAAACTGACTGTTTAGTGTGCTCTATGGGCTGGTGGAGTCATTGGGCCATACTTCTACCGAAATAATGATGGGTTTTGTGAGTTACCGTTAATGAAGACCGATATAGAGCAATGATAACGGACTGTTTTGTTCCCGAATTGGATGGCATGAATGTGGATGAGATGTGGTTCCAACAAAAGGGCGCTACATGCCACACAGCGCACGTCACAATCGATTTATTGAAGGAAATATTCGATGAGAGCATAATTTCGCGGAATGGACCTGTCAATTGGCCACCAAGATCGTGTGATTTGACACCATTGGGTTATTTTCTTTGGGGATATGTGAAGTCGCTCGCCTACGCCAACAAACCAGAAACGTTAGGGGACTTGGAAGCCAACAGTCGTGGCGTTATTGCATACATACAGCCCCAAATGCTTGAAACATTCAGTTTTTGTGGATGTAATGGCGTTTCAAGAGTCTTATGTGGATTCTCTTCACTCCAAATGCGCCAATTTAGCTTGTTGACGTAGCCTCATCACTGAACAAAATTTTCGCGGTAAACTTCGCGAACTGAACCATTATTTTCGAAATAAATTTGCACGAGTTGCAAGCCTTGTTCATTTGTCAACCTATTCATGATGAAATGGCAAACCAAACTCAACATAAATGACATTAGAGTCGCCAGATTTGACCACAAAATGCCAGTTTTATTTCTATTCGAAAAACCAACCTCTAAAAAAACACCCCTTATAACGATTTTCTTAAATTTAAATTAAATTCGTTTTCGTTTTTTGCATTCCGAACAATTATGTTAAAAGTGTCCAATGTGCGAAATTACATCAAAATCGTATTTGCCGTTTTTGAGAAAATCTACTTTTTCAAAAACTAAAAAGTGATTTAAATAAATTTGTCACCATTCTATTTCGATTCATTTTGCGATTCAAAAACGCATCTTATGAACCGTTTCGTAGGACGCAGTCGTGCACTTTATTTATTATCAGAAATGTTCTATGTGGATCTTGAATTTGTATGCACAACAAATACACATGTTCTGACTATTTATCGAGATCACGATTGGTGATCTTGGAAATTGTTTTACTATTTACCACAGTGCCCCTAGTGTAAAAAGGAAAACAATTTTCATTTACAATCCATGCTGCCATATTTAAATGAAATGAGTCATTTGTTATTCGAATAAATAAAGATATAGCTTTTATATTTATTGATATACATGTTTTTATTGTTGTCAAGTAATCTGAGTGCATAATAAGAACTGAATGCTTTTAAGAATTAGTTGTTAATTGAACCCTCAAATGAATTTTATTTTAGATACAATTTTTTAAAGAAAAGAACCCATCTCGAAAAAAATGGAGCAGGACCGACTCATTTGGTATTGTCATGTTCAAAGGAGGGATCGTACAAACCCCGTCAAAAAGGCAATGGCAATCAACGTTCACTTATATTATGCTCTCTAACTGCAGCTAATTATTAAAATGTCTAGGATTGCAGACATGTTTTTGTTAGCTGAAGATAAAGTACAGTGAGATATACTGGCTGCAGTGTAGTCTTTTATTGCTAGGTTAGGCTTGGCGAAGCTATTAGAATGCTACCAGTGTTTGATGATACCTAGTATTTTATTATCATCGGCTGATCCCTATAGATCATATCCAGTAATAAAAAAAACGGTTATTATATATATTTGCCGCTTTTCCTCCCGTTTTGTTTTCTTAAATCAACATAAAATACATACCCTTCACTTATTTCGCCAAATAATTTTTAACAGCAAACGATAAAAGAGTATTTAAGATAAAAATTAAATTTTCTCTGAATTATCATTTTTAGCATAGGCTACTCTATGCCATAGAACTAATGAACACATACACCGAAAGAAAAATACAGTAATATTTATTAGAAACACGCTTAAATTAATCAATTTTCTTATTCCTAAAGTGCAGTATTATTCAATTAAGAAGGCTGTGCTTTTTTATGTGCATTTTTGTATTAATACTGACCTTTGATAACGGGACCTGCGATATGAATTAAAAAAAAAACACATTTCTTTGATAAACATTTAAACAATTTAATGTATTTTTTTTCAATTAATCATTTCTGGAGGCTTTTTGGATATGTTTATATTTTGGTTGGAAACATAAATATTGCCATTGGTTTGATTACGTAGTTCAACAATGTAATTAACACGTAGTCTATGGAGTCTATTAAAAATAGATTTAAAAATATAAAATATTTTATTCTACAGCATTTATTTACCTATATTTGTTGGTGGGCTAGAAAATCGTCTTTGTGTTTAATATAAATTAGAGACTTATTGACTAATTGACTCTTAATGTTTTGCTATAAATATCTGTGAATACTGCAGAATTATTTTTACTCTGTGCATTCTTAGATTAAGAATTTTCGAAGTGTAATAGTTTACCTAAACTGAGAGCGTAGAAGTAATATTCAAACCAACTAATACTTAATTCGAGTAAAGTAGATCTCTCTTTTAATTCTTACTTCTTACTTTTAACATCACGATGTAACTTTGACTTCGCACGTTTTTAAATTAATATATTTTTGATGTATGGAAGGAAAATCAATAAAAATGTAAGAATTTTTTTATTGACAATAACACACATTGTCAATAAAAAAAATCTTACATTATTATTGATTTTCCTTACATAAATCAAAATTCTTAAGTTAATCTAGGAAGTACTTAATTTCGGTTCGCGAATTTTCTCTCAGTGTAGAGATCGTCATACCTACTTACCGAAAATCGTAGATAAAACAGTAATTGATTAAGTGCACAACGCCACGCCACGACTGCGCCAACCAAACTTCCTCGCCAAATATGATGCAATTATGGTAACATTTGTTCAAATAAACAAATTCTTTTTCGAAATTAAAGTAAAGTTTTTGTTAAGAAATTTGATCACACCCATCCACCATTCAAAACAATATGATATATACAGGTATGACCAATCAAATGCCTACACTTATGCAATAGTTAAGTTCTGCAATATGCCGAATGCACATCTAATCCAAGGAAGGTGGCGCCCTACTTCACTTTCGGGTACATATAGCACATATCTCATCCACAAACCTTGCAAGATCTTTTCATCATAAGATATGAAAACTATCGTATTTATATATGGGGATGATAGCTCTTGTATTATATAAAAACTGGTGAGGAGTCGTTTTTAACCACGACATTTCGATACACTTTGGCGATTCTGAGAATTTATGAGTGTGTAAGACGAGCCAGAAGAGAGCAGAATAAAGATTTTATTGTGAAAATAAATATATGAAAATAAATAGGATTTTTGTCGACCGCCCTTTTAATGTGCTTGAAAAAGGCTTTTGCATGCAAATTAAATTGAGCCGCTCACGCAAATAATAGCATTTCTGGCCAAGGAATCCAACACCATATTTTTGACAGTAAAGGGAACCCTATGTTATTCACTGTATTAAGAGCTAGGAAATTTTAGAGAGGATTTTGGGTCCATTTTTAATTCAAGAGGCCGGGAGGTATGCAGAATTGACTATCTGTATACTTGCTAATCGGTGCCAGTTAGGGAGGTTATACTTCACGATATCTTTAGGGTTTATTCACACCTCTTATATTGCTTTTATTCCAATATTTATAAATAGGAGAGAAGAAGAAAAAATAAAAGGAAAGGCTACAGTCCGCTTGTATGATATTCTATCCATATCCCTATACGCCCTAACGGAAATGAAAGGGAAACATAGGGAAAGGCCACAGTCCGCTTGGGGCGAACAGTATGATATCCTATCCATATCCCTATATGCCCTAAAGAAGAAGTCGTTAAGAACATGATGCATTACATTTTGAATTAATTTTTTAAGAAATTTTCTAATAAAAAATAATTATCGAATAAAACGCCTTCCAAAAATGGTCATGCCCAAAACTTTGTATGGGTGGATATACTAGAAACAATATTGTCCTAATATCTTGCTATACACTTTTTTTAATTTGCTATAAAAATGTTCGCCCAAAACAACATAATGCTAAAAAATGCTTACAAAAAATTTTTGATTTTCTAACCCTTTACAACTACAGGTCTTAAACAGTTTTTTTTTCTATATTGTGGGTGTTGCACCAAAATTTAATATTTACCCATTTCGGGACCCCAGGAAGTATATGTTCCACATTTCAACTTCGTAACTTAAATTTAAAGGCCTCAAAAGTTGATACACAGGGACGGACGGACATTGCTAAATAGTCTTAAGGTTTGGTCCTAATCATATATACATATACTTTTAGCGATCGACAATGAATATTAATGGGTGTTACAAACTATGTGTCAAAATTAATATACCCTCATATTAATTATAGGGTATACAAAATAGGAAAGGCTTTATGAAATTTAGAAAATAAACAGCCTAAAACCATATACAAACTATTTCACATGCCTATCGATTCAGAACTTTTCAAATCTTCATCGTTTCTTCAAAGCAGGTTGGGAGAAGGGAGTAAAGGTCGTCGGGTGTGTAGACAAATTGGAGGCCACTGGTATTCAGGCCACTAGCATGGCCTCCACTTTTGCACCAGGCCCAAGTTCTCCGAGGCGTCGAATGCAGCGCGTTAAAAATTCAAGTGGCTCTTTGTTGCAGGCGTACCTCTGCGGACCCTGGTGTGCGAATGGATACCTGCTCCTGAACAATCCACATTCAAAGCAGTTTGTATGCGGAATAAGGAGCTGAACGTAGGTGAATGACATATAATTAGTAAGTTCCAAGCCGTGGGAAAATGGTGGCGGCAGGGACCAGCGCATTCCGGTGGATAAAGAGACTCAATAAGTTCTTCAATTTAAATTGAATTTACTTAACCAAAGGACCCTGGTGTGCGAATGGATACCTGCTCCTGAACAATCCACATTTAAAGCAGTTTGTATGCGGAATAAGGAGCTGAACGTAGGTGAATGACATATAATTAGTAAGTTCCAAGCCGTGGGAAAAAGGTGGCGGCAGGGACCAGCGCATTGCGGTGGGTAAAGAGACTCAATAAGTTCTTCAACTTAAATTGAATTTACTTAATCAAACACGCACAAACTAGGGGTATTTTTTTAGAAGTAGAAGACTCTGCACGACAATAAGAATTAAGACCAAGACAAAACGAGCCCTAACTCATTCTTGCATCCGCATATTTGCCCACAATGGGGTAGCAAAGCCATGAACAAAAAAAGGTGAGTCTATACTTGACTTTATATTACTCTCCAACTTACATATTTCTAGCAGGGGTATTCATCCTACTTTTCACAACAAAATAAGGGAAGAGGTAATTGGTCTAAATTTAGCACTCCCAATAGATAGATTAAGTTTTAGTGATTGGAAGGTTTTCTCGAAATGCTATTTCTCTGATCATTCGAGGACAACATTCGCAATTGAATTTGAAATACCCAAAGAACTCCCCTTAAGACTGACTGTAGTAAATTTTCTGAGTAAGTCGAACGTCAACTTCCACCTAACCCCATTGGTACATTGTCGAATGCGGCTCTAGTTGACGAAACAGTCAATCTTCTCGCAAGGAACCTTACTGACTCCTTTAAAAAATCCTGCCCAATTAGTCGTGCTCCTAAAAGAACACACGCTGCTTGGTGAAGTAGGGAACTACGACTTTAACCAGGAAACTCTGTAATAGAGCCAAGCAAAACCGATGAAGACTGGAGTGAGTAGCGCAACAGCTTCAGCGAGTTTAAAAAGAAAACTAATGCTCCGGCACAGAAGCGGCAAGACTCCCGAAAGTTCTAGGAAACAATAGCTGTCGCTGTTCACTCAACATTCTAACATTCTAATATTTTCGAAACAACCGGTGCCTTGTGTAGCACCACACGCATACATCAAGAGCAGATCCGTAAAAAACAGCGTTAAATGAAGTAACGAGAACGACCGAGAAATCCCTTGGAAACAAAGAATTTATGTTGGCGGCCTTTCTGGACATAAAAGGTGAATTCAACAACCTGAATACTAGAAAAATTATATCTTCACTTGAGGAGTTAGGTTCATAACAATTTCTGACAAACTGAGTAAGCACCATGCTTAACAGTAGAGTCATTAACAGCAGGCTAGACTACTGTGCGATGAAAAAAAGGCCAATAACGCGAGAGGGTTGAGGAACTACCAGCAATCTATGTGGATAGTCAAGCAGCAATTAAAGCAATCGGCTCCATCCTTGTAAATGTGTCATAGATTGTCGCTTGGCACTCAGTGCTAAACGTAATAACTCAGTCCTACTCTGCTGGGTTCCTGGTCGAATTGGTCAGATACGGTTTTCATATGAACCCACTACTAACAGACAGAGAGGTGCTACTGCTTTTTTAACTTTGCCTTTTTATACGTTCAGTTTTTTATGCATTTCATTAAATCCGATAAAAAGCTTCTTGCGTTTCTTCTTAACACGCGATTTCACATCCAATACCATTCCCAAGTATTTAACCTCGTTTGCGCAGGGAATTTGTACCGAGTCAATAAAAATGGGTAGATAACTTACATTTCTGTAGGTAAAATTAACTTGTGTGGATTTTGTCTGGTTGAGAACAATACGCCAAGTTTGGTCCAGGCGCATATTTTGTCGATCTTGCGGTATCTCACTAGTGTATAAAAAAAATAAAACCGGGCCAAGAACGCTTTTTTACAATTTATTATAAAGACAAGTCTAGAGGTCCAATTTCCAACCACTTTTTCAAGCATTTGGGGCTGTATGTCGGCAATAACGCCACGAATGTTGGCTTCCAAGTCCCCTAACGTTTCTGGTTTGTTGGCGTAGGCGAGCGACTTCACATATCCCCAAAGAAAATAACCCAATGGTGTGAAATCGCAAGATCTTGGTGGCCAATTGACAGGTCCATTCCGCGAAATTATGCGCTCATCGAATGTTTCCTTCAATAAATCGATTGTGACGGACGCTGTGTGGCATGCAGCGCGGTCTTGTTGGAACCACATCTCATCCACATTCATGCCATCCAATTCGGGAATAAAGTAGTCGGTTATCATGGCTCTATACCGGTAACTGACTCTCCAGCATCATTTCGGTAGAAGTATGGCTCAATAACTCCACCAGTCCATAGAGCACACCAAACAGTCAGTTTTTGTGGATGTAATGGCGTTTCAAGGGTCTCAGGTTCTCTTCACTGCAAATGCGGCAATTTTGCTTGTTGACGTAGCCATTCAACCCAAAATGAGCATTGACTGAACATTGCATGGCCTCGCGGCTTTAATTCTTGCACAAGCTGGATCTTGTAAGATCGTAAGAAGAGATCTTTGAGAAATTAATTCGCAGTAGGCTGCGGATATTTAGTCGATGTCCTGCAGTTATGGTATGTGTAGTCGTTGTTTTGTGGTTTTGTTAAAGAAAAAAAAAGAAAAGAATTTTATATTTTCTAAAGTAACGACAAAAGGTTGAGTTAATTACTGAGCTTATTTTTCATGAAATACATTTCTCTAGTTTGATCAAATAAGATTTTATATTTTAGCAATTAAAGTTTACTAGTTAAGTATTTAATTTTCATGTAAATTTTGGGCGAGAGATGTAGTGGACATTTGTTGTTCTAGTTTTCTTTTAAAGCATTGTAGCCCTAAGTGTAAATGGGTGATTCCTATCATCTGAGTGGGAATAGGGGTGCGGTATTTCCTCCCTATTGCTCGCCGGTGAGTTAGTTAGTGCTTTCCTGCTACACATTTTGTCGGCTCGCTGGATTTCCGCTTGCCTGACACTTATCCTCACACACGAAGATGTGCTTTCTGTATTTGAATGTATTGACCATTTTATAAATTCATTTAATTGTTGGTCCGACAAAGTTTGTTTGCGTAATGTGGACGAATGATGAAGTAAGTGTTAGTTGTCTCCCTTTTCTTTTTTAATTGTTGTACCCAATTGTGTTGCTGGAGTGAGAGATTCCAATCATCTGAGTGGGAATACGGGTGCGGTGCTTCCTACCTATTGCTCACCGGTGAGTTTGTTATTGCCTTCCAACTTCACTTTTTGTCGACTCGCTACCATCGCTACATCAGATGGTTTATTACCGTTTAATGACTTAATTTTTAATATTCATCCGCGTTTGACTAAATGAACCAACACGGGCTCATGTGTGTTGTTATTATTGTATTTTCAGTTGATGCTGATGGACCCAGCCAATCCATGATCAGAGTTGAACTTCGTTAAATTTATATATATATTTGTATTCAAAATAACTTTTAATAATTATGTATTTTGGAAATAATATATACATACAAAAAAAAGTCCGGGCAATTTTATCTATCTATTTTTTAATTCAGAAGTGGGATCCTGATCGTGGTTATGGTGGAGTATGGTGGCTATTACAATATTGGTGATTAACTCGCACGAAAAGTGTGATGTTAAAATATTGCAAATTTTTTATTTTCAAAATCTTATATGAAGGAATAATTACAATGTTCCTGTTTATCATACATATAACCTAATGATTTAGTTGTATTGATGCATGTTTTCTGTCAGCCAAGGCACGACTGACTAATCGTCTGCACGACACCGACTTTGTATCTTTGGTTTTGAGCTGAAATTGGAGATGTTTGCATTGTTTTTGTTTTGTTTTATCGATAATGATGAAAGTAAAGATGGTGCACCTCACTGAATGTGAAAGTTATGTCCGACTTCAATGTACACTCCACTTTTTGAGAGTTTTTTTGAAAGTTTTTAAAATTTTAACATTACTTAATTTGGTACAACCCCAACGTTGTATACCATACCTCCAAACAGGTTTTAGCACTTTCTTGTACAAACGCTTCTTGTTTTGCATGCTGCGCTTGCAGAATTTTCCAATCAGCCAATGCATTAGGTTAAATCAGATAACGAGCTCCGAGCGTTTCTTATTTACACGCGGTTTCCATTTTAATTTTGCTTCTAACGTCATTCCCAAGTATTTAGCCTCATTTGCGTACGGAATTTGTACCTTGTCAATAAAAACGGGTAGTGTGCTTATATTTCTGTATGTAAAATTAACTTCGTGGATTTTGTCTCGTTGAGAAATATACGCCAAATTTTTGTCCAAGCGCATATTTTGTCGATCGCCCGTTGAAGCTTATATGTAGCGGACTGAATCGAATCGTCTACGGCTAATATTTCCGTATCATCTTCTAACGCCGCTACGATAGTATCATCTTCTTGCGGTATATCACGGGTATATAAAAGAAATAAAATCGGACCAAGAACTCGTTCCTGTGATTAACACGAAAGGGTCTGTCCGCTAAATAAGAGCTTGGGATTTCATAATTGTTTTTGGAGAGTTTATTTTAAACTATTATTATCGAAAGCCCGAGAGACGTCAAGAAAGACACTGAAACAATTTAGTTAGTCCTGCACTGCTTTTTTAATTTCGTTATTTATTGTATATACTTGGTCAATTTTATTTTGTCTATCTACTTTATATGGTGTAATGTCTATACACTTTAAGATATAATATCTTATAAACTAGTGGTAAGCTATATTCTACAGGAGAAAGCTACAAAGGTGACGAATTAATTCAACAATATTATACGTATATGCTGCACTTAAAATTTTTGTAGAGTGCTTAAATCTAAGTTCGAATTGCTGATCCGGTATTAATCGGCGTTCTTCAATAATCGGATGCAATCGCGCATCAATATAAGTTGTTCGAATATCTTCGACATTATTGGTAGAAGCGATATTGGCCGATAAGATATTTTGCCATTTGGAGGTTTTCCTGGCTTATATTATACCCTCAGCTATCTTCCATTGTCAAGGAACGTACAACAGCCTAATCGAAGCGCTTATGAGATAAGCAAACTTAATGATTGCATTTCTCTTTAAGAACCTGTCCCGTAATAAGATTATATAGGCTACTAACTTGTTTAATTTGAGTTTTCGTATTTTATTACACGGTTCGACCAGCGATACTTTGCTTATTTGAAAATTGTCGGATATCGTTCAACCAACGCTTGACTATCAAATGGCTTAAGCGGCGCTTCAAGGTATTCCGCGGATATTACAGCCTTTTCTATGTCTCCTTTCCCCCATTCGCCATTGGTGGCATTTGCAAATTTGGTTTTTTCATGCCTTTAATTTTTTTTTATATAATGTACGCGCACTAAAGGGATTTTGGATACCCTTATAATGAAGTAACATAGTTCGGGCATAGCCGAGCCAATGTAGTCGACGAGTTTTTGCTTTTCGGACTACATCCACATCTTGGTACAGCTCATAGAGTTCGCGGTTGTATCTTCTCCTCCATTCGCCCTCCTCGCACACAGGACCAAATATCCGTCGAAGGATTTTTCTTTTGAAGGTTCCCAGTATTAACTCTCCTTTCCTGCTTATCGTCCAGCACTCGGTGCCGTATAGCAAAACTGGCGGGATAAGGGTTCTGTAGAACATGCACTTTGTCCTTCGAGTTAGGAGTTTTGAACCCATTTGTTTTGCCAAACGGAAGTAGCTGCGGTTTCCTAGGGTAATTCTTCGACGGATCTCCACTAACGTGTCATTTGTGGAGTTGATGTTTACCCCGAGGGGGATGAACTCCTTAACTACCTCGAAGTTGCTGCTATCAACAGTGCCATTTTGTCCTAGTCGGTAGACAGATGATTGTTTTTTCGTTGATAGCACATATTTAGTCTTGTCCTCATTCACTTCAAGGCCAACTAGTTTAGTTTGTTCTTCAACAGCTGTGAGAGCCTCTATCACGACACGCTGGGATCGACCGATGATATATATATCGTCCGCATACCCCAGCATTTGGACTGATCTGTTGAAGATAGTGCCTTCCGTGTTGACACCTGCCCTGCGCACTATCTGCTCAAGAACAAGATGTTTAAAGATGTTAAATGATATTTAAAAGAGTTCAGATGAGCTGCTGCCAAACTGCACATTGCATCGCGTGTTATCTAGTGTCATGCGACACATCTGGATCCCATATAAGAGACCACACAAATACATCCATTGGCATTTATTATATATCATTCCGTCACCCCGTCCATCAGTTCTTACTCAGTTGTATAAACCTGTTTTACTTCTAAATCTGCTACAAAAACTGAATTTATATCAAAAAATAAGTAGGTTACATGTAGCTGCCGTACACTAACAACCAAACTTGTCCAAACTTAAAAGCGATTTATATCAAACCCCTACTCAACGTTTCGCTTTTTCAATAATGTTTCGCGGCGGGACACGAGTATTCAGCCAGTTTGCTATAAAACCAATATTATAGATTGGTTTGGGAATGCAATGTAGTATTTGCGCCAGAGCTTTTTAACTTTTATAACTACAAACTTTTAAATTTTCTTTAGAATATTAGAAACCACATTCTGTGTTTTGTGATTGTGAACACAAATCTACCTACTAAGTAGGTACAAACATTCTGTGTAAACTACATTTTTACAAATATAATACTGTCTAACAACTGTCCATTTTTACATTTTCTTTCAAATACTTATATAAAAAGTTGGAAAAATCAATAGTCCCATTAACATCATTTTACTTGTGTAAAATGTTACTGGAGATGAAATTTGGTAGAAGATGGCTTTGTAACATGAAAACCGTGGTTAAAGAGATAAATGGTTAGAATCTTCACAAGATATGTAGGCAATGCCCTCCTGTATAAGTTTTTTATATAAAGTTTTTTGCCTTGCCTACTTTTTGTGGGCATTTTCCACCAAAATGCTGTTTTCTTCGAAAATTTTATAGAATTCGAAAAAAAATGTCTCACAAGATATTTAATATTTTTTCCAATGCATCACCCATATAACACCCATATTTTTTATATAAAGTTTTTGGCCACGCCCACTTTTTTGGGGCGTTTTTTTTAAAAATATTTTGTATACCCTATCCTAAGGGTATATTAATTTTGACACATAGTTTGTAACACCCCTTAATATTCATCGTAGACCCCTAAAAGTATATATATTTATGATCAGGACCAAAACCTAAGACTATTTAGCAATGTCCGTCCGTCCGTCAGTTTCAACTTTTGAGGCCTTTAAATTTATGC
Organism: Ferdinandea cuprea; assembly: GCA_963576555.1. Taxonomy (NCBI): domain Eukaryota; kingdom Metazoa; phylum Arthropoda; class Insecta; order Diptera; family Syrphidae; genus Ferdinandea; species Ferdinandea cuprea. Next base: position 54,660,124 of record OY754960.1, read on the forward strand.
TAGGAAGCTGAAATTTAGAACATAACTCCCTAGGTTTCCGAAATGGTAAAGTGTTAAAATTAAGTTAAAAATTTAGAAAAAACAGTTTTAAAGCTGTGGTTAAAGAGATAAAGGGTTAGAATATTCACAAGATATGTAGGCAATGCCCTCCTGTATAAGTTTGTTATATAAAGTTTTTTGCCATGCCTACTTTTTGTGGGCATTTTTCACCAAAATTCTGTTTTCTTCGAAAATTTCATAGTATTCGAAAAAAAATGTCTAACAAGATATTTAGCCAATATTTTTTCCAATGTTGATATCCATACAAAGTTTTTGGCCACGCCCACTTTTTTGTATAGTATAGGGATAAGGATAAGGTATCATACTGTTCACCCCAAGCGGACTGTAGCCTTTCCTTATGTTTTTTAGAAGTTTTGAGAGCTGCCGCTATCACGATTTAATACAACGGTTGATTGACATTATCATTATGTCCATGCTTTAGGTAGGAAGGTGAAGTGGCTGATTTCATGGCAACCATAAAAAACGTAAGTAGCGCTATAGCGCCGTTTTGATGCCATCACTCATGATGACCTTAGGGGAGGGGGTATTTGTCGTGTATACTTAAATCCAACCGGTGGAGTTGAGAAAGGCTATGATATCATTTAGACCCATGTCTGAGATATCTGAAAGGTCGTCGAAGAATGGTTTTCCAAACGCCCTGCGTCTGGTATTGGGCAACGCTGGGCATCCGCAAAGAAGGTGAAAGACCGTTTCTTTCTTATTGGCGTCGTTACAGCTGCGGCAGTGGGTATTATGGGGTATGCCTAGCCTGGCAGCGTGAGTGCCTACTGCCCAGTGGCCTGTACTCACGGCTATTAGTCTAGCGACATCCCCCTGTTAATGAGATTTCGGGTTCTACGTGTGTCAAGTCTGGGTCAAGTGACGCAGTAACCTAGACTCAGCCCTCGCCCTGAAGTCTGCGGTGATTACTCCCTTCACGAAAGTCAACGGGAAGACAACTCTCACCGCGCAAGATTCCAGAAAGGAGGATCTAATTCTAGCCAGCTGGTCTGCTCTCTCGTTCCCCTCTATGTTCCTATGCCCTGGAACCCAGATGACAGAGATCTCAAACAGACGACCCGCCCTGGAAAGTATGTCACCATATTCCTGTACGAGCTTAGACCTAGTCCTAGTCCTCAGGAGTTCAGGAGCCGGAAGTACGACCAGGTCATCCGCGTATGCAACTACTTTAATGCCGTCGCTGTCTAAGTTTGACCATAATCTACAGCAAAGGCTATATAACCCCGCCTTGCGGTGTGCCCCTGCTGACCGATTTGGTTATGATGCTCTTACCTAGTTCGGTCTGAATAAATCTTGTTCTGAGCATGGAGACTATCCATTTGCTAATGAACTCCTGTACACTTGTCTCGATGAGAGATGTTTGGATATTTTTCGTATGGACGTTATTGAAAGCACCTTCTATGTCTAGAAAGGTGGCTAACGTGTATTGGTTGTATTTTATGGATCTCTCAAAAATGCGCACAATTTCGTGTAGTGCCGTCTCGGTGGACCTACCTCTGAGGTATGCGTGTTGAGAGTTACATAAAGGCTACCTAATCAGGCCCACCCTGATGTGAATAGGTAGGATCCGTTCGAGTAATCGGTCTAAGGTCCTTCGCAGACTCGTGTCCGCTCTTGGCTACCTTGAATAAAAAAAAAACACTCTTACATATCTCCACGACTGGAAGATATGGTAAAGTAGTATACAATTACTGTATATGGCTAGAAGCCAGGGTATCACTATGCTTGGATATTTTTGCAACACAATGGGTAGGATACCGTCCGCGCCTGGTGACTTGTACGGGGAAAAACTGTTAATAGCCCAGGAAATCTTATCCTCGCTAATTACTGCTTTAACCTCATCATGAACATTTTGCGACATGTGCAGAGCAGTTGGACTGCTGCAATAATTTTTGCATTCAGGGAAGTGGATGTTGAGAAGGAGCTCTAACGATTCTTCAGGAGATTCCATCCAAGTACCATACACTTTCTCAATGAAATATGGACTGGAGTGTGATTTGTACGGATCTTGCTGAGTCTAGCAGAGTCCTTGAGTGTTTCTATAGATTGACATTAGTCTGACCAAGCCTGAGTCTTTGCTAATCTTATTGATTTTTTATAGAATCTTAGGCAGTCTTTATACGGCTGCCAAAACTTGTGCCGGTAGCAGATGTCTCGCTCTTCTCATCCTCCTAAGGATAGTAAGGTCTTCGTTCCACCATGGTGGCAAGGTTTTTTAATGTAACTAACTGGACATGACATTCTAAAAGCTACTCCCATAGCTTTCTCGAAGATCCGAACTGTATGGTCATTTTCCTGACCCACGCCCCTGTATGATGCTGATGTCAATGTCCTCCTCCCTAAGGAAAACCAGAAGATTCTCCGAAGAACACTTTGAGTGCGAGAGATTCGTCTGAATGACCTTCAGCATCTTTATTTGACGTATTTCCTTTCGCCAGGTGCTCCAACAGATTGTTGGTTGATATAACGTCATCTACGTCGTCTACTGGGCCCGGTGATCTTCAGTTTGGCAAACCTTATTCCAAATCTGAGGTTGGGGTATGCCTCATCAAGTGCACCCAAGCACTCTTTGTTGATAAGGAGCAGGAAATAGAGGCCGTTTTTTGGCGGTTCTTCCGCCTTGATGACTGCACAGTCGTCCATAGGGGTTTTGGGGTTCTGTAATCGAAGGCATTTGATCAGGTTATCGGGCTCTATCTTCATGATAAGCAGCCAAATGTCGGCCCTTGTTCTCGTGTGGATTTCCTTTGCAGGGATAAGCTTAAGCCTTAAGCTCTCCCAGGCGCCGCTGACCTTAGCGATGCACGAGTCAAGAAAATCCTTGGAGAATTGGTGCACGCATTTGATGACCTGATACCCCCGAACAGTTTCCGCAGAATCGAAGCCCGGCGCAGGACCTCCTGCTAGCACGTCCTCACAACCATCTCGCACAGTTTGGCTTCGATGCTGCTCTATAGCTTCGTTACCGACTTCTCGTTCTTGGACAGCTCGTCTGAGATGGCAACTTGCAGGTGGTCCCTGACCACTGCGTTAATGCGGATGTGTGGTCGTCTTTTGTTTTATTGGGGCTGTAGTGCGTGTCGTCCCTAGGGACTCTGTTATACCCATGCAAGACGCCCTTTGAACTTTGGTAAGGTTGGCGAAAAGATATTTCTTTTCCAGGGCTTTCCATGTGTGTTTGAAGCCCCCATTTTCTGCCGAATGTTTTGCAGAAGTCTAAGAAACGCCCAGGTATCTTGCTGAACCGAAAACTTTAGATCATTCCCTCCCAACCTCGGTGGATTGAATGTTGGCATGATCCTTCTGTCTGGGATGGATTTACTCCCAGCCCTCGGTGCACGACCCAATTACTGACAATATGGAGCGCGAAGCACATCCATTACCAGGGTCCATATGAGCGTGGAAAGGACATCCCCTTGTGGTGTTCCCCTACTGACTTTCCGTACGATACATATATCACCTAGGTAACTCTTAATCTGACGTGCACCTAGCATGATCCCGATCCAGTCGCATAGACTGCTATCCAGGTGAACACTTCTCAGGCTGTGCATGATTGCACCTGCTTTGATGTTGTTAAATGCTCCTTCCGCCTTCGGAATAAAAATCACACGGACTTCTCTACAAGCTTTGGGAACAAAGCAGCGCCTTAGACAGCCGTTGTAAATGATCCTCAGCCATGGAATGATGATTTCTTCTGCTTTTTGAATCATAATAGGCCTTATATTATCAATCCCTGGTGCTTTAAGGGAGCGAAGAAGTTGATCGCCCAGTTCAGTCTCTTGTGTTACTGTATCGTAATCCGAATGTCTACAGCGTTTCTTCATGAGTCTCGGTCCAACTACCGTCGGATTTCCTGCCCGAGGATAACGGTATTGGTGACTTGGATAACCTGTATCGATTCGCAGAAACTTCTCCACGAGTTCCTCTTAGCGTACGTGATCTTTTATCTCCTTGTATATCGTCCATTCGATGAAACCCTCTTTTGCAGGGTCGCACCTAGATCTTGAGCTTTTGATGAATTCCGCGATCTCGGAGCTCCACCAGGGCGAGTATTTTTCTATTTTATTTCCCATCCTGATAGCCGACCTGTAGGTCAAAAAGTATCCAGCAGTGGTCTGATAGAGATTCCTTGCTAGATAGCCCCAGCTAGCTACTTGAACAAGGCTGTTTTGGGATACAAAAGTTAAGTCCAAAACCTCCTTTCTATTTGCTGTAATGAAGGTGGGATCGCTACCCATATTACAGACGAGAGGATTTGAGCAGAGGACATAGTCAAACAAAGCCTCACCCTTAGCGTTGATGTCTGACCTGCCCCATATGGTATGATGGGCGTTAACATCACAACTTAAGACTAAGTTTTTCTTACCTTGCTCGGACGCTGTCATTAGCGCCTTCACAGATTCCGGGGGACCGAAGTTCCGTCGTCGTAGGGCATGTAGATTGACGCAGCGGTGCAGCTCTCATCCATCCCTCTGATTTCCATCACCCTGAGGGCTCCTATACTGAAATGAGATAACATTAGTATTTCAAGGTTATTCTTCGCTGCGATACAAGTTCATACCTTTTCTTTGTTACTATTGTTCTTCAGCCCCAGTCCTAATACCCTGTTCTTGTTCAACCAGGGTTCTTGAATTAGGACCAGATCCATCTTCTCCTTTTCGAGGAGCAGCCTCAGGTTGTCCGAGGCATGATGAAGGTTTATCTGGACTACCTTCATCATCAGCTGTAGCCTTCACCTCCATCGCAGTCTCAGTTGCCTTGCTGTCGTCGGCCGTCCGCTTGAGGAGCCTGAGGGTAATCTCATGCGCGACAACTGCAAACTCGCCTTCATAAATTCGGGCGGGTCATCGGAGACGAGGATATAGTCCCTGTTTCCATTCTTCGGCTCTTCCTCGCTGACGATCTCCCATTCCTGCATTGGAATCTGGGGATTTTGCGCTTGCAGCACACAGAGGATGTTGTTTTTGTAAATACCCACATCTGGGATAGCCTTCCTTTTGCCCTCTTTGGAACCTGGTCTATGGGAACAGCTTTGAGTGAAGCCCCTTCCCACAGCGCCAGTCAGTCCACTTCAGTTCTGGGAAGTGGTTCGAGGATTGGTCCTTGCACTCGATGTAGGTGATACCTTTGGACGACCTCATTTTCCCGTAGACCAGGGCGCTCGCACCAGTGCCCTTCAGAATGTGGCTAACGATGGCTTCCCACTGTTTAGAGTTCACTACAGCTAGCTGCAGCAATTGCGCATATTGCCCTCTTCAAAAGGTTTGGAGTCGGCTTAAGCCCGCACACTACGGCAAGGTGTAGCTCCATCCGATGCACTAATGCGAGAATCGCACAAAAAGTGCTATAACAAAACCAATAAGCTTTTCAAAAAAGTAAGAGTACCTGGTTTTTATTGGTAAGTTCTGCAATACGGGTATTGCTGGGCTAAAAACAAGCTATAACCATTTTGCTACTTATCGATTCGGTACTTTGATTTAGGAAAACCATTAGCTGAAATGACTTGAAAAAGGTTCTGGAAAAATTGTTAGAAGGATCTGGCTAATGTCTAGCCGCTCTTCACTTTCAGCAACCAACGGAACAATTTAGCTAGTCAGAAGCATCAAATATCTTATAGTTTGCATCGACGAGCGTGGGCGATGAGCACTATAATAAGAGCACTATAATTGAAATGGTATATACTAAGCCATACTCAGACACTGATTCGAGTATCAAATACGGGATCCTCGCCCGGGAAAATATGGCGAAATCACATTTGGACAAAATATCCTACCTCCAAAATGGTCTTATTGAAAAACATAAGGAAAGGCTACGGTCCGATTGGAACAGTGTGATACTGGATTGGCTAAATATCTTGTTAAACATTTTTTTCTATGTTTTTCGGTTTCTATGAAAATTGTCGAAAAAAAAAAGTTGTTTATGAAAAAACGCCGAAAAAGACGTGGCAAACATCTTTATATAACAAAATTATGCCTACTTACTTACTTACTTCCTTAACAAGCTCCCGACCCCTGAAGGGTCCCTGCCTGAGACACGGCTCAGGAAATTTCGAACTCAAACTGAATATAAGGGATAATATTACGCCAATAGAGAATTCCAAAAAAGTGAGTCCACCAATTCCGTCCGTCGCTCTGTCTGTCTGCCTGTCCGGGCGCCGTTTGACGAATCGGTTCGAAGGATTTGCTTCAATGTTCGTAAATAAGGTTTTTGGGGTTACATATCGGGGTATCATTTTATTTTTTGATTTATCGTTTGAAATAGTACCACACAATTTTTTTTGGTGAAAATCACTTATCACTATTTTTCAAGAATATAGTTCCAAAGATTTTCTTTTTTTTTATGTAATAAGGATACTTGGGATGGGGCCCAAAATATTGCATACTCAGTTGGTGTTGGTGTTGTTTTAGAAACACTTCCCGGAAATATATTGTATTTTCCAGCAAGTTGAATCAACATTTCGAGGCCAAAATATGTTGAAATACTTCGATGCCAGCGTTCCTACAATTAACATTTTAATATGTTCGTGCAAGTGCTTGCAGTGAGCAGCAATGCGAGGAATGTAAATTATTATTATTTGCTAAGAGCGACTTTTGCTTGCATGTTAGCAAACTAGCTTCGAGCACTTTTCGGTTAGTCACAATATGAGAGCACAAATACTTGCAGCATGCGCTTGCCTCAAGTGTATCCTGCAACGAAAATATATGCAAAATTTAGAGTGATATCATTATATTTCAAGAAGGTGAAAAAACAAGTCGCTCATTCGAAAATTACATTTTAGCTTGCACGCACGAGGAGCGGTTCTAGAAAGAGAGGCAGTTCCGAAGACGCGGAGCCGAACGATGTGAAGGCTGTTACTTCACCCGCAATGCATCGCAAGCAAAGCGATCTAAAAAAGAGCTTCTGGTAGCTGTCATAAAATAGCTGGTAGGTAAATCTGCACGAAAGTAGGGCAAAGACGGCTTGTCTGGTGACATACAGCAACAAACAGGATGTCACAGCCGTACTCATACAAGCCTCCCGAATCAATAAGAACAGTGAGATCCAGGGACTGCAGCTAAAGAATTACACGTTGTTCTACAAGTCAGAAGGTAAAATCAGGACTTTTATCCTAATTATTAACCAAATGAAAGTATTTCTTTTGAATAATTTCAGTACAGGTGACCTTCTTGGTTGCGCCAATGGATGTGGTAATCTTCTATAGATGCGGTAGCCCGTGCCAACAACATGCACGATTCGCAGCACTCGAATATTCGATGCCAGGAATGCGCCTACGTACTAATCCACAAAACTACATCCTTTAACCACTCTCCCCGCCGGACAGCCCTTAGGTATTACTTCGCGGGGCTGGTTCTTTCTATTCTTCTAAGTTCGTTTTTCATAATTACCACAAGTGTGCTGATTTCCATCCAATTTTCCTCCGACTGCAACATTCGGTCTATGAGTAGTGTTGGATTGGACAGGTTATTTCTCCACTGCGAAAAATGACGGCAATAAAATATTGCGTGCTCCGTATCTTTCTCCTAGTTTGAGCATTCTGGGCATCAAAGGAAGCTATCGTGTCCGAATCGACGCAGGTATTTGCGATCGACGCCGGGCCCAGATGGGAACTGCGTAAGGTGGTAGTTATTATTCGCATGTGCTCGTTTTTTCCAGGTCCCAATATTTGGGATCAACTTTTAGGTCCATCTACCTTTTGTACTATTATCCCACCTGGCTGCTGAAGCCGCTAACTCCTTTCCTTTTATTCTTGCAATTTCACCTGCATCTTGTCGCCCTGGGGTTCCTCTATTATAAATTCTAAACATTTCGTCCACGAGAATGTCGATCGGAACCATTCCTGCTTCATCCGAGATTGGTTGAAATCCACAGATCGCTCTTAATGCGCATGTCGTCTGTATGCGGATGACAGTTTTCTTCTGTTTGCTTTTATGGCGAGTGCCCCGCCCAAAGCGGAGCAGTGTATAAGAGGACTGAGCTGACTTCTCTAGATAGGAGAATCCTCCTAACATATCCATTTCCACCAATGTTTGATAGTATTCTAGAAAGTTCTCCTTGCAGCAGTAGAGCCTTGCGCTTTGAACTGTAATCTGTTATCAAGTACTACTCCCAGGTATTTGATCGATTCTTTCGATCGGACTCTTTGATGTCTCACCCGTATATTGGCGTAATCCACAATTCTTCTACCAGTAATTAAGACGGCTTCCGTTTTGTCATCCGCTAATTCTAGCCCGGCGGATACTAAATACTCTTTGATGCGAATAATTGCTACATATGTCACCACTACACAGTATTTTTTTGTATCACACCGCCATCTTTGTATTGCTTCAGCCGCAATGTAGACCGCGATTTTCTGAACCCAAACTGATAGTCTGATAGCGCTCCTCTCTCTTCTGCTGCCGTGAGCAATCTAGCATATCTTATCCGTTCCAGTATCTTTCCCATTGTGTCTAGAAATCATATTGGACGATACCAGGACGGTTCCCCAAGTGGCTTGCTTCCAGGACTAGGTGTTGTAGCTTCCAAGCATCCGGGAAAACTCCTTCTTCAAGACATTTTTGAATTATTTCCATAAACACCACAGGTGACCTGACGTTGGCACAATGCGAGAGGAAATGTGTTAAACCACTATGTTTGATCTCTGCCTATCTCCCATAGGACTCTGAGCAGGTTATCTCGGAGAAGCTAATAGACCTGGCAAGTCAGAAAAATCGGATGCTGGTGATAGGCTGTGATGAAAACGCACACTTACCGAGGGGCAAACGTCGAATTTGACCATTTTCTCGTTGCAGCTAGATTCAGAGCTCGACTGTCCAACGAGAAGAAGCTGCGAACTGTCCAAAAGAAGAAATTCGACGTTGGACGCCTTAGCACATCTGGAGTCGCCAGAGCCTACAAAGAGCGCCTGAGTGAGAAACTCCCCACCGTGCATTCACCTACCAAAGACGCCAACAACCAGTGGCTTAGCTATAAAAAAGCTAAAGAACAACAAGGCCGCCGGCTCTGATGGTCTACCTGCAGAGCTTTTCAAATACGGAGGTGATGATATGGTAGGGCGCATGCACCAAATCATCAACCAAGTTTGGGTGGAGGAAAGCATGCCCGATGACTGGACCATCAGCTCCATATGTCCCATCTACAAGAAAGGCGATCCTATGTCTTGCCAGAACTATCGAGGCATATCCCTGCTTAATGTCGCATATAAGATCCTATCCAACGTACTATGTGAACGTCTCAAACCTTTCTGCAACACACTAATCGGCACGTACCAGTGTGGCTTCCGACCCGGCAGATCAACTGTAGACCAAATCTTCACACTAAGGCAAATCCTAGAAAAGACCAACGAGTTTCGTTTCGAGACACACCATCTCTTCATCGACTTTAAAGCCGCATATGACAGCATTCATCGTCAGGAGCTTTTTGTGGCGATGGCCGAATTCGGGATCCCGTCAAAACTGATCCAGATGTGTCGCATGACACTAGATAACACGCGATGCAATTTGCAGTTTGGCAGCAGCTCATATGAACTCTTTCAAACATGCACCGGATTTCGGCAAGGAGATGCGGCCTTGAAGTGAATGAGGACAAGACTAAATATATGCTATCAACAAACAAACAATCATCTGTCCACCGACTAAGACAAAATGGCACCTTAACTACCTCGAAGTTGAAGCAGCAACTTCGAGGTAGTTAAAGAGTTCATCTACCTTGGGGTAAACATCAACTCCACAAATGACATCTTAGTGGAGATCCGTCGAAGAATTACCCTAGGAAACCGCTGCTACTTCGGTTTGGCAAAACAAATGGGTTCAAAACTCCTAACTCGAAGGACAAAGTGCATGCTCTACAGAAAGCTTATCCTGCCGGTTCTGCTATACTGCACTGAGTGCTGGACGATAAGCAGGAAAGGAGAATTAATACTTGTATCCTTTGAAAGAAAAATCCTTCGACGTATATTTGGACCTGTGTAGAATATACAACCGCGAACCCTATGAGCTGTACTAGGATGTGGATGTAGTCCGAAAAGCTAAAACTCGTCGACTACATTGGCTCGGCCACATCGAGCGAATGGACAACAACGCTCCAGCCAAGAGGATCTTCGAATCCCAGCCCCCAGGTTGGAGACGACAAGGAAGACCGAACCTCCGTTTTAACGACCAAGCCATTGCGGATGCCAGAGCGCTTGGTCTGGACAACTGGAAGCAGCTTGCTCGTGATCGCAGAGGGTGGAAGGCAGCCGTATCTCAGGCAGGGACTCTTCACGGGTCGGGAGCCCGTTAAGTAAAGTAAGTAAGAAATAAGGGAATGTAGAGTAGATGTAGAAGTGACGATGTCGGATCACCGATGGATACGCTTCAAGGTGAACTTACAAAATAAGTCATGTAGTTTTAAAAGGAATCCTAGGAAGACCGATTGGGATATACAGAAGTGGTAACTATACACCTGATTCACTGTGTTCAGTCTTCCGACCAAATTGAGAGAAAGCTTGAGTTCTAGCACTAACTTGGACGAGGTAAGAGGGTTTAGCAGCGCTTTTAATGCAGCTTGGCTATCACTGCAAATGCAAATGCCTCTAGCCCTCCACCTGTTGTTCACAGGATGGCAAAAATCGCCACTTGGAAAACAAATACAAGTTTACCCAAGGGGTTGCAAGTCTTATGTCATCGCGTTCTACAAAGACTGCAGCACCAAACCCCTGTCTAATTTTGGAGCCATCCGTGAAAATACGATGGCATTCAATCCATAGTTCAGAGTCTGACCGAAGCCATTCCGTTACCTACGGCAAGTTGCGTGATAGTTTACCGCAGAAGGATTTCTGGTATCATTGCATCAGACGGCATATCCATAAAACAGGGGTCAAAGGATAATTCTCGAGCAAAAAAATTCAAGAAGGCCCCTTTACAGACGAGACATTCCGTTCTTTGGAGTTTGGTAAAAGAAGGAGTAACACGTTTCCGCGAAAGCCTGATGCACCAAACAACTGATGCGTATGAGAGTAGCAGTCTAATCTAATCATGTCCGTATAGATCCAAGGACCCGTTTCGGAGACAAGCCCCATGTTTTACCAAAAGCGCCTTTATACTGCCAGAAGGTCTACAGTGCTTTATCGGTTTTCGATGCGGCATGTTTAGATCGTAGAAGTTTTATATCGAAAATATTTGACTTCATCGGATATAGGGATGGTGACACTTTTAAGCACGAGATGGGACAGACCAGTGATGATTCTCCTTCTTGTAAAGAGAACAACCGTGGTTTTAAGAGGATTCACTGAAAGCCCATTACTAGTGCACCAGACATCGATCAAATCCAGGGATCTCCGCGCTTGAAAGCAGACAGCCCCTAATTTGAACCGAGCTTGAGTCTAGTTTTCAGGAAATTTGAGAGCCGTAAACAAAGAGTCTTCCACCATACACCATAAGAGGGGAGACAGAACACCACCTTAAGCGCAGCCCCTATTTACCCCTATTATGACGCACTTGCCACAATTTGCATCGGCTACCAACGTCCTGTACATTAGCATTGCTTTAATCCACAACACCAAAGTTTTATCTGGACCATGTTGTCTGGCAGAGTTACACATGCTGTCAAAGGTCTCATTATCAAAACCACCCTCAATATCGGCATAAATGCCCAACGCGTACTGATTTCGTCAAGAGCACTATCAATCCTACCAACAAGGTTTTGCACATGTTGCATCTTAGAGAGGATGTGATCGAAGAGCACATGCAGCTCAACCAGTCTCTCCAAAACTTTTCAATAAGAAGAAAGACAGACTTATGGGTCTACAACGTAATGATGAAACCTCATTTTGAATACTGTTTATATGCAACAATCAAATGTTAAATAGATTGCAAAAATTATAAAATAAAAATATGCGTATATTGCTTTTGTGCAAAGATTTACACCTGTAAGAGAAATGCTTTTCAAATTGTCCTGGATGAATGTTAACCAAAGATTAATGTGTAATGTGATATTATTTGTATACAAAGTTAAATTTAAAGTATTACTCAACTACTAAAATTAATATATAATATATGTAGGTGACGTATAACGTTTTAATTTGCGTAACGCTAGTGACTTTAGACTGCCAATGTTTAGAAATTGAAAAACGAAAAGTATGGTACTTCATAGGGGCTTAGATACTTTTAATAGTTTACAAAATGAAATAAAAAATTAACACAACGTTATAAGATTTAAGAAGCCCTTAAAAACCCACGTAAAAGATAGATTTATTTAATAAGTGATTATTTTGTTTTTGATGAATAAAATTTTGTTATGAATTTTTTAAGTGGCGTCCTTATGCCAAATAAATAAAAGAAAATGCAGGAAAAAAAAGTTAAGTTGCAATTTATGTATTTCATAGCACAGTTCAGTCAGTGATGCACTTTAATTTTAGAAATTTAAGTAACGAATTTTTTTTAGAAAGATTTATGAAAGATTTAATTCAAAATTATCATTATGTAAATACTCGTGACCCTATGCTCTAGATTTAGTTTCGGTTGATAACGAACTTATTTTACAAATGGATAAATGAAAAATGTTATATCCGTGGAATCGAAATTAAATAAAGTGCACGACTGCGTAATATGCAACTTTCTCGGTAGTTAAGAAGCATTTTCCATTCCCCTCAAAAAGGATGTTAACATTTACTTAAATCCCTTTTTAAAAATTCAGTTTGTCCAATAACGGCGCAATTTTGATTGCAATTTTTAATTAAAATATAAAAACTATTCAAAATCATTAGTGCCGGTTGTGAGAAAACGAATTTAATTTAAATTTTAAGAAAATCTTTATACGAACTTAATAGTATTCAGAAATTAGTTAAATTTATGGGATAGATTTATAGATTATAGAGAATAGATTTTCGAGAAAATAAGTGAAGATTTTTTTTTTTTTTTAAAAAAAATTGATGACAGCTACGGTTATTGAAAACGATACAGCGAAACAAAAATACGACAAAACATAAGGAAAGGCTACAGTCCGCTTGGGGCGAACAGTATGATACCCTATCCATATCCCTATATGCCCCAAAGAAAAAAGCATTAAGAAGATGATGGATAGCATTTTATTTAGTTCTATTAATTAAAAAAAAAAAAAGCTTTTTTGAAAAAACGCCCCCAAAAAGTGGGCGTGGCCAAAAACTTTGTATGGGCGATATGTTGGACAAAATATTGGGTAAATATTTTGTTAAACATTTTTTTTCGCTTTCTGTGAAAACGGAGACAAGCCCCATGTTTTACCAAAAGCGCCTTTATACTGCCAGAAGGTCTACAGTGCTTTATCGGTTTTCGATGCGGCATGTTTAGATCGTAGAAGTTTTATATCGAAAATATTTGACTTCATCGGATATAGGGATGGTGACACTTTTAAGCACGAGATGGGACAGACCAGTGATGATTCTCCTTCTTGTAAAGAGAACAACCGTGGTTTTAAGAGGATTCACTGAAAGCCCATTACTAGTGCACCAGACATCGATCAAATCCAGGGATCTCCGCGCTTGAAAGCAGACAGCCCCTAATTTGAACCGAGCTTGAGTCTAGTTTTCAGGAAATTTGAGAGCCGTAAACAAAGAGTCTTCCACCATACACCATAAGAGGGGAGACAGAACACCACCTTAAGCGCAGCCCCTATTTACCCCTATTATGACGCACTTGCCACAATTTGCATCGGCTACCAACGTCCTGTACATTAGCATTGCTTTAATCCACAACACCAAAGTTTTATCTGGACCATGTTGTCTGGCAGAGTTACACATGCTGTCAAAGGTCTCATTATCAAAACCACCCTCAATATCGGCATAAATGCCCAACGCGTACTGATTTCGTCAAGAGCACTATCAATCCTACCAACAAGGTTTTGCACATGTTGCATCTCAGAGAGGATGTGATCGAAGAGCACATGCAGCTCAACCAGTCTCTCCAAAACTTTTCAATAAGAAGAAAGACAGACTTATGGGTCTACAACGTAATGATGAAACCTCATTTTGAATACTGTTTATATGCAACAATCAAATGTTAAATAGATTGCAAAAATTATAAAATAAAAATATGCGTATATTGCTTTTGTGCAAAGATTTACACCTGTAAGAGAAATGCTTTTCAAATTGTCCTGGATGAATGTTAACCAAAGATTAATGTGTAATGTGATATTATTTGTATACAAAGTTAAATTTAAAGTATTACTCAACTACTAAAATTAATATATAATATATGTAGGTGACGTATAACTTTTTAATTTGCGTAACGCTAGTGACTTTAGACTGCCAATGTTTAGAAATTGAAAAACGAAAAGTATGGTACTTCATAGGGGCTTAGATACTTTTAATAGTTTACAAAATGAAATAAAAAATTAACACAACGTTATAAGATTTAAGAAGCCCTTAAAAACACACGTAAAAGATAGATTTATTTAATAAGTGATTATTTTGTTTTTGATGAATAAAATTTTGTTATGAATTTTTTAAGTGGCGTCCTTATGCCAAATAAATAAAAGAAAATGCAGGAAAAAAAAGTTAAGTTGCAATTTATGTATTTCATAGCACAGTTCAGTCAGTGATGCACTTTAATTTTAGAAATTTAAGTAACGAATTTTTTTTAGAAAGATTTAAGAAAGATTTAATTCAAAATTATCATTATGTAAATACTCGTGACCCTATGCTCTAGATTTAGTTTCGGTTGATAACGAACTTATTTTACAAATGGATAAATGAAAAATGTTATATCCGTGGAATCGAAATTAAATAAAGTGCACGACTGCGTAATATGCAACTTTCTCGGTAGTTAAGAAGCATTTTCCATTCCCCTCAAAAAGGATGTTAACATTTACTTAAATCACTTTTTAAAAATTCAGTTTGTCCAATAACGGCGCAATTTTGATTGCAATTTTTAATTAAAATATAAAAACTATTCAAAATCATTAGTGCCGGTTGTGAGAAAACGAATTTAATTTAAATTTTAAGAAAATCTTTATACGAACTTAATAGTATTCAGAAATTAGTTAAATTTATGGGATAGATTTATAGATTATAGAGAATAGATTTTCGAGAAAATAAGTGAAGATTTTTTTTTTTTTTAAAAAAAATTGATGACAGCTACGGTTATTGAAAACGATACAGCGAAACAAAAATACGACAAAACATAAGGAAAGGCTACAGTCCGCTTGGGGCGAACAGTATGATACCCTATCCATATCCCTATATGCCCCAAAGAAAAAAGCATTAAGAAGATGATGGATAGCATTTTATTTAGTTCTATTAATTAAAAAAAAAAAAAGCTTTTTTGAAAAAACGCCCCCAAAAAGTGGGCGTGGCCAAAAACTTTGTATGGGCGATATGTTGGACAAAATATTGGGTAAATATTTTGTTAAACATTTTTTTTCGCTTTCTGTGAAAATTTTCGAAGAAAACAGCATTTTAGTAAAAAACGCCCACAAAAAGTAGGCGTGGTCCAAATTTCAGCTTCCTAGCTTAATTTTAAAGGCCTAAAAATTGCGTACGGACGGAACGGACGGACATTGCTAGATAGTCTTAGGATTTGGTCCTGATCATAAATATATATACTTTTATGGGTCTCCGACGAATATTAAGGGGTGTTACAAACTATTTGTCAAAATTAATATACCCTTAGGATAGGGTATAAAAACAACTGTATATACGAACTTTGAACCAAATCCGAGATATAGGCATGGGAATGATAGACCGATTGACGGCATTGACGTACCACTTTTTTTGACTTCTTTATATTCGTAATAACATACCTCAAACTCAGTTAAACTTTTTACTTTTTTTTATTATTTATTTAACTTTTATTTGTTTGTTAACTTATTTATTGCTAACTTCTATTTTCTTTATTGATCGATGCAATTATTTTTCGTTTATTCATTTATATATATGCATTTGTATCGAAGTTAAATTTTATATTATCTATTTATTTATATTTTGTATTTTCATTCGATAAATCATTTAAAATATACATACATACGTATACATTTTTTTTTGTTAAATAAAATAATGTTTCAGTTGTTAGATAAACACATTACTGTAATGTAAAATGTGCGGTCACAGACATTTTTGAAGATATTACTACGAATTAAACATAAAATAAAATAATAGTATATATTAGGTACTATAGAAAAAAATCTTATTGCCGTATTCATTAGATTTTCTTAATTGCCTTTTGATTCATGAATATCTAATTATCAGTTAAAAAGTTAAACAGTGTTTTATTCATAACACAATTTTAATCCTGTAATAACTGATTTTGATTTGATGAACGGTTTTGAAAACACTGATTGAAAAATATACTAAATAATCTCAAACTGTTTTTTTCGGAATTGAAATTTCATTTCAAAACAAAAATATTAAAACATACACACGAAAAACGTACATACACATAAATAGAAAAGTATAGAAATGGAATGACGATTTGTTTTATTAGGTATTGTATTCTGACATGGTTAGTATTCAAATAAGAAAGATGGTATCAATCACGCATTTTTCAATAGAAATATTCCATAATAGCTGTTCTAGTTATTTAATATTAAAATTTTTTATAAAAAAAGGCAAAAATAATTACATTTTGCCGACGAAAAATATTTATTCACACTTTGATTATGGTTTGATTGACGAATTCCGCATTTAAGTTAATGAAGAGTTGATCAACGTTGATTAGTAAAAAATAATAATGATTAAGATATATTGTACTTAAGGATAATTAAAGGAAAATCAGAGTTAATTCATCATAATTTCATAAAATAATGTTTTATGAAAAACGTTGTTAGTGTTTATGCTCTATACTTGATGGGGGTTGCAATAGAAACGGTTAACTTCCGTTAAAAGGGCGAAGAGCTTGCGACTTCCACTTGGTGAATGTGCTTTCTTTATTACACTCGGGGTCGTGTTCATTACAAATTTAAAATCGTTAGTTGTTATTAGTCGAGGCAAGGCCGGAGTTGCATCTTCGGAGTAGCACGTTCGCGGTTCATCACTATCGATCCTCGGATGGGGTAGTTGTTGTCCCCACGCAGTTTAGTGTGCTTACCAACAACAAAAAATCGTGCCTACGAAAGGAGAAAGATGGAAAAGGATCTAAAAAGTAACAGACCCAAACACCAAATTACTCGCCGCCTACTCCATTAAAAACCACATTGAATTCTCATTGCACAAATATATTTCATAAAAAACCTACTTCACGCTACCCTACAGGATACCTGTGTTGCTTTACTGAACTTACCACAAAGAATTAAAAAAAAAAAATAAAAACTTACTGTTTTCTAATGAAATATTAGGACGCTCAAAGTTGGCAAATGGGCTTCCGACACTAGATCCCAGAAGTCTGACCTGATACACCGATGGAAACAGGAGTTGGAGATGGTCTCTTTGGACCCAACCAAAGTCTCAATACCAATGGGAATGTGTCCCACGGTATTTCAGGCAGAAATCCATGCCATTGAGATCTTTGCCAATTTGGTTTCCAGAAAAGGAATTAATGGTGTCAGAATTCATATCTTCTCGAATGGTCTAGCAGCACTACAAAACAACCAAAAATTATCTAATGTTGTGGATGTCACTAGTGAAGTCACTCGCCTCTTGGGCTTACATCCCTATGTGTTACAATAGACCTTAAAGGTCGCGGTGTCAGCCATGTGGGCACAGGTTTATAAAAAAAAATAACTGTTTTAAATAACAATACATAATGTATTAACTAGTACTAGGTGATGACAAATATTATTGCAAATAACTACTTCAGAATTATAAATCACGAAAAAAAATTGTCAATTAAATAACAAATAAGTATCAATTTTATATACCAAAGAGAACCACAAATTGATATTGTATATTATTATTATACTCTATCCTAATTATACCCTATCCTCAGGGTATATTAATTTTGACACATAGTTTGTAACACCTCTTAATATTCGTCGTAGACCCATAAAAATGTATATATTTATCATCAGGACCAAATCCTAAGGATCAAATCAGCAATGTCCGTCCGTCCGTATCTACTTTTGAGGCCTTCACATTTATACTAGGGAGCTGAAATTTAGAGCATATACTCTCTAGGGCCCCGAAATGGTAAAGTGTTAAAAGTTTTTAAAACCGCCTACTGCCACGCCCACAATTTGAAAAAAAAAGTTAGAGAGATAGAGTGTTAGAACCTTCACAAGAGATGTAGGCACTGCCCTCCGTTATAAGTCTGTCATACAAATTTGTTTGCCACGCCCACTTTTTGTGGGCTCTTTTCACTAAAATGCTGTTTTCAGCGAACATTTTCATAGAAACTGAAAAAATATGTTTAACAAGATATTTTGGGGGCGTTTTTTAAAAAAATGTTTTTTTTTATTAATTTCATAGGATGAAATAAAATAATATTTATCACCTTCTTAATGCTTTTTTTGGGGCATAAAGGGATATGGATATTAATATACCCTTAGGATAGGGTATAAATATTGGCTAAATATCTTGTTTTTTTTTCATTTTCTATAAACATTTTCGAGAAAAACAGCATTCTATTAAAAAACGCCCAAAAAAAGTCCAGGAGCTAGTGAACGATGTGAGTAACATATTTTTAAAAGAATAAAAATGTGTTGACTAGTAATTTTGACATAATAGTCAAGAAAATAACAGTCTGGCAGCCATTCGGAGGGTCACCTTGCACCGGATTTTTGAAAATGTATAAAATGGCCGAAAAAAACTTTCTTTTGCAAGGCTACAATTTTAATACGTTTTAAGTTACGTATATAAGTACGTAAAAATAATCGTCTGACAGGGTTTTGGCGGGTGAAAGTGCTTCTCAGACGAGTGTAGGCATGCTTTGATTGATGGGACTACAAAATCACTGTTTTTTGGAGTGAAAGAATGACTACCCTATCGATATGAAATAAACATTTTTATTGCCCTTATCTTCTAGTTCTGAGATCTTCAAGCAGAATATTCATATGAGCAATTAGGTCTGTCTACATCAATAAATATCTGAGATATACCACTTTAAATGTTCAGTAACCAATTATCGCATGGTAAATCTAAGGAGAGTTTTAGAAACTTTTCTACAAGATGCTTTTAATAAATAATCTGACGAAACTGCCCAACTCACGTAAAGCATATTAAACACAAATATAATAAAACGTTTAGTATTTGGTGGAACGTAGTGCTGCCTCTAGTTCTGAGATCTTCAAGCCGAATATTCTTATGAGCAATTAGGTCTCTCTACATCAATAAATATATGAGATATCCCACTCTAAATGTTCAGTAACCAATTATCGCATGGTAAATCTAAGGAGAGTTTTAGAAACTTTTCTACAAGATTCTTTTAATGAATAATCTGACAAAGCTGCCCAAATCACATAAAGCATATTAACAACAAATATAACAAAATGTTTAGTACTTCGTAGAACGGCCTTTAGCTTGTAGTACTGATTGTGTGTTTGGGATGGTTGCCTTGGTAAAAAGGGACATTGTCTACAATATCCAATTTTTGTGCGCTTTGCCTGAAATTTTAGAATGCAGATTGATAAATCAGTCCATTTACTATCTATAAAATGCAGAATGCATACTCCAGCCCTAAGCTATAACAGTTTTCTTCCGTGCTGTACAGTTGTATTCTATAGCACACAAAAGACTTACCATCTGCATACAGGATCTTCAACAAATTATTACACAATCAAAATGAATCTATAAAATAAATTATTACTGCCTTCCAAAAGTCATTTGCTTTAAACTGACATTAATTGGCGAATTTAATTTTTTTGGCTAATGAATGGTATCTTACTTGGGTAATTATTTAGAAGTGGGGCTCCAGACAAAACTGGCCCCAAAAAAATTTTTACCCTTGGAGACCATTTTAATACATCAAAATAGTTCATTTACGGTGGGGGAAGACATTTTCAATAATTGTTTATAAACAAAAACATTGTAATAAACAAAAAAAAATTTGTTTAAGTAATTTTTTTATTTTTCATTTAATTAAATACTTTGACCATTTATTATTCTTTCGGGGAAAATTTTGTAGATCCTGACTCAGGTGCATACACGCAGAACATAGAACGTGTTTGGCGTGATGCACGTGAAAACATGCCCAAATATGGTCGTCGGGATTACCACATGACAGGGTACATCGCCGAATTATTGTTCAGGCATCGCTTCCCAAATCATACTTTAAGACTACATCAATTGGCTATGGCCATACATGATTTTCATGGGAAAATGAATGCCCAAGAATCGTAATAAAAATAATGTTTTGTTCATTTTACAATCAATTAAATTCATAAATATAAAGAATATTGTTTTTATTTTGTTTTTGAAAAACTTATTTTGTTAATTTTTTTTTAAATTTTTGCTTCAAATACGATATTGTTTATTTTTTTTTTGTTTCTTGAACAATATAAATAATTTTTTGTTATTTCTACCACTAGAATTGTTACTTAAATTAATAACATAAAAAAATAAATAATTAGCTCTTACTGCGCTTTTTAAGAAGCTAAAACATGGTTTTTCTTTCAAATCAGCCCATATAAAGTGTCTCCCCCACCTCAAAACATCAATTTCTACCATATAAAATTGTCTCAAGGGGGTGAAAAATTTTTTAAGCGAGTTTTGTCTGGAGCCCCACTTCTAAATAATTACCCTTACTTGTAATACTGCCCTATTAACCATGCATATGCGAAGTATTGCGAGTGGAGTTTAAGTACACATCTTACCCGCTCCCGTAGTTTAGTTTTAATAATTTATATTCTCGTTTACCAGGCAGCTTCCCATCGGAGGCATCTGCTTGTAACGCCAAAAACACGCGGTTAAATTTTATTGCGCTAGTTCAAATCGTTTTATCCGTTGAAGCCGGCGCACTAAATTTGTATCGTTCAAAATATATATCATTTCGTTATTGCAATGACCGCGAAGACGAGTCTGTTGCTTACGGGCGAATGATTTTTTTTCATCTTCGACGGTTGCCACATCCAAATCTCTATACCATACGTCCAAGCCGGTTTCAGAACTTGCTTGTATAAAAGCAGCTTGTTTTGCATGCTGAGTTTGGAAAACCGACCAAGCAGCCAATGCATTTGATTATATTTAATAACGAGCTCTTCCCGTTTCTTTTTTACGTGCGATTTCCATTTTAGTTTCGCATCAAGTGTCATTCCCAAATATTTTTGATATATAGCGGTATCATCCGCAAACGTCGGTACGGAATATCTCGAGTAAAAATTAGAATTAAAATCGGACCCAGGACCTTCCTTGTGGAACTCCTGCCGCGATTTCTTTGAATTCAGAATATTCGTTTCCGTGTTTAACACGGAAATGTCTGTCCGCCAAATAAGAACTTAATATCTCACATATTTGCTTGGGAAATGCTAATTTTAGCTTATGTTTTAATCCCGTATGGCATACTTTATCAAAAGACTGGGAGACGTTGAGAAAAACGCTAGAGCATATTTTTTTCTCCTCCTGTGACCGTTTTAGTAAAATTTGTTCAAATACTTTTTACATAATTGGTAAAAGAGATATTGGTCTATACGATTTCTTATCATATGGGGATTTTTCCGGCTTTGGGACTATTATGACCTCAGCTACTTTCCATTGTCGTGGAACATATAATAACCTAAACGAAGCATTTATGAGATGAACAAACATAGTAAGTGCTTTCCTAGGCAACTCTTTTAGGACCTGTTCCGTAATTAAATCGTATCCAGGAGCTTTTTTTAGTTTCAATTTTTGTATTTGGTGATACACTTTTAATTTTAAAATTGTCAGGTATCCCATCTAAGGCCATATTTTTCGCAGTTTCTTCTAAAGGAGTCCCACTTAGTTGATACGCTAGTAAGTCTGGGTGGGGCCTCCTTTTTCAATAAGCAGCTGCTAATTGTCAGAATGATAGGCGAGTGATCAGAAGACAGATCGAAACATTCCTCAATTTTAACAAAGCTTTCGGAAATCCCTTTCAAAATGTAAAAATCTATAAGGTATGGAGTTTTTGCCGTATCCGTAGGCCAATACATCGGTTTTCTTGACGAGTAAAAGTCTACTCCAAATTACATACCGGATTCATAGAGAATTTTTCCTGTTGGTGAAATGCATCACCCCAGAAGGTGTGTTTGCATTAAAATCACCACCGACAACAAAGTTCCGTATGAGTGAGTTAAAAATACTCGTGAAATCAAATTCTTCTATCTTTTCCCTTGGAGTATATATATATCTTTAGTAGAAGGCCAATCGCCTTCCACGTAATTATTTTTATTTTAGTTTTTTTGTTACTATTCATATTGATATATATATGCGATGAAGTGAGCCCCGAAGTTAATGGTCAAGCTCGGCAAACTTTTCAAATATGCGTTTATTAATACGACTTTATTATTCCAGTGTAGCAAGAATTGCAGAAAAGACTTGTTCGACTGGGTCAGCCGCTGTATGGATTTTCTTATTAGCATGGAACGCCCCTTCAGCGTATGTCTGGGGCCTAGGTTTTGACAACACTTTACTATTAATTATCTTTTCTGGCTGCGGTTTGGACATTTATTAAGCCTTTGGCCTGGAAGTCGACGACTTTTCTTCTTCTTTTGCCTTTCTCTCAATAACAATTTTTTCTTTACTACATCGCGCCTGCTTTGAAGCTCTTTAGCTATTTCGCAACCGCGATAGTTTGCCGGATGATTTCCCTTATAGTTTATGCAGGTTGGTAAATCCTGTCTTTTAAAACCGCAATCTATAGACAAATGTTTCCCAGCGCATTTAACGCAACGCGGTTTTTTTAACAATATGCGTTTGTGTGGTTACACCCTTGACAATGCTTGCATTGAGGGATGAGTCTTGTCGTCTTACGCATCGGCTCAATTTTAACTACAACGTTAAGGATACTTTTTATATTGTAAATTTGTTCAATGTCTTCTGACTTCGAAGCTTAGCATGAACAGCGGAAGTGCGCACTTAACTAAAGTTTCCACATCCTTACCAGTTTTTCGCTGCTCTTTTTTAATTAGATTAACTGCGTCGATAATTTTGAAGCCTTTGGATTTAAGGTCTGGCAAAACCTCGTCTTTGCAGCACGAAGAATGCCACTACTCGGTGTGGCCTTTCTGACTTATTTTGGTAAGTGTACCATTGAATTTTCTGTGAAGTAGTCGCGGCGATTAATTGCCTGACTTTGAAAGTGGCTTCTTTTCTGTATGGGACCATGACTGATAACCACATCAAACTAAGTAAAGTGAATTAGTACAGAATTAGGGTGGAATAAAGGGAGAAAATGCTTAGGGACATTTTTCAATAATATTTTTTTTAACTGTGAAGACGGTCCTTGCAACCTAAGAAGTCATTACAACCATAAAATGTGTTTTGAAATCAATTTATGTTTACTAACCAAAATCCCAGCATTCCCAAAAGATACATTTCACTTCCTTTACGAGATCGCTGGTCTAAGTGAAGGTTAGACTTCTGCACCAGCACCACACAAAGGAATCTGATAATCCGCCGTGGCAAGCCGTGACACAGCTGTAATTCCGGCCTCTTCATTGTTCCTGGTAGCAATCGAAAGTTGTTTTTGATTCATTCAACCATTTAATATCAAATTCAACTAAAGTTTGGCAGCTAATAGCCACGTGTATATACACGAAAAGGAAATGTAAAAAATTGTAGTTATTAGTTTTTATTCGAAAACTACAACTACAAGAACAATATAAGTTGTAAGTTGCGTTTCGCAATTGTCTTTTCACAATTAATTCTACGTCATCACTGCACGAAGTACACTAACATTGTGCAGGGTACTTCTTAGGTGACCAGAGAAAAAGTCAGACGAAGTTTTCTTTATTTCGGGAATTTTCTTGAAAAATTTTGAGTATATAGAGTAATTTTGTTTTAGAACAGAGTAGTTTTTTTTAAAGTGGAAAAAGTGGAAAACAGTTGGAGTAAGACCACAGAAATCAGGAACGGAGTATTGAAAGACTAGGAGACAAATAAAGAAACAGAGAAGGATAAGGAATCAAGGGCAAAAAAGGAATAGATAAGTGAGTGTAAAAATGAATTTTTGTTTGGTAGGGTTTTGTCTTCGTTTTTCTTGTAGTTCCCGAAAAAAACGGGACGCGCGACCCCATTTACTTCAACGGTACACTGACATATATTTTTATATAAATATATCTTCGCGAAATCCCTCTGGTATACGTTAAATAACTTACTTTTTCTTTAACGGGCTCCCGACCCGTGAAGAGTCCCTGCCGTGAAGAGTCCCTGCCTGATATACGGCAGCCTTCCACCCTCTGCGATCCCGAGCACGCTGCTTCCAGTTGTCCAGACCAAGCGCTCTGGCATCCGCGATGGTTTGGTCTTTAAAACGGTGGTTCGGTCTTCCTTGTCGTCTCCTTGCCGAAATCCGATGCATATTTGAAAGAGTTTAGACGAGCTGCTGCCAAACTGCACATTGCATCGCGTGTTATCTGGTGTCATGCGATACATTTGGATCAGTTTTGACGGGATCCCGAATTCGGCCATCGCCACAAAAAGCTCCTGACAATGAATGCTGTCATATGCGGCTTTAAAGTCGATGAAGAGATGGTGTGTCTCGACTCGAAATTCGTTGGTCTTTTCCAGGATTTGCCTTAGTGTGAAGATTTGGTCTACAGTTGATCTGCCGGGCAGGAAGCCACACTGGTACGTGCCGATTAGTGTGTTGCAGAAAGGTTTGAGACGTTCACACAGTATGTTGGATAGGATCTTATATGCGACATTAAGCAGGGATATGCCTCGATAGTTCTTGCAAGACATAGGATCGCCTTTCTTCTAAATGGGACATACGGAGCTGATGATCCAGTCATCGGGCATGCTTTCCTCCACCCAAACTTGGTTGATGATTTGGTACATGCGCCCTACCATAACATCACCTCCGTATTTGAAAAGCTCTGCAGGTAGACCACCAAAGCCGGCGGCCTTGTTGTTCTGTAGCTTTTTTATAGCTTAGCCAACCTCTTCTATACTGGGCGGAGGGACTGGTTCTTCATTGACGGGACGCGGGTTCTCTTCTTGCCTCATCACTCTCTTTACATTTTGTCCGTTTAGCAGCTGCTGCAAATGCTGCTTAAATACATCTACAATTCCCTGCGCGTCGGTGACTAGGTTTCCATGGCTGTTACGAAGAGCCTGCGTTCCGGTCTTAGAGCCAGCAGCCAGTTGCTTGGCTTTCTTATACAACTTCCGGATGTTGTTTCGGTCGTGAGACTCTTCGATCTCCTTAAGCTGGGACTGCGTGCTCTCTTTTCTTTCTACGCAGGATCTTCTGTGTGCTGGCCTTGTTTTCCTCTGCAGCGTTCTAATGTGTGCATCTTCTGTCACCTTTTCTGCTCTGCGCATGTGGTGGTTTCGGCTACCTCCTTGATGATGTCGCGATACTGAGACCACTGGTTGTTAGCGTCTGTGGTAGGTGAATGCACTGTGGAGAGTCGAATTTCTTCTTCTGGGCAGTTCGAAGCTGCAACAAGAAAATGGTCAGAGTCGACGTTTGCTCCTCGGTAAGTGTGCACGTTCAAGATGTTGGATGCGTGCCTCGCATCGATTAGCACTTGGTCGATTTGGTTGGCGGTTCGACCGTCTGGAGAGCGCCAGGTTGCTGTGGATCCTTAGTCGCGGAAACCTAGTGCTACTTATCACCGTATTGCAAGCTGCTGCAAAGTCAATTAGTCGGTAGCCGTTATCTGTTGTTATTTCGTGGAGGCTGTGCTTACCAACTAATCCGCCGAAGATGTTTTCCTTGCCGGCTTTGGCATTGAAGTCCCCGAGTACAATTTTGACACCGTACTCCGGACAGGCTCCGTCCAAGAGGTCATAGAATTCCTCCTTGATAGGGTCCTCAGCCTCGTCGGTTGGGGCGTGTGCACATATCAAGCTTATGTTTTGGAATGTAGCTCTGATGTGGATCACAGCCAGGCGATCACATATCGGCTTGAAGTTCATTTGACTGTTGACATTTCCAGATTTCCTTCCTCATCGGGACGGCGTTTCGATTTTTTTTTCAGGATCAGTCGTCAATTTAAATATATATAAAGGGTGATTTTTTAGCTGGTTTGGTTTTGGCAACACTGGTTTTGACAGCTGACGTGTGTTTAGTACCTTGTGTCACTGTCAAACAGCTTCAGTTTGGTTTGCAATTTAACCATGGATCGTCTTACAAATGAACAACGCTTGCAAATTATTGAATTTTACTATCAAAATTCGTGCTCGGTTCGAAATGTTCATCGCGCGCTGCTTCCATTTTATGATCGGCATTCTCGACCTTCTGAGCAGTCTATTCGGAAGATTGTGACCAAATTTCGCACCAAATTTACTTTGTTGGACATTAAACCACCAACACGTTTACGTACTGTGCGTATTGAAGAAAATATTGCGGCCGTATCAGCTAGTGTGACAGAAAACCGCGAAATGTCGATTCGGCGCCGTTCCCAGCAGTTAGGCCTTTGTTACAGCACTACGTGGAAAATTTTGCGGAAGGATTTGGGCGTAAAGCCTTTTAAGATACAGCTGGTGCAAGCACTAAAGCCAGCCGACCTACCACAACGCCGAATTTTTGGTGAATGGGCTCTTGGAAAGCTGGCCGAGGATCCGCTTTTTTATCGAAAAATTGTGTTCAGCGATGAGGCTCATTTTTGGTTGAATGGGTACGTAAATAAGCAAAATTGCCGCATTTGGAGTGAAGATCAGCCAGAAGCATTGCAACAGCTACCAATGCATCCCGAAAAAGCCACTGTTTGGTGCGGTTTATGGGCCGGCGGCATTATTGGGCCATATTTCTTCAAAGATGATGCGAATCGCAGCGTTACTGTCAATGGTGAACGCTACCGAGCGATGATAACAAACTTTTTTTGCCCGAAATGGAAGTTCTTGACTTGCATGATATGTGGTTTCAACAAGACGGTGCCACATGCCACACAGCACGCGAAACAATGGCGCAATTGCGAGGCGAGTTTGGTGAACAGTTAATTTCACGTTTCGGGCCGGTCAATTGGCCGCCTAGATCGTGCGATTTGACACCATTAGATTATTTTTTGTGGGGGTATGCCAAGGCTAATGTGTATAGGGACAAGCCCGCTTCGATTGACGCACTGGAAGCCAACATCCATGCATTCATTCGTGAGATACCGGCCGATATGTGTGAAAGAGTATGCCAAAATTGGACTCAGCGGATGGGCTACCTGAGACGCAGCCGCGGTCAACATTTGCATGAAATTATCTTTAAACATTAAATTGCAAGGTTCAAACTATCGATTCACATAAATATTTCATTCATTTTTTCGAATTTTTTGTGTTTTTTTTAAAAAAAAGTTCTAAACCTCTTAAAAAATCACCCTTTATATATATTTTCGGTGCGTTTTTTTTCCTCAGGTTTCACTATTTACTGAAACAAAATCTTGTGGCGCTCGTTTTTTATACCCTATCCTAAGGGTATATTAATTTTGACACATAGTTTGTAACACCCCTTAATATTCGTCGCAGACCCCTAAAAGTATATATATTTATGATCAGGACCAAAATCTAAGACTATTTAGCAATGTCCGTCCGTCCGTCCGTCCGTCCGTCCGTCCGTATCAACTTTTGAGGCCTTTAAAATTATGCTAGGAAGCTAAAATTTGGAACATATACTCGCTAGGGTTCCGAAATGGTAAAGTGTTAAAAGTTCTTGAATCCGCCCACTGCCACGCCCACAATTTAGAAAAAACCGTTTTAGGGCTAAAGTTAGAGAGATAGAGTGTTAGAACCTTCACAAGATATGTAGGCTCTGCCCCCCTTTATAAGTCTGTCATATAAAGTTTTTTGCCACGCCTACTTTTTGTGGGCGTTTTTCACTAAAATGCTGTTTTCTTCGAAAATTAGAAAAATAGAAATCGAAAAAAAATGTTTAACAATATATTATGCCAATATTTTTCTCAATATATCGCCCATACAAAATTTTTGGCCACGCCCACTTTTTGGGGGCGTTTTTTGAAAAAAAAACATTTTTTTTTCTATAAATTTCATAGAATGAAATAAAGTGCTATCCATCATCTTCCTAATGCTTTTTTTCTTTGGGGTACATAGGGATAAGGATAGGGTATCATACTGTTCGCCCCAAGCAGACTGTAGCCTTTCCTTATGTTTTTGCTCTCGTGTTGTTTGTTTATTCGATTTTTTCCTCGGGCGATGGGGGCTGAAACCAATAATATTTAATTAATTTAGGTAGTTTCCCACCGTTCTTTTGTTAATAATTTAAAAGTGCAATAATTTCCTTATCACTTAAAAGTTTTGAGTACCTCTATGTCTCACATACACGAGAAATAGACGGCAGTAAAAAGTCTTGCAGTGAAAGAGAGATAGAAGAGGAGTAGAATTTTGTCGAACTGTGATACGGGGTATTAAAATTAATTTGTCAAAATTGATATACCCTATCCTAATATACCTTTAATCTTGACACATAATTTCTAACACTTAATATTCTAATATTCGTCATATACCCCTAAAAGTATATATATTTATGATCAACATCAACATCTAAGACTATATAGCAATGCAGCTGAAATTTGAAACATATACTCCCTAGGGTCCCGCAATTGTAGAGTGTAGATTTTTTACGCCAGCTACAACGCACATTATTAAGAAAGAACTGTTTTAAGCCTTAAGTTGATGAAAGAAAGTACTAAGGCCTTCACAAAATATATGGACCCTAACCTCCTTAACAAATTTTCCAAACAAAGTTTTTTGCCACGCCTACTTTTTGGTGGCATTTTGTTCTGCAAAAATTTCCTTAGAAAACAAAAAAAATGTTTAACAAAATATTAAGACAATACAATTCGCAACATTCTACCCATATAAAGCTTTTAGCCACGCGCACTTTTAATGCAAAAATCCATTTCAATGATGCTGTATTACAAATTTTAGATCAGAGAAATCTTGTGCGCCGACTACAAAGGATAAAACCTTTTGAATTAGCACAATACCATGTAATCGCATGTTATTGGCCGCATAAGCGGGTGTATCGCTTGGATGTTTCCTGTCAAACGTAATTAAATAATTTAAATTGAAGCTGCTTGATAGACATTAGCCTAGTTGAAGTATGAATATTTTTTGATCGGAGGTGTTTTTTAGTGAGTAAGAATTTCACACTATTATAAGCACGCGCGGCCGTTCCTTATAGTACTTAAGGATGATTTTCTACCTACCTTCGAGAAAAAAAAATGTAACCTCTAAAACGTTTTTGGCCCTGCCAACTTTTTGAGGGCAATGTTTTAAAAAAAAAACTTTGTTTATAATTTTACAATTTTTTATATATATAGATTATAAAAAATCAAATAAAATGTCACCCAACGTGTTTTCTATGCATTTTTCATCGAGTTCGCCGTTTACCGGCCCAAGCGGACTATAATGGTTCTATATGTATCAAACATTGAAAGTGAATTAAAGCCATAAGTTGATTATGGCGTTAATTCGCATATGAAAGTACATTATGGCGTTAGCTTATATGGCCTTCGTTCACGGCAGCTGTATATAAATGTATACTAAAAGGGCACTTGAGTACACGAAGCGACTAAGAGAGGGAGATTTTGATATTAAAAGGGAATCTTGAATACTAACTTTTTCATTTACAAATTTTGTTTCAACGTATCAATTTTATTAATTTGTTGGTATACCTTATTTTTTAAAATGATGTTAATTAATACAAGACATGCCAATCCAGTAGATGGCTTTAAACCAAACTAAAAGACTTTGTACTTTAAATTACAGTAGAACATTTTATTAAGCTTTGATATTATGTGGCAATAAAAAGCTGTTTAAACTAACTAAAACTGTCTTTAGAATTGGAATAAAATACAAAATGTTTTTTCAGATGATTGTATTTTTACAATTTTTTTCAAGATCAGATTTGCACAATTATAACAATTGATTCCACAACAACAATTTATATACCGATTCCAATATAAAATGGAAACATATTGAAAGGCAACAGTTCGCTTGGGTGAATAGTATGATACCTTATCCATATCCCTCCCCATGAAAAAGGCATAGATAATGATGAATGACATTTTATTTGGTATTCTATTATAAAATCATTTCAACATTTTTTTTTGAAAAAACGCCCTCAAAAAGTGGGCATGACCAAAAACGTTGTATGAGTTAAATTTTAAGCAGAATACTTTCCAAATATTATGTTAAATGTTTACTTCAGGATATATTTAACGATATTATTACTTAATTTGTTTGAAATCTTATGTCATATCTCTGTGTTGTAAAATGTGCGGTAACAAACCTATTGTAATATTTTCCATACAAAATAAAATATCTACATATCTATCTATCTTATGTTAAAAATGTTTTTTCATTTAAAAAATATAAAATATATACATACATTTTTTTTTTGTTTTTATAAAACATGTCCAACGAAAACATCATTTCGTTAAAAACCACCCCCAAAAATTAGCCGTGGCAAAAAAATTTGTTTGGTCAGTGCTCACAAATTTTAAGTCTTTGTGCTTTATTCCATCAACTTAGGCTTAATACAGTTTTTTTTAATTGTGGGCCTGGCAGTGGGAATATAAAAAAAAAACTCTACTATTTCGGAACCCTAGGAAGTGAAGTACATGTTCAAAGATTCAGCTTCCTAACTTAAATTGAAAGGTCTAAAAATTGGTCACGGACGGAGATTGTTAAATCGTCTTAGATTTCGATCCTGATTATAAATATATATGTATACTTTTACTGGTCTACGATGAATACTAAGTTGTGTTACAAACTATGTGTCAAAATTAATATGCCCTTTGGTTAGGGTATACCTACTTATTCATACAGAAAATTAAAGTAAGGAATCCAACTAGTTGTTGATTTAAAATTCATTCGAAACAACGACTTTACATATATTTACTATAAACATATATACAAATTTTATACTGGACTATTTGTTAGATTTTTTAAAGTATGAATTACTCATAGCAAACAACCAATCGTTACAAGTAGGAAAATAACGCTTTGACTTTCACGTTTTTGTTTATACTCTTAATGTCAGTTTGCAATTGAAATTGCTCTTGCGCTTTATCAGATTGTGAGAGAACCAAATACCATCACTCGTTTATCGCTTACTCTAAGATGTTTTCATAAATAAAGTCTCTCTGTTTTCGTAAATAAGCATGATAATAAAGCTTTTAACCTTCAATTGTAGGAACGACGAAGAGCTGTCATTGTTTCGCGCATGGCCAGAATTTATTATATATGTATATACAGACGTGCAATTGTAGTGCTTTGGAAATACTTTCGAAAATACAATTTAGCTAGTTGCCCATCAGCACTCGGACACAGGGTGCGGGTGTTTTATTTATGAATAAAACAAAACAAAAAATAAATACACATCTATACGCACATCAGTGAGTGCGACCTCACTTGTATCGATTTAACAAGTTCCATATTGATGTGAAAGTGAAAACCGATATATTTAGCGCACCGCAATTTAACTGTTAGCAACAAAATAAGCCTTGCAAAATGCAACTTCAAACGGGATTATGGAGGCGAATGGTGGATACAGCTCTAGCGCCCATTTCACCAAAAAATTTGCGATTATCTGCGATTCTAATTGCGATTTATCAACTGGTGAGTCAGTTATTCAGTCTGAAATAGTTTTTTATATGTACATAAAAGTAGATTTTCCTATGAATCCAGTCATTCCATAATAAACTGAGCTGAAATAGGAAGAAGTGACGATATGAAATTGACATTCTCGTTTTAGCTAATTGCTCATGTTTTGTTGTTTATCGTGCTGTTGGGATTGGCTCACGCTGAGCAAATGAAAACTATGCTGGCATTGGATATTGAGGACCAAAAGGAGTATGGCTTTTACGACTTGACACCATTTCCAAATCAGATGCGCCTAAAAACCGCTTCGCAGTTAGTGTCGGTCACCGAAGTGCTATTGTATATTCTCACCGCCATTTCTTCTGTTTATCTTCTGAGTTGCTTGTCATTGTTCGCTGGTGTCTTCAAAAACCGTTCTGAGCTAATACTGCCGTGGTTAGTTGTTGAATTCATTTTCATTATAATGGCAATGATTGCAATGTTTTGGTGTCAGAATGAGAAATTTGTTATTCTCATCGGAGGAAAGTTTCAATATTGTAAGTATAAATATGTGTATTTATTTGAGAAATGCTGTCGATATTATAAACCTGTTACTAAACTTAATATAATAACCCGGTATCCTATGTACATATATTTAAAAATTTTTAAAAATTATTTTGTCGGAAACTTATATCTTAACAAATTGGACATTGAAACAATATATACATCTATTATGAATGAAACAACAACAACTTGTAATTGCCAGCACGAACAATGAAGACGCTGAAGTTACAGCTGCTTCACAGTTGTGCCAATGGATGTGGTTATTTTCTAAAGATGCGGTAGCACGTGACACCAACATGCACGATTTACAAACCCAAATACTCGATGCCAAGAGGGCGACTACGTACTAATCCGCACAACTAAGTCCTTCAACCACTCTCCCCGCTGCTTCACGGCTAGCCATTGTCTTATATGTTGGTTATTAAATCGAAAAACTTAGACCAGCGATCTTGTGCACACACTATACACAACGCCATCAAAGCCACAAGTTTAGCTCGGTCTGAATGTGATTTTTTTTTATCGGTTTCAGAATGGACAGACCAGCATTTTTCTAAGCGCCGATATCTGGTTATTTCTTTTCCTCGTTAAGACTATTTAAATTAGCCAACAATTCATTGTACTTATCTGAGAAGGAGGGAAGGGAATGAAAGAGTTGACTCTTTGAAGAATGATGCCGATAAAACTACCGTTAAACACACGCCAACAATAAAATGGGTAGTGATTCTTATGAACACCTTCTATGGTATGCATAACTTTCCAGACTGTAATAAAGGAAAATTTTTAAGGAAAAGTATTTATCCCTCAAGAAGCTAGGGTATCATCCTTGAAGCAGACTCGCTAATACAAGTGCCCGAATTATTAAAAATATTTTAAAAATTTAATAAATTATAAATTATAATAAGGAGCGGAGGAACTCCTTTGGAGGTTCTTTATACCCTATCCTAAGGGTATATTAATTTTGACACATAGTTTGTAACACCCCTTAATATTCGTCGCAGACCCCTAAAAGTATATATATTTATGATCAGGACCAAAATCTAAGACTATTTAGCAATGTCCGTCCGTCCGTCCGTCCGTCCGTCCGTATCAACTTTTGAGGCCTTTAAAATTATGCTAGGAAGCTAAAATTTGGAACATATACTCGCTAGGGTTCCGAAATGGTAAAGTGTTAAAAGTTCTTGAATCCGCCCACTGTCACGCCCACAATTTAGAAAAAACCGTTTTAGGGCTAAAGTTAGAGAGATAGAGTGTTAGAACCTTCACAAGATATGTAGGCTGTGCCCCCCTTTATAAGTCTGTCATATAAAGTTTTTTGCCACGCCTACTTTTTGTGGGCGTTTTTCACTAAAATGCTGTTTTCTTCGAAAATTTTCATAGAAATCGAAAAAAAATGTTTAACAATATATTATGCCAATATTTTTCTCAATATATCGCCCATACAAAATTTTTGGCCACGCCCACTTTTTGGGGGCGTTTTTTGAAAAAAAAACATTTTTTTTTCTATAAATTTCATAGAATGAAATAAAGTGCTATCCATCATCACCCTAATGCTTTTTTTCTTTGGGGTACATAGGGATAAGGATAGGGTATCATACTGTTCGCCCCAAGCGGACTGTAGCCTTTCCTTATGTTTTTAATATAATTTTGCGCTTTTATAAACAAACGTACATATTCTTTAACTCTAAAACCGCCGAAAATTATAAACTAACATTCTACGGTTCACAGAAATGAAAAAAAAATGCATACCTGCATTTATTTTATCCCAATATTTTACACTTTAAGTCTTTTAAACTGAGGGGTGTGGCTCTCAATTTAACAATTTAATCTTTATTATGTTAATACTTAATACAATTGATCTAGCTAGCCTAGCTTCTCCAAGCATTGTATGCGCAAGGTTATATTTTTTGACACGAATGGAGGGACCTACAGTTTAATGCCGATTTCGAACGACAATTTATTTTTGAGAAGATTCTCATGACATATGTTACTCTTGGATGTAACCGCTCCCTTAGTGGTTGCACGCACTTAACCACTAAGCAAGCCACTGCACACACAAAAATGAGTTGTAATAAATAATAATTATAGGGAAGTAATGAGATGTCCATTTTTCCAGAAATTAAAAAGATATAAGTCTATTAATTCTACTTTTCACGAGAAGCGTAGAACATGGAATGTAATAACTAGTATGTATGTGCCCACAAAAAATATAGTCTATCCAATATTTTTGAAAAACTATGAAATTATAGGCTCTAGGAAATAAGAAATAAAGCCTCAAAATAAAAATAAAATAAGGCCTCAAAAATATAAACGCGATATTTGCACTGGAATAACAATGTGAATTTACCAATGGAAACTATATTTCATGTAAATGCATTTATGTCATAAACTTTAACTTTTTTTATCATATTATATATATATTTATGTATACAAATAAATACGCATATTTATGAAAACAAAAATATTGTTTATATAACAATAATAGTTATAATAAAAAGAATATAGATAATAAAATTTATTATTTATCAAAGTTTATTAATAAATTCATTTATATGAAATGTAGATTCATTTGAAAAATTTATATCTTTATCTTAAATGTTATGTAGCAAAAGAAAACAATATGGATATGTACATTACAATAAATTAATTTCGAGTGTGGCTTTGCTTGGCTATATGAAATATGGCCCCACGAAAAATGGCCCCAAACCAAAAATTAAAAGTGGCACCAAAAATTCGATCTATTTTTCAAAATGAAAAATGGCCACAATTTTAAATGATAAAAATAAAATGAAAAAGGGCCCCAAAAATTTTTAGTTTTGGGTCAAATTTCATTATAAAAATTACCCCAAACTTTGAGAAAAAAATTATAAATGGACCCAAAAAATTTAAATAATTTTTTAAAATTAAAAATGGCCCGAACGAATGATGATGATAAATGGCCCGAAAAATAAATATGAAAAACAAGTCGGGTTGACTCAAGGCCCACTGGGCCATGGATGGTATATCTGCTTCAAACCTCCTTTATATTTATGGGCATAAGATCCATAAGGTCCAATGGTATCCGTGGTAGAAATCCCTTAATTAAATTCATAATTCCATATTCAGTGAGAAATGTACAATCAGTGGGAATAGACGTCTTTATTCTGCTCCAGTTAAAGTGAGAAAATACGGTTTAGATAAAATAAGACGCGTAAAGTATTAAGACAAATTGTATCAACCTTTCTACGGGTTTGGGTTTATAAAGGACTGTGATAAGCCTGTGTTTTAAATTCTATAAAGTTCATCATTGCCAAATACTTTTTTGCTTAATTTGCTTTGCCTCTACATAAATAGTTCTCTTAAAATCATGTCTGCTCTGAATTTATATTCGTCGTATGTCGTCTTACTTAAAGGGCCAACATTGACACTAGCTAATTCACCTTCTTGTGCTGCCAAATTAAGACAAGTTGGCTCAAAGATTTGATGACTTAAATAAAAGCATGGTTAGCTTAGTCGAGAGAGTCGGTCGACTAGAAGATGTAACAAACATAGCTATACAATTGCACAATGCAGAAATCGCAACTCTTTAACAACGATGCCATACTCTGGAGAAAAGGAAGTAGCCTGGGCCATTGAATGCGCCGTGCATTGTAAGATATATTGGCTTAATATCTTGTTAAAAAAGATTTTGCGAACTGAATTTTAGTAAAAGTCAGCATGTCATCCGGATGACAAGTTTGGGTGACCGTCTGATTGCACCTTAAGCCTATATTAAAAAAAGTACTTATTGTTGTCATAACATTTTTTTTTCGCCCTTCGTATTTCTTTTTTTGTTGTTCCTATTGTTATTATATTCTCTCTTACATACTTCCAATATCCTCTCTTTCTTTGGTTTATTTCTAAGCTGAATTGTACTTTTTGTCTGTTTACATACATACATACATTGTAAATATTGATAGTTTTTCAAATAATCCATACAGCGTGTATGACAAATCGACGTGTAATATGATTAATGTAATCTCCAAGCGTTATGAGGGTCTTAAAGTTTGTTACTTAAAAGCAAGAAGTCTTAACAATCGTAATTAGACTATCGAAAATACCCTATTCTAATTCCTGTGTTGAAGTTATCTGTGTAAGCGAAACTTGGTTCAAGCTAATCCTTGGAGATGTGTTCTATAAAATTTCGAATTATGAGATCTTTAGAAATGATAGAATTACTGAAACTACAAGCGGTGGAGTAGCAAATTATTGCAAATCAACCCTTAAATGCTATGTTGTTACAAAGTCTAATGGAAATGGGATCGAATTTATAATTGTTGAAATAAGCTATTTACGCATGAAATGTATTGTTTCATATGCTTATAGTAATAACCGAATATGCTCCCATGCTCCATTTTTCTCTACTGTATTTGATATATCAGCACTTTGTGCCGATTTTAATGTAGATCTGATAAAAAACGATTCTCTGTTGTACTAAATATAGTAAATACCACTGACCCTACACGTTTTGCTCATGGTTCCGTACCTAGACTTTGAGATATGTTTACAGTCTTTGATCCGTCATTAGTTCTACTCTTCGACCAATTATCTTTTGATTTTGTTACTGACTATGATCTCTTGTTCAATGAACAATATCAACTTGTCTAAGTCGGCTATCTCTGAGTATTTCACGTTTAAAGATTTTAATTGTATAGATTTAAGTTAGCTTCATTTGTTAACGTTATCAGCTCCTTGACCCAAATTTAAGACTTAATTTTTCAATCATTTTTAGCTTCGTTGTTCGATCAATGTGTTCCCATCAAAACTGTACGTATACAAAATAATATCTGTCCTTGGAAGCACCGGACCACTAATGTTAACTTGGATGCCCCTTAGATGGTGCGAACATCGCGCTTGCGAGATTCGAAAAAAAATTACTTAGATTTTGATTTGGTCACGGAAAATTAAGTTTAATTCCATAGGAGAAGATGGCTATACGTTTTGTCAAACTCATCTTACCTGGAATAGTAACCTACCTCACCGAAATTATAAAATAGTGCATTACTACTTTTCCGGATTCCTTGAAAATTGCAAGAGTCCTACCAATAGCTAAAAAATCTGAGCCAACCTATCTTGCTGATTTTAGACCGATTAGTATCCTACCGTGTTTGTCTAAGGTCTTTAAAAAGATAATATCAGTGCAGTTAATGAAATACATTTTGAATCATAATTTGCTAAGTTCTCGACAGTCTGAGGAAATAAGGCAATACTTCGACAAGTACAATATAACGCTATTGTGTTTATTAGATTTTTCTAAAGCTTTCGATAAGGTGAACCATGAAATTCTGCTTTGGAATTAATATGATAAAAAATACTCTTTCTGGAAGGTTGCAAAAGGTCGATGGTCGATGTGCGAACACATGAAAATCATTCTCAATTAAAAACGATCTTCAGGGATCAATATTAGGACCGATCTTATTTTGCGTTTTTATAAATGAACTTCCATACGTTTGTAAACAGTTCATTTATATGCAGATGTTGTGCAACTTCATGCTGCAAGGTCGTTTCACAACATAGATGAACTCAAGGCACTTATCAATGAAGATTTAGAGCGAATTCTCAGATGATCTGTAGAGAATGGACTACAACTCAATCCAATCAAGTCGCAAGTAACTCCCTTATGTTACAAAGAGTTTCACCTTTATCTTCTGCCGGATAAAATAAAAGTAGTCGAAACAGTTACTTGTCTAGGCTTTGTTATAAACCATGGCCTATCCAGTTGTAATCACATTAACATTGTCGTTGGATATATCTACGAATGGCTTCATAAATTACACCTACTGAAACCCGACGAAAACTGATAACAGCCTTAGTACTACCTCTCATTACATATGCTTAGGTTTCCTACAGCACACTTGACTCCTTATCGCAACATAAACTGCAAGTTGCTTTAAATGATGCGGTACGATATGTTTATGGGCTTCGTAGAAGCAACCATATTTCCGCTTACTCTCGGCAGCTATTTGGATGCGCTTTGGAAGATTACATCAAAGCCAGAAACTGTATATCTTTTTCACAAAATAATAAACAATAAGTACCCATATTGTTCACCCGGCTCAACTTTTCTCGGTCGAAAATAACTTTAAATATTATTTCTCTTCGATACGTGCCCCTTTCCTCACGCTTATTCTTCTTTCACGCTAACAAACAATGGAACTCTTAACACACTCGGATATAAACAATCACAAATTTTGCAAGGTTTAAAAGTGCTATACTCTTTCATTTCTCATCCTCAAATCTTTCCCTAT
Organism: Ferdinandea cuprea; assembly: GCA_963576555.1. Taxonomy (NCBI): domain Eukaryota; kingdom Metazoa; phylum Arthropoda; class Insecta; order Diptera; family Syrphidae; genus Ferdinandea; species Ferdinandea cuprea. The sequence continues at coordinate 54,698,548 of OY754960.1, forward strand.
CATTGTCTTCCCAGACTCACCTACAGTCTAAACGGATTATTTTATGTAATTTTGTTTTAAGTTTTAAGTGATTTGAATTTTTGTAAAATCAATTTTAAAGCCCTAAGTACTATAAAAAGATCTTAATGTACACACTAATAACTAAATAAATTGAATAGAATCCTGCGTGTCACCCAGGTACTGTTGCCAAAGGCGCCTGCCTGACGAAAAGCACGAAATCGAAATTTTCGTGTTCTTATTTTCTATATAAATTTTTGGGGCCATATTTCATATAGCCTATGAAAATAAGTCAGAAGGGCCCCACGGAGTTGTAGCCAGAGGACTTCGTTGTTCATGCCGCAAGGACGACGTCGTATAAGACCTCTAAACTTAAGGTTTCAAGATTATAGATGCCATTAACTTGACTAAGAAAGAAAAGCGGAAAACTGAACAAGAAGATGAAGTTATATTTAGGTGCGGACTTCCGTTGTCCATGCCTAGCTAAATAAATAATATTAAATCTATATTTAATATAGTAGTGAAAATTGAACCTGTGCGCAAAATTAAAAGGTTAATACCCCAGTGTAAGCCAAGGCTATATTCATACGCACATCCATCAAGTTATTTTCGCAAGGAGACTTGAAAAACAATGCCAAATTAACGAAAGAATGTCTGGAAAAATATACAAGTTTGAAAATAAACGTTCAGGCACACCAATTCCCGTTTAAACTATGAGAACCTGTATAAAAATAGTAGCATGGAACTAGCCTTCTGCATAAAATCGAGGAGTTAGAAGTATTTCTTGACAAAAACGATATTGAAGAAGAATCAGGTATAAAAGTAAGAGGTTACCGTGGTTATCACGCATATCATCCATCAGAAAGGGCTGGGGCAGAGCGTCATTTTTTATAAAAGACACCACTAATCACTCCCCGGGTACAATAATTGAGCTTGACGCAAATAAGCACGGTTACCGCCAAAATGAAGCGCATAACATATAACTTCGCGTCTATTTATTGTCCTCCTCAAACGACGATAGAAAAAAATTATATTAGGAGCATTTTAACTAACTTGGACATAATTTTTTAATTGGCGGAGATTTGGATGCAAAAACATACTTTCTGGGGCTCTCAACAAAAGGTCGTATTCTTTACGAAGCCAGTATGGAGTGTGTGATCAACTTTTACTCGTCTGGCTAACCGACATATTGACATGGCAAAAACACCAGACCTCATAGATTTCTATATCGGAAAAGGAACATCGGAAAGATCTGACAAAATTGACGATAGTTTTGATATATCTTCTGACCACTCGCCCGTTATTCTAATAATGTTTAGCGGCATTTACGTGAAATTGACAATCTGCCACGACCAGAAAGCGCAAAAACTAATTGAGACTACTTGAGAAGAGATTACGTACATAAAATCGATCTGAAGATATCTCTTCGAATACCATAAAAACTCGAAGACCAAGTATACAAATCTATGGAACAATACTCCTCATAAAAATATAGCAATCAAAAACAGCAAAATTAAATTTCCTCGTGAAATTACTGAATTAGTAGAAGAAAAACGTATCATAAAACAGCATAATCGTCAGGAAACTGAAAACACGGCGGAAAAAAATTCAAATTATTCGCTCTGGAAATCTATGAAAGACATATACCGCAAAAAGGTAATACTATCGTAGCGACGTTCGCAGACTTAAACGATATTGAACGCGCGTTCATTTAACCTACAGAAATGTTAGTAATCTACCCATTTTTATTGACTCGTTACGAATTCCGTACGCAAACGACGCGAAATTCTTGGGTATGACGTAAGATGCAAAATTAAACTGGAAATCGCTGGCTAAGAAGAAGCGCGAGGAGCTCGTTATAAAATTTAACCAAATGCATTTTCTGATTTTAAAATTATCCAAGCTCAGCATGCGAAACCAGCTGCTTTTATACAAGCAAGTACAACTTTGGGGTTGTACCAAACAAAGCAATGTCAAAATTTCATAAATTTTCCAAAATAAAGTTCTTTGACAAATCGCTAAAACTCCGTGGTATATCCGAAATGCTGATATTAACAGGGAAATGATGATATCTAGGTATTACCACCGTTGACAACGAAATATGCTATATTACAAATTTAAGATCAAATAAATCTTGTGCGCCAACTACAGAGGATACAACGTTTTGAATTAGCACAATAAAATAAGTAACCTTAAAAAAGTTTTAAGAATATGATAGATAGCATTTTATTTCATACTATAAAATTTATAAAAAAATGTTTTTGAAACAACGCCGCCAAAAAGTGGGTGTGCCAAAAGTTTTGTAGGTAAATATTGGCTAAATATTTAGTTAAACATTTTTTTCCGCTTCTATAAAAAAAATTCGAGGAAAACAGCATTTTAATGAAAAACGCCCACAAAAAGTAGGCGTGGTGAAAAACATTATGTGATAAACTTATGAATGAGGGCAGTACCTACATACCTTGTACAGCTTGTAACACTCTATCTCTCTAAATTATGCTTTGAAGCAGTTTTTTCTTAATTGTGGGCGTGACAGTGGGCGTATAAAAAAAAACGAATTCAAATTTCAGCTTCTTAGCTTTAATTTAAAGGCCTAAAAATTGGTGACGGACGGACAGACGGACTCACATTTATAAATCGTCTTAGATTTTGATGCTGATTACAAATTTATATACTTTATATATATATGTAAGTGTCAAAATTAATGTACCCTTAGGATAGGTATACCTAATTAATATACCCTTGCGATTGGGTATAAAAAGGAAAATTTGTTCATGAGACACTCTTTTAAGGTAGCCATATTTCGCCGCACCAATAATCAAATTTAGTCAGTTAGCTAACATTAAGTCGATATATACACCTTCTTTAATCTCTGCACCAATAAACATATTTAGTTCTCGGATAATCGTTAACAAGTACAGAGCATAAAGAAATAGTCCAAGTAGCGCAGGAAAAGGATACAAATTGTGAATTTTCACTACAAAGTTAAATAGTTTCCTTTTGTACAAATTAGTGTTTAACTGGAAGTATATCGAAGTAACACGAAATGTGTACACTTACTTAGAATAGGTACATTTTACGTTCCGAACGGGTTCCAAAATCGACAAGATATTTTTAAACATACTTAATGCGATCAAAATTTCTGGTAGGCCTCCCGCATAAAATGCAACATTTAGTTTCTACATAAAATCAAGCACAGTGGCACATATATTTCAAAAAGAATAAAAAGTACGCTGGTGGCAAATGGTATGATACTTACTTACTTACTTAACGGGTTCCCGACCCGTGAAGAGTCCCTGCCAGAGATACGGCAGCCTTCCACCCTCTGCGATCCCGAGCCCGCTGCTTCCAGTTATCCAGACCAAGCATTTTGGCATCCGCGATGGCCTGGTCTTTAAAACGGATGTTCGGTCTTCCTTGCCTTCTCGAACCTGGGGGCTGGGCTTCAAAGGTCCTCTTGGCTGGAGCGTTGTTGTCCATTTGCTCGATGTGGCCGAGCCAATGTAGTCGACGAGTTTTGGCTTTTCGGACTACATCCACATCTTGGTACAGCTCATAGAGTTCACGGTTGTATCTTCTCCTCCATTCGCCTTCTTCGCACACAGGACCAAATATCCGTCGAAGGATTTTTCTTTCAAAGGATCCCAGTATTAACTCTCCTTTCCTGCTTATCGTCCAGCACTCGGCGCCGTATAGCAGAACCGGCAGGATAAGCGTTCTGTAGAGCATGCACTTTGTCCTTCGAGTTAGGAGTTTTGAACCCATTTGTTTTGCCAAACCGAAGTAGCAGCGGTTTCCTAGGGTAATTCTTCGACGGATCTCCACTAAGATGTCATTTTTGGAGTTGATGTTTACCCCGAGGTAGATGAACTCCTTAACTACCTTGAAGTTGCTGCTATCAACAGTGACATTTTGTCCTAGTCGGTGGACAGATGATTGGTTGTTTGATGATAGCACATATTTAGTCTTGTCCTCATTCACTTCAATGCCAACTAGTTTCGCCTGTTTCGGCTGTGAAAGCCTCTATCACGACACGCTGGGCTCGACCGATGATATCTATATCGTCCACATACTTCAGCAGTTGGACTGACCTGTTGAAGATAGTGCCTTCCGTGTTGACACCTGCCCTGCGCACTATCTGCTCAAGAACAAGATGTTTAAAGATGTTGAAAGATGTTTAAAAGAGTTCAGATGAGCTGCTGCCAAACTGCACATTGCATCGCGTGCTATCTAGTGTCATGCGACACATCTGGATCAGTTTTGATGGGATCCCGCATTCGGTCATCCACAAAAAGCTCCTGACGATGAATGCGGTCATATGCGGCTTTAATGTCGATGAAGAGATGGTGAGTCTGGACTTGAAACTCGTTGGTCTTTTCCAGGATTTGCCTTAGTGTGAAGATTTGGTCTACAGTTGATCTGCCGGGCCGGAAGCCACACTGGTACGTGCCGATTGGTGTGTTGCAGAAAGGTTTGAGACGTTCACATAGAACGTTGGATAGGATCTTATATGCGACATTAAGCAGGGATATGCCTCAATAGTTCTTGCAAGACATAGGATCGCTTTTCTTGTAGATGGGACATATGGAGCTGATAATCCAGTCATCGGGCACGCTTTCTTCCACCCAAACTGGGTTAATGATTTGGTGCATGCGCCCTACCATACGTCACCTCCATATTTGAAAAGCTCTGCAGGTAGACCATCAGAGCCGTCGGCCTTGTTGTTCTTTAGCTTTTTATAGCTACGCCAACCTCTTATATAGTGGACTGGTTCTTCATTGACTGGACGTGGGTTCTCTTCTCACTCTCTCTACATTTTGTCCGTTTAGCAGCTGCTGGAAATACTGCTTAAATATATCTACTATTCCCTGCGCGTCGGTGACTAGGTTTCCATCGCTATTACGAAGAGCCTGTGTTCCGGTCTTAAACCAGCACCCAGTTGCTTGGCTTTCTTATAGAACTTCCGGATGTTTCGGTCGCGGGACCCTTCGATCTCCTTGAGCTGGGACTGCGTGCTCTCTTTTCTCCTTACGCAGGATCTTCTGCATCTTCCTTCTCCTGTCTCGGTACTCATCCTTTGCTGGCCTTGTTTTCCTCTGCAGCGTTCTAATGTGTGCATCTTCTGTCACCTTTTTCCGGTCTACGCATACATCATCATACCACTGGCATTTTCTCTGGGTCGGCTGGTATCCTAGGGTGGTTTCGGCTACCTCCTTGATGGTTGTTGGCGTCTGTGGAAGGTGAATGCACTGTGGAGAGTCGAATTTCTTCTTTTGGGCAGTTCGCAGCTTCTTCTCGTTGGACAGTCGAGCTCTGAATCTATCTGCAACAAGAAAATGGTCAGAGTCGACGTTTGCCCCTCGGTAAGTGTGCACGTTCAAAATGTTGGATGCGTGCCTCGCATCGATTAGCACATGGTCGATTTGGTTGGCGGTTCGACCGTCTGGAGTGCGCCAGGATGCTGTGTGGGTCCTTAGTCGCAGAAACCTAGTGCTACTTATCACCGTATTACAAGTTGCTGCAAAGTCAAGTAGGCGGTAGCTGTTATCTGTTGTCGTTTCGTGGAGGCTGTGCTTACCAACTAATCCGCCGAAGATGTTTTCCTTGCCAACTTTAGCATTGAAGTCCCCGAGTACAATTTTGACATCGTACTCCGGACAGACTCCGTAGGATCCGTCCACGAGATCATAGAATTGCTCTTTTTGCAGCTAGCTCAACGCTGCCAGATTGTGCTTTATCTCCCCCTGTACTCGAGCGCGTAGAATATTCTATGGGACCCATTCATTTTCGCACTCGTACAGTTGCAAGAGTTCTTTAAGTTCTCAACATACATAAATCCGCTGATCCAGATGTTATTTCCCCTATCGTTGTGAAGAGGTGTTCTTCCAGGCTGGCAAAACCACTGCGTAAGCTTTTCTATCTGTCCTTTTCTTCAGGGCTCTTTCCGAGAAGGTGGAAAACAGTTCAGCCCGTCCCAAAAAAAGGCGAATCTCCCTCCTCTTACCGACCAATTGCACTTACGTCCCTTCTTTCCAAGGTCATGGAAACGCTGATAATTCGTCAGCTTATGAAATATCTCGAATCCCGAAAACTTCTTAATGACCGGCAGTACGGTTTTCGCAGCAACAGGTCCCCTGGTGATTTGATGACTTATCTAACCGAAAAGTGGAACCAATCTATACACCATGGTGGTGAAAGCAACGTCGTTGCGCTTGATATTTCAAAGGCATTTGACAGAGTTTGGCATCAAGCTCTCTTGTCGAAAATGCGTGCATTTGGGATCGATGATACCTTTCTTCAATGGATTAGAAATGACCTTTCGGACCGTTCAATTCAAGTCGTTTTGGACGGTTTCAAGTCTGCAAATTACCACATAAATGCTGGTGTTCCCCAAGGCTCCGTTTTGTCTCCGACTCTCTTTCTCATTTTTATAAATGATCTCCTCTCTGTTACTTCTAATCCAATTCATTCCTTCGCCGATGACTGTACCCTCAGCTTTACATATTCGTTTCTTGGGAAACGCCCCTCATCTTCGGGTGTTGAACTCGAACGGCAACGTATGTTAAGCTCATTAAGTTCCGATCTCGACAGTATACTTAAATGGGATAAAACCAACAGAGTTGAATTTAATGCTTCCAAAACATAATGCTGTCCGCTGTCATTGAAGCGAAACCCTAATTCGCTGCCATTATCCATGGATGGCACTTGCATCGCTGAAACCGAACGATTTTCCATTTTCGGTATGTGTGTTAATGATAACCTTCGTTGGAATGGCCACATATTCGATGTCGCCTAAAACGCTTCGAAATGTCCAGGCTTCCTTAAGCGATGCAAGAATCCCGTTTACTTCACTTCTTCTGATCTGGCAAAAATTTATAAAGCGTTTATTCGCCCCAAACTTGAGTATAAAGCTCATATCTGGTCCGGAGCTCCAATTACATATTTGGAGCTACTTGACAGGATCCAAAAACGTGCGGTAAAACTTATTAGCGATCGAGACATCGCGAAATCACTTGACTCTCTTAGTCATAGTCGTAATATCTCCTGCTTGTCATTGTTTTATCGGTATTTCCACCACATGTGCTCAAATGAAATTGACAGTTGTATTCCACGCCTACAGCAATTCAACCGCAATACTCGCCATGCTAGTAATGTACATCAGTTTACCCTTAAGCCTGTATTCGGACGTACAGTGAAATACAAGGATTCGTCTCTTAACCGTACAACGCGAATGTGGAATGCTCTACCACGCTTTTTTTTCCCTCACATTACAGTTTACAGACATTTAAAACCAACGTGCATCGGTATCTCCCTTTTCCTAATCCTTCACTTTCCTAATGCCCGCACTGTGTTTCTTCATTATAAGGGTATCCATAATCCCTTTAGTGCGCGTTTATTATAAAAAAAAATGTGAACAGTCCTTTAGGGTTTTAAATTAAAGCTAGGAAGCTGAAATTTGGAACATATACTCCATAGGGTCCCGAAATGGATATTATTCTGATACGCCCCTGCCAAGCCCACAGTTTAAAAAACTGCACTCCTTCATAAGTTTGTCATAGAAAGTTTTTACCCACACCTACTTTTTGTGGGCGTTTTTTACTTAAATCCCGTTTACTTCGCAAATGTTCATAGAAACCGAAAAAAAAAATATTTAACAAGATGTTTAGCCAATTTTTTTTCCAATATATGGCCTATAAACTTTTGGGGGCTTTTAAATAAATAAATAAAATAAAATGTTCTTAACGCTTTTTGTTTAGTGCACGTGAATTTGTAGTTTGTATAAAAAAGGCATTTGTGATTCCGTTCAGAGCAGAGAGGTATGGTGTTTGTGTATATAGCATTCAAAACATACATAAAATAAGGGAGAAAATATATAAGAGGATGATGATATCTATAATCCTGATCATAACCGCTATGATAAAGGACAGAAGAAAAACGTCAATGATTGAGAATCGGGCGAACTGGTTTAAATGAAATTAATTTGCTTAAATGTTACCAACTAAAACCTTCACATTTTCATATTTTTAAAATAATAATTTTATATTACACGATTGAAAAACGCAGGAAAATTGTGTATGAAACAATCCAGTTGTTTAGTATTTATCTAATATATATTTTATTGAATTACTTGATATTAACATTTAATATCTAAGCTTTCCCTATTTTCAGCTTGTACTATAACAACTCAAATAACGCAATTAAATTCAATATTTAACAATTCCAGTTACCATTTGTTGCGGATTTATATTGTTTGATAGCATTATTTGGTATGTAATGCATTCGTTTTATCAAAGCCTTCGTCAGATGAATAAACTAACCGAAATTGCAACTGTTGCAATACCTTGTCCTCCTCCAGGTTCTGTAAGTGTCAATACATTAAATAAATCTGTTGTAAAGTCTATTTCACATCCTTTTCAGATTCCGTTTCATTTTCGACGTGAAAATATGTACCTGGGCAGTAATGGCTACAAACACATCCTCTCTGAGGCTCCTGATGGAAATTATTAAAGTCAAATCGTACCAGCATTATATAATTTTAGATGAATAATTTCGTCAAACTTTAATAGTTCTTTAGTTCCACGTAGATAAATGGCAGTGCAAAATTGTAAAAAGATAGTTTCTAATGAATGGAGAAAAATATTTTCGTAAAAAACGTACGTAATTTTTAAGCTACGAATGCAGTTATTCAGTACACATTTATTCGTCTCGGTTATTATACACGATGCGTAGGCAATATTATGACCTGTTTAATTATACGCACGCTTTAACATTTTGCGAAATTAAAAGGATAATTTCTATAATCTAAACAATTTTGTGGTTTCTGAATCGAAATTTATTAAAGTAATGGTTGCCCAGAGAAAAGCAGCAACGAAACTGGGTTGCTATATGGTAGATAATAATAATATAATACAATATTCAAATATTGAAACGTTGTCTTTATTCGGCTACAAACATTTTCGTTTTGGAACTTTATCCAGTATTCACCTATACCCTATTTTAATCTTATGTTTCTTCAAATGTGATATTGGAATTCCACTCCTTAAAAATAAATTTTAGGTATTTAACTGCAAAAGTTGATACCAATCTATAGTCTTTCCTTTTATTGAGTTCCGTAATATTAAAAAAGTGCTTCTTAATATTTTAGAATAAGGAAAAGTAATAAGTCGTTTTGAATAAATTTGTTTGTGGACGAAAATCGAAAACAATAATAAATAAAGAAATATATACATACATATTAACTTTAGAAAAGTACAAAATTAATTGTTGTTTTACTTTGGGGGTCGGCCATGTAGTCGGCGAGTTTTTTGCGTTTTGGACTACATCCACATACCACGTCTTGGTACAGCTCATACAGTTGGCGGTTGTATTAAGTACTTATCTTTCGAAAGAGACTAATTTTAACTCTCCTTTCCTGCTTATCGTCCAGCACTCGGTACCTTATAATAGAACATGGAGAATAAGCTCTATAGAAGAGCGTAGACAGAAAGAATTTTAAGATCAAATAAACAAAAATGAGTTGCAATTCACAAAAAGTAAATTTAGTTTTTCTTATACGCAATTTTAAAAACTGTGCACAATGAAGAAATTGATACTCGAAAGTGATGATTCAAGACTTCGTATTATCAATGAAGCGGTCAGAGTTAGTTAAAATTACTACGATTTAACACAAATAATAATCAATTTGCGGTTAAGCTCATAATAGTCACATATTACTAATTTCTTGTGGTGATTAAGAATTGCTCCGTTATAAAATGGAACTACTTCAGATGTAAATTGCAATTAAATTTATATTTGCAACTCATTTATTTTGATTTGCAAAGTAACATATTTAGTTTTACTTTTCATTTCATTGCAATATAAAAATGTGTGATCGTAAATTAAAACTTACTTACAATTAGTATTAAATTTACAACCTCTATTCGTGATTTACAATTCAAAAGGATCAATTTTCCAGCTTTTTTCATTAATTACCAAAAAATGTTTTGATACATTATGTATTATTTAAAACAGTTGCTTTATATAATATATCATATAGTTTCAAAGTCGTTTCGCCCAGATGGGGGTGGTTACATCATCAGTGGCGTGCACTTTACTTCCCTGTTTCTTGCCGAGTATATCAAAATTCACACTTGAAGCCAATGAAAATTATGACGGCTTACAAAGTCTTCAGTTCGAAGCCTATGACGGTGGAAGGGTTTGCCCAGGATCTGTCCACAATTTAAAATACCCCGTAAATTACAAATATATTGCTGTAAAGTGACGCAACTTCATGCTCAATTTATAACATTTTTTTTTTTACTATCCGATGGAGCGTTTAGACACAACTACAGGTCCAAGGTACTTAGTTTTCCCGTCTTTCGAAGAAAAGCGAGAAGGAGCTTCTGTTCTTTATTACTATCTTTCTTTTCCCGTCTAAGTACATTAATGTAAGGTGTCTGAATGGTAGTACAATGGACCTGTAGTTGTGTCTGAGTGCTCCATCGGATAGTAGCAACCTCCGACAAGTGCCGAACTGGCTTAGATGTTCGGCACTCATCACGTCAGCCCCGAAGATCCGCCACCTGATGCGAGCATAGGCCGGACAACTGCGGAGAAAGTATTCTGCTGTGTCATCCTCATCACCACAAGCAGGACAGGTAGTAGTGTCGCTTAAGCCCAACACAAGTGTATAGCAAAAGCTTGGTGGCCCGAAAGAACGCCTACAAGCAGCCTACAGTCGATTCTCCTCAGTGATGGAAGAAAAGATGCTGACCTTTTGCAAATATCCGGGCGCAGTAGTTTGGTCTGTCTACATCCACCGCAATCGCGCCACCGAATCTTTTATTCACGAGATACCCAAGAATCGATAGAAGACATGACTAAAGATACAGGCAGACCCAACACTGGTTCGAGAAAACTTCTTTTGAACCTTGCCTAACAAGCTCATCCGAGATCTCATTTCCCTGGATGCCAGTGTGACCTGGTACCCGAACAAGATTCACTGTGTTCAGTCTGCCGACCAAATTCAGATAAAGTTTGAGTTCTAGCACTAACTTGGACGAGGTAAGAGGGTTTAGAAGCGCTTTTAATGCAGCTTGACTATCACTGCAGATGCAATTGCCTCTAGCCCTCCACCTGTTGTTCACAATATAGCGTATAGCCATTAGGATGGCAAAAATCTCCGCTTGGAAAACAGATGCATGTTTACCCATATCATCGCGTTCCACAAAGACTCCAGCACCAGACCCCTGCCCGGTTTTGGGGCCATCCCTGAAAATACGATGCCATTCAATCCATGGTTCAGAGTCCGACCGAAGCCATTCCGTTACCTGTGGAAAGTTGACGTGGTAGTTTTTTCGCAGAAGGATTTCTGGTGTCATTGCATTAGACGGCATATCTATAAGACAGGGATAATTATCAAGCAAGTTCTTCAAAATTCCAGTGCGCATGGTACGAAAAACCACCCCTCTTTAAACGAAATATGGTTTTTAGAGAACACGCCATTAAACATAAATCAAGGGAGGAAGATTCATCTCAGCATCTACACCAGAGCCCGGGGTGCTAGGGAGGGCCCCTGTGCAGCCGAGACATGCCGTTCTTTGGAGTTTGGCAAAAGAAGAAGCAACACGTTTTCGCGCAAGTCTGTTCCACCAAACAACTGATCTGTATGAGAGTAGCGGTCTAATCATGGCCGTATAGATCCGAAGGAGCCGTTTCGGAGACAAGTCCCTTTACACTGACAGAAAGTCGACAGCGCTCTATCGGTTTTCGATTCGACATGTTTGGACCATAGAAGTTTTTTTATTGAGGATTACACCCAGATATTTGACTTCAACGGATATAGGTATGGTGACACCTTTATGCACGAGATGGGACAGGCCAGTAATGATTCTCCTTCTCGTAAAGAGAACAACCGTGGTTTTAAGAGGATTCACTAAAAGCCTATTACTAGTGCACCAGACATCGATCAAATCCAGGGATCTCTGCGCTGGAGATACATCATCCGCATAAGCTTGAGTGTAGTTTCCAGGAAAATTGAGAGCAATAAGCAAAGGTCTGCCGCCATACATCATCCACCTTGAGGGCAGCCCCTATTTACCCCTGTTATGACGCACATGCCACAATCTGCATCAGCTATCAAGGTCCTGTACTTAGCATTGCTTTAATCCACAACATCAAAGTTTCATCTACATCATGCTGTCTGGCTGAGTTACACATACTGTCAAAGGTCGCATTTTCAAAAGGACCCTCAATACCGATGAAAATGCCCAACGCGTACTCCTTCCGGTCAAGAGCACTATCAATCCTACCTACAAGGTTTTGAAGCGCAGTCTCGCAGGATTTTCCGCGCTGATAGGCATGTCGCGTCTCAGAGCGAGGATGTGATCGAAGAGCCACTACACATACTGTCAAAGGTCGCACACGCAGCTCAACCAGTCTTTCCAAACTTTTCAGTAAGAAGGAAGACAGACTTCTAAAACGTTTGGCTAGAGTGTAGTCAGACATACCAATTTTTGGTATAAAAACCACTTTAACCATTCGCCATGGGGTAACTTGGCCAAGGCAAAGCTCGCCGTGAAAATTATTTTCAACATTGGCAAACCTGACTTAAACCTTGTTTCAGCAAAACTGGATAAATTCCATCCGGACCAGATGACTTGAAACTCTCAAAAGATGCAATAGCTTATTTGATAGCGTCATCAGTCACAACTCCCGATGCACTATACCAGCTCTGCCGCGTGGTATAAGTCGGTTCAAATGTAGCCACCGTCGTTTGAAGGGCTGAAGAACACGTAGGAACCGGATTTCCCGGAAAGCGAGTCTCAAGTAAAAGACTAAAAGTCTCCGCCTTTGTCTCAGTGTACGTGCAATCAGGTTTAAGGATTGTATCCAGTTTACTTGGTCTGTTCCTTTGAAGGACTTTAACAAGCCTACTACTTGCACTTAGAGATTCGATCTTTTCACAAAACTTTTTATAGGAGTTATTTTTCGACTTGCGAAAAAGTCTCTTAAAAACTGTTTATTTCGATCGATAAAGATTCCAGTCTTCCATTAAGTTGGTTTTTAAAGACCGATTTTGTAGCTTTCTAGTTTTTTTACGAAGACACTGCAGTTCGGAGTTCCACCAGGGTACCGATTTTCTGCGGGGGGTTAAGAAACAGGGCACGAAAGTTCAAAGCAGCGGGTGAGGACGTTGTTCAGATCCTGAGCAGACCTCTCTACTCCCTGTCTTGATCTAAGTTTGAGTGGAACTTTAACGGAGTTGGCAAGCTCCTCTCTAAACCGCGGCCAGTTCATTTTTCTCGGATTTCTCCTCTCTTGCGAAGGTGAAAGTTCGCAGTAGATTTGAAATTCGATTTATCTGTGATCTGATAAGGTGCTATCTGGCGATACCTTCCAATTTATGATAGACTTCAAATGCCTTTTTGACAGGGTAACATCAATTACTTGCTGTCTTCTGGCTGTAACAAAGGTAGGATGATGACCTACATTGTTGATGGTAATATCAGACGATAAAATGAAGTCCAAGAGTCGATCTCCCCTTATGGTGCAGTTGCTGCTGCCCAAAACAGTGTTCTGATCATTAGCGTCACAGCACAAGACAAGACCCAACCTGTTGGATTCACAATACTCTACGAGCTCTACAGCAGCCTTTGCGGAGGAGGGGGTTAGAGAGTCATAGGGGAAATAAGCCGATGCAGCGACAAAGGTTTCCCAATTATTATTTGCATGGTAAGTTATAGAAACAGCTACCAAATCTTGGCTACAAAAGCTTTTGATCATAGCAGCTGTAAAGATTTCTACAATAAGACAAGTCCTAGGTCTTTCGGATTGCTCATCATAAAGAACGTGGTATAATTCACTCAAGCAACCAAGACCACAGATGCGACTTTTCCACACCCATGGTTCCTGGATGGATATTATGTATTTAAAAGGGCGGTAGCAGAATGGCAGTGCTGTAGGTTAATTTGAGTACACAAGATGGCTGAATACTCTGGGTAACGTCGACTATTAGCACTGGTTGAAATTTAAATGGAAATGGATCCTGCCAAGATGCAGATAGGGACGCATGTTGTACCTAGATTTGATGATCTCGGCAGCGGCCATGTCTATACTCACAACAGAACTACCACCTTGATTTTGGCGGTTTTTACTCTTCTTGTGTGAACGGACAACCCAGGCTTTTGTGTCGAGACCAGGATTCTGCCGATTTCCCTATCTTCCCAGGGATCCAGCAGACAGCCCGCGTAAGCTTGGGTGGTTTGCAGACCTCAAAAGATGAAGTCCTTCAGCCTGTGGAGCTTCTTTACGCCGTTGATCGCTCAGCTGCTTCCTTTCCTCTTTCGCTGCCCCTTAGTGAGGTGCACCTCAGGGCCAGCCACTTCAGGAGCCCGTTCAACCGTAGAGTTATCACGGTTCAAGCTGTCAGCGGCGGTGCAGTAGGTAGCAACCTTACTCATGCTGAGTTTGCCCAAAGAGTCAGATATAGAGCCACAAGAGTCGCTTGTATGTTCAATGAATGTTGGGGCCTCCAGAATCCGAGCCCCGGCCGCAGTCGAGAAGACCACGGATGGATTTTGGCTATTGCCAGTACCACCTGGAGTATTAACATCCTTAAGGTTGTTCATTCATCTATATTTTGAGTTTTAACTACTACTCCTTTAGGTTAGAGAACACTAACGGATTATTTTACAGAGGATAGGTTAAAAACCGTTGCCTCCAACAATTCCTCCTTTATACGGACTTGGGACCGGCATGCTACTGGCGTAACAAGGCGGAGTTGATTCATAACTATACAAATGAACATTGAACCGTGTGCTATCCAGAGATATGCGACACCATTGGATAAGTCTTGCGCGATCTTGAATTTGGCCAGTTCGTGAGCTCATGACACTTAATACTATCATATGCGGGTTTAAAGGCAATAGGAGGTGTTTTTAGTGAGTAAGAATCTCAAGCTATTATGAGCACGTGCGGTCAGAAGATTTTCCACCTACCCTTGGGTAAAAAAAAAGATAACAGATATGCTCTTTTGAAGAAAGGATCGTGTTCATTGAGGAAATTTAATTTTATGAAGCAATTAGCTACGATTTTTCAATTTAATTTAACTTATGCAAGAAAAACGAAATTTCAGTAGGCTAGTGATTAAGGAAGGTTAAAAAGAGTCTAAATAGAAACATGATTATTGTACATTGTACAGTAAGATGAGGTAGATAAGTTTCAAGATTATCACTTGCAGAAGTCGTCGAAACGACATTTGTAGTGAGGACATTTCAACGAAAGCAGATTTGAACCTAGGACGCTTGCTAGGGCCTAACTAACTTATGACTTATTGTACTTATCAAGGTTTTTTAAGACTTTTTTATGTAATTACACTCACCTAATTTACAATAATAGTAGCAATCATATTTGTTCAATGCTCTTGGAAATTATTTTTTATTTGATATTTGCCTTATTAAGATTTGTTCACTGTGGCTCCCACAGATATGATGTATATTGTGTATACTTTTTTATTATTTTTTATTTATTTGGTGGTTCGGTGTTGTAGAATAGAGTAGCCACTGATCGATATAATCTTGGATATACCCAGTGATGGCACTATTTCCGTAACCACCGGATAATGGTCTCGTTGAGTCTTGACTTGCTAAATTTATAAGCGCGAGTGTTGAAGAGAAAGAAAATACCAACACTATAATTAATATGTCTATGATGACTGACTGAATGAACCTTAGAAGGCTGGCTAGGCACCTCAGAGAAAGAGAGACGTACGACGGATGAATTCAGTGGATTATATCAACGGTGACGTCAACGTTCTGAAATATACCTTCTATGAGCTATTTCGACATATTTGCAGCTAAGGTCATTGAGGATTTTCAACACTAGTCAAGGTGTTGGAAAAGAGATGGTGGCGGATGAGCCCTTAATGGGCCAACGGCAGCGCTCGAATTCCCGTGGTCAAGTTCCTATCTAAAGTTTATTTGATCTGGCCCTCCAGGTTGGGGGTTGTGTCGTCGGGGTAACTTCCCTACCACGCAAAAACACTTATTATTGGAGAGATACCAGCATCGGATACTGACCCCCCCTCTTTTAAGATTACGACCCGAAACGGCAAAGACTTGTGATTTAAGAGTATGCACCTGGAACGTACGTACGTTGTACACCCCAGGTGCTGCTCAAAAACTGGAATCTGTCCTCGCGCGGTATTAGGAAGATATAACCGCGGTCTATGAGATACGTTGGATATTTTTAGGAAACGGTTGCACGTATTAGGATGCGGATTTCTAGTGGGAAATCGGGAAAGATCAAAGGTCATTGATCTTAGAGTAATAAACGATCGCCTGGCTGTAATCCGTTTTCAACGCACATTTTACAACATCAGCTTAATATGTGCCAAGGCCCCTACCGATCAAGCTGAAGAGCCAATCAAGGAGGACCTTTATGACCTCTTGGATGGTGCCTACAAAGCCTGTCCGAAGTACGACATCAAAATCGTACCCGGGACTTTAACGTTAAAAGCATAGGTATAGTAAACATCTTTGGCGGATTAGTTGGAGAGCACAGCCTCCACGACATGACAACAGACAACGGCTTCCGACTAATCGACTTTGCTGCAGCTCGTAATACGGTGATAAGAAGCACTAGGTTTCCAAGGCTAAGGATCCACAAAGCAACCTGACGCTCTCCAGATAGTCAAACAGCAAACCAAATCGACCATGTGCTAATCGATGCAAGGCACGCATCTAACATCCTCAACATGCACACATACCGAGAGGCAAACGTTGACTCTGACCACTTTCTGGTATTGCCTAGATTCAGAGCTCGACTGTACAATGAAAAGAAGTTGCGAATCGGCCAGAAAATGAATTTTTACGTTGGACGCCTCAGCACGGTCTACGGAGAGCGTCTCAGCGAAAAACTCTCCGCTGTGCACTCACCATCGACAAATACAAACAGCAGCTGCTTAATGGGCATAATATTGAGAGAGTGGTAGGGCAAGAAGAGAATCCGCGTTCAGTCAATGTAGAAGAAATTGCACCTCCCAGTTTAGAGGAAGGTGCTATGGCTATTAAAAAGCTAAAAAGCAACAAGTCTGCTGGTTCTGATGGCCTGCCAGCGGAACTCTATGAGCTGTACCAAAATGTGGCTGTAGTCCTAAAAGCCAAACTACGCCGACTACATTGGCTCGGCCAAATCGAGCGAATGGACAATAATGCTCCAGCCAAGAGGATGTTCGAACCCCAGCCCTCATGTCGAGACGACAAGGAAAACCGAACCTCCATGTCAAAGGACAAGCCATCGCGGATGCCAGAGCACTTGGTCTGAATAACTGGAAGCAGCGTGCCCGGGACCGCAGAGGATGGAAGGCGGCTTTGTCTCAGGCAGAGACTCTCGCGGGTCAGGAGCCCGTTAATTAAAGTAAGTATACATTTTTATTACAAATGCATTTCAAAGGTTGTAACCGAATATCAAAAACAGCTTTTATTCAAAACAGGAATAATTGACGCATTAAGCATTTTTAAGAACTAAGGGTTCGACTCCCAAATTACAAACATGTTTACAACAATAAGAAAACTATATCATTTTCAGAAGTTTCAACATTTGACTGTAAGAGCAATGGATCTTCTCATGGAAGATCGAATAAAGTAGTACGGGGACCAAACTTGTGAGGCATAGTCAAGATTCAGACGAACGAAGCAATTGTACAGTGGTAGCAGTGTATAGTAACGTAGGAGTCATCAAATTCCTTGAACCACCTCTTCATAAAGTATAGCATAGAATTTGACTTATTCACAATGAAATTGATATGGCCTATAAAAGTAAGTTTGGTGTCAAATTAAACTCCAATGTCCTTAAAACTATCCACATGGAAAATAGGAAGGAATGCGCTTACTATAAAATGCCATATGTTGACATCAATGTAGGCACGGAATCAGATTTCGGTTTGGAGAACATTTCTGTCATCGTTTTTGTTAAGAGATTTAAAAATTTTCATATTATCAGCATATATTAAAATATAGCTTGAATATAACATCATGAATAGCTAGTATAAACAAAACGGGTCACAAATTACTTCGTTAGAGAACACCCTATTGAGCTGATAACGAGACTCTAAATTTGACTCGACATGACATTTAATTGAAAAAAAGCGGTGGAAAACCATAAACACTGACCTTAAAGCCTAAGCGAGGTCAGTGTATATGCAATCGGCTTTAATATTATGTACAAGCGCTCACGAGACATAACAAATTTGTGGCAGTGGAAAGGTTTTGTACAAACCCATGCTGTTACAGATTACATTGCGACAAAGGAATATTATTTTATCGCAGACAATTTACTCAAAAACTTTCGAATACACGAAAGCTTAGGGATTGGTCTGTAATTAGTGATAATACCCCTTCCACAATTTTTAAATATAGGTGTGATAAACGTTCTTTTCAATAAATGCTTTCTTATCGATTTAAGCTCTTTGGTGTACCAGGGATGCCATGAAAGTACAAAGCATTCTACTGCATCGTCAATATTTGAAATAAGAAACAAATTTAAGTCAAAGCATAAGGAAAGGCTACAGTCCGCTTGGGGCGAACAGTATGATACCCTATCCTTATCCCTATATACCAATTCAGGGATGTCATTTTATTTCATTCTATGAAATTTAAAATAAAAATATTTTTAAAAAAAAAAGCCTCGAAAAACTTTGTAGAAAAATATTGGCTAAATATCTTGTTAAAAATTTGTTTTCGTTTTCTATGGAAATTCGCAATGAAAATAAAATATTGCTAACAAAAAAAAACAAAACGCCCAAGTAGGCGGGACAAACAATTTTGCTATTTTTGTAATTTTAGCAATTTTGTGACGGAGTTCAGGGTCTTCATATTTAGTTAATATATATTATCTATCCTGCGCTTTAAATTGCTTGTTCTTCCTTGCGGGCGTGGCAGTGGGCGTATTAAAAAAAATTACCACTTTTGTAAATCGGGACCCTTGAGGGTATATGTTACCAATTTTAGCTTCCTAGCTTCCTAGGCCTCAAACGTTGATACGGGCATTGTTAAATCATCTAAGGTTTTGGTTCTGATCATTAGCATAAATACTTTAAGGTGTCTACGACGAATGCAAATTTGCTTTCCGAAAGTCAAAAGACGTACAATTGCCTAGGTCAACAAAAACATTCAGTGGGGATAATATTTGTCTATATTAAAGTTTTTTATAGTCTAGTTTCCTGCATGTCAAAAGATAAAATGTTATCAATCAGTAATAGCTTTTGTCATGCGGAGTCGATAGAGGGTCTAAGGTGAGATTTATCCTCAGAAGATCCATATCCGATAAGAGGAAGATTAAAGTCGACAAGCGTAAAATAGTGCTATCAGAACAAGATATGTCAAAAATATGTTCGAGTACCAAAGACAACTCGGAGTACATAGAGCAGATGAGCTCCGTTTCTAAAATACTGGCATGTGAAAGGGCTTGGGAGTTCCGTTTTTATAAGAATAGAGAGTGAATTATAGAATATTAAAAAGTAATTTAAAGAAAGAAGTAACAATTTTAAGTGTGGCACATATCCGTCAAGTATGTTAATTTTCGTGCATTTAATTGAATCCTCATTTGAAACCAAATAATTCAGGACATCGTCATATGCTGCAGGATGTTTTAAACGAGAAATCATTTTAGGTCTTCGAATAGATTCAATTACAGTAACACTGTTATGGGAGGAAGCTCATTTTGTACAGTTTCAACAATATTCGTTTTGTTTAATCGTTTGGCCGTAGAATTGGGTGCGTAGGATGAAGATATCACCCGTGGGCGGTGTAGTATAGGTTAGGTATGAATTGGAGACTGCTAAATTAATATTTTTGAATAGGCCTTTGGGTCCCTTCAATAATTTTTGTATGTCAGTTTTTAAGGCTGATATTTTAAAAGCTATGTAGTTAGGCAGGTAGGTTGGTGGATTCTACTGTGACTTCACCCACGGCTCACGTATACCAGCAATTGGGTTCATTGTGCCACTCTGGGTACCTTTCCTCGAACTTAGGAATACCTTAGCTCAAAGTGTCGTTCGCTTAGAACCAAACCGATTTGTATAAAAAATCTGAGAAGGTCTTTAGCTCGACTTTATTCACATCCCTCAGCTTATCATAGAAGTATTTGCCGAGGGTCGTATGCATCATGCTATTTAAAGCTGCCCATTCGCATAGCAGGGATGAACAAACACAATTTCTTATACGTCCCTGCAGCGTCTGCAGTATGCCCAGGCGGTGCGCAAGTAGACCCATAGCGCAGTTACCCATAAGTACTCGGATATCCTTCCGGTTTTGCCCGATCATGAATTTTGATCTCCTTTTGTTATTAGCTGGCCATAGCTCTTTTTTATGTCTGCTCTTGTCAAACGTATCCAGTGATGCAATCACTTCTTACTCTGATCTTGCAAGCTTAACCGCTTCCTCGTTTCCCAGGTGCGAGATCGAGTAATATCTCCAGAGCTGCAGTTCTTCGGCACGGGTACCCAACACCTTAACTTTGAAGCGGGATTTTATTCTGTGGATTAACTCCTTGTTTTCAAAAGCTAGAGAGCTAAGCAATACCATAACGCAAGCTCAGAAGAATTTATTTTATCAATGAATGCATTGGTCGATTCAAGACATTTGCCATGAAATGTCATGCCGCAAAAAATGTTAAGGTCAGGAATTGAACTTGCGCTGCAAAGATTAAATCGACATATTAGATTAAATTTGCTTTAAAGCATGCTATATGGCGTATAAAAAAAAGAGTGATGTTTTCGATAGTGCTGTATGTAAACAAATTAAAACAAAAATTAGTAGTAATACAATCAGAGGAAAGAGTTAATTCAGCAATTACTATACTCCGTCATAAATTAATTGGCAGTACAGGGAATGAATGACATATGTTATGATGTCAGTTTTTTCCAAAAGAACACTTTTTCGCTGAAGATGGACAATTTAAAAATATAGTATATATGGTTTTAAAACGTGTGCAGAGAAGACCTATTAACTAATAATGAGTCCTACGTTATGCAGTATTTTATTCAGCGTCGGAAGTTTGTAACTTGGAAAAAACGGATGCACAATTTGTCTGATGGCACACTTATCGAAATCACCTTTAATATTGATACCTGTTTGGTTTTTTTTCTTTGGTGGCGAGTTCTAGCCTTTGGTACTGTTTTCGTTGAGAAGTCTGTAAACTTTTCTTTTAGCTATACAAAAAATATAAGCTACTTGCTTCACAACTACTGTTTTATTTTCCAAATTTTGATGAACCGCCAATGCTGTCCGTCTGTCTGTCTGCCCGGGCTCCATATGACGAAACGTTTCGACGAATTTGCTTCAAAGTTCGAATATACATAAGGTTTTTTAGGGTTACACCTCGGAGCATATTTTTATTTTTTGCTTTGTCGTTTGAAATAACGGTACCTGCCATACAATTTCTTTTGTGAAAATCACTTATCACTGTTTTTCTACAAAATGGTTCCAGGGATTTTGGTCTTTTTTTGTACTAAATATACTAAATATACTTCACATGGGGCCAAAAATACTGTATACTCCAAAATTTTTTACTGTTTTTTTGTACTACTAAGTCAAATAAATTTGCATACATCGATTTTTGAAATAACTTTTTTGAAATTTGTTTTTCATATAACGATTTTCTAAAATTTAAATTAAATTCGTTTTCGATTTTGATAATTTTTTGTATTTTGAAAAACTATGTTAGATGTGTCAACGTGCATCAAAATCGTAAGTATTATTTTTGAGAATTTTGAGGTCTAATTTTTCAAAAACCTAAAAAGTAATTTAAATAATGTTGACACCATTCATAT
This sequence comes from Ferdinandea cuprea, assembly GCA_963576555.1. NCBI lineage: Eukaryota > Metazoa > Arthropoda > Insecta > Diptera > Syrphidae > Ferdinandea > Ferdinandea cuprea. Next base: position 54,720,356 of record OY754960.1, read on the forward strand.
TCGATTCATTTTGCGATTCAAAAACGCATCTTATGTACCTCAAGTTTCGTATAACGCAGTCGTGCGCTTTATTTTTTGTAGCTTCAACAATTTCTGGTTTTTTCGGCACTTTGGATGATTTCGAAGTTATTGCCAACAAATTTTTTGACAATTGAAAAATAGATGTAACATTAAAAAAATGACCGCGCGCTACGAAAACCTACGCTATCGTGGAGATGTTTATGGAAAAAGATTATATCCTTAAACATCTCCACGATACAACTTATCATTAAGAATGTTTGTTCAAAGCTCTAAAATCGAAAGCTCCTCAATAGAAACCCAAGGAAAGAAGCTGAACGAGTTACCAAACGGACATTGGTAACTCTGAATACACATCAATTAAAAAGTCTTTGAATAGCAGCAGCTACAGCCAATAAGTGCACACTGAGATCACAGATGAGGAATTAACGAGGAGTTAAAGACGTGTACTGCCAATTTATGTTGGACAGAGTATAAACTATATTACAATTTTTGTGACGACAATGATAGAGATGAAAAATAAAACATAAAACATAAAAACAAACATAACAAACCTAAATGCTCACCAAGTACACGTAACACGCGTCTAATGGTAGTAAATACACTCTCGCTTTACTATCGCATGTAAGTGCTTCTCGCATCACCACTTTCTCGCTTGACCTTAGTAAGGGCGGCTAGCCATAAGTAGAAGTACACACATCTTCTATTCAAGTCAAAGACACCCGACTTTCCTTTAATTTTACTTTCCTTCTTCTGGTAGTTTCTCTTAAACTTTGACTTTATTAAACGCAACTGTGAGCCAGGGTGACCGATACAGCGAAGTGACAAGGAGCTAGCTGTAGTGGACTCTAAGAAGCCGAGTACAGCCGAGGACATTACACTTTGGAATGTGGCAAGAAGATAGAGCAGGCCTTAGGGGCAGCCATCGTCAGTCAAATTCTGAAAGGCACTGGTGCGAGCGCCCCGGCCTACGGGAAAATGAAATGGTCCAAAGGCATCACCTACATCGACTGCAAGGACCAGGCCTCGAACGACTTTGTCAGAGCGGCAGTGGACGGACTGGCGGTGTAGGAAGGGGCTTCACTCAAAGCTGTTCCCATAGACCAAGTTCCAAAGAGGGCAAAGGGAAGACTGTCAATCCCAGATATGGAAATTTACAAAAGCAACATCCTCCGTGTGCTACAAGCGCAAAATCCCCAGATTCCGATGCAGGATTGGGAGATTGTCAGCGAGAAAGAGCCGAAGAATAGAAGCAGGGTCTACATCATCATCCTTGATGAACCGCCCGTATCCATGAAGGCGAGCCTACAAATGTCGCTCTCGTTCGCAGCGAGTGAGGTCAGCCTCAAGGTCCCCAAACGGACGGCCGACGATAGTAAGGCAACCGAGACTGCGATGGATGTGGAGGCTACCTCGGATGATGAACGTAGCCTCGATCAATCTGAGGATGCTCCTCGAAAAGGAGCAGCTGGATCTACAGCATCTACACATCTACAGTTGTGATGTGAATGCCAATCATACCATATGGGGCAGCTCTAACATCAACACTACGGGTGAGGCTTTGTTTGATTTTGTCCTTCTCTCCAATCTTCTCGTCTGTAATAGAGGTAACGATCCCACCTTCATTACAGCGAAGTGAAAGGAGGTTTTGAACGTAATTTGTGTATCCCAAAAAAGTTTTGTTCAAGTTGCTTACTGGAGAGTATCTAGCAGGACATCTCTATCAGATCAATGCTGGATACTCTTTGACCTACTGTTCGGCTTTCAGGACAGGAAAGTTTTCAGAAACCCAAGGAGAGCGAACTGGGAAAGGATCAAAAAAAAAATTCAGAGGATTGAAATCCCCTGCCATAGCAGAGATCTCACCTCCGAGCAAGAAGTTGATGACACAGTCGAATTCCTTACGGGGCGATCTCTGGCGCCTTCGAAAAATCCTTCCCAATCGACAGTAGCAAAAGGAAAAATCGGCCGCCCTGGTGGATCTCCAAGATCGCGGAGCTCATCAAAAGCTCAAGATCTAGGTGGAACCTTGCATCGAATGGACAACCTACAGGGAGGGCGTAAAAATCCTTAAAAAAGAGATCCGATACGCTAAGAGGAACTCGTGGAGAAGTTTCTGCGAATCGATCGAGTCAACAACAGAGGCGTCGAGGCTCAGGAAAGTTGAATCCAAGATACCAATACCGGTATCCTCGCTTAGAAAATTCGACGGTAGTTGGACTCATAAAGAAACGCTGGAGACACTGAAGGAGATCCACTTCGCGGGATGCACGGAGGCCTACTCGGGTTACGATACAGTAACGACAAGAGACTGACTTGGGCAATCAACTCCTTCGATCCTCTCAAAGCACCAGGGATGGATAACATAAGGCCTATAATGATTCAAAAAGCAGAGGAAATCATCATTCCTGACTGAGGATCATTTACAACGGCTGTCTAAGGCTCTGCTATGTCCCAAAAGCTTGGAGAGAAGTCCGTGTGATTTTCATTCCGAAAGCAGGGAAAGCAAGTCACACTACAGCAAAGGACTACAGGCCGATAAGCTTATCCTCATTCTTCCTAAAGACTTTGGAGAGGCTTATTGACAGACATGTCAGAGATGTGATTGGCAATAAATACATATCAAAATCACAACATGCATACATGAAAAGTAGATTCGTTGACACTGAACTGCAGAACGTAGTATCCGTGGTAGAAAAATCCTTAGAACAAAAGGAGTATACCATGTGCGCATTCCTAGATATAGAAGGAGCGGTTAACAACATTAAAGCAGATGCAATCATGCACAGCTTGAGAAACGCTCATCTGGATCGCAGTCCGACTGGATCGGGATCATGCTAGGTGCACGCCAGATTTAAAGTTACCTAGGTGACACATGTATCGTACGGAAAGTTAGTTGGGGAACATCACAAGGAGGTGTCCTTTCCCCACTCCAGGTAATGGATGCGCTTCTAAAGCAACAAAAGAAGGAAGGCTTCATCGTGAGTGCATACGCAGACGACGTAGCAATCCTAGTCCCAGGCAGATTTCCCTCAATCTCCAGCGAAGGACTCAGCTATGAGTTATCTTAGACTCCAAACTTAACTGGAGATGGAATGTAGATGACCGCGTTAAACGGGCGAACGTGGCATTGTGCGCCTGGAAAAGAAATATCTTCTCTCCAATCTCACCAAAGTTCAAAGGGCAGATTGCATGGGTATAACTGGGTCCCTAAGAACGACACCCAATGCAGCTTTGAAGATACTACTCGATCTCATGCCATTAGACATTTACTGCAGCAGTAAGGCGGCTAAATCGGCTGTCAGATTTTGAGAGTGCGGACTCTGGATCCGAAGATCATATGGACACGCCTGTGCAGAACTCACATGGTGCGCCACGGGAAGCACACCAGAAACAGACTACCTACCTTCGACATTCACCTTCAGCAAGGGATTCAATACCAAAATACCGGAATGAGGTGAATGGGTTGAGAACGCAGTCACGAAAGAGGAAGAGATTGCCATCTACATCGATGGCTCTAAAATGAACATCGGAACAGGTGCAGGCATTTTCTATGAATCTCTATGATTAAGCAAATCCTTCAGAATAGACGGATACTGCATAACGACTACTGCAGAAGCTGCAGGGACGTTGAAGAAATAGAGTCTGTTCGTCAACTGCTTTGCGAATGCCCAGCCTTAGACAGCATAAGGCTTACGACCCTAGGTAGATATTTTTATGATGAGCTGGAGGATGGGGGCAAAGCCGAGCTAAAAGACCCACTCAGATTTGTATACAAATCGGGTTGGTTTTAAGAGAGCGTCACTTTGTGCACATACCAGCGGGTGTCTTCTTATATATTTTCGGGGGTTTTGTCAAGTTCGAGGAGAGGTACGCAGATGGACACAATGGACCCAACTGCTGGTCTAAGTGAGCCGTGACTGAGGTCACAGGGGCATCCGCCAACCTACCTGGGCCACATAGTGCTTTCTTTTTAAATCATAGATTATTTTGACGCTAACAGCTAAAGTCAGTATTTTACCTCCGCAGAACGAAATGAGGCTCTTTACACTTGAACAACGTTGGGAAATATTGAAAACTTATTTACAAAGTGAGTGCTGTGTAGCCCAAACAATGCGTTTTTTGAAAAGAAGTTTTTGCAGAAAGGAAGCATTCAGCGCGGTGGGAACGCAAGTTTGTGCGAAAAGTAAGTTGAGTAAAATCTTGGTTATTCGTTGTTCATATGAAAAAGTGAAAGTAAATTATTTACATAGCCTCTAAAACTATATTTTTTTCGCAGTGAATAATTATCTGTCAAACTAAAATAAGGTCTAGATATTGTGAATTGAATCTTCCAAAAATTCACATGCACACTGCAAAAATATTGTTTGATAGGCCTCGATTCCAGAACTGTGCGGAAAAATTAAAACAAAACAAAAAATTAATATCTGGGAATTATCATTGTTGTTGATTTATTTAATAACATCACATTTACTATTACATTTCACTATGCTCGGGCTTTCTGAAACACTTTGTAATAATTCTTTTTATTATTATTATATTTTTTTCTCACTTTTATTTTATATTTTTCCAAATTTATTAATAAAAAAGGTCTCCCGATATATAAATTCTGTCTTTATTTTAAATTTAATTTTGATATCCGGACCACATGGTCTTTTCTTTTCTATGCACGATTTCGAATTACTGAACTGCCCAACGCACTAACCTGGCACACGGATCTTTGAGGTTACTCAACCACATCAGGGAACAGTGATCCTAGCAGAGCATACACCGAATATGTTTACTGTACGGTGGTAACTTCTCTACCAACCAAATTGCAGCCAAGCTTTCCTTCTCCGTAAATACAAATGGATGAATAGTTCCTCCCGTTCATATTCAACGACCTGTTCAGGTAACAGAAAACTTCTTCCCCTTCTTCAAAAGTCTGGCTCAGTACTGCTCCAACCCCATAGTCCGATGCGTCTGTTGGCACAACAAACGGTTGCTCAAAATCCAGAGAGGTCAGAGCTATAGTCATCCTATAGTCAACGCAAAACCTGAAACGACTCATCTTTATTTTTAATCATTATAATGGGAGAAGCCCACGGACTATTTGATTTCTCTATTATATTTTCCCTTAACATATCTTCTAGTTCCCTATCTATATGACGTTGAACCGCATGCGAAACCGAATAGTAACGCTGCTTCGGGCATGGATTGTAATACCTGTTCTACGAGTGAAGTGAAAGATAAGAAAGGGAGATACCGATGCACTATGGTTTTAAATTCCTGTAAACTACAATGCGAGGGAAAAACAGAGCATGGTAGTGCATTTCACATTCGTATTGTACGGTTTAGAAAACAATCTTTATATTCCCAGTACGTCCCAATATATGCTAAGAGTAAACTGATGTGCATTCCTAGCATGATGGGTATTGCGGTTGAATTGTTGGAGGGGTGGAAAGTAACTGGCTATTTCGTTAAAGCACTTATGATGGAAGAAACCACAAAATAATGACAGGCAGGATACATTGAGACGGTGACTAAGAGAGTCAAGCGACTTGGCGATATTTCGATTGGCAATTAGTTTTATCGCACTTTTTGGAATTCTATGAAGTGGCTCCAAATATGTTATTGGTCCAGTTTTGGGCGAATAAACGCCTTATAAATTTTAGCCGGATCAGAAGCCGGGTCGCTTGAGGAAGCCTAGACATTTCGCAGCGTTCTTGGCGACGTCAAGTATGGTCATCCAACGAAGTTTGTCGTTTACGCACATACGCAGGATGGAAAGCATTAGGATTATTCCCTCCATCGCTACCGCCGATTGCCAGCGAAGCTTCTGAATCCAAAGACCAATTAAACTTATCCCGTATACGCTTACACCCAAATATGGACGAACATCATCTGCTTGCGACTCGAGCTTAAAACATAAGTGAAGGACCCCCTCTTTCCGGGAGCAGGTTGTCAGAAGACAATCTAACAATAGATAACGGAGCTCCCTTCCTGCTGTTCCACAACCCACACAGCGCCTACGAGCGGAACAAGCTACATGACCTTCGAATTAGGGCTCCGAATAACAACAGTAATCTTTGGTTCCACAGCCGCTATATTAGCTAAGTAACAAGTTATGCGACCGAGCTAAAGGAGGTGGCATGCAGATGCCTCAATATTCGCCGGGAGCTCCAGCTTCCTTCCCAATGCCACCAGATTCTGGATTGATTCGGATTGCCTAAAGCCCAACTGGGTCGGGTAATGGGGCCAAATTCCATTGAACAATGCTTAGTTTGCAGAAATCGGCTCGGAGAGCCTGCCAAACATGTTCGCCGAGATAGCAACATAAATACAAATGGATTCTTTTTTCTCCTGAGTCCTATGCCGAATTTCATCGATGAGCAGATCATCATAGTTGGGTGGAAGCATTTTAAATTCTGACGACCCTTGTTCGGCTCGTTTAGCTATAAGCGACTTGATTTTTAGCAACTTCCTTACAACGACCTAAAGGTCCTGCTCGAAACTGAATGGATAATCTTCGGCGCGTACCGATTATTTACGCATAGCGTCCACCTCCACCGGATCAATAACCTACTCCACTCCACTTTGTAGGCCAATTCTTCTTTCGTCAACCGATCAATATCCAAATCGATATCCTCGATAAAACAAAACCCTTAATTGAATTACGCCAGCGAATTTAAACAGAGATTAAATAAAAGCGACGATTTACCCACAGATGCATTTGTCAACTTAAACAAAAGTTAATTACGGGTGCGCTCCGAACCACCCCAATGGCAGCTTTGGAGACCCTTCTCCATCTTACACCGCTTGATCTACAGCTAAACTAAAAAACTTGCTGGTAACAGTGCTATACGACTAACTAATTTGCCATTCTTTAGGAGTAATAGTTGTGGTCATGGTATGATCCTAGCAGAGTACTCCCACGCAATCCAATTATAACGGATGAAATCCCTTCCTCTGTCGACTTTGACATTCCATATATCATAACATATTGGGATAGGAAAGATTGGTAAAAAAACGCAATAATCGAGTTCCGATCCGATCATCGACCTGAAAACACACACCTCTGCTCTGCGGCCAGTGATAGTGTTCGACAATAAAAAAATAAAAAAACACACACAATAAATTAATCCTTTTCCTCGGTCGCGTGTGCAAAAAATGAATAACAAAAACAAATATGTGCACTATACTCTGTCCAAAATAAATTGGCAGTACAGGGATGATAGGGATGTTTGCCCCTCATTCGGACTCTTCTCTTTTCCGTAAGGTGCTATTCTAACAAAATCTCTTACAGGGTTTCCGTACTAAGGATTACTAATCAGCAAAAACCTGAAAGCATATTATACCGGGTTACCATACCTTTTTTTGATTGATATTTTCATTTCAATTATTTTATTAATAAAATATAAAACAAATTTATCTTTATGTTATGATGTCAGTTGTTTTCAAAAGAACACTTTTTCGCTGACGCTGGGCAAATTAAAAATTCACTTTAATTTTTACAACCTTTTGCAGAGAAGACCTGCTAATTTTAGTGATGTATGCATTGTGTCTTACCTTATGCAGTATTTTATCCAGCGTCATAAGTTCGTTACTTGGAAAAAACTGATACACAATTTGCCTGGTGGCACACTTATTGAAATCATCTACTTTCTTTTAAATCAGTTTGGTTTTTCTTCTTTGGTGGCGAGTTGTGGCCTTTTTTCGTTGAAAAGTCTATAAACTGTTCGTTTACCCAGAAAAAAATTTCACCTACTTGAATCGCAGTTACTGTTTTATTTTTAAAATTTGATGAATTTTTTTTCGTCGCGTCAACAATTTCTTTTTTTTCGGCACTTAAGTCTTTGGATGAATTTAAAGATATTTCTAACAAACAAAACGAACGCAAAAAATATTTTTCCTTAAAGAAAACAGATTACAATTTTGTAACTGCATTTTAACATATTCTCCACACATTAAAAAAAATGTTAAAGATCAAAACAAGACCTCCACGATAACACTTATCATTAAAAAAAAATTTTTAAAGCTATAAAAACTAAAGCTCCTCACATCAATGAATAGCAGCAGCCACAGGTCAGTGCACACTCACATGTGCGCTGAATAAGATGTGGTGGATCTATGTCAGATCCAATTGGAAATTCACTGGAGGGTAAACACTTTATGAGGGGTTTCTTTCAATTTAATATGGTAGAAAAATATGGCACGCTACTGATTTTTAAAAAGCTTCCCCATAAGACGTTTACTGCCAATTAAATTTTTGTTGGTAGACCAAGGCAAATTGCTGTAAGGGCATAACACCTGCGGTAATTTGTTTTGAAAAGCTAACGTTGGATTTACATTGACGGCTTTGCTTTGGTAGCGTCAGTGTTGTATTTTTTGTGTTTGTGAGTTGATGTGAGTTACATTCGTTGTATCGTTTTTCGCTGTATGCCCATATCTCCCAAAACAAACCAGCTGTTTAGGCACTGAGTGAAACTCAGGTTAGCGTTGATTCTGATCCGTCGGAATTTAGTCTACCTGATTTCAACTTAGTGCCATTATTCTTTGCTCATCGTGGTCTCGCCGTTTATATAAGTAGTGATGTAGCCTACCAACTTTAACAACAATACGGCCAATGTTCCAATTCGGCATTTAATTTTATTTGGTTTAAATTCCACGTACGTAGGCAATAAATCCACTACTGTTTCATTTATAGAATCCCAAATTTGGAACGAAATCTTACTTTTAACAAGTTGATGAGTTGTCCGATTGTTGCTGCGGGCAATTTCAATGTTCACAAATCGAATTGGCTCTGTCATTCTGGACAGACAACACCCGAAGGCAGGTATGCTGTCTTTGCTGAGGTAAACAACTTGAGCGGACACGAATTTCGGACATTAGTAGTCAAACCGCCAACACACTCGACTTGTTTCTCACCTCTCACCCAGATAAGTACACCATAAATGTATTATCGCCTCTATGTTCGTCAGACCACTGTGTCATATCGGCGAATTTCTTGTACTCCAAACACAAAGTTAAAGAACAAGCTTCTAAAAGAACCCTATGCCAATACGAGAAAGCCAAATGGGAATAATTAAGCGGTTTCTTTAGGAGTTTTAACTGCTATGCTTCCTTGATGGCGTTGTGGATGCTGCTACTGATATGATAACAAACATAATTCACTTAGGTATGAAACGTATTATCCCTAATAGGATAAAGAGTATCAAACCCAAGGTGAACGCATGATGTGACTTGAGCTGCAAAGAGGCTAAAAGAGGTTATTAAGAATTCGGCCTTAACATCTATCCCGACACTTATTTGCAATCACATTCCAGCTGTCAGTTCTTTAGATAAAGCCAATCTGCTTGCTGCTCACTTCGCAGCTAGCTCAACGTTCCCAGATTATGCTCTATCTCTGTACTAGAGCGCGTAGAATATACTAAGGGACCAATTAATTTTCGCACTCGTACAGTGGCAAGAGTTTTTCGAGATCTCAACTTACATAAACCCGATGGTATTTCCCCTATCGTTCTGAAGAGGTGTTCTTCCACGCTGGCAATCACTTAAGCTGTCGGATGATAGGTTGGAAATGATCCGCAGAATCCAGGCGGACCGACCATCAAGCCCTGATGGAAAGTACTTCTCAACAATGTCCAGGGAAGAATCCTGTGCAGAATTCTCAATCAACGTCTATCAGCGGAGACCCCAACCGTCGTTGCAGCTGATATGTCAAGCCACAGTTACACAATTTTGAATAGGTCTAATGTTCAAGAGCTGCCAATTTTCTCTGGAGGAAACAAGAGAGAATGGTCCTATTTCGAGGAAGTTTTAAGGTCAGCTACGATTGAGGGAAATTACTCCGGAAAAGAAAACGTCGCAAGGCTGCGCAAAGCCTTTAAAGGGGAGGCTTCTCAGCTAGTGAGCGACCGATTAAAGTACTCTTAGCTTACTCGAGCTATATTTGGACGTGCTAGTGCATGACAGATCTCCTCAAACTCCCCACTCTGAAGTCCAAGTGCGATGGAAACTTGCAGTTGTGGGCAGTCAAGGTGAACGGTTTCGTGGCAGAAATCAATGAAGAGAGAAGAGGATCTCTTTAACGGGTATGCGCTCACAGATTTGGCATGTAAGTTAGGTGCAGGTCTATACAAGGAATGGCGAAAGATGCAAGCTTCCCTTCCTCGTGTTTATCTACAACACCTGGCCGATTTTTTGACCGACAAGGTTACGGACCTGCCACGGAAGTTATTCAAGCCTTTGGAACCTGCCGGGGGTAGAAGACTTCATGGGCCAACAAAGCCACCTCATCGCATGCTGACGCATCAACCTTCCACCTCAGCCCCCGTGAGTATTATTTGCATTAAGTGTGGGCACAGACAACATACTTTGGGAGAGTTGGAGGAATTTAAGAAGCTGTCAGCCGAACAGAGGCTGGATTTTGCGCGAGATAAATTGGTTTGCTTCACGTGCTTAGATCCGTCAAAACATGACTGAAGGACTTGTGCAAAGAGGACTAAGTGTGGCCTTAATGGTTGTGTCGGACGACACCACCAACTATTACATACGGCGGCTACTAAGAAGGTTATGGGGTTAAATGTTTCTGCAGAGCCTTTCGAATTCTTCTCATGTAGGTAGTAAGCTACCCATTTTGTTTAAGGTAGTTCCCATCCCTATCCACGGTAACAACAACAACTTTGAAGCCTTTCTGGATGATGGCTGTCTAACCATGTTCGAGAAAGACTTATTTGATGAGCTTGGTTTGGAAGGAACTCCGGAGGAGTTAACGCTCCAATGGACCAAGGGTGAACTACACGAACTGGTAAAGCGGCATTTCACTACTGAGGAATTTTGAGTTATGGCACCCAAAGGAACGTTAGTTAGCAGGGATATAGTCCGAGCCGTCGATATAATGGAACGCACCTTGAAACTGAAGGATAACCGGTATGAAATAGGATTGTTTTGGGCATCTGACAATGTCCGTCTCCCCGACAGTTATCCCATGGCATTGAACCGACTCATCGGCTTAAAACGATCATTGAGAAAGAAGCCGCATCTGCTGGAGTGGAAGAATAGGGATATGCAAGGATCGCTTCAGCTGAAGAGTAGAACGTCAGTGGCCTCGCGTATGGTACGCACGTTATTTTTTTGGGGAAAACCCCAACAAGTCCCCTCCGAAGCCGAGAGCTGTCGCAGATGTAGCAGCCAAAGCAAAGAGGGTGTCTCCAAACACCCACTTGTTAAAAGGGCCCGATAAATTTGTTTCACTACATGCCGGTCTCTTCAAATTCCGAGAACGTCAAGTAGCGGTTAACGGTGATGTAAAGGGGATGTTTCACCAGATCCGCATCAGGGAGGAAGACCAGCAGTGTCAAAGGATTTTGTGGAAAGACGGCGACAGTTCCCGAAGGCCAACCATTTATATTATGGAGGTCATGATGTTCGGACCTAGGTGCTCCCCTACCTGTGCTCAGTTCGTAAAGAATCACCATGCCAGTCTGTTAAGGGCAGAGTGCCCCGAAGCAGTTGACGGATTAATCAATCGTACTTATGTTGATGACTATTTCAACAGTCACAACACCGTGGAGCAGGCTATCGCTGTCACACGAGATGCCATTCAAATATGTCGATCTATGAGTCTTAACCTGGTGGGTGTTCAGTCCAACAGTCAGGAGTTACTTTCAAAAATTCCGGAGAGTCATACTAATCCAAAGCACGTAAGTGTTGATCCAAACGATTGCGAGAACTTTGTGACAAAAATACTGGGAATCTACTGGAATCCCAGTTTGGATCACTTCACCTAAAACCTGGCTGACGACGGGTTGGTGGACAGGATGCTGCTTCTGAATATACTGTTCCAAAACGAGAAATATTGAAATGGATTATGAGGCTTTTCGACCCTCTAGGGCTTATTTCCGCATTGTTTTGCAAGATACCTGGCGGGAAGGATTTGATTGGGACGAACCAGTGTCCCCCGATATAAAGGGCCAGTGGCTAACCTTTGTCAAGGAGCTTCGAAATATTGATAATCTGAAGATCCCACACCGATACATGTCTTGGGCACTGGAAGAGACGCGAAGGACGCTCATCCTTTTTGTAGATGCATCTGAGAAGGCCTTTGCAGCTGTAGCCAATTTGCGGGGGAGAATACAGTAGAAGTTTCATTGGTGATGGCGAAAGGTAGGGTGGCTCCAGTGAAAAGTATATCTGTTCCGCGTCTACAACTACAAGCTGCTGTACTGGGTGTACGTATAGCGGCCACAATAAAGAGCTCACACACAATTTCATTTAATGAGGTGATTTTTCTCTCCGACTCAAAGACCGTATTATGCTGGATAAATTCATCGACCTTTAGGTTTCCTTCGTTTGTGGCAGTGAGGGTAGGGGAAATTTGGTAGGTCCATCGACAACGTGGCTGATGATGGGACTAAGTGGAGCGATCCGAGTATGGGAAACCAAGATGTTAGAGAGTTTAGAGGACCAGATTTTCTCAAATGTCCTTTGGAGGAGTGGCCCGTTACACAAAGCCAAAACCGAGAGAATGCGAAGAATGAGTCAAAGCCGGATAAGAGCATCCTGGTGAACAAAAAACAACCCTCACCTAGTTTTGAGCTTTTCGAAGAGTTGTCGGCAAGGTTCCGAGCCAGATGGTCTTCCGCTGTCAGAGTCATTGGTCTATTACTGCGTTTGAAAGAACTGTTGCTTAAAAGAAGCATTGAGAAGGAAGTTTTTGTAACCCCCACCGAATTTTGTCAGGCAGAAGTTTGGATATTTCGAAAAATTCAAAACGATGCATTTCAGAGGAAATCACTTTACTTCGATCAGGGAAACCTGTCGCCCACTCTAGCGCTATCTTTCCTCTATCTCCCTTTCTCGATGAGGAAGGTACGCTCCGGATGAGTTCAAGAGCTCAAAAGGGTATGAGTTCATACGCGTCACGAAACCCGCATAATAGCGGCTAATAAAATCCATTAAGCTCATCGTGGAATTTATACTCAAAGGAATAGTCCCGCGCGTGGACGTGCTCCGTAATGCCCTAGTCGAAGCGCAGGGGCAGATCAACCGACGGCCACTTACTCATGTCCCGGTCGATCCAGACGATCTCAGACCATTACCACCAAACTCTATGTTGTTCGGCGAAGAAGACCGAGATATTACGGCCCCTGGAGTTTTTTCAGAGAATGACGATTGCAGCAGGCTGTACAGTTGACGAGTTCAACTTTTAATGGCGCAGTTAATACGTCGTTGGTACACAGAATATCTCCCTGAGATTACAATGTGGCCAAGGTGGCATAAGGAGACCAAGCCAATAGCGGTAGGCGCCGTAGCTATTCTCATCAAACCAAACGAGATTCGCTCTGCCAAGCTGGGTCGCGAATTAACTTTGTGCGTGCGAATTCCTTTTTGTATTTTAATAAGTTCTTTTTAGAACGGTTATCGGTTATGGTTTAGCCACCCATGATGTCAGAGTGTCTTTTATAATAAAAGCAAAACCCCAATACTCTGCGATTATCCATGAATGGCACTTGCATCGCTGAAACCGAAAGGCTTCCCATCCTCGGTATGTGCATTAATGACAACCTCCGTTAGAATGACCACATATTCGATGTCGCCAAGAACGCTTCGAAATGTCTAGGCTTCCTAAAGCGATGCAAGAAATAATTCACCGCTTCTGATCTGGCTAGAATTTACAAGGCGTTTATTCGCCCAAAACTTGAGTACAACGCTCATATCTGGCACCAATTACATATTTTTAGCTACTTGACGGAATTCAAAAACGTGCGATAAAACTTATTGGCACCGAGATATTGCGAATTCGCTTAACTCTCTTAGTCTTCGTCGTAATGTCTCCTGCCTATTGGTGTTCTATCGATACTACCATCACAAGTGCGCAAACGAAATAGCCAGTTGCATTTCTCCCCTTCAACACTTCAACCCCAATACGGCATGCCAGGAATGCTCATCAGTTCATCCTAAAGCCTCTATTCGGACGTACTGTGAAATATAAGGATTCGTTCCTATGCTGCACAACACGAATGTGGAATGCTCTACCTTACTCTGTTTTGCCTGACCATTACAAATTGCAAACATTTAAAATCAATGTGCATCGGTTTCTCACCCTGTCTTCTAATTCCTTTTTTCCTGAATTCCCGTGCTGTGTTTCTTTCAACATTATGCACCCTTATAATATAAACAATCTCATTTGCACATGCAAATTATAAAAAAAAAAATTCGAATGCTAAGCTAATGCAATTGAGATCGATATCCGTAAGGGATATCGTCATCTACATCGATAGCCAGACCGCCGCACTCAAGGCAATTTAATCAAACAACATCTATTCTGATACAGTTAGGAGCTATCGCATAATGCATAAAGCAGGGAATGATTGAAAAAAAAAAAAATAAAGTCCGCCAATCTAAGGTGGAAAAGTCTTAAGCGACACAGGGTAGATAGGGCTCTATGAACTCTCTTCGATAGTAAAATATATATAGAGTTAATAAAACTGAGCAGGGTTAAGCTTAGAACATTTACCTGCGGAAACATGCAAAGAGATTAGCATTATCGACTACAGATATCTGCAGATACTACGGAGATCTGCATGCTGCTGGGAACATAATATATATACTGTGTGAATGTGAGGCAATAGCGCACAGTTGAAGACAATTTTTGGGGAACTACTTCTTTGAAAACTATGAGGAAATAGAATAGAGGAAGGATTTAAATGGTCCTGTTTAACCTACATATGTCTCATATAATAACTAAAACAGCCTAAAAGATAGGTTACTTTTAATTTGTAAAGTAAAATAAACAAATCAAGCACTTTATAAACTTTTATTCTGACACATTACATAAAGGGTGATTTTTTAAGAGCTTTAGAACTTTTTTTAAAAACAAAACACAAAAAATTCGAAAAAATGAATGAAATATTTATTTGAATCGATAGTTTGAACCTTGCAATTTAATGTTTAAAGATAATTTCATGCAAATGTTGACCGCGGCTGCGTCTCAGGTAGCCCATCCGCTGAGTCCAATTTTGGCATACTCTTTCACACATATCGGCCGGTATCTCACGAATGAATGCATGGATGTTGGCTTCCAGTGCGTCAATCGAAGCGGGCTTGTCCCTATACACATTAGCCTTGGCATACCCCCACAAAAAATAATCTAATGGTGTCAAATCGCATGATCTAGGCGGCCAATTGACCGGCCCGAAACGTGAAATTAACTGTTCACCAAACTCGCCTCGCAATTGCGCCATTGTTCCGCATGCTGTGTGGCATGTGGCACCGTCTTGTTGAAACCACATATTATGCAAGTCAAGAACTTCCATTTCGGGCAAAAAAAAGTTTGTTATCATCGCTCGGTAGCGTTCACCATTGACAGTAACGCTGCGATTCGCATCATCTTTGAAGAAATATGGCCCAATAATGCCGCCGGCCCATAAACCGCACCAAACAGTGGCTTGTTCGGGATGCATTGATAGCTGTTGCAATGCTTCTGGCTGATCTTCACTCCAAATGCGGCAATTTTGCTTATTTACGTACCCATTCAACCAAAAATGAGCCTCATCGCTGAACACAATTTTTCGATAAAAAAGCGGATCCTCGGCCAGCTTTCCAAGAGCCCATTCACCAAAAATTCGGCGTTGTGGTAGGTCGGCTGGCTTTAGTTCTTGCACCAGCTGTATCTTAAAAGGCTTTACGCCCAAATCCTTCCGCAAAATTTTCCACGTAGTGCTGTAACAAAGGCCTAACTGCTGGGAACGGCGCCGAATCGACATTTCGCGGTCTTCTGTCACACTAGCTGATACGGCCGCAATATTTTCTTCAATACGCACAGTACGTAAACGTGTTGGTGGTTTAATGTCCAACAAAGTAAATTTGGTGCGAAATTTGGTCACAATCTTCCGAATAGACTGCTCAGAAGGTCGAGAATGCCGATCATAAAATGGAAGCAGCGCGCGATGAACATTTCGAACCGAGCACGAATTTTGATAGTAAAATTCAATAATTTGCAAGCGTTGTTCATTTGTAAGACGATCCATGGTTAAATTGCAAACCAAACTGAAGCTGTTTGACAGTGACACAAGGTACTAAACACACGTCAGCTGTCAAAACCAGTGTTGCCAAAACCAAACCAGCTAAAAAATCACCCTTTATAACAATAATTAACAAATTATTCAACATTCAATTATTGCACACAATGTGTAATAGCAGAGCATCCAAGGCAAGGGGTCGTCCAACGTCATTGCCGTGCACTGTAAACTGGGCAGTCATTTGGCGCGCTACTAATTTGGTCCGAATCAAATCCAACTATGCCGAGGAGCCAGAATCATCGAACTCCCAATGCTGTTGACAGACGATGCGAGTGTTTGGTGGGATGTTGTTTGCCGTGTTACAGACTCATGTAGTTTTTGACGCTATCATCGACTCAAGGCAAGGACGGGATGAACCGCCGGTAGAGTTAATTTGCAACAAAAGAGCCTTATTCGCTGAGTTACCAAGCCCTAAGATTTTTGTCTTGATATATTATACCATCTTCTTCACGACGATCTTACGGAACTACATGCTCTGGTACGAGAGAATGAAAGGCACCATATGACGTAAAAAACCAGAGTGACGCACCGAGTGATAAAAATGAGCATGGCATGCCTCGTGAGATATTAGCTCAAAGATGTAGTCTCTGTAGAGTAATTTACTATGTGTATAAATGAGTTTTTATTCTGTGCGGACAAACCAAGCAAATAAATATTTACATACTACCAATACGTTGGCGATCCAGATGAAGTGGCAACTCCTAGGGAATTATCGACGCCAGAGCGGATAAGACCAATATCACCGATTCCACCGACACCCAGAATAAATGATCATAATGCACATAATATATCCAGTCACAACAACGATCATCAATAAAAATTGGTAAATAGAGATGAAATCAGAGGAAAAAGGGTATATTAATTTTGACACATAGTTTGTAACACCTCTTAATATTCGTCGTAGACGCATAAGAGTATATATATTTATGATCAGGACCAAATCCTAAGACTATTTAGCAACGTCCGTCCGTACGCAATTTTTAGGCATTTAAAATTAAGCTAGGAAGCTGAAATTTGGACCACATATTTCTAGGGTTCCGAAATGAGTAAGTGTAAACATTTTTCGAGTACGCCCACTGCCACGCCCACAATTTAGAAAAATACGTTTTAAAGCAAAAGTTAGAGGGATAGAGTGTTTCAACCCTCACAAAATATGTAGGCACTGCCCTCCTTTATAAGTTTGTCATAAAGTTGTTTGCCACGCCTACTTTTTGTGGGCGTTTTTCACTTAAATACTGTTTTCCTGGAAAATTTTCATAGAAAGCGAAAAAAAATGTTTTACAAGATATTTAGGCAATTTTTTTTTCAACATATCGCCTATACAAAGTTTTTGGCCACGTTCACTTATTAGGGCGGTTTTTCAAAAAATAATTTTTTTTAAAATTTAATAGAATGAAATAAAATGCTATCCATCATCCTCTTAATGCTTTTTTCTTTGAGTCATATAGGGTAATCATACTGTTCGCCCCAAGCGGACTGTAGCCTTTCCTTATGTTTCATTAATTTCATTTTTTATTTACTCTCTACCATTCCAAAGAGCAGGAACTGAAAATGTATTTTTTGAAGCAGCGGACAACGAAAAGAATTTAACACAATTGACTCTTCGGTCCTTCAATAAAATTGAACATGGTTGAATTTCAGCGATGGAATCTCTAAAATCGCTAGATATCTAGAGAAAATAGGATTAGAAACTCTCCTAGTAGAGTTTTTCGCTGGGACAGTTCTATAAAGGTTAAAGGTGTAACACATCGTATATTTACAGCAGCAGATCACGATCATATAGGCTTTGCAGGGGACAACTCGAAAAGAAACTATATTTTTGAATTGATCTGGTACATTATTCAAACACACCTACTCACAATACCATGCGAACTACCCCTACCAACGAAATGATGGCATTCTGACAGATAGTGCCAACCTCAGAGCTCAAAGAAATGCAACCAATTTTAAAAAAATTAGAAAAAACTTACGCGAGTTGCGGAACATTCAAAAAATTTCTTTTCCATTTTTAATAAAATGTCAGCGTCGGCAAAGTTGCGCGTATTGAGCGTATCTAAAAGAAAAAATAGTACGCGAATTAAATCGTAAGACCAAATGCTAGCTACGCAACATGTCACAGGCCATGGAAGAACCCGCCATAACGTTTGTCCGTCGACGGCCCAAGAAAATTAACAAATAGAACCTTTAGCAACCTTATAACATCTAGCAGATTCAAAATATCAGCAACATCAGTTTTACCGCAAGCACCGCAAGTGCACGCGGTCACCAGCAAAGTCAGCTTTACCGCATGCACCAGCATTACCATGTGTAACAGCAAATTCACCTGTGCCCAAAGCAGAGCAATACGTTTACCACGACCAAAATTTTTCTTGTGAGACTTATGTCCCACTTATTTCTATTATGGGACTCCAAAATATTTTGTCGAAGATGGAATATAAGTCCGAAATTTTCTGAGATATATATATATAGGTTACATATCCCATAGAGCATTCCCGCTCAATTTTTTCCTTCTAAATTAAAGTTTAGTATTTCATATATTTTTCACCCACTTTCAAGGTGACAAGCACACGCGCAATTGTAAATGCGCTGATGTGCAGTAAAAGTAATCCGATCATTTCCACGGGAATTTTGAATAAAATGCCCGCTGCTGAGCTTGCATTATAGAGAGTAAGTAGAATAGATTTAAGATATTAAAAATGATTTGTTAAGTTAGTCTGTAAGTGTTTATCAAATAAAGAGCACAAGCTCCTTAGGAATAAAAAAAATAATTTTTTTTATTTTCTTAACTTAGACGAAATGAAAAATTAAAGTGGCGCAGTCGGTAGGATCCATAGAGAACGAACCGTAAAGAATACGCGGATTTTTTTTTATTGTGAAACACCAATTGTGATTTGTGCAATAAGTGAAATTGGGACTGTGGTACAAGAGGGAAAACTAAAAATCAGTGAACCCATACTAAGGACCCAATTCTTTGAACAAAAAATAGAAACGGTACAACAGTGAATCGGTTTAACTGAAAATCAGTGAACCATCCTGCGTACCCATTCCTTAACTAACTTATATTGACACACAACCTCCAAAATTTCGCTGAAACAAATAACCAATAAGTTTTGGAAACAAATTATCCAAAAGGAAGAAATGGAGGCAGAACTAGCAGCACGAGTAGCAACAGCTCTCGAAACCCTAGCAAACATCAATCAGAGCTCACTTACAAACATACATAGCAGAGCAGCAACACTGATGAAGCAAATCAGCTACATAAAAGAGTTTGATGGTGACAGCAACCAACTTACGCAGTTTCTGGAGACCCACTTAGGGGCAGTAGATAAACCAACTCAGAGCAGCGTCTGGCAGGCTATTTTCCAAGCCAAGATCACCGGAAAAGCAAAGGAACCCCTATTAAATAACCCAACTCAATCCTGGAAAGAAGCTAGGAACCTGCTGAAGCAGCATTTCAGACCAGCCTGCAACTATAAAGATATTTCCAGAAAAATATGTAACTTAAAAGTAAGTTCTATTAACGATTTAAACTTTAAGATTGAAGAATTAATACAAGAAGTCAATACATTTGCAACCTACGAATCAAATAATCAAGAAACTAAGCAAACATTTTATATTCTCTTAGTTAATCGCATAAAGCAATTAGTATCAGGAAATCTGTCTAGGGAAATTAAGGATGAATTCAACATCCACAAAATGAAAGAAATTTTATATTCATACGTTGGATATGATAGTAATAATTTAGAAAAAGAATTAAGAAATCACGATAAGCATAGAGTCTCACATCCCAATAATAACTACCAAAATAATAGAAATTCCGGGGATAATAATCAATATTATCATAAAACAAACAACCAATACTCACATACGTCAGGACAATTTAGATAAAATAATAAATTTCAACAGACACAATATCGAACAAACAATCAGTACCAACAACCTTCAGGACAATTTAGACAAAATAACAACTTTCAACCGGCACAACATCGACCTTATAATCACTACCAACAAAGACAGCCAACCTTTAACCCATCAGGTCAGTTTAGAAACGCCAATCAACAACCACAGCCAATGGGCAAATAGCTCAGGGTAATCAGGTAAATACTCGTGAAGAGGAGATACACAATATAGAACCAGAGTTTTTTCTAGTATAAGCCTCGGAGACAAAATATTTTTAGACTTAACTATTGATGAACAAAATACAAAAGCCGAGTTGACACTGGATCAACTATGAGCATTATTAATTCCAACCAAGTAGATTGTAGTAAATTTAAAGCATACGAGAGAGTTAATATGAAACTCCAAACTATCAATAACAGAACAATAGAAATGATAGACAGAATCATCACCAGTATACCCGAAGAGTTTAATTGTAAATCAACAGGGCTACCAGGTGGTATAAAAGGGAACTGGGCGATACGATATTCTTATCGGAATGGATCTGCTAAGTAAAATTGTCAAGACCTTCGATTTTGACAATAAAGTTCTTATATTAAAAAATAATACAAAAATTCCAATATATTCCGATAAACCCAAAATAACTTGTGATTGTTTTGAACTTGCCTCCAAAGCATGAGGAAGAAGTTAGGCGGCAGGTAAAAGAAATGGAGAAACAAGGAATAATCAGAAAATCGAACAGTAGATATTGCGATAGTGGCTAAAAAAATTGATAATTCAGGACAGCAGAAATTCCGTCTATGCGTAGATTATCGCAAATTAAATGAAATTACAATCAATGACAAGTACCCGTTGCCAAATATTAACGGTATATTAGATAAATTGGGACGTGCCCAGTATATTTCTTCAATTGACCTTGCAAAAGGTTATCACCAGATAAAGGTTCATCCCGCTGACAACGCCTTTCGTAACACCCAATGGACTCTATGAGTACCTTAGAATGCCTTTCGGGTTAAAGAATGCGCCGGCAACCTTTCAATGGATGATGAACGAGGTGCTTAGAGACTACTTGAACAAAATTTGTGTTGTCTATCTAGACGACATTTTAATATTTTCAACTAGCTTGAAGGAACATTTGCAATCATTAAAATTGATTTTTCATAAACTAAAATAATTTAAAAATCCAGTTCGATAAGTGTTCTTTTATGAAAAAGAATACTGAATTTCTAGGGCACGTATTAACGGCAGATAGAATGAAACCCAACCCTAGTAAAATTAAATGTATTCAGCAATATCAATTACCTAAAACAGAGAGACAGTTAAAGGGGTACTTAGGTGCTACAGGATACTATAGAAAATTTGTCAAAGATAACCCCAAAATAGCTCACCCAATGATTAAATACCTAAAAAAAGATAAGAAAATAAATATAAATGACCCGGAGTATATTCAAGCTTTTGATACCCTTAAATTAAACATTATGAGACACCCAATATTAAAATTTCCGGACTTTGAAAAACCATTTACCTTATTTACCGATGCAAGCAACTATGCCCTAGGAGCAGTGTTGATGCAAGATAGCCATCCGGTTTGCTATGCGTCCAGGTCACTAAACGATCACGAAAATAACTATTCCGTCACCGACAAGGAATTCTTGGCGATTGTTTGGGCCGTTACTTATTATAGGCCATACCTTTGAGGGACAAAATTCAAAATTATCACCGATCATTTACCTATCAAATATTTAAATAAAAAATATACAGGAAATGAATTTAGCCAGAGAAATCAGCGATGACGATTTTTTAAGCAGAACCCCTGAAGAAAGTAAAAAAAATAACTCAAACCAATCATTAAATAACCTATCAGAAAACGCAACAGTACAATCAGAAGATGAGCAGCAACTTGATCATATGCCCATTAAAGAAACAAAGTTAATAAATATAAAACTCAACTAATTTTGTCGAACACAGCAGATAAAGAAATAGAAATCTTACGCGGAAGAAGAATCATTTCCATTGATATGACCAGGGGAAAAGAATACTGGAGGGATGTATTGCGAAGATATATCAAGCCAGGTATTACGGGAATTTTTACAGAATTATCTTACCATGAATTTAATAAGATACAGCAATTGTTAATAGAATTATTCAGTCATGATAAACAAGTTAAATTTATTAAAGCAACCCTAAGAGCTCAAGAAATAATTTATTTAGAAGAAATATCATTATACCACACACTGGAAAGCCTTCATAGCGGAATCATCGAAACATACCACAGCCTTAAGAACAAAATTTACTACCCTAACTTAATAAGATAAATCACAAGGATTTTAGAAAATTGTAAGACCTGTCTTGAAACAAAGTACGAACGCAATCCAATAAAATTAAAATATACGATTAGCGAAACGCCAACTAGACCTAATCAGATTCTTCATCTCGATATATATTATTTTATGAAACAACCATTTTTGACCATGATAGACAAACTTACTAAGAAAGCTTACGCGTATCACTTGCCTAATAAAAACAGGACTAAGAAAATAGAAACACTTAAAGAACATTTTTCTAAATTTGGAAAGCCAACCAAACTTATAGCTAACAATGAATTTTAATTCGAAAATTTCAAGGAATACCTACATGAGCAACATACTGGGAATAGCGATGTAGAAAGATTCCATTCCACCCTTCCAGAAAAATTAGTTACTTTGAGAAACACAAACTTAACTTTAATCCAAAACATAAGGAAAGGCTACAGTCCGCTTGAGGCGAACAGTATGATACCCTATCCATATCCCTATATGCCCCAAAAAAAACCATTAAGAAGATGATGCATAGCATTTTATTTAGTTCGATTAATTAAAAAAAAAAAAGTTTTTTTGAAAAAACGCCCCCAAAAAGTGGGCGTGGCCAAAAACTTTGTATGGGCGATATATTGGAAAAAATATTGGGTAAATATTTTGTTATACAGTTTTTTTCGCTTTCTGTGAAAATTTTCGAAGAAAACAGCATTTTAGTCAAAAACGCCCACAAAAAGTAGGCGTGGCAAAAAACTTTATATGACAAACTTATAAAGGAGGGCATTGCCTACATATCTTGTGAAGGTTGTAACACTCTATCTCTCTAACTTTAGCTTTAAAACGGTTTTTTCTAAATTGTGGGCGTGGCAGTGGGCGTATTCAAAAAAATTTTACACTTAACCATTTCGGAGCCCTAGGGAATATGTTGTCCAAATTTCAGCTTCCTAGCTTAATTTTAAAGGCCTACAAATTGCGTACGGACGGACGGACAATATTAGATAGTCTTAGATTTGGTCCTGATCATAAATATATATACTTTTATGGGTCTACGGCGAATATTAAGGGGTGTTACAAACTATGTGTCAAAATTAATATACCCTTAGGATAGGGTATAAAAATACATAGGGCACTCCACTCTTAAAATGACTCCAGAAGAGGCAATGTTTGCAGATCTTGCAAAGTTAATTAGAAATATAAAAATACAAAAAGAAAAGAAAATTAAGAAATTAAATCAGAATAGGGAAAGTTACCAGGAAAAAAGAAGAGTTATACCAGTTAAAAACTACAAGAGGAATTATTAAAACAATGAACCTAGATATAGATTAAAAGTAATGGATTGGAAACACCCAAGTAATATTAAAATACCTCGTATGTTTGCAGGGGATGACATCAGCGTTTCTCATACTGACAGTACTAACGACAGGACAGACAATGGCAACATTTACGATTTATAGAATTACAACGGATAATGGATATGATGAAGTTAACATGGGACCAACGGAGATAATACAGGACACAAAAACAATATTACACATTATAAATACTAACAAATTAAGACTTTACAAAAGACAATATACAACAAAGACCCAATAAAAAGAAAGGAGTTCGAAATTATATATGCAAAATAACAGCTATCGAACCGGGAAAGACGTACCAACAAAAAAGAGGACTTATTAACGCAATAGGAACAGCACAAAAATTGCTATTCGGGACAATGGACGACAACGACAGACAGGAAATAACAGAACACAAAAAGACAATAGAACAAAACGACGATTACGCAATTTACAACTTGAACAAACAAATTGAAATCAATTCTTATATCAACAAAACAATTACTGACCTTAAGAATATTATAGAAACAGACAGAAAACAAATAACCCAAGCATATGAAGAACTAACATGAAACGAAAAGCGTATTATCCGACAGCAATTAATAACCAATCAAATACTGAAATTAAGAATGCTAGAAGATAAACTCAATCAAATATTCGATAGTATAGCACTAGTTAAACAGGGACTTGTTCATCCAAGTATGATGACAGCATCCGAAATTAGAGAAACAGGGCTAGACCTTTACAAATTAAAACATGTTAGAATTGGATTGTTAAAATACGATACAGATAGATTAATAATTGCTATTAAAGTACCACATACCTATAAACTTGTTGATTTAAAGCTCTTGACAGCCTTACCCTCAAAAACCAATGAAGAAATAAGAATGGAAGATCAATAGGTCATAGAAATAAACAAGACTAAATTTAAATATGATAATATTACTTTGAATGAAAACGAATTAGTATTAATTAAAAATTGTATTACAAACAATAGTTGTAAATTAAGAAAAACTGAAATGACCAAAATAAAGATATTAGATGATTACACTATAATTTGCAAAAATATGAAAAAAAAAAGAACTAATAAATAATTGTGATGACTGGAAAATAAAGTTAAATGGAAATTACTTAATTATAATAAAAAATTGTTCAATCCAAATACTAAATCAAACTTTTACTAATCAAAATATAGAATTTATTGACAGATTCGTTTACAGTGAAGACACAAAATATAACTTCACTAAGCATTTAAGTTTCGAAGAAAATGTACTTAAAAACTATGAAAATTTAGAAAGCATTAAAATACTACATATCCCATAGAGCATTCCCGCTCAATTTTCTACTTCTAAATTAAAGTTTTGTATTTCATATATTTTTTCACCCACTTTCAAGGTGACAAGCACACGCGCAATTGTAAATGCGCTGATGTGCAGTAAAAGTAATCCGATCATTCCCACGGGATTTCTGAATGAAATGCCCGCTGCTGTGCAGTATAGAGGAAAAGTAGAATAGAATTAAGATATTAAAAATGATTTGTTAAGTTAGTCTATAAGTGGTTATCAAATAAAGAGCACAAGCTCCTTAGGAATAAAAAAAATATTTTTTTTATTTAGACGAAATAAAAAATTAAAGTTATATGTATATATATATATACATAATACATAGATAAACATAAAGAAAGGCTACAATCCGCATTGGGCGAACAGTATGATACCCTATCCATATCCCTATATGCCCAAAGAAAAATGCATTAAGGATATGATGGATGGCATTATATATTTTACTCTATGAAATTTATAACGACAAATAATTTTTTAAAAAACCTATTGGCTAAATATTTTGTTATACATTTTTTTTCGTTTTCTATACAAATTTTTCAAGAATACCACATTTTAGTGAAAAACGTCCACAAACAGTAGGCGTGGCAAAAAATGTATATGGCAAACTTGTGAAGGAGTTTAGTGTCTAAATATGTTGTTGAGGTTGAGGTAACTACAGCTTTAAAAGGATTTTTTTTTAAATTGTGGGCGTGGCAGTGGACGTATTTCAAATCTTTACCATTTCAGAATGGTTAAATAATCTTAGGTTTTGATC
This sequence comes from Ferdinandea cuprea, assembly GCA_963576555.1. Taxonomy (NCBI): domain Eukaryota; kingdom Metazoa; phylum Arthropoda; class Insecta; order Diptera; family Syrphidae; genus Ferdinandea; species Ferdinandea cuprea. Next base: position 54,746,060 of record OY754960.1, read on the forward strand.
CTGATCATTAATATATATATATACTTTTAGCGGTCTGCGACGAATATTAAGGGGTAAAAACAAAAGTATGGTATTATTTCCACATCGACATAGAAATAAGACCACTTTTTCCCATTCAAAATTATTACAATTATCAAGAATCGTCGAATGGAACATGTGCCAATTAAGTGGGACCTAGCCCCAAAATCAAAAGTTGGGACTTATGTCCGTGCGCCGGCTTTAGCGCAGACGAGACCGCAACAACAACACGTGTTACATGTCACCATCAGCCAGTGTACCACCAGCATCATCTTTAAAATGGACAACACCTTTACCACGACCACCACCATAATCTTTACCAACGGCGTTAGCTTAGTCGACACTGCAACAACGACACCTGTTACATGTCAGTTCAGGTATAACCGGACAAAAAAGTATGTACTTAATTTTTTTTTTTTTTGGATCCTCTCAAGTAGCTCCAAATATGTTATTGGTGCACCAGACCAGATATGAGCGTTGTACTCAAGTTTTGGGCGAATAAACGCCTTGTAGATTATAGCCAGATCAGAAGGGGTGAAATATTTCTTGCATCGCTTAAGGAAGCCTAGACATTTCGCAGCATTCTTGGCGACATCAAATGTATGGTCATTCCAGCGAAGGTTGTCATTAACACACATACCGAGAATGAAAAGTCGTTCGGTTTCAGCGATGCAAGTACCATTCATAGATAATGGCAGAGAATTAGGGGTTCGCTTCAATGACAGCAGACAGCATTGCGTTTTGGAAGCATTAAATTCCACTCTGTTGGTTTTACCCCATTTAAGAATGCTGTCAAGATCGTAATTCAATGAGCTTAACATACGTTGCCATTTCAGTTCAACGCCCGAAGATGAGGGGCGTTGCCCAGGAAACGAATATGTAAAGCTGAGGGTACTGTCATCAGCAAAGGAATGGATTGGATTAGAAGTGACAGACAGGAGGTCAGTGATAAAAATGAGAAAGAGAGTCGGAGACAAAACAGAGCCTTGAGGGACACCAGCATTTATTTGGTGAGTTGCAGACTTGAAACCGTCCACAACAACTTGTATTGAACGGTCCGAAAGGTAATTTCTAATCCATTGAAGAAGGGTAACATCGATCTTAAATGCACGCATTTTCGACAAGAGAGCTTGATGCCAAACTCTGTCAAATGCCTTTGAAATATCAAGCGCAATGACCTTGCTTTCACCACTATGATGAATAGATTGGTTCCACTTTTCGGTTAGATATGTCATCAAATCACCAGTGGACCTGTTGCTACGAAAACCGTACTGCCGGTCATTAAGAAGTTTTCGGGATTCGAGATATTTCATAAGCTAACGGTTTATCAGCGTTTCCATGACCTTGGAAAGAAGGGACGTAAGTGCAATTGGTCGGTAAGAGGAGGGAGATTCGCCTTTTTTGGGGACGGGCTGAACAAATGCTGTTTTCCATCTTCTCGGAAAGAACCCTGAAGAATAGGACAGATAGGAAAGCGTACGCAGTGGTTTTGCCAGCGTGGAAGAACACCTCTTCAGAACTATAGGGGAAATACCATCTGGGCCAGCGGATTTGTGAATATTGAGATCCGGAAGTACTCCTGCCACAGTACGGGTGCGGAAGTGGATTTGTCCCATAGAGTGTTCTACGCGCTCGAGTACTGGGGGAGATAAGGCACAATCTGGGAGCGTTGAGCTAGCTGCAAAATGAGCAGCAAGCAGATTGGCTTTATCCAAAGAGCTGACAGCTAAAGTGTCATTGCAAATGAGTGTCGGGATAGATGATGAGGCCGAATTTTTAATATTCTTAACAAACGACCAAAAGTTTTTACTACCGGGGGACTTCGTAGTATTTTTTGCCTCAACTTTTGGTCGTAGGAGAATTTGACACGCTTAATATGAGCATTGCAGTCATTTCTGGCTCATTTGAACTTTTTTCGGTTTTCCTCAGTTGGGTTGGCCTTAAATGACCGAAAAGTTACCTCTTTAGCCCTGATAGCTTCTTTACAGCTCAAGTCACACCACGCGTTTTCCTTGAGTCTGATACACTTTATCCTGTTAGGGATAAAGCGTTTTATACACAGGTGAATTAAATTTGTAATCATATCGGCAGCGGCATTCACGTCGTTGTTGAGGAAGCACAACGACCAGTTAAAACTCCTAAAGAAACCGTTTAATGCTTCCCAATTGGCTTTCTCGTATTGCCATACGGTTCTTTTAGGAGCTTGTTCTTTAACTGTGTGGCTGGAGTACGAGAAATTCGCCGATATGATACAATGGTCTGACGAAGGCGATAATACATTTAAAGTGTATTTATCAGGGTGAGAGGTAAGAAACAAGTCCAGAGTGTTGGCGCTTTGACCGCTAATGTCCGGTATCCGTGTCGGCTCATTTACAATCTGGGTTAAATAATTAACCTCAGCAAAGATCTCAACATACCTTCCTTCGGGTGTTGTCTGTCCAGAATGTCGAAGCCAACTTGAATTGTGTATATTGAAATCGCCCGCAATGACGATTTCAGTACGAGGATAATGGGTAACAATTCTGGTGATGGAATCAGACAGTGCATCAAACTCATTATAAGTTGAATGCCTGTCCTGGTTAGGGCTTCTGTACATAAAACAGTAGTGAATTAATTGCCTACGGACATGAAATTTTAGCCAAATAAAATTAAATTCCGGATTGGAACATTGGCCATATTGAGGTAGAAGTTGGTAGGCAACATCACTACGTATATAAACGGCGATACCACGATGGGAAAAGAATAATGGCACCAAGCTATATCCAGGCAGACTAAACTCAGTTAAATCGGAATCAATGCTGACCTGTGTTTCACTTAGTGCCAAAACAGCTGGTTTATTGTGATTCGCATGGGCGTACAATGAAAAAAAATTCGATCTCAATCCACGAATATTACTCACGTCCACTCTGAAATTCCTACGCATAACAAAAAACAAGCACAAAAAACTCAACTCCGACGCTGACTAAGCTGGGCCGTACCGTGCAGATCCTGACGTCAGCTTTCCAAAACAAATCACTGCAGGTGTTATGCCCATACAATGAATTGCTTTGGTCTGCCAACAAAATCTACACAAAGCGACCCGCTATTCGCCAAATGATACTCTACCCAGCCATAGCAAGTGCACGCAAAAACATACGGCACTTGCTATAGCCAAGCAAAGCAGCAGCAAACGATAGGGAGTGGGACCAGATGGAGTGCCCAAACACAATACACTTTTTTTTTTTTTTCACTGCACTATACACTGAACTGTTTTTGCTTATGCACAGCGCGCGCGCGATTAGCGTTTTTGCTTCGGCACACAAGTTTTTTTTGTTTTGTTTTTTGTGTGTTTAAACCGACCGCGGAGTGATTTATAAATGCGTGTGCACGCGTCGGGTGGCAGATCGGCACTGCTATTTATATTATATTAATTATGTTATATTAATAATATATATATACCAACAGTCCGTATCATCCCATGGAAGACCTCTAAGGGCAAAACGAATAAAGTTGCGTTGAATAGCTTCAATTCGAATTGAGTGAATATTATAGAACGGGGTCCAAACTTGTGAAGCATACTCTAGATGCGGACGGACGAAGCAATTGTACAAAGTCCGAGTAATATAGAGGCAGCGTTGTCATTTGGACCCTTTAAGGGTCAAATTGCCCCCTTTTCAAATATTATTCTTTATTGAACGAAAACTGAAAAAGTACGAAACACTAAAAAATTAAATGTACTGAGCGCTGATCGTTTTCTTTTAGAGTTGATAAACGCACCCGCATTACATCACTGAGATTGATTTGAAAATCTTGGTCAATTAACATATTACAAAAAAAAAATAGTTTTTCAAAGATGTTACCAAAATTGCTAAGCTTAAAGAGCACATTGTTGGTTAAAATATGCGTATTTCAAAGCTCTAAGGACTGAAACTTATTTTATGGAATTAGGCGAAGGAGAAGTTCACTTCCTTTTTGCTCAAAGTCTAATCATTGAATTACTTGGTCTTTCAAACTTAAAATTAACACTGTAACACTGCATAGAGGTCGAGTTTGATTTATTAATAATAAAGTTACAATAAAGTTAAGTTTAGGGGTCCAAAAAAAACTCCAAGTTTTTTAACACTATAAAAATGACAAAGCATATGATCTGATAAAGAATAATAAAAAATGGAAGGAATACGTTTTTTTGAAAATGTCATATAACATTTAGATGGATTCAAAATTAACCCATTTTTATCACACCAAGTGGCAAAACTGTTACTGTCCGCTTGAAGAAGATTTTTGTCATCATGATTGTTGACAGATTTATACATTTTAATATCATCAGCAATCATTAAAATATTGCTGGTTTTTATACCAGCTTTAACGTCTTTTATAACAAGTATGAACAAAATAGGGCCTAAGTGACCTTCCTGGAGAACTCCAGACTGAGCAGAAAAAGATTCAGAAAACGAAACTCTAAATTTGACACGATAATCTCTACTCATAAGGTATGAATTAATCCATTTTATAAAACCAGGTGGGACCCTGAGTTTAAATTTGATTATCTCATGGGATAGCTGGTCGAAAGTCTTAGAGAAGTCAGTGTATATGCAATCTACTTCATTTGTATTTTCTAAGAAACTAGAACATGCACGCCGCAAGAAACATAACAAATTTGTAACAGTGGACCTGTTTCTTACAAATTCCATGTTATTCCTTACAAATGGGCGTTATAAAGGCACTTTTCCGAAGCTAAGGTAATTTCCCAGAGCTATTGAATAAATCAAACAAATACTTAAGATAATTACTAAGAGCTTGACTGCATTTTCTAAGAACAATCGGTGCAATACCATCGGATCCACATGAATAGTAATTTTTCAAAAGGATAACAAATTTCGAAATAGCTTCCAAATTGAAAGAAAAATTACTGAAAGCAATCTGGGAACAGGTACTTAAATTATTAAAATATTAATCGTCTATGGAAAGAGGAGAGTCACTGAATGATGTACTGGAATAGTCAGCAAACATATTGTTAACAGCAAAGCAATCAGAAGTTTTACTACTACAATAATTAAAATTTACTGGATACACATCCGATTTTTTCTTACAAACTGCGAGAAACGTTTGGGATTACTTTTTGAAGAAAATTCGATATTTTCAACATATTCGCTGTATTGGTTAAAGGATAAAGATTTAAACTCATTAAATATAAATAAATATTGATCGATTGAAGCAGCTTCTTTAAATAAATTTTCCAAGCTCCGTTACGTCGATTTCGTATCGACTTAAGCTCTCTATGCATGCAGTCAGTTACTAGTGCATTGAATGATTCAACCATTCAACTGCAACATCAATATCAGAAAAGTTCATATTTATTTGTAAATTATTAATTTCTTCAGAAAGCCTCCGAAAATGTTCTATCCGAAAGTCCCAAGTCAATAAAAATGTCCAATGGTGGATGATTCTTGTCTTTATTAGTAATACTGTTGTGAGATTCGTCAACAACATTACTAACAGAGTTAGGGGAAAATACTAAATCGAGAGTTCGATGTTTACAGCATTTTATAAGTAGAACAGTACTGTCAGAACAAGATAAGTTAAATACGTGGTCGAGTGCCGTAGATAATTCAGAATATAACGAAAAAAGAAGGTACTATGGAAGTATATGTGTTTACATTATATAAATGTTTATTTCCAAATGTGATTTTCACACAAATGAGTTTTATATTGAGGGGAAATGGAAAATTAATAAATCGCGACTCAATGTGAGTACACCCCCTATAAGAGCCTTAACGTTATTTTTATGACGATCGTTTCTATAAACTGGGAACTCACGAAAAAAAGAATTCCGTGCCCAAAATGGTGGCATTAAGCCAAAGTTTGGTCAAGGAGAAGATGTCGTGTAAAAGAACTTGGGAGTTAAGGTAGAAACCAGAGGTTTTAAATAGAATGGAGACTCGTACATTCCGATAATAAGGGGACAGCCTACCTAGTTTTCTAATCCATCAGCCTTGCTAATTTTAGTACATTTGATTGGGTGCGGAAATGGGTGCTGCATTAAACAACAACTTTATATGGGTGATATATTTTTATATCGCATTTTACTGTAAAACACCCACAGAAAGCAGGCGTGGCAAGACATTTTTATCTCGGGTTGTAACAATCTATCCCTCTAACTTTAGCTTTAAAGCGTTTCGTTCTAAATTGTGGGCGTATTCAAACAAAGTTTTACACTTAACCACTTCGGAGCCCTAGGGAATGTGTATTCCAAATTTCAGCTTCCTAGATTAATTTTAAAGACGTAAAAATTGTGTACGGACGGAATAGTCTTAGGTCTTGGTCCTGATCGTAAATATACATATATACTCTTAAGGGACTACGATAAATATTAAGGGGTGTTACAAACTATGTGTCAAAACTAGTATACCCTTATGATAGGGTATAAAAATAATAACTAATCCTAACAAAACTATTGGACCAGTCCACATGTAAAAAAAATCACTAGGTGGTATTATATACGTTAAAAAGATGTAAAGAAAAAATATTAATAACACACGAAACAAGAACACGTATACCGCGGTTAATTGCCCTAATAACACTGACGAGAAAGAACAGTCACAAAATATGTAGACACTAAATTTCTTCACAAGTTAGCAATAGTTAAGTTAAATTTTTTGCCACGCCTACTTTGTGTTGGGTTTTTCTTAACAAAATGTGGTTTTCTTCAAAAATGTCTGTTCATTCAAATATAGGAAGGCAACTAACTCAATGCCGGTATGTACTTTCATTGAGTTGCGCCTAAGAGTATGCAATTCTTTTTTGATTAAGAAAAACAAAGTTATCAAACTATTTCGTAGTGTATCGACTAAAGTGCTAAAATCATAGCCTAATCTAAGGAGTTATATAAATAAATATAGGGTCCGCCAAATAACTTTTTTTTTTGAAACAGGGCGCAAAACATCGAGTGTAGCTTCGGCTCTGTGGCACGCAGCGCCGTTCTGTTGAAACCAAATATTGCCAATATCCTCCTCTTCAATTTTTGTGAACAAAAATTCGTTCAACATGGCCCGATAACGATCGCCATTGACTGTAACGGCCACTTCTTGTTGTTGTTGTTGTTCTTCGTTGTTTGTTGTTCAAGCGTATACACAACCATATTCGTTCAGCGGAAGTATAAAACTAATTATCTGTCAAATCAGACATGAGCTAAGTGTTACCATTCACGAAATAAGCACTTGTTAAAAAAAAACGTTAGATGGCGGACCCTTTAGTTTGCCGAAGAAAATGTCCCAATTATGTCGCAATATTTCCCAGCGTTGTTCAAGCGTATACACAACCATATTCGTTCAGCGGAAGGATAAAACTAATTATCTGTCAGATCAGACATGAGCTAAGTGTTACCATTCACGAAATAAGCACTTGTTAAAAAAAAACGTTAGATGGCGGACCCTTTAGTTTGCCGAAGAAAATGTCCCAATTATGTCGCAATATTTCCCAGCGTTGTTCAAGCGTATACACAACCATATTCGTTCAGCGGAAGGATAAAACTAATTATCTGTCAGATCAGACATCAGCTAAGTGCTACCATTCGCGAAATAAGCAGTAGTTGAAAAAAAAACGTTAGATGGCGGACCATTTATTTAACTTCGTTCTCTCTTAACCCAATTTAAGTATATGTATAAATATAAGTGCGACTACATTTCGTTCTAGCATAAACTAATTAATTTTCTTATTATACCTACAGTTTGTCAAGAAAGTGTTTTTACAACCAAAAATATTTCTTCGTTTTATTTTTTCCTTACTAATAAAGACTCATATAAATATTTTTTTTATTCTTATTTATTAACACACCTTAAACTAATATTCAAGAGACCAGATACAAACAAATTTATTCACTTTTATTAAAAAACATGAGAAAAAACAACAAAAACTAAAACATCCACAAAATTACAGTGTCAAAAAAGTCTTTTTACATATTGTCCGTAAGCGCTTAAAAGTCAATTTTATCACATAATTTGTATTCAATATTTTGTTTTGCCGCCATCAGCTTCAAACATATTCAGCTTCTTGTAATCTGCGTTTCATTGATCTAATTAATTTTTAAGGTCGTATTTGCTAGGTATAAATTATTGGATAAGTTGAATAATATGATTTCAGGTCTAAGGATTGCTTTAACAACTTTTTTTTCACATGTGCACACAAATTCTCCAAAGAATTAAGATCAGGACTCTGGACAGGTGTATTGAACCATTTGGTGCAATTGTAAAGTAGCCACATCTTAACTGTATGCACATTATGTTTTGGATCATTGCCCTGGTATAATTTGAGTTCCGGTTTTTTGATATAATCACCGCACTCAAATTCAAATTTGCAGGGGCCACTATACAGCTTACAACGTCAAAAATTTGGACCACTTAATGCCTAGGGCTCCGAAATGGTTAAGTGTAAATTTCTACAGGCTACAGGTCTTGGGGTCCCCAAAGAAAAAAGCATTAAGAAGATTTTATTTTATTCTATTAATTAAAAAAATTTTTTTTTTTAAAAACGCCCCCAAAAAGTGGGCGTGGCCAAAAACTTTGTATGGGCGACATGTTGGAAAAAATATAGGCTAAATATCTCGTTAAACATTTTTTTCGCTTTCTGTAAAAATTTTCGAAGAAAACTGCATTTTAGTAAAAAAGGCACTTTCCATAGAGTGGGAAATTTTCCGGTACTAATGGACAATTCAAACAAATGCTTAAGAAAGGGAACAGCGGCGTGACTGCGTTGTTTAAGAACAATCGGTGCAATGGCATCGGGTGCAGTTTATGCAAGAGCGAAACAAATTTTGAAATTGTTTCGAAGTAGAATGAAAAATTACTTAATGTTATTTGGGAAGATCAATTGAGGTAACTAAAATACTGGTCATCAATATGGAGAAGGGAAGTCACTGAAGGTTAGGTTAGGAGGGCTGTTTTGCAGCAGACACAAATTTCACCCAGAGGCCGTGAGGGCCCATTGTGAGTACCCTATTTATACATGTAAGGACATGTGGCAAACAAAACATCGAAGTGATTGGAAAAGTTGAGGAATAGTTTTATTACTGATAGAGGTGCCCTAGCCAAGTTTTCCAGACTTTCGAAGAACCCATGCATTATGAGCGGTGTTTTTGTAAAGCTGGGCAGTGGCATAATAGATGTTCCACGGACTCTATTTCCTCCTCGTCTCTGCAGCTTCTGCAGAATCATTTGCAAAGTGCTCTAGCCCTTTAGCCATGTTTCCTATGATGCAGTGTCCAGTTAATACCCCGACGAGCATCCGAATTTGACTTCTATTAAGAGAGACTAGGGACTTTGATCTTTTGGCGTCAACAATAGGCCACAGACTACGGGTTATGACGCAACCATTGGGGTTGCTCCATTGTGCCTTCGAGTTGCCTTACAGGTGAGATGAAAGCACACGTTTTATTTGTTAGTGATAATGCGTGTTTAAGTTTATAATGTACCAATTTTTTAAAAACAGGATAATTATTCTAGTTCTGAGAAAAAAAATCAATTCATACATGAGTGCTATATATTCGAAAAATCCTTTTCCATCCACGCGACTTTATTCTCAGAAATAATTAGAAAGTACAAGAAACCTCAAAGTCCGCCATTTTTATTAAGGCCTGATAATGAACTCTAATATAGTTAGGCACAGTAATGGAAGTTATTATTTTAATTTCGATGATAGGAAGAAATGGTTCCGGCCACTTTTATCAGATGCTACGTTGGTAAATTCGTGGAAGATACAAAGTACATTCACCAATAATTTGCCCAAGAAACTATAATGTTGTAACTAGAATTTAGAACGTGTGTTGTAGATTCCTTGTTGCGATTGGAGTCAACTATTCAATACATGCTCCAAAGTGAAGGAAACCCCAAGTGAAGGGCTTCATTTCGATGACGTCAAGCAGACCAGATCGTGTATTTCTGCAAGAAATACATTTGTTCAAATAAAATTGATTTAGAAATTCTTCAATTTTTCGATTTGTTTTACTTCATCGTATAACTTCTATTTTAACTTACCGATTTTAGTAACGCTTTTTTTTTTATCAATTAACTATATATTTCACGATTAACATAAAACTTAATTTGCAAAATATAAACACTCCATTACTATATTGTTGATACCATTTCATAGGCCATTTTCGAAGCTTTGGGGGCGTGTCACGCCCAAATGGGTAGAGAGCATCAACATTTTTTCAAGCACTTGGGGCTGTATGTCGGCAATAACGCCACCAATTTTGGCTTCCAAGTCCCCTAATGTTTCTGGTTTTTTGGCGTAGACGAGCGACTTTAGATATCCCCAAAGAAAATAATCCAATGATGTCAAATCACACGATCTTGGTGGCCAATTGACAGGTCCATTCCGCGAAATTAAGCGCTCATCGAATGTTTCCTGCAATAAATCGATTGTGACGTGCGCTGTGTGGCATGTTGCGCCGTCTTGTTGGAACCACATCTCATCCACATTCATGCCATTCAATTCGGGAACAAAATAGCCGCCTCCATTAACGGTAACTAACTCTCCAGCATCATTTCGGAAGAAGTATGGCCCAATGACTTCACCAGCCCATAGAGCACAGCAAACATTTTTTGTGGATTTAATGGCGTTTCAAGTGTCTCATGGGTCACATTTTTTAAAATTTGAATTAAGTTCTTGAAGAAAACCAACTGGATTAGTAAATATGAGTGATTTCGGAGTTTGGGCGGGGATGTTATATATAGCCGAAGCGGTATAATTTTGATACCCTTTTCGGCAAATGTTGCGAAAACCCAACTTGAATTTTCCGAAAAACTAAAAGCTATAGTATTTTTTTTTCACTTTTCATCTAATTAGCCCAAACAGACAGTTTTGAAATTTTACGTTTCTAACTTAACCAGTTCTAGGTAAACGCCGGAAATGGGTTAATGGTGGCGTTGGGTGAGTTCTAGCCCTGTCTTTGGGGTATAGTGATTCTGAAATTTTTCTCGAAGTCATACCTGGTTTCTCGTAATCTGTAAGTGACATGAGTAACTTCCGATTAAACATGTCAAGTATGCTTGAGCGTCCGTAATAATCAAGCTTCCAAGATTTGTTCTCTCTTAAATCTGAGAGCGGCTTTGGCTGCCGTTCTTAGTCAATAGCTCAATAGGTTGCAGGTTCAATAGCGTTTCCAGACCTAGTTGAGGTGTGGATTTAATTGCACCTCTTATACCCAAACAAGCGATTCTCTACACCTTGTTCAGGATCTTAAGAAAGGATTTGGGTTTAACCGCCTCCCACCAGACAACTACGTAAGAATGGGTCTCACAATCGCGGTATACAACCAGCCCCAGTTTTTCCCAAAGTTTCTCTACATGCATAAAAAGCATTAAGTCTTTTCTTCATTCTTTCTTCATTTTTCCGTTTCCTGTTCAATTTGGAGGTGAATAGCACACCCAGGTATTTGGCCTCGGTTAAATGATTAAGTCGGACACCTTTAAGCTTCGGTGGGTCCCATTTGGGTACCTTATATTTCCTGGTAAACAGAATAATTTTGGTCTTTTTCGGAAGAACCGCAAGACCGGTTTGTTCCGTCCATTTGGATAGTTCTGATAATGCAGATTCCCTATTATTGCTAATGGTGGAAAAGGCACTTTCCTGTTATTAGTACAGCTATGTCATCCACATAAGCGACTATCTTAATACCTCTGCTGACAGAGATATAAGAATTTTGTTAATCGAGATGTTCCACAGTAAAGGGAATAGGACTCCCTCTTGCGGTGTTCCACGATTACCGTTTTTCTTAATCGCACAGTCCCCTAAGGTGCTGTTAAGCATAGTCCTAACCCAGTGTGATGAGCTGTTAATATCTTTAGTATTCAGGTTGTTGAATGCACCTTATATGTCCAGAGAGGTCGCCAACGTAACTCCTTTGTTTCTAAGGGATTTATCGATCGTTTTCGTTACTTCATGTAGCACTGTTTCCACGGATCTGCTTTGACATATGCGTGTTGTGAACTACACAGAGCACCTGTAATCCTTGGGTGTGGAGCGACTGGGTTTCTCTGCTTTGGGAATGAAGACCACCCTCACCTCTTTCCAGCAATCAAGAATAAGTCCAAGTGTCAGGCATCCACGAAAGATTGCTTGGAGCATTGGGATAGTCCTTTTACTGCTCTTTTGTAGCATGGCAGGTATAATAAAGAGACTTCTGGTTACTCCAGCTATTGTGTTTCTTACACAGGTACCCTGCTCTAGTTTTCTTTTGCGATATGTCTGCTGTTGCGATATTAACTCCAGTCTTCTTCATCGGTTTTTGTCAGTTTGGTTCTATTAAAAAAAGTTTTCTGGTTTTGGTCCTGGTTTTGGTCCACTCCTGGTCAGAAAAGGAGAACTTCGAGGAAACCTTCCAGTCATTAACCCTAAATCTGACCACTGGGAGCGCTAAAGTTCGATCGATTACCTCTTCCTTAATTTTGTTGTGTTACAAATATGTAGGTTGGAGAGTAATATAAAATCAAGTACAGACTCACCTCTGTTATTAATATCTTTGCTACCCCACTGTGTGTAATGAGCATTGGCGTCCATGCTTACTACTAAGTTGGCTCTGGTAGTGCTATCGTGCTGTACCAGGTCCCTTATTAGTGGCGATTACTACTAAGTTGGCTCTGGTAGTGCTATCGTGGTGTACCAGGTCCCTTATTAGTGGCGATGCGGATGCAAGATGCAAGAATGACAAAACGATTCGCAAACTATTTGACTGTCTTGGTATGCTTCCTTACCAACGCTCTATTTCCAGCAGAGAGCTTGTTAATATTGCGGTCTTTGATCTTCTTCAAGAACTTCAGGAGGCATTTATAGCCCTCTGTTTTCTTTTGCTGAGAGGTTCTTGGAGCTCTGTTTCTCCTACGGGGAATGAGTGTGTTCTCCAGAAGTCTGTCCTCCGTCTCAGAATCAATGGTCGAACCCTTGACTATCAGTGTGGTCCTCCATGAAAGTTGGACCATCCAGACTACGTGACCCTGCCGCTGTCGCGAGTGGATTTTCACTATTGTGCGTTCCACCTGGAGAATTTAAATCAGTTCGTTGTCCTTTCATGTTTTAAGGAGAGGTTTGGGTATTTCTTAGTCGTCGATAGCATAGCCCTTAGAGTCATTGTGATACAAAGCCTAGGCGCCCTTGCAAAGACGCACACGCCTTTACAAAGACACGCATGACAGGGTTCCTACCCCTAGTGGAAGGAGTCACTGAATGACTTACTAAAATAGTCAGCAAACATGTTACTTACAGCATGAGATTTATTTGTATTACAACTATTATTGGAAAAATTTTAATTAAATTATTAAATAATATTAAATAATATGTGATATTGTTGAAAATCTGATTGGCCGAGGCTTTTTACGTAGCTCTTACAAGCCTTGTTACGTAGTTTCTTATCGATTTCAACTCCTTGGTATACTAGGGATGGGAAATGAGACCATAGTCAAAAGCACAAGATGAAAGCCTTTGAAAATTAGCTTTCCGAAAGTCAAAAGAGTGCGAGCGATCATACGAATTACTATTTTCGTATAAATGCTCATCTAGGTCAATAAAAACTTCTAGGGAGGGATGATTTTTATCAATGTTAGTGATACTGAAGTCTGATTCCTAAACAAAAGTGCTAATAGAGTCAGAAGAAAAGACTTAATCGAGAATTCGATTTTTAAAATGTTTATACAACTTGCTTGTTGTAAGTCAAAGCATAGCATATTATCAAGCAAAGATTGCTCTTGGTGTGCAGTGAATAAAGAATAAAGTGGGATTCGTCCTCAGATGGTTCCCATCCTAAGCAAATTAAAAACGTCAAGTAATAAGATTGTACTGTCACAACAAGTTATGTCAAATATATGATCGAGTACCATAGACAGTTCCCAGTAAAACGAGCAGAGAGGATACGACGGAATGTATTCATTAACAATATAAAATATTTATTCTAAATATCATTTTTATACAACTATGTTCTATGTTGATATTGAATGGCAGCAATCAAGACACCACCTCCAAGCGCTCTTAGATCATTACTATGACGATCATTTCTATATACAAAGAATTCGGGAATAAAGAATTGCGTGTCTAAAATACAGGAATTAAGCCATGTTTCTGTCAAGAAGACTATGTCATGGGTAAAGATTTGTTAGTTCAATTTCTGCATTTTTTGAGCGGAATCCTCTTACATTTTGATAGTGGAGGAACAGCTTACCAAGTTTTTTAATTCGGACGGATGGTCTCTAAGCATTATGATATGGGCCATATATCTCTATTGAAAAATAATTCATAATAAGGAAATTGGGCGAGAATTTTGAATGAGGTCAAAAATCCATCAGGTTTACTGATTTTGGTGCATTTAACTGAATCCTCACTTGGAACTAGTTTCTTTGATATCAAACATAATCACACGAAGTATTAGGTTTTAATCGGCAAATGAAAATCGCTTAGCTACTTCTCCAATTGGACAGCTCTTCCGGATTACCAAACGAAAAACAAAGACAACACCACTGACCAACCCCCTTTGCTTTGAGTAGGGGTTAGAATATACCCGAGGTAGGCATATCTGCCGGAAGAGGCGACTAAAATCCACTCTCCTTATACCGAGTGTAAAACGTTTAAACAAAAAATGCAATGAACAAACAGATATAATACCCCAGGTGGCAGTCCAGTTGTACTGGAAAATCCACATTCTTCGGAGACAGGCTCTACGGATTCTGGGTAGAGACACTTATTAGAATCTATCGACCCTTTTAGAAATAGCAAAAAGGTCTCCGGATCACCACCATCCGGTTTTGTAAAGAAAGAAAACTCTAAAAGACTCCCAACGGCGCCGAATGTATTAGCACGCGTTACTCGGGATTCAGCGCAACTTAAGAGCTTTGAAGACGAAAATATTGTACTCCGTGTAAAGCTTAATAAAATGGAACAGTTCTATGAGGAATTTAAGAAAGAGCTAGATCTAATTAAAACAGAAAATTAATTAATCGACAAAAAAAGTCGAAGAGAAATCATGCCACCCAGTCATCAGTAATTATTGTACTGATGAGGAAAAGCTCGCGTGAAATTGATTGCGTCATGAGGAGGTGACCGAACAAAAACGAAAAGCCAGTTCACCGCCAGAAATTGAGAACACAAGACAACACCACAGAACGCCTCCAATAATGGTTGTTGGAATTTCAGATTATATAAAACTCTATGATGGCTTTGCTCTTCAAGTGATATTCTAAATGTTATCCTTAAAACAACATTTAATGTACCATCTCTAAATAAAAATATTTGGAAAAATAATATTAGCGATATGGACAGCTATCGCACAGTTTCAGAAAAACTAAATTTAGAAGAAATCCAAAGGCACACTTATGAAAATAAGTCTGAAAGGCCGCAAAGACGACGTCGTGCAAGACCTTAAAATTAAAGATTTCAAAATAATCCATGCCGTCAATTTAACAAACAAAGAAAAGCGACAAATTGAAGGAGAAGACGAAGTTATAGTCAAGCGCGGACTTCCATTAATCATGCTAAGCTTCGAGAAATCCGAAAACTTAGATAAAATATATTAAATTTAATCTATACTTAATATAGTCGCAAGAATTGAACCTAAGCGCAAAGGTAGAAGGCTTGCCCCTTAGTGTAAACGCTGCCAAGGCTACAACCATACGCACGCTTATCGGAAGAGTGTGTTCTAAAAAAACAAGATTCGCCGACTTGCATTAATTGCAAGACAAAACACCCGGCAAACTATCGCGGTTGTTAAGTAGCTAAGGAGCTGCAGAAAAGGCGCGACTTAGTAAAGAAAAAGCTTTACTGATCGAAAACCCATCCAAAGATAAATTTTAAAAATAAAACTGAAAAAATTCCAAATAAAGAAAAACAAGGACTAACGAAATGACAAAACCACCGCAAACGACAGTTTGAAAAATTGAGGTACAAATGTCGATCAGCTGCGGCCCGCGAACGTACGCAGAGGCCGCTATACAAGCAAACAATCGAGTTGTTAATACGGCGCCTGATCCAGTCTATCAAGTTTTTTCCGCAATTCTTGCGAGACTTGAAGAGCAAAGCCAAATTTACATACGTATGTTCGCGAAACTGGTCAAGCTCGAAAATAAACTTCGAGGCACTCCAACTCCCGTTTAAATTATGACAAGCTTTATAAAAGTAGTAACATGGAACGCGAATGGCCTTCTGCATAAAATCGACGAGTTAGAAGCATTCCTTCACAAAAACGATATTGATATATGCCTGGTATCGGAAACGCATTTGAGGGAAGGATCAGTTATAAAAATTAAAGGCGGAGAGTCCTGTTTTATAATATACACCACTGATCACTCCCCGGGTGAATTAATTGAGCTTGATGAAATGCAAATAACCTCGGTTAGCGTAAGCATTAAACGCATTACATATAACTTTGCGTATATTTATTGTCCTCCACGAGCGACGTTAGAAAAAATGGCTTTAGAGGCATATTTGACTCACTTGGACAGAACTTTGTAATTGGCGGAGATTGCAACGCAACTTCTGGAGCTTCAGATGTATTTCAGAAAACTCGTCTGGCAAACCTACGCAATGGCCTTCGGATATGGCAAAATCACCAGACCTCATAGACTTTTTTTATCGCCAAAGGAGTATCTGATAACCTAGTCAAAATTGAAGAAAGTTCTGATCTCTCTTCGGACCATTCACTGGTCATTCTGATAATTACCAGCGGAGGTTTACGCGAAAAGGACGGTCCACTAAAACTTACTAGCAAGAGAACTAATAGGAACTCCCTTAGAAAAGACTGCATACAAAAAATCGATCAGGAAATATCCCTTCGACGCCATATGAACTCGAAGACGAAGTGAATTAATTCATCGATGCCTTGCAAAGTTCGGTGTGGAACAATACTCCTCATAAAAAGAGAGATGAAAAAGCCAACGATGCAAGCGCCACCCATCCGGAAAAATAATGGGGAATGGGCGAAAGGAGGCAAGGAAAATGCCGAAATATTTGCTGAACACCTACCAGAGACTTTTAAACCACTTGACGGTGAAGCGTTGGTTGAAGATACTGTTCCTACCCCGGTATCTGACAATTTTCAAATTAGACGAGTATCGCTGGGCGAACTCAGTTTTGAAATACAAAAACTTAAATTAAACAAGGCTCCTGGATATGACCTAATTACGGGACAAGTCCTTAAAGAGCTGCACAGAAAAGCATTACTTAAATTTGTTTATCTCATGAACGCTTCTATTAGACTTTTGTATGTTTCCCGTCAATCGAAGACAGCTGAAGTGATAATGGTTCCTCAGCCAGGTAAACCTCCAAATGACTAAAAATCCTATAGACCAATATCGCTTTAACCAATAATATCGAAGTTATTTGAAAAACTCATATTAAAGCAATTACATCCTATCATCGAAGAAAGCCAATTAATACCGGATCACCAATTCGGATTCAGAACGAAGCACTCTACAATTGACCAGGTTTACATAATTACCAACGAAATTGAAAAAGCACTAGCGTTTTCCTTGACGTCTCTCAGGCCTACGACAAAGTATGAAAAACGGGATTAAAATATAACCTAAACAAAGCTCTCCCAAAACAATTATTATTATTATTGTATGAGATCCTAAGAACTTAAGTAGAGGACAGACTCTTTTGTGTTATACACGGGAACGAGTACTCCGAATTCAAAGAAATCGCGGCATGAGTTCCACAAGGAAGTGTTCTGGCCACGATTTTATTCCTATTATACACTCGCGATATCCCGCAAGATGAGGATACTGTCGTAGCAACTTTCGCGGATGATAGGGCTATTTCTAGCTGAAGACAATTCGTTTAAGTCCGCAACAAATAAGCTTCAACGATCTATCGACAGAATAGGCTTGTAGACAAAAACTTGGCGTATTGTCCTCAACGACACAAAATCCACGCACATTAATTTTACCTACAGAAACGAAAATAATCTACCCATTTATATTGACTCGGTACAAAATCCGTACGCAAACGAGGCTAAATACTTGGGAATGACGTTGGATGCAAAGTTGTAATGGAAATCGCATGTTTAGAAGAAACGCTCGTTATCAGATTTAATCAAATACAATTGCTGATTGGAAGATTTTCTAAACTCAGCATGCAAATCAAGCTGCAAAGTTCTAAAACTGGTTTGGACGCACGGTATACAACTTTGGGGTTGTACCAAACCAAGTAATGTTAACATTTTGCAGACTTTCAAAATAAAGTCCTAATGCAAGTCGCAAATGTTCCGTGGTATATCCGAAACGCCGATATCCACAGAGATCTAAGTCTAACTACCGTTGAAGACGCAATACGAAATTTCGCACGTAAACAACACATTCGCCTAATTGGCCATTACAATGACGCTGTAATACAGATTCTAGATAAGAGAAATCTTGGGCGCCGATTACAAAGGATAAAACCTTTTGAATTAGCTCAATAAAATTGTGCGCCGATTACAAAATATAAAACCTTCTGAATTAGCGCAATAAAATGTAGCATGTTGTTGTCGGCATAAGCATGTGCTTCCGCTGTGATGTTTCGTGCCAGACGTAATTAAATGTTCACATTAAAACTGTTTGATAGGAATAAGTCTAGTTGTAATATAAAAGTATTTTGTAGGGAGGTATTTTTAGTGAGTAAGAATCTCACACTATTATGAACACGAGCGGCCGGTCCTCATAATATCTCTTGGAAGATTTTGCACCTACCCTCGGAAGAAAAGCACTGAAAATGCTGGTCAGATAGATTCGGTCTTCGTCAAATTAAATTTACTCCGTCCGAGTAGCGTCGGCTTAAACAGGCGCTGAAAGATGGAGAAGACAAAATAAAGGCTACTTTGACTAATCTTCCCAAAGTTAATTTCACCTGGCTCCAAAAACTAAGGGGAGTCTCATGTCAAAGTCATTTAAGTAGAATAAAAAGTGTATCCGGTACACTCTTCAATGCTTCAATGTGAACGCTTAAGTAATAGTATACCTCTTTACCCATTTCTTTATGCCTACCAGATAGGCAAGTCCACAGAAGGAGGACTTTTGAATCTACCTGAACAAATCAAAATTAGCTTCAAAGAGGTTGCACAGTGCGCCTCTCTGGATATCTAGCGTGCCTTTGATAATACTGGATAAAATTCCATATCAAACGCTTTGGCATACAGACGTATAGACCAAACTACGATCAAATAGATCAGCGCTGCTGGACATCCGGAAAATAACCGCAACATAAACACTGTCCTCAGCATCAGTTACAGCCGGCAAAATAAGACAACAGACCTAAAGTATTTTTTTAACCTAAGTAATTTAAGCTTTCACCTAGTTGGATGCCCCGCTCACGATTGCGATGTCACTACACGTTTGCAAAATCCACTTAAAATAGTCCTTGATTGGCTCAAGAAAGAGGGACTCTCTATCAACCCAATCAAGTCTCTAAACCAATTTTCCATAAATGGTACTATCATAGAGTATTCCGACGAGTTAAAATATCTGGGTGGTATCTTAGATAAAAGACTCAAATTGTAACTTACACCTGTGCAAAAAGACTGAAATAGCATCGAACGCTTTCTGGAAGAATAATTGGTCCTAGCGAGGTATCCATTGGAACAGAAAATTTTCGGCAACGCATACTCTGTTGGAGACCCTAATTACATTCGAGGTATCCGATTTCGAAAAAGAATATATAATATGCAACGCGCATTGATTTGACATGCGACAAATATTAGATTTTTAGGGATGCAAAAAATTTACCGATATATCGAAAAGCCGATACATGTCGACGCATATTTGTATTTACAGTACGTCCGACCGTCCGTACGCAATTTTTAGGCCTTTAGCTAGGAAGCTGAAATTTGGACCACATTTAGCCAATTTTTTTTCCAACATATCGCCTGTACAAAGTTTTTGGCCACGCCCACTTTTTGGTACGTTTTGTTCAAAAAATCTTTTTTTTTTAATTTAATGCTTTTTTCCTTGGGGTATATAGGAATATGGATAGGGTTCATACTGTTCGCCCCAAGCGGACTGTATGCTTTCCTTATGTTTTTAAATCACTCTGATTATTAACTTCTATTTTCCTTGCAACGCTGTGGATATCCGAGGTCATCACACTTACATATATATGAGATACATGAATTTAAGTGGTTTTCTTTTTGGCGGTTTTTGGTCACTTATACCCATTTTTGTTTAACGGGGGTGTAAATTTCAATGCCACTATGATATAAATTAAAAAAAAATAAATTTTGGAAAAAATTGGACCTACGACGTTTGCATACTTAGCCGACGATATAATTATCAGCTGCTGATTTCAAAACAAAAACTGTCACAAAAATCTTTGAACGTTTTCGTTTAGTAATCCGGAAGAGCTCTCCGAACCCACCGACAATCCAACAAGCAAACAAATGGAATTATCTTTCCAAAATATGGAAAACCATTTTTGTACCTATACTAGTTAAAAGTTATAGCGTTTAAAGTTGTTACACCTCCCAATTAGAGGTCACCCACTTTGATAGGCTTGATGTAACTTGAAACGGAGTGAGAACTTTGGCATAACATTTTTTATTCGGTGGAACTTCAGAAATATGCCCTTAAAGTATGCTAAACTGCTACCTGTACAATTAATATTTATTTCATATAACGTACATTGTTTATGAATTTTTGAACAAGAATACATATATAGATCTGAACTAACAAAAAGGAAGTTTTGACATCATCTCCAGGTACCAAACCACGGAACCGATATCTAATTATATGATATATATATATATATATATATACACATTTTTAGGGTATATTAATTTTGAAACAAAGCTTGTAACACTCCTTAATATTCTTCGTAAAACCCTAAAAGTATATATGTTTATGATCAGGACCAAAACCTAAGACGACTTAACAATGTCCGTCCGTACGTACGTCACCAATCTTAAGACCTTTAAATTTAAGCTATCAAGTTGAAATTTGGAACATATGTATATTACCTATGGTCCCGAAATGGAAGAGTGTTTTTTTGATACACCGACTGCTACGGCAACAATTAAGAGAAAACTGTTTTAAGCCTAAAATTGTTAAAATAAAGCACTAGGATCTTCGCAAAATATGTAAACACTTACCTCGTTTACAAATTTGCTATAAAAAATTTTTGCCATGCCTGCTTTTTGTGTGGCGTTTTTTAACAAAATGCTGTTTAGTAATGTATATATCAAAGATCTAAATACTGGAATTAATTGCCTTAAGTTAGGCGAGGCGACAAGTCACATTTATGCGGTTCAAAGTCTAATTATTGAATTACTTTGTCTTTCAAACTCAATCTCAATTATCCTTACAATTACTTATCATCAACAATTACCAGAATCCGATCAGCCGTTGGCTGTGTAGGTTCAGTCAAAAGAATTTAAATTTTGCTTTATATTATTAGTGATGATAATATAATGTACGTTAAATGTTCAATTGTGTCTAGAATTTCGTGAATATCGATGCCCTGGTGTCAACTAGTTTAATCTATTTTCTGATAAAATCATTGATGCAGACCGATTCGTTTCTTTATTGAAAGTTTTCGTAGAGAAAATTTTCAACAATAATAAATCTTTTAACATTAGCATAACTTAAGAACATTATATAAGGGTCGAAGCTTATTTTTCTAATCAGATAATAATTAAATTACAGGTAACACGGCAAACAATATCACGCTACTTGATAGTGTCCAGTCGGGTTGTATCGCATTTAGTTTGGATTCACATGCCAATGTTGGCGGCTGACAAATGCTTGACTACATTCGACAAAAAGTAAAGTACGACGAAAATGTTTTTTCTCTTTCTACACCGTTCGGAATTTGCATTTCTCTCTCAACTTTTCAGAAAGTGACTTACTTGAGTGCAAATATAACTCTAACTTTCAAGTGACACACTTTACGAAATTTACAAAAAATTAATAATAAAAGGTTCCAATAGTTACTGTTCATACCTACAAAACATCTGGAAAAAATATAAAACAAAATCACCTCAAAGCTTTGTAGTGCAATAATTGTAGTCTGTCATTTCACAACTCTTTATAGTCAAAGTATCAGTCTGAACAAATACTTTTTATATACAAAATGATTTTAAAAACTCAATGAAATGTGTGAATATGGATGGATGTTAACTATTATTGGAATACCAATTTGTATAAGAATTTTCATATAGATTGCGTACATATTTTTTATTTAAAAACACCATATTTTCCGTGACATTTTAATGAGCCATCAAGTTAATCTTTGTAGAATTAAGATTCACGATTGGTTCCATTTCCAATGTGGAATTTGCTTTGAGTTTCCCATCAGGAATACTAATTTGAAACTGCAATAGCACCACCAAATATGTTACCATAGTCGTTAGCAACTAATTGTAATAAAAATGAATGAATAAATGATTACATATCGTTAAAAATCGATTTTTACTCACCCCCTTAAAAAGATTTCTGTTCACATCGAAGAAACCACCACAATTAATATTCGAAGGATTCATTTCGGTTGCCCGTAGGAACATGTTTATCTCTGTCTGGGCATCAGAATTCATCCAACTCAATTCCACCATAAGAAGCTTCTTCTGGAAGTTTGTTCTCACATTATGTGAAGCATAATGGGCTTCATCGCAAATGAAAAACAATAAGCAGATACTCCAAAGTGCAGTTATTGCCAGGCCTATATCCTTTATTCCAAATCCTTCTGATAATTGCGACAATAATCCATATATTGATAAAGTAATAATGAAGAACAAATATAAGTTAAGAAATGTGAAGGTGTAACATGTTGCCGTGCCAGTGTCCCTTGTAAGCTTACTCAACCTTAGCCACAAAGCACGATAGTCTGCTACCATAGCCGCGGGTCCAATATGGCGAAGAGCCTATGAAAAAGTTAATATTTAAATTTAACGTAACAGGTTTGATTCACACCTTTTGAAAGCGTTCCGCAAGAATATTAGCGGTGTAGCTTAGGGCCTCACACGATAAGTACCACCAAGCTCCAAGCATTGCAGTGAGATTATCCAAGATACAATAGGGGATCACCTTAAATAAAAAAAAATATAGTTATATTTCTTTAAAAAAATTTAATTAAACAATTCAAGGTTTCATTCTGTTTACATTAAAACTTGGAAAATTAACAGAAGGCGACCCAAGAGCGAAGGCATCGATTTTTACATATACACTTATAGGCTTAGTAAGTAATTATTGTCTTTGCTTTGCTGTCTTTTTAAAGTCATTATAACCTATCCTAAGGGTATATTAATTTTGTATGAAATTAGGGTCACAAATGTTGTTTTCAATACGCCAACAATTTAGAAAAAAAACTTTTTAAAGCCAAAGTTAAGATAAAGCTCTAGAACCTCTCATATAAAGATTTTGTCAGCTCGAAAATTTGCACAGAAAACGAAAACAAAAGTATAACAAGATAGATTTTTTCTCTGGAAATTTTGGAACCATTAACCTCTCGTTAATTCGAAACTCGAATGACTTTTATAATATTACCAATTATCGAGAGTTTGTAATATCAAATGGTTCGAATTTTTCGAAAGATAAAATATGAAAGTCCGAATCATTGAGTAATAGTCAATTATTACTTATTATACTTTTAGGACTCATAACTTACACTAACTTTTAATCTGTGACCAACGAAAACTGAAACTAAACTAACCAAAAGGAAGTATGTGTCAAACTATATACAAGTTCTAAATTGTCTCAAAATGCACCCTTTAATCTGATAATTTGGAATTGCCAAATTGCCTATACCTTCGAATTAACGCGTCGTTACCAAGTGCTTAAAAATGCATTGATTTTGTTCGAAATCTAAAGAGATTTTCTAGGGAACTCATGTTATCTTCGAATTATGGAGTGGTTTGAATTAATGCAGGTTTGAATTAGCGACTATATTTGTTCCAATATATCACCCAACGCCACGCTCACTTTTTGGGGTCGTTTTTTAAAGATTTTTTTATAAATTTCATAGAATGAAATAAAATTCTATCCATCATCTTCTTTATGCTTTTTGGGGCACATATGATATGGATCGGTTGTCATACTGTTCGCCCAAGCGGACTGTAGCCTTTCCTTATGTTTAAATCGCATTTCAAAATAAAATATTACCCAACTTACCTGCACTATATGAAAGTCTGCCATGGTAATATGCGTTATTACCACAGATAGAATTGATAGCAAAGGGAGTAGAACAGTAATAGCAATTGCTTTATTTCTTAAATTCAGTGGAACACTGTGACCCGATATTTGAAAATACATAATCTGCAAAACAAAAAGGAAAACAATCGAAAAATTCTGTTAGGTTAACTTACATTTTTACGGTTAGATATGTGTTCATGTATAATATTCACCTCAAAATCATTCCAATCGTTCATAAGCTGTGCAATTTTATTCGTTTCTGACCAAAGAATGGGTATAAGAAAAATTGGTAAAATATTTACTAAGAACAAATAAGCAATGACTGCTTCTTCAAATGGGCCTTTTAACGAAGTTACAATATGTATACGATTACTTGCCACGTATCCAACATAAATCTAAAAGAAGTCCAGAATTATGTTTAATACCGAATTTTTTAATTACCATTTTTACGGTCAAAAAGACAAAAAAGAGACACGAGTATGCAAATGATATCGATCCCAATGCAAAGGTGGCATTGCCCGGCGAAGGTCTAGTGACTGGCATGGAACCAATGCAACGCAAGAAGAAATGAGATGATCCAATATTATTAAATATCACATCCTTGAAAAAAAAAATATATCCTCATCATGTGTCACAACATTTTTTCATTATAAGCTTTTTTTTTAAACCACATACATTTTTAAAGTTATCCGTGGATGTTACTGATGCCAATGAAGGTCTTCCATCTGTTCCATAGAGAGCAATGCTGTTCTTCTGAACTTGCAAACCACTATACCGTCTTATGTTCGGATTGTGAAATGACGGCTTTACATCCAGAAAAATGGCCTTTGGCTTAGAATTGTGCTTAGTCATCCCGTTAAACATTTTTTCAAAATAATTTAATTCGTAAAGGAGCGTGTAACGTTTAACTTCAACAAACTCTTGTTATCAAGTGATTTATAGTACGATTCAAAATGTATTTCTCCAGCTCCGAGAAAGTACTTAGGACTAAATGCTGTAAATTTTTAACAAGGTTGACCTAGAGAATATGAAATGTTTTATTTGTTTTATAACGTTAATGACAAAAATATCATCGCCTTAAATGGTCAATCTCCCGCTTTGGTGTCATTTAAAACGGAACTATGTACTTCCTGAAACGTTAAATTCAGCATGTTTATTAGAAATTTTCTGACCTTAGCCTACAAATAAAACATGAAAGTTTTTATTGTTGCTTTTTGCTTTACTCTAGTAGGTCAAGACCAATAAAGTGACTAGTATACTTTACTGGTTTGTTTATCTATTAGATACTTTACTAATTGAAAACTGATATTCATATTCATACTTGAGTATGAGTTTTACTTATACTTATGTTTCTAGGAAAACAGACTGTTTCGGACATTATGATACGCTATCCATATCCATATATGCCACCAAGCAAAAGGCGTTAAAAACACGGTGGATGATATTTTATTTGGTTTTCTAAGATAAATTCGAAAAAAACAGCATTTTAGAAAAAAAAATTTCTTGCATACCAAAAATATTGTACGAATGAAATGTTAAGGTTCTAAAGTTTTTTTGGGGGAGAGTACGGTAACTTTGGCGCTGAAAATTGCAAACTGATTTTGGCAGATGGGTCAAATAAAAGCATGGGAGGGGTGAGGATCTATCTTGCTCTGTTTAGGCGGGAGGGGCAATGTCAAAAAAAACATAAAGAAAGCCTACAGTCCGCTTGGGAACAGTATAATACCCTATCCATATCCCTATATACCCCAAAGAAAAAATCATTAAGAAAGTGGTCGATATCATTTTATTTCATTCTATTAAATTTTAAAAAAAATTTAAAAACGCCCCAAAAAGTGGGCGTGGCCAAAAACTTTGTATGGCTGATGTGTTGGAAAAAATGTTGGCTCAACATCTTGTTGAACATTTTTTTTCGATTTCTATGAATATTTTCGCAGAAAACAGCATTTTCGTGAAAAACGCCCACAAAAAGTAGGCGGGACATATTTTGTGAAGGTTGTAACACTCTATCTCTCTAACTTTAGCTTTAAAAGGGTTTTTTCTAAATTGTGGGCGTGGCAGTGGGCGAATTCATTTTAAAGCCAAAGTTTTTTATGGACTGTAAAATTTTGTTGAATTCGCCCACTGCCACGCACACAATTAAGAAAAAACAGTTTTAAAGCTAAAGTTTTTTTTTAAGAGTCCTAGGGAGAATATGGTCCAAATTTCAGCTTCCTAGCTTAATTTGAAAGGCCTAAAAATTGCGGACGGACGGACGGACATTGCTAAATAGTCTTAGGATTTTGTCTTGATCATAAATATATATACTTTTATTGGTCTACGACGAATGTTAAGGGGTGTTACAAGCTATGTGTCAAAATTAATATACCCTTAGGATAGGGTATAAATGACTTAAAATGATAAACAGTGTATTAAAACACAATGGTAACAATAACAAAAAATTGCAATAGCAGTTTTTAAAGCCAGGAATTCATGCTTTTTATTTGTTTTTATATTCAGTTTTCTCCAGACTATTCTTGATAGCCTTTGTGCAGTGCGCAACACGTAGGGGAAGGTGTTGTACCTTGGTCCGTTTGTACCTTGGTCCGAGTGCCATTTCTGAGCAAACTACTAACCACGCAAAAACCGGTTCTTCCATTAAATGTTCTCCTTTTGTTCTTTTCTTATCTGAGTTTGTGTGTGACCGTCAAGCTATGTGCGTCTGAGAGAAAACTCAGAAAAAGTGATTCGGACCGCGAAAAGTTTTTATACCCTATCCTAAGGGTATATTAATTTTGACACATAGTTTGTAACACCCCTTAATATTCGTCGCAGACCCCTAAAAGTATATATATTTATGATCAGGACCAAAATCTAAGACTATATAGCAATGTCCGTCCGTCCGTATCAACTTTTGAGGCCTTTAAAATTATGCTAAGAAGCTGAAATTTGGAACATATACTCCCTAGGGTTCCGAAATGGTAAAGTGTTGAAATTTTCAAAATACGCCCACTGCCACGCCCACAATTTAGAAAAAACCATTTTAAGGCTTAAGTTAGAGAGATAAAGTTGTACAACCTTCACAAGATATGTAGGTACTGCCCACCTTTATTAATTTGTCATATAAAGTTTTTTGCCACGCCTACTTTTTGTGGGCGTTTTTCACTAAAATGCTGTTTTCTTCGAAAATTTTCATAGAAATCGAAAAAAAATGTTTAACAATATATTATGCCAATATTTTTCTCAATATATCGCTCATACAAAGTTTTTGGCCACGCCCACTTTTTTGGGGCGTTTTTTGAAAAAAATATTTTTTTTCTATAAATTTCATAGAATGAAATAAAATGCTATCTATCATCTTCCTAATGCTTTTTTTCTTTGGGGTACATAGGGATAAGGATAGGGTATCATACTGTTCGCCCCAAGCGGACTGTAGCCTTTCCTTATGTTTTTTTTTAGTTTTTTGTGAAGCCTCCAGTGGTTTACCGTTGTATTTTTTTTGCGTTTCTGTGGTTGACTGGGGTAAGTTGATCTATGATCTTTCATTGAACATCCGTCGTCATACGGCTTTGCGTTTCAAAACAAATGTAAAGTGTATTTTTTTTTGCTTAAGTGGTGTTCATGTACTTTGGTCCTATCATAGTGCTTGTACCTTGAACCGGTCCAAGGTACATGCAGTTAACTTTTTTTCAACAAAATTTGTTTTCTGTATTACAGAAAGAAATGCCACGAAGCAAAACGGGAGCTAAAAGGGTGCCAATTGATATGGAAGCCCTAAAGCGTGCTGCAATTGAAGTGCTCAAAAATGGTAAGACAATGTATACTGCTGCAAAAATGTTTAACATTTAAAAAAGTACGCTGATTCGACACATCAGAAAACACAAGAATGCGGGAAACACCGAATTTGTTTATCAAAGCAAAGTGTTGTCGTCAAGTATTTACAGTTGACGAAGAAAAAGCATTGGAGGAATATGTCCTAACAGCCTCGAAGCTACACTATGGGCTCTCTAAAAATGATTTATTAAAACTAGCTTTTGAATTTGGAGAAGCAAACGCTAAGCAAATGCCACAAAATTAGTTGAACGAAAAGAAAGCAGGCAGGGAGTGGCTCAGGGCTTACCTTCAACGTCATCAAAGTATTTCTTTGCGGAAGCCTGAAGCGACTAGTTTGTCTCGGGCCACAAGCTTTAATAAGACAAACGTCGAATCTTTTTTCAACAACTATGAAGATTGCTTGGCTCGCTTTGAATTTACACCTGAATCCATCTATAATTTAGATGAGACGGGCAATTCTAAGGTTCACATTCCACCAAAAATTCTGGCCCAGAAAGGAGAAAAACAAATCGGCAGCGTCACATCCGGTGGAAGAGGAATTAATATAACGATGATTGCAGCAATCAACGCTTTGGGTAATCACGTACCCCCTATGCTTATATTCCCAAGAGTGAATTTCAAGGATCATATGCTAATTGGAGCACCTGCAGGAACTATAGGCGCTGCAAATCCCAGCGGATGGTCAACAGCGAACTTATTCCTTGAACCGGTCCAAGGTACATGCAGTTAACTTTTTTTCAACAAAATTTGTTTTCTGTATTACAGAAAGAAATGCCACGAAGCAAAACGGGAGCTAAAAGGGTGCCAATTGATATGGAAGCCCTAAAGCGTGCTGCAATTGAAGTGCTCAAAAATGGTAAGACAATGTATACTGCTGCAAAAATGTTTAACATTTAAAAAAGTACGCTGATTCGACACATCAGAAAACACAAGAATGCGGGAAACACCGAATTTGTTTATCAAAGCAAAGTGTTGTCGTCAAGTATTTACAGTTGACGAAGAAAAAGCATTGGAGGAATATGTCCTAACAGCCTCGAAGCTACACTATGGGCTCTCTAAAAATGATTTATTAAAACTAGCTTTTGAATTTGGAGAAGCAAACGCTAAGCAAATGCCACAAAATTGGTTGAACGAAAAGAAAGCAGGCAGGGAGTGGCTCAGGGCTTACCTTCAACGTCATCAAAGTATTTCTTTGCGGAAGCCTGAAGCGACTAGTTTGTCTCGGGCCACAAGCTTTAATAAGACAAACGTCGAATCTTTTTTCAACAACTATGAAGATTGCTTGGCTCGCTTTGAATTTACACCTGAATCCATCTATAATTTAGATGAGACGGGCAATTCTAAGGTTCACATTCCACCAAAAATTCTGGCCCAGAAAGGAGAAAAACAAATCGGCAGCGTCACATCCGGTGAAAGAGGAATTAATATAACGATGATTGCAGCAATCAACGCTTTGGGTAATCACGTACCCCCTATGTTTATATTCCCAAGAGTGAATTTCAAGGATCATATGCTAATTGGAGCACCTGCAGGAACTATAGGCGCTGCAAATCCCAGCGGATGGTCAACAGCGGACTTATTCCTTAAATATCTCAAACATTTTATCGCCTTCGTAAAGCCGACACAAGCGAATAAAGTGCTTCTTATAATGGATAACCACGATACGCACATATCGGTTGCCGTCATTATTGAAGCAAAACAAAACAACATAGTTTTGTTGACCCTTCTCCCACACACCTCCCACAAGCTCCAACCTTTAGATAGGACCGTTTTTGGAGCCTACAAAACCTTTTACAACCAAGCTGCGAACGAGTGAATGTTAAACAATCCCGGAAAAACAATATCTATATATGACGTTGCCACAATAATTGGCAAAGCATATCCCAGAGCATTTTCATACGTAAATATTGTAAAAGGTTTTGAAGTAAGTGGAATATGGCCATTCAACAAAAATGTTTTTGGGAAGGACGAATTCCTATCATCGTATGTCACTGACAGGCCGTTTAATGCCGAAAACCCAACAACCGAGGAGACTTTTAATCCAGTAGAAGTACAACCCTCTTCAACAAACCAAAGGCATTTTGAAGAAGTGGTAGCTCCTTCAACATCTGCTGCAGCGATTGCAGCTATGTCCGCTACTAAAAGGCAAACTTCGCCAGTTACAAAAATGATGGTTTCTCCAAAAGAAATTCGACCTTTTCCAAAGGCTCCCCCCCGAAAACTTGTAGGAAGACGAGGACGGAGACTAGGTAAAACTAGAATCCCTACAGACACTCCTGAAAATGAGGAAATAGAGGCCGCAGAAGCATTAAAAACAAAATGTAAGACCAAAAAAGCTGCGGCAAAAGTAAAAAAAAGAGTAGTAGATGACAGTAAAGCTACGTCTTCGTCGAAGGAGGAAAATTCGGTGCCAGCAAAAATAAGGCAACAGCCTGTAAGAACCGCCAAGTCAAAGGCTAGAGGTGTGATGTTGGAAACTATTGACGAGTCGGGTGAAGACTTTGAAGCAGATAGTGATTCCTCTCTAAGCATAACTACTCTCCTTAAATTAGCAACCCAAAAAATGTAAAACATATTTTTCTTTTTTTTAATTAAGGTATTTTTGCTCTTTTTTTTTTCAAACTGAAAAATTTTTTTAGTTTTTGAATAACGCGAAATAAATTTACTTTATTAACTTGTTACAAAAGTTTACTTATTTACTTATTTACAAAAGTTTTTTGAACTGGGCTAAATTTGAAATGTTACCTACTAGATTTCAAGGAAGAACCCTATACGGACCGAGGTACAATACACCTCGGACCAAGGTACAACCACGTCTTGTACCTTGGTCCGCTTGAGGTTGCCACAGAAAAGCTAAATTGTCTGAAAAACGGTAAGCAAGAAAAAACTGGTATTTTACATTATATATTGGCAACAAAATTACAGATACAAATCAAAAAAAAAAGGAGGAAAAAATAAAACGTAACCGAAGTTATATGAAAAAAACTAAAAAGCGGACCAAGGTACAACACCTTCCCCTATATGTCAGACATCTGTGGAAACAGCGCTGCACGAAGTAACAAGAACAATCGAGAAATCCCTTTAAAACAAAGAATTTACGTTGGCGGCCTTTCTAGACATAGAAGGTGTTTTCAACAACCTGAACACCGGAACCATTATTTCCCCACTTGAGGATTTAGGATCGACAAAGATTTTGACTGGGTTGGAGCAATTCTAAACAGCAGAGTCATTAACAGCAGCCTGTGCGATTAAGAAAAGTGCCAATCGTGGAACACCGCAGGGGGAGTTCTATCTCCTCTCCTGTGGAGCACCTTAATCAACAAAATTCTTAAATCCCTTGTCAGCAGAGGTATAAAGATAGTCGGTTATGCTGTTGACATAGTTGTACTAATAACAGGAAAGTATCTTTCCACCATTAGTCCCATTATGGAATCTGCGTTATCAGAACTATCCAAATGGACGGAACACAACGGCCTTTCGGTTAATCCAAAGACGACCGAACTAATTCTGTTCACCAGGAACTGTAAGGTACCTAAATGGGACCCACCCAAGCTTAAAGGTTAGGAATCCATTTTCCAATAAAATTTACTAATCCTAGGAAACTTTGCAATTCTTTCAGTTTTTCGGGAACTCTGAACCGTGTTATACTGTCAACGGCCTAATACCCGCTGACGTTAACTCGTGCCCCAAGAATTATATTGAATTGGCTTTATAAATGCATTTTTCGTGGTTTAATAAGACATCATTTTCTTTAAGCACCTTTAAAATCTTTCGTAGTCTTATCTCATGTTCGTACTCATTGCATTAAAACACCAAAATATCATCAATGAAATTGATTACGCCCTCACGACCTAGTAACAATCTTTCGAGTATTTTTTGAAATATTTCTGGTGCGCAATTAATCCCAAACATAAATAGTTTATAACGATAAAAGGCTTTCATAGTGATAAATGTCGTTATATTATTCTGGATGCAACTCTACTTTATGAAATGCATTTTTATGGTGGCATTATATAGATTTCGGCAAAATTTGGTTCATAGTCGGCAAAGGATGGTTTTCTCGTACAATTGCAGCATTTGCTCGTCTCGTATCTATGCACAACCGTATCTCATCGTGTTTTTTTTTTCAAAATTGGGACGATAGGCGAAATCCATCTTGATGACTCACTAACTTCTTCAATAATGTCACACTCGAATAGTTCTTTCAATTTTTTCTCTACCATTGCTTCTAGAGTATTGCATTCTCCTACAAGGGTGTGAAATGGGCCCTACTGAGTCGACAACAGGAATGTTTACCAATATTTATATTTCTAGATTTCGGAAAGTCTTTATTTGTCACTTGATTTACGTCGATGCCTATTTTCAATACTCTCAAGGCTATAGCAGAATATTTCCCAAGTAAATTTTTCGTTCCTCCGTTTATCACATAAAATGTAGTTCGGTCTTTTATTCCGTTTACTTCGATTGTAGCTTCAAATGACCCCTTAGGACTTCAATTTTCTTACACCAATAGTCCTTCTCTGTTTTGTCGCTGACCACACAATTAGTTTCGTCACCCTTTTTTTTACTTTTTTTAAACCCGGACTCTAATTCTGATTATGAAAATCTCCAAATTTTCGTTTCTGTGACAATCGTGTTTGCAGTACTGTCGGAAATGGCCAATGCGACCACAGGTGTGACACTCCTCGTCCTTGCGGCACATTCAACGTCCTGCGTTGCATGTTTTCTAATACCACACCTGCCACATGACCGTTCTTCATCTCTTTTATATTGACTTTCATACCTTTCGCTTCTAAAAAATCTTTGGTTGTTTTTATTTATAACTGCATTTATCTCTTGCAACTTAGATTTATTTTCATAACCCTCTAGTTGATGACTCACTGTTTCCTGCGTGTAAGCTTCTGCTATAATTTTATCCAAAGTGATACTATCCCCAATAGTTAAAAATGTTTTCCTTAAATCATCCAGAGTACACTTTTCAGTAATTTGGTCGATTAAATTATCCTTCATATTTTAAAACCCGCACTTTTATTCTTGGTTTGTTAATCGTAGAAGAAATTTTTCAAATTGTTCACCCTCTTCTTGCCTTTGGAGCCTAAAAACGTGTCTTTCATAAACCCTACTTTGCTTTGGAGAGAAGTATTCATTCCAAGCGATGTATTATCGCCCTCCAGGGCAAAGCTTTGTAATCCTGGTAGTGTATTTGCCATTTTCTTATTAAGAAATGGGGAAAAGATGAATCTGAAACCATAATATTATCCACTAAGCATCAACACGATACATGTTTTAGAATTTATTAACCAATAATTATTATTCATATACAACTGATTTAAAATTTAATGTGGGCACAATTGTACCAAACTATTAAAACAATTAAATAGCGCACAAATTATGTACGTATCTATGGCATTCATCTTTATTCTAGCTGTTTTACAATTTAATGTGGGCATGCGTTATTGCAACCATTTAAATATATACTTATTTACTTTAAGACTATGATAAACAGCACATATTTATAAAGGGAATTTTACAACCTAATGTAGGCACATTTGTACCACTACTTTTCTTTTGTATTTTTTTTTTGTTTGCGGTATTTTGTTATTAAATCCATTTGTTTCCATTTAATGAAGGTGCCCTTGGACCAAACCGTTTAATTTGTTTTCTTCTTTTCTGTCTTTTCCGTTTTTTCCATACATTTTGTTCCCAATTCAATTGAGGCACCAAGGCACCAGATTTCTGTTCTCATTTTGTTAGTAGAAATGAAGCGCAACTGAGATATAAAATTATTTCTACAATTACTCTTTTTTCATTATATGATATCACCACACACAGCATGCAATGGCCAATTTCATTATTAAGAACTGATTTTAAAATAAACACAATAACACCATGCACTAGAACTTCAATATAATTGTCTATTACAGTTTACTAGAATTTACAATTTTTTTTAACTCACTTTCTTAAGATTTTACTCGTCGCCACTTGTTGTATCAGTTGCTCGCCAACGAACGTCAAATCGCCACGGAGTCTGGATAAGAACTGTCCATAATCGATATGCTCTCCTCTCATCGTCCGAGCATCTTTGATCGTACACTTGTTTGTATTTGCATACACTACAGCTCCTAATCGCAGTTCTTTGATATGTGGCCTTCTGTTCCACACCTTCTACATAGCTTGGAGCGGTCCTCTCTGCTTTTGCAATGCTTGGCTATATGCCCAAATTCAAGACATTTCAAGCATTTTTGGAAAAGCGTTCGCTCCCCAATGCTACAAATAACCCATCCAATATTTAATTTTCCTGCATCTGGGTACCATAATCGAAACCTTACTGGGCTCAGTTTTGATGTAATAGTCTGTCGATGACACAGCCATCATATAATACCGTTTGTACTTGCACAAACAGTATATACGTAAGTATATGTAGGCAGCTATAATTCCCAAAACAGAGAAGCTGCGTGATTCACCATCGTACATGCAGGTATCGCCAATATTCCGTGCGTGTGTCCCCCGTTGCCGCCGAATGGGGTGGGGAGCACTTACTTTGAAGCGTGTGCCGACTCGTCTTGTCACAGAAAGTTCTCAGGGGTTCCTGTGGCCTTTTCAGCCGCGCCCTCCTTCTCTGCCGCTCTTGGTTGGTGACTTTTTATTGGTTACTCACAGCTCACCTGCATGTTTGCAGGCCGATCACCATCCGCCACCTGTGACTCCCCCAGTAGCCTGGGCTTCGCCTAGGGACAAACTTAATGTCTTGAATTTACTTACAACTGAACTAAAACGAACGCTACTAGACAGGCTACTTTCTCACTTTTGCCTAACTCGCAAAGATGATGAAAATGATGAAAACTAATCTGAGGAAGCCATGGGCGCAAGCCGTTAGAACGCGTAGTTTAACTCTTCGTGACACCGAACATTCGTTGACGCATTTCGATGGAAGTGGGTGCACGGACATAAATCTGTGGGACCAGGAATTTGAAGAGAATGCCATCGCTATAGGTTAGGACGACATTCAAATGCATATTTATGCGAAGCAACTGTTGAGGGGCGCCGCAAAACTGTTTATATGTCGCCAGTCGGTAGTTCAAAGCTGGGATACTTTGAAAGGAACGCTCATTAAGGAGTTCGGGACAAAGTTGTCCTCAGCAAAAGTTCATCGTAGGCTATGAATGAGACAAAAGAGGGCGTCGGAGTCTTTGCTGGAATACTTGAACGGGCTCTTACAAATACGCAAACATATTGCTCTCGACGAAGGAGGAAAAATTAACTCAGCTGTCGGAACAAATCGCGTATACAAAAATATTTCAGTTGGAGGCTCTAAACTCTCCGCACTTTTGGACAAAGTGACTTATGTCTTTCGCAATATGACAGTTTAGCTTCAATGGATTTTACGGAGCTTAGAGAAGAAAAGAGAAATTTGTTGGGCATTGGGCAACATAGGGTTAGGCCTCTTTCACACACGACGGTTTTCGGTATGTAACGCCTGTACGGATTTTTACCGTACGAACAAAACCGTCGTGTGTGAAAGAGGCCTTACGACAATGGGTAACGTGGTGATGAGCGTAGATGTGGATGAAGTCGCGATGAAATTAAATTTTCTGTAGTTAGAGAAAGTGACATGCAGTATTCGGCGGTAAAAGGGAATGATATTTTCGAGTAGTGGAGGCGTATATGGACGATCTCATCATGCCATCTAAGGACGAGAACAAAGGCCTCGAGAAATTACAGCTAGTGTTAGAAGTTGCTGCGAGGTACAGGTTGCGTTTGAATTGGAAGAAATGTCAGTTTCCTATGAGGAAGATTGAATTTCTAGGTTACATCAATGAGAATAGCACAATCCAGCTGTCCGTCGAGAAGACGAGGGCTGTTGCCGAGTACTTTTCTTGAGCCTGACGTCTTTTCTAGGAGGTTCATCGAGACCAAACCGATGTCTGACCTATTGCGGAAGAATGCTAAGTTTATCATTGAAGCAGACAGCTAGTCGCTTTTGAACAACTGAAAGCGGCGTCAGTCAACACGCCTGTACTACGACTGTTCACACCCCAGGCAGAGACGGAAATGCACACAGACGCGTGCATATTCGGATACGGAGCGGTTTTATTGCAGAGGGATACGGAAGATAAGCTACTACACGCGGTACAGTACATGTCTGTTGTTGCGGGATGTTTTGGATTCAAACGATAAGATAACGTTTGAAAGATATTGTATTTGCCTCTCTTCTTAGAAATATTTTAAAATTGTAAGAGTAGATGTAATTGATGTAACATTTGTACTATTTCAAAGTTTCAAAAATTTTTTTTATGAGAGGTGGCTATTTACAGAGCCCTATTTCAAACAATCGCAATTTGCGAAGCAATTCAACTAATGCTGTTATTATTCCTCCTTTCCGTACTACTCTATTCAAAAACTTTTACTCCATCGTGTCGTGCAAACTATTTAATCAACTTCCTATAAATATCCGAGGAATAATATCATTGTCCCTATTCCTAAAATACGTAAAGATATGGCTTCTTGATTTTGATCACGAGGAAATTAAAGTTTTGCTGCCCTATGTTGTCTAAACATGTACGTTACATTGTTCTATTGCTGTTTTATGTACAAATTAATGTTCTTTTAAATTTACGTTTTCTTTCTTTTTTATTGTTAATTTTCTGTAAAAATATGTATAAATTCATAAAATGTTTTTCTTTTAAAATTAATTAATCAATTCACCCCACACTTCCAAGCTATTTTTTCTGAAGTGACATTGTCACTATTTGTTAATACACAAATACAAATGTCACTACCTATTCTTGTACTTAATATTGTTATGGTAGATTAAGTAAATACAAAGTTTGTTAAGTCAAGAATCATGAAAAATAAAAATAAATAAAATAAAATTGCCACTTAAAATTGTGTGAATACACTCATGATTTTAATATTACATCTAAATATGGATGTCATTACTCATCGTGCAGCTGGTCTTCAGATACATGTGAAGTCGGACCCGGCACTTGTGTTTGTTACATGATGAAAGGTATAATAAATCAAACAAAGAAAATAATGTTACTCTATATCAGAATAAATAAAAACTCTTAATTTATGAAATTCGATTTAGTTTCAATTTGACTTTTCTGGGGGTGTCGTAATTAAATGTGAATCCAGATGATGTGCACAGAATTGTCCTGCCCGTGGCTATGTTCTTATCTTTCGATGAATGTTGTTGATTTTAAGTTAAGCTAGGAAAGAATGTTATGCACATTTATTTTGAGCTGAACTATACAAAAGGGCAAAAAAATAAAAAAAAAAATAAACGGAATCAAATGGTTATACTTAGCCAGTACTACTGATATTATAGGTTTTGATGCTTCGGTGGATATGATTGGTTTTTATTATTTATTTTGTTGCTAGATATATAGTTTGGTTATTTTGGGCGGGATAATAAATGCTGCGTTGTGGGTCATCGTGCTGCTGGTGTTGATCAGGTGGCCGGAACGATGGAATTGAACTGCTGAGGGTCGCGGAGATCTCCGATTGTTTTGGATAAGTAGGACGGTTTGCTGAGGTGCTGGCCATCTTTGTTTTTGTATTTGTAATTGACTTCGACGGCTAGTAGTTTTATTTTCCTTTAATTTTTTTTCATTTTTCTAATTAGAATTTAGGATTTTCACACCGAAACCTTGTCGAGCACACTGCAACTTGTGGAAGAGACCGAAAATGACTCGCCTGGCGGACTTATATCGTTTCGGTGGCGTGCTTTTTCTTCTTTTTTTTTATTCTTTTCTAGCGGGCTATCTCGGGCGATATCCCCGTTTTTCCATTATTTAATCGCTTTTGTCTCGTATATGCCTTGGTTATACACATAGGTGAATAGTATGTGTGGTATGCCGAAGTATCACATAAAAGTTCCGCCATCTAACGTTTTTTTTTCAACTAGTGCGTATTTCGCGAATAGTAACACTTAGCTCATGTCTGATTTGACAGACAATTAGTTTTATCCTTCCGCTGAACGAATATGGTTGTGTATACGCTTGAACAACGAACAACAACAACAACAACTTGAACAACAACAAGGAGTGGCCGTTTCAGTCAATGGCGATCGTTATCGGGCCATGTTGAATGAAATTTTGCTCACAAAAATTGAAGAGGAGGATACTGGCAACATTTGGTTTCAACAGGACGGCGCTACGTGCCACACAGTCGAAGCTACACTCGATGTTTTGCGCCCTGTTTAAAAAAAAAAGTTATTTGGCGGACCCTATAGTATCATGTGTCTCTTTCCTAGGGAAGTATGATGTTCGCCTCCCTATATGATCATTATATCTGAAACCAGCGCCCAAATTCACACAATGTATCGTTGTAGGCTGATATGCTAAGACATCGCGTAGCATATGCACAAACCCAAATTACTCCCACTCCGCGGAGTCAACCAGTGGCTCTCAAACGCTGGATTAAAGTTACGCTAAGAAGGAATTTACTGAAAGTACTATTTTTTTTTCGATATGTGAGATATGCATTACGACAGTTCCTTACAAACCCTTTTAAATCATTCATGGATAAGAAAAAAAAGAATCATCATCATCACCTAGTTGTTCATCAAACAATACTTATAAAAAAAAATAAAGAAAACCAGTTTATTTTTTGCTTTAAAATACAATTTTATTTTTTGTTTTATTTATAAAGAAATTTCAAACACAAATTTGGGTAGGTTCCTTAATAGTTTTTTGTTACTTAATATTTGATCGGCAACGTGCCGTTTACTTATATCTTTGGATTGAGAATAAGCAATGTCGTGTTCTCTACAGGCAGCATCCAGTGCATTAATTCCTTTTTCTCCTCTGTCTAAAAGTTCTTTAAGTTTAGTGCCGGGTCCGCAAAATTGATAGCCTGGTAAGTGAAGTTCAATATGTAGGGAATTAATAACTTTATCTATGAGACCTCTTCCTACCATGTATCGATTATGACTGATAAGCTTTTTATAATAAATAAACTACCATTTTTATAAGTGTGTTCAAATCAGTTGAACGTCTTTTCGAATACTAACAAGATTTTTTAATAAAAACACAGGTTTTAAATATATGTGTGTACACTTATTATTGAGATGCGTTTCATTAAACACCACAACGATCTTGTTGTCCGCAACAAAGATTTTCTTCCAACCAATACCTTGCCGAGACATGGTTCACTTTTGCCAAACACAATAAGAGCTCTAATAGTGGGCCCATCAAACTGTGGAAAAACCAATGTAATGCTGGGTTTAAGAGAATGCCCCCATGGTGTAAAGTTCAAGAATATTTATTTATATTCAACGTCATTGTATCAACCCAAGTATCAATATCTAAAACAATTGCTACAACCTATAAAAGGTATGGGATTTCATACATTCTCTGCAAACGAAGATATTCTACCACCCGAACAAGCTAAAAGTAATTCTATTATTATTTTTGATGACGTTGCGTGCGAGAATCAAAACAATATTAGATCGTATTTTTGTATTTTACGTCACAAGAACATTGATTCTTTTTATTTATGTCAAACATATACTCGAATTCCTAGACATTTGATACGAGATAACATGATTATCATGATTATCATGTTCCAACAAGATGAAATGAAACATATATACATCGATCATGTGGGTGCTGATATGAAATTCAAAAAATTCTCCAAAAATTGATTATAAATAAGGACGATTCCATCGATGGTAGTCGTTATAGACACGGATTTGATATTTTCATTCAACAATAAATATTTAATATTTTCAAAATTTCTAATCAGCATCTAATGTATTCTCAAGCTGTAACAATAGAATACATCTGTTAATCTAATCTAATCTCATATGTATATAAAATCTGATCTGATATACAAAAAGTTGATCTGATCTGATATATAAAAGCTGTTCTGATAACAAGGAAAATGAATCAGCAAATAGTAAGAGATCTTAGAAAGACTAGAAATGTATTGCGGAAGAAATTTAATAACATCAAATTGCAAGAATCTGATGCAGTGGACTTGTTGGAAGATACATTTAAACCAATCACTAAAACTCTCAAAGAGCTCGTTGAAAGCTCAAAAGACAAACACAACAACAACAACATCTATGATGATAATTTTAAATTTTTAAGACATATTTCAAGTACCCCCCTTAAAAGAAACAGCTCATCTATTGTTCAAAGTAATAAAAAAGAAAAAGATGATTATACTAGCAGTGATACAAGTCAGGAAGTTACTTTCTCTTCGCAATACGATGACACCAATACGACCATCACGGACAAAAGCGGTATATTCACAAGTTTGGATTTGACAAAATTTCAAAAGATCAAAAAATTAGATAATCTGTATGGTCATCATAGAGATTCGAATGGTAAATGGAAATTTGGTAATAAAGAATTTGTGCTAAGCTCAAATAAGATTTCTATTGATGATCAAAACTGGTCTTTATCACCGGGTTTCTTTGAACTTTTGTTTTACAAAGCACCCTCTAAGAACTATAATGCTTCTGATTTGCAAATTTATAAGGAAATTCTCATCGTCACAAGTGCGCACAAACGTCTATTCGACGAAAACGAACAAATCAAAGGCACACGAGCACTCAAGTACAAAAATATCATAAAAAAAATATTCAATAATAAAGAAGGATATGGCCTAATGGAAGTAAGTCCACAAAAACCTAATTAAATCGATAGATTACGACTTTTGATTTCATCATAATCGGCCGGTCATACAGGTCATAATAATGAAATTGTTTCCATTATTGAAGCAATATAATTGAATAAATCCATTAACAATTAATCATTATCAAGATGAGTGTCGACAAGTTTGGTCACTTTTCCTTAGTAGTTTAAAAAAAAAAAAATATACCACAAGAAACCATTGGATTTAATTTGGATCGTGATCACAATATAAACCTTCGTTATAGACAAATGAAAAATTTAGCCTTACCATTGAGGACTACGATGCAGTATCAAAGAAATTTGTTACGCAAAGTATCAGTGAGTTGGATTTAAAATCACATAAACACAACACACTCTTGAGATTGAACATCAACAAAGACCTCGAATCGCTAATCGAAACTTTAAACATCGATATAAAAGAACTCAAAAAATACATTGACGAACGATTTTGAGGAATTAAAAATTATATTTTTAAACAATTGGTAGAACCAAAATACTTGACAAAGTTACAAGAGGACCATTTGGCAGGGAAATGGGAATAAATACAACAAAAAAGGGACTAGTAGATGAGCTTCACAGACAAGCTCGTAAGAATTTCCAACGTCGTCGGGTCATAATGAAAGGACTCGATGATCTTTGGAAAGCAGATCTATTCAAAATTTAACAAAGGTCACCGTTTTCTTCTTACCATAATAGATACGTTTTCGAAATTTCAAGTATGTGCGAAGCAATGAAAAGTATACTCATTGAACATCGGCGATCACCAAAAAACTTGCAAACCGATGATGGCAAAGGGTTTTAAATAAACAATTTCAAAGTCTTATGCAAGAGTACAATATTAATCACTATTCATCATTTAGTATTTTGAAGGCATCAATAGTGGAACCTTAAAAGGTCTAATGTGGAAGGAGTTTAGTTACCTTGGCTCCTATGAATGGTTAACACTTTACAAACAATTGATTAAGAGATACAATAATACAAAACATAGAACCATTAAAATGTCACCAGTCAGTGTAAATTCTACAAATTATAAAAAAAGCATAAGGAAAGGCTACAGTCCGCTTGGGGCGAACAAAAGAAAAAAAGCATTAGGAAGATGATGGATAGCATTTTATTTCATTCTATGAAATTTATAGAAAAAAAATTATTTTTTTCAAAAAACACCCCCAAAAAGTGGGCGTGGCCAAAAACTTTCTATGGGCAATATATTGAGAAAAATATTGGCATAATATATTGTTAAACAGCATTTTAGTGAAAAACGCCCACAAAAAGTAGGCGTGGCAAAAAACTTTATATGACAAATTAATAAAGGTGGGCAGTACCTACATAGCTTGTGAAGGTTGTACAACTTTATCTCTCTAACTTAAGCCGTAAAACGGTTTTTTCTAAATTGTGGGCGTGGCAGTGGGCGTATATTCGTATTTCAGCTTCCTAGCATAATTTTAAAGGCCTCAAAAGTTGATACGGACGGACGGACATTGCTAAATAGTCCTGATCATAAATATATATACTTTTAGGGGTCTGCGACGAATATTAAGGGGTGTTACAAACTATGTGTCAAAATTAATATACCCTTAGGATAGGGTATAAAAAAAAATGAAAAAATGCTGGGTGTGTGCCGTCTACAACAATATGAAAATTTTTCATAGACCAAAGTTCCATGCGGGCGACTCTGTACGCATCAGTAAATATGAACATATTTTTGAAAAGGGATTCACCCCCAATTGGACGACTCAAATTTTTAAAATCAAAACAATTCAAAATACTAATCCAACTACGTACATATTGGAGGACTATAAAGGCAATGTCATTGGAGGAGGATTCTATGAGCATGAACTGATTAAAACAAGATAGTTATCTTGTTGAGAGAATTCAAAAACAAAGCTCTGGTGAAATGCCTGGGATTCTCCAGCGAACACAATTCTTGAATATATTATAAAATACACACACACACCAATGAAGTTATTATATTTTTATAAAACGTGTTTTTTTTTTCATTGTTCAACTGTCACTTAAGACGTCAATAACACTTATTTTTACTGGTAATTCCTCAAATTTGGAAGCAAATTATTTTCCATCAATCGATTTGGATAGGGACTATGAGTGTGGTCTCATCGATTTCCACACATATAACAAAGTACCGAATGTAGATGTGGCAAATAATTTGTTTCATGTTAAAAACAAGTTAATTGAACTTCCTGTTGGTTCATATGAATTGGAAGATATAGCTAAGTACTTGGAAAAAAAGTACGAGAGTATGATACACAAAGATGGAGTTCTATATATTGCTGCCTATTACAATACACTGAAAACAGAAATTGTCTGCAGTGATGATATCGACTTTAGTGCAAATCGAACGATCGGTTCATTATTGGGTTTCAGCAAGAGAAAATTAATAGGTCAAGAACCGTACGAATCAGACTTACCTATCAATATATTGTAGTACGTATTGAATGTAACATTGTAGGGGGTCATTTATTAATAATGCACTAGCACACACCCTTCATGAGTTTTCGATTAATAGTAGTCCAGGATATAAATTAGATGAAATTCCTAAAAATGTCATCTATTAACCAGTGACCACTCAACTGTTAAAGTTGTTGATCAAAACGGTGATCTAGTAAATTTTCGTGGAGAAAACATTACACTTAGGTTGCATTTAAAACCAAAGGATCTATGATTATTTACAATAAAAATAATATTCAATTAACACCACCCATCACATCGTCATCATCAGTCATACGACCAACAACAGCAACAACAACGGTGTCAAGAAAACACAAAAAAATTACTCCAATTAATAGAAAATATTTAAGGTCATTAAGTTTCCGATTAAAAAAAGAAAGCAAACATCATGAGTGAAGTGTTGAATGTTTTACAGAAGCCAGTCTACGATGAGACCATCATAAAAAGGAGTATCACAGCTACATACCATATATGCAATCATTTAAAAACAATGATGAAATAAGAATTTCCATTTAAAATCAAGATATTTATGTGCTACCAAGCATAAGTTACATTTCTATCGAGGGATTTGTAATCCTCGAGAACGGTAATATTAAAATGAAAAACAATTGTGTAGCGTATCTCCTTGATGAGATGCGATATGAAATCAATGGCGTTGAAGTAGACCGTACACGATATTTGGGCGTAACAACGACTGTAAAAAATTATGTCGCTCTATATGACAACGAAAGCAAACTGTTAAAAAATGCCGGATGGTGTACAAAGACGACCGACTTTGAACTAGAGAATGGA
The DNA here is from genome assembly GCA_963576555.1 of Ferdinandea cuprea. Classification (NCBI taxonomy): domain Eukaryota; kingdom Metazoa; phylum Arthropoda; class Insecta; order Diptera; family Syrphidae; genus Ferdinandea; species Ferdinandea cuprea. The sequence goes on from OY754960.1 coordinate 54,789,903, forward strand.
CAGTTCAATTTTTGTTAAACTTTATTAATATCACATGGAAGATGCCCCACATACAACTGACCGATTTTTCAAAACTGGAAATTCTCAAAACCATAAACAATGGACAGCGCTTAGCAATCGCATTTAGAAGTTGGGATTGTCATTACAATCCTATACTGTCACAGGGACTACACAATATGTGGAATGTGAAACTTTCGCCACAGAGCGAGAGACCACGGTTTATATTAATTATCTTCCAGTGAATTAAGTAATATTAAAGTACATCTCAACTCGGATTCATATCCATATGATGATCTCAATCTGAAATTTGATCGCAATCGGTATGCCATCTTATATGATTACATTTTTTAACTTACTTGAAAATGATCAAAGATCCAAAGCACCTTTTTTCCGTACTTTGTTGAATACACTTTGATTTCTTCAATGTTGTATTGTTGTCCTTGAACTAAACTGTTTAACTAAACAGTGTTCTTGAAGGCACCATCCTCAATTTTACTTAGTTCTTCTTAAAAATTCATTTTGAATGTTGTAAATGCAAATGAAGAATGCGAATTCACGCTATTTATATTATTGAGAACCTACTATCAAATGAAATATGTAATAGCGCTATCATACCACAATAAAAAATTATCATTCCGACTAACCCAATATTCCGACGACTGACAAAACAACACAAAAACCAAATCGCAGATAATAATTTTCAATAGGACATCTTTTTTTTAATTATATTTATAAACAAGAAATGTTACAAACATAATATAGATAATTATTTCATTAAATATTAATTACATGTGTATGATCTTTATACCATTGTTTGATTGCAGAACAAAATATTTGGAAATACTTTTTTGAGATATTTGCTAATTTTTGTATCTACGCAGAGAGGAGAAGTTCTTTTATATTCTTACACCTTCTTTTCTTCCTTTGATCTACCGTAAGAACTTTTGTGATAATGGTATCACAATGTTGGTAGTTGGTAGTACTTTCTGTTGTATCCGATGGCATTGTTTCCTCACAAAGCAAATTTATATCAGTTTCTAGATCACTGATCTGCTCAGCAGAGTTAATAGCTGCCTCGTTTTTGTTGACCTGGCTAAAGAAGTCTCCGTTGTGTATTTCTTCGTGTTGGAAAAGCTCACCACAATTAAGTAAGTTATAGCACTCTTCGAAATCATCCATTTGGGTGGGTTTACTTGTATATTAATTCATCAAGGTAGGAATTGTTTCTTTCAAAACTATATACAATACTCACTTACATTAAACTATGCATCGAACTTTATATGAAATTTTTCAAGCACTATATCGTATATTGGTCATTTTCTTGTGGTAAAATTATTATTTTTACAAAAAAAATTTCCCTGATAAACTCTATGGTTCAGGACAAGAAACAACAGCGGTTTTTTGGTTTTTTATTATTCCATTTTATTTGATGTACTTCAACAAAGGTTCATTGACTCCTCAGTATAGAGGTGGATAAGAATGTAATAGATATTTTAAAATAAAGGAAACAATCACACTTTTTATTTTTTTTATATATATTTATTTATTTTCATCTTCAATCTTATAATGTCCCCATGCTAAAGTACTTTTATTATTTTTACATATATATTTTTTAGTATCTTCAAAGTTCAATGTTTTTTTATTTAAATTTTGTGAATAAATAAAATGAAGTTTATTCCTAAAAGTAATCATATTCATATAAATAGATATTTTATCAAATAACCATGTCTTGTAATTTTCTAGAGTAAACCTTTTTGTAACAGACCTATTGATCCCTTAAGCTTTCTGAATGGAGGTACCATCATCAATTGTAAAGGAGTACATTTTTGCCCGTAAGCCAACAAATTGATACATTTTCTTTCCACTATTTTCATCTTTAAACATACCCAATTTTTTTGCATTTACAAGAGGAATGTGCACATTCAAGGGATTATAGTCGGAAGTATCAAAATATTTCTCTAAATCATTCAAGATGTCAGAGTAAAAATCTTCTGTATTTATAGAATATATGAAGGAATCAGTGTCAATATAATTAAGAAGTAACCTATTACCAAATTTGATTTTTATATATTCGTAATGAAACTCCTACATGAGTAGCTTTGATAGTTCTAAGACAACGAATCCCAAATAAAGAAGTTTATTATATAGAACTTTCACCCTTTTCATTTGTATAGCAATCATGTTTTTAGAAAAAATTGAAAATTTTGGTTTTGCAATTAGAGACAGTGCACCTTTCCTTTTTCCAATATTCTCCCAATGTGTAAGAATTTTAACGTCAGTTCTTTTGTCTACGTTGTCCATTGTTTTACCATAGATGCTATTTTTCATTAATTTGAAAAAAAATTTCGAAGGTATTTCTAGCTTTCTTACGATGGTGGGTATTCAATTCAATATACTTTTGAAGCCAATTCGATTGTTTAAATTGAAAGACTCTGTAAACATTTTTCAATATTAAACCGTTATTTAAAGCTTGCTTCAGGTGAATAACATATTTAAGTTTATTATAAAAGCTGCTTACCAACTTTTTATATTTGGTTCCCGGAGTACAAATATTTTCGGGGCAGAATGGTAAGTCGTTGTGAACATCGTTGTTTATCATCATATTGGGATAATACAACTCTACCTTCAAAACGTAACCAATATCTTTATTCTCCTAAGATGCTATATAATTTTTGGTAAACTGATTAGCATCAGCCACCATAGAGAAGAGCTTGGTTCATAGCCCAACCATAGAGATTATTAACATCCAAATACGTTAAGTATGATGAAGGTAAGTTTGACATGTATGAACTCAAATATTTGTTGTTTGCTTCGAATACATATGAACACATTGAGTTAAATCACCTCTAACACCCCTTGGGAAAAATGAATACATTTCGAAATCGGTTAATAACTCCAAGTCAATGTCCGTAACTTTGAGCATTGCATCCCAAGATAAACCTGGTGCTATATAATAGTAGCAGGGATCTAATCTATAAATTTATAAACATTATCTTCGAAAATGTTTAAAGATATCAGCTAGCAAAACAACATCGCATTGTAAATAAATTTGCAAGTATTTCCTCATATTCTTACATTCGAAATATGACCAAATTTTATGTGCAACTTCATAGGACTCATTGGAATATTCCTCATCGGTAAGTTTGTTAAAGATTGCACTTTTTTCCGGTAATGATTTCTCTTCCAAGCGATCCCATGAATTCACATAATCATAAGGAAACTCACCCTTCCTTTTAATTAAATCAAATTGTTCATCACAATTAAAATATGAAGTTGTTAAATAGAAATCATCTTTACCTAAATTTTGTGATAATGAATCAAGACTTTCGTTTAGGAAGCGACACGAATCAAGAAATCTGATTTCAAAATAGATCTCTAAATTTTCATCTACACATATCTTTTTGGATATTGATATATATTTTTCCTTATTTAAAGCTATGAACTATGAAGAGGGCTAGGCCCTCTATAATCACCCATAATATGGCAGTGATCTCTTACCTTATATTCGAATTGTATAAACTTTTTCCCACAAAATATGCAGCATTCCTAGTCAGCATAAAGTTGTTGAATATCTTCACTTAGAATTTGAATAAATATTCTCGTACAATCTGGAATATTTAAGAAGAATATTTATAACATCGAATTCAAAATGATAAATAACATACCTGTAAATGTTCTCATTAAATTTTAACTTTTGTCAAAGAAGCAATTGATGTAATACGCAAATGCGCAAGGCATATGCTGTTAAGTTGTTGTTGTTGATGATATAGTTGGATCAGGAAGACAAGTACTGACAGGTAGTAAAATACTCTCAAAGTCTGCATATATCACGAAAGGTACATTGCTGGAATTTTGATCATTTGAAAATTTTAAATGGTTTTCTTCTTCTTTTGGCACATGTGTAACAACACCTTTGCATTCTTTCTTGTGAAACTAGGTCTTTAAAATTTAAAATCGTATTAGCTATTGCAATGCAATAACTTGTTATATCTGTTATGTTATATGCAAATGGTAAATGAGGCTTTGTCACGTTTGGGTTCACAGCTGATATTATCGCCCATTTGAAGCAATAAATTTCTTTCTTTTGAACATTGATTACAGCCTTTTTGTTGTTAATGAAATCTGGTAATTTAAAGTTAAATTCCAAAGCTTTTATCTTAATTAGGGTCCATCCACTGTCTCGCTCCTGAAATCTTCCAGCTTCTTCATTATATTCTCTTCCATTTTTAGTATTAATTGATCAATATAATCAAATGGAAGAACGGTTTGCATACGTGTCATCATTGAATTTACATCAAAGTCCATATCGTCCCACCCATTACCAATCTTCACAAATTCCGCGAATAGTTCCAAATTGAATTTAATTGAAACATTCTCTGCAATTTTTTCTTGCAAAAGATTTTTACCATTTGCTCTCTCCCTTGCGAAAAATGATTTCACATCCAAATCTTCCTCTTTTTTATTCAGCACGGAATATGATGCAATTCGTTCTTTAAATGATGTTATTATTTTATATACGTTATCATCATTGTAGGATAATTGCCCTTTTAATTTATGTGCATTGCTTCGTTGATGCTGCTTCCATTGTCTCTTGTTCACTTCAATATTACACACATTGCACACAATTTTCGATGACGATGATGATGAAGTAGACGGTGATCCTAATATTGATGTAGATGGTGATGTCACTTGTAATTTCTCTTAATTTTTTCTACTCTCCTCAGCCAACAGTACATTAATTTGTATTTCCTCGTAAAGGTCTTACCACATCCCATACAATGATTTATGATCTTCTGATGTATACTTTCGATAAGACGCTTCAATACACCATTGCCCGAAAACACTGTATTACCAATATTACACTTCATTTTTAGTACACTCCATCTTTGTTTGAAAAAGTCAACTGTCGACTTGAACTTCAATCAACTCAACTTATAATCTTTGCAAGCGTTATCAAATTTCAAACCATTGTGTAATTAAACGAAAAAATAATTATAATAATATTACCTATTATTTATCAAGGTCGACTATAAGATCTATATCCTAAAATAGCTCATATGTCTCGGAGTTCCGATCTGACAGCCGCCGCCCGCACACGTGTTCTTAGTTGCTCTCCGCGCCGACAACAAATTGATAAAGTTTTGTTTTTGTGTGTTACATACAACTAAAATAAAAAAAACAGGGGCCGCGTGAGAATAAAGTGCAAAAAAAACAATAAAGTGCACAGTGCGTGGTGTTCCCTCTAACTCCCATCCATCTCGTTTGCTGTGGCTCCTGTTCGATCATAGCAAGTACATTGTGATTTCATTTATCACTTGTCTGCTTGCTATGTTTGGTTAGGCACAGCATTGGGCGAATAGCGGGTAGCTCATCCGTTCACCTAATTCCCCATTTCCATAATGCCCGTGCTGTGTTACTAACAATATAAGATTGCTAACAATCCCTTTTGCACGCGCAAATTATAAAAAAAAAAAATATGTCAATTATAAACAACTACACTGCAATTGCAACATCCTAACCGCAATTGGAGCATTCAACTGTCAATTAAATCAAAACCACAATTAGAACATGCTAACCACAATTGGAGCACCTGTCAATCAAATCAAAACCACATGCAGGGTGGCGGAATTCGCCACTTTAGGAGTCCCAGAACCTACCTAAACATACTACTCAGACATACAAACTATACAACCACATTTTGGTTGTCGTCGATGTATTCTCTAAATTCGCTTGGCTTTATTCAACGAAGAGTACGGAAACAGTGGAAGTAGTGGACTGGTTAACGAAACAGGCGGTTATATTTGGTAATCCGTGGCGTATGATATCGGACAGAGGAACGGCGTTTACTTCAACAGCCTTTGAAATCTACTGCAAGGACGATGATATCTAACACCTAGGATCGCAACGGGCGGTCCACTCGGAAACGGGCAGGTAGAGAGAATACACAAAATTGTTGTGCCGATTCTGACAAAGGCGTGAATGAGGAGTACGGCAAATTGGTACAAACATGTGGACCGGGAGCAGCAGGTTATTAATAACCCTACAGAAGCACTAAGTTCAGCCCCTTCCGGATACTAACAGAGATAGAAATGTGTATTCCTCAATACCCATACATGCGTGAGTGGCTGGACGAATCAGAAATTCAAGAAATACATGATGCGAGAGAATCGCCAAGAGAGGAAGTTTGCCAAAATATCGCTACCATTCAGAGAGAGAACACAAAATCATATAACAGGAATCGAGTAGCAGAAAAAGAATACGAGCTAGATGCATTAGTCGCCATCAAGCTCAGGCAGTTCGCCACTAGAGTGAAGCTCAGGCCAATGTTCTAGGGACCCTACAAAGTCGTTGAGAAGCAAATCACAGAAGTTACGATGGTATGAAAGTCGGCGTGCACGAAGGTCCAAACAAGAAGACAACCGTGGCGGAAAACATGAAACCACGGAACACTTGATTCGGGACGAATGTGTCGTCAGGACAGCTGATTGTGGCATAGATAGCCAACAAACCTACACACACAAAATAAAGTACATAGAACCCAACGGCACTAATAACTTAACTTTCTTAACTGGCCGGTCGATCGCCGAATTGTAATTGAAAGTCGGCGTGCACGAAGGCCCAAACAAGAAGACAACCGTGGCGGAAGACATGAGACCATGGAACACTTCATTCGGGACGAATGAGTCGTCAGGACAGCTTACCTGTGTTATTCCAATTACTTGTGCTAACCGCAAAGTGTGATATTTACATTTTCAATTTACATCTTTAAGAAGCAGAAATGAAATAAAATAATTGGGGATTCTTAAATGTTTCCTAAATTTAAGAATCTAAACAATAAATTTAGAATTTAATCTAACATTTCTGTTAATTTGATTAAAATGGCACTCCAAAATAACAAGAGTTGCCAATCGTCAACAACCATTTTCGATCACCTTAAAGGCTTAACTACACTCGGAAAAAAGTGGAAAAAGTGACTTTTTCAAAGCTCACATACACACTAGGGCAGAGTGCTGTTGTAGGAGATAAAAAAAACTTTGGAATATGAAAAAGATACACCATTGAAAAGTTGCGTCTGATTGTAAGAACCATTTTAATATTTTTTTGTTTTTTTTTTGTTGGCCGCTAGGGGTCATTTAATATTCTGAAAGAACAGAAAAAAAAATTAAAAAATATGATAGGTTGTTTGTGGTTTATATTTACTTGATTACTGCTTATAGTTTTTTTTGATTTCAACTCGTGGAAGCTACTCCAAGAGCTTAACGTGGTTTTTATAAGTCAATCTCTGTTTTTTGGCCACAAACAGATTGTGAAGCTTCCGTCACTAGTTTAACTCTGCTTTCAACTACTTGGCTGTGACATGGAAATTCTTGTAACTCCTGAGCCTTTGTAGTTTGCTTTTGATTAGAGATATCCCAAAGTTGTTCCTCGTTGAAATCTACAAGTAATGGAGGTTCTGTTAATCGGCATCTTTTGTCTTGCCTCCAATCTACCATTTCAAAGTAGTTTGGAAGTTGGAACAATCTGACAGCTTCACTCTTCGTTTTGACTGATGCTCTAACTTTTAGTATGCGACGCAAAAATAACTCACTTACATTTCGACGTTCGTCAAACAATATTGCCAACAAAATATTTTCGCAGTGTCCAAAATATCCGTTTCGAGATATTACTGAATCAACGATATTTCTTAAATCTTCGGGTAAATACCTTGTCAGCTTAACAGTCTTATAAAGATGTCTGATATACAAGATATACAAATGATGGCAGAGATTTTATTTCAAACCACATCACGGCATAAACTTTGAGAATGTATTCTACTATTTGCGTTAATGGCTCTTCTGGAGAAACTTGTGAAACATAAACTCGAAGAATGCGGTCAGCAATCGTAAGCCATCTTGAATGCACCATAGTTCCAGGGTTCTTTTGAAAAATTGCACCTTCCTGATTACCACTGCTTATTGCCTTACAAATTTCGTAAAAAATGTTTAGTCGGAGCTTAGAATATCTGAAGGTATTTCAGGAAGATTTTGGCAATTTTGGAGGTCATTCCCGATTTCCCCAGAATATGCTTTAGGCCCAGAGATTTTCCCATAAAGCTTTTTAAAGAGATGTCTTAGAGCAGGGAGTAGGCTAATAGACCATTGCAAGGGTCGCTTAATTATTAATTCAATTTTACGGATAATTACACCCTTGACACCTGTGTTCACATTTGTTCCATCGCAACCAATTAACTTTAAATTTTTCATTGAAATACCATTCCGATCAAGATAGTCAATAATCGCCTTTGTAATAGTCACAGCTTTTCCATTTCCTGGTGTTATTGACCTATGCATGAGAGTATAATAAAACGATATGTTTTTCAATAACATTTCCAGATGCAGTTTTTGTTTTGTCTTTGCGGCCGTCAAAGTGGAGCCCTGCCAAATTCGAGTTGAAGATTGGGCTCATATGCTTCCTAGTCTTTGATCTCTTCCTCCTTATCTTGCTTCGATCAGTAATGTGCGTTTCATCAGTTTGGTCTATGACACCATAGTCTTTGAGGACTGCTGTTACTAGTGTAGCTGTAGCTCCATCTGATATTCTAAATCTGTCCGCCACTTTTGCAACATGCGGAAGCCTACAAGCAAAATTCCAGAACAATTCCAGAAAATTGACGAATTTACCCATACTATCATATTTTTAAACAAGTATGGGTAAATTCGTCAATTCACCATATTTTCTTCGTCAATCCACCACTTTTTCCCCCGCCGCCTCACCGACCTCGCTAATAAACCAAAAACGAAGATGCCGGAAATAGAATCTAATCCAACACGGAAATGGCCAAAATGAAACTTACACCACAGATAGAATGCATCTAGCAAATGCACTGGAAAGTAGAAACTCGTTCAGCAGATACTAGGAATAAAATAAAGAACTTAAACTGTAAAACAATATTGAAATATTTTCGATTGCTTTGATTTATTAAATAATAAAACAAAACCTAAGAAAACGAGAACTAAATTTGAGTTACACAAATAAAATAACACAATTTCAAAAATTGTTGAGGTACCAGCAATAAAAAAAATGTATAATGGTTGTTGCCAACAAATAACTAAATATAATATTATATTTTTAGGCGATATTCAAACAAATAACTGAGGGAATACTTTTTTTCATCCTAAAATAATATGAATCTTCACCGAAAATGTAAAGAAACCAGTTTCATACAATCACTGATGTGAATTCTATAATTGAAGATGGAATAAGGCAGGTCGCAATGCATTCTTTTTTATTTGGAATATCCGCTTTCTCTTTTCGCCTAAGGAGAAAAAAAAATCCAGAATTTTTATGCCAAGGTTTTTTTTTTAAATGGATTGAAAAATAAATAATAAAATTTTAAAAAGGAAAATTAAAATAATACGAATTATTTCAAAGAGTTTCTGAACGCTGGGAAAAGTGAAAGCATTAGTTTATATAAATAAAATAAAACAACAACTATAATTTTCTCAAAATGTTTTTTGGTTTCATATTTTTCCCGCAGAATTTTGATATTTGATATTAATTTATTTAGTTTAAAACATTTACAAAGATAACAATGAAGTATCTATAATGACGTAAATGTTATCATGAATGATTTATTTATTTATTACAAATAAATATTAAATTTTAAAATTTGATTTAGGTTAGCATGAGCGATAAATTTAAATTGAATTTGGTTACAAATGCGTACTTTAAAATGATAAAAGAGAAATAGAAAAGTAAACAATTTAGGCAACAACGTTAACAAAACTTTAATAGAAATATTAAAAATATAAAGTTATAAAATAAATATATAAAAAATGAAATATAATATTATTATAACAATTCTGAAGTGAAAGCGAAGCAAACAGTATTTTTGTACATCTGTGCTGTGTATTTTCGAAGATTAAGTGCATTTACGATCAATAGAACTTTTACTATTTTCAAAGATGAAAATCAGTAAAAGAAAATATTGGTCTGAAGGTCATATTACTAATTTATTTGCAGTATGGGATATGAATTTTCAGAAATTTAGTACCTTTAAATGTATCTATAACCAAATTGAGGAAGTGTATTAATACGCGAATGAATTAAACTAATGATTAATCATGTCGAAATTTAAAAATCCACTAAGAATATGTACCTGACTTATTTTATGAAATCTTACTACACTGTATTAATTAATCATTAGTTTAATTCATTTCGCGTATTAATACATTTCCCCAATTTGGTTATAGATACATTTAAAGGTACTAAATTTCTGAAAATTCATATCCCATACTGCAAATAAATTAGTAATATGACCTCCAGATTTTTGTGTTTTAGTAAATTGTCATCTGTATAAATGTCAATTTATAGTTACCATAATAAATGATCTATAATTCTGTATTTGCGTAACAAATGCAAGCCTATGCGAAAAGGCAATTGGATATGGTTAATTGTTTTATAATGTTTTTTTTAACCGAATAATAATGCTAAACAAAACATGAATGGTGCAAATTGTGTATTAATTTACTGCAATTACTTATACACTGTAATTTAAAATTTTATTACATTTTAATAACTAAATATTACATGTGTTTCCACTGGGAACTTTAATTACTGCAAGTAAAGCTGAATGCATTCACTTTATTTTGTTTGATTTGACATATTTATAAAATACAATTTTTCTGAGCTTTACTGAATACATCCCTTGTCATAAATGAGGTGATTATTCAAACATATGTTTTTAAAATTGTTTACAGTGAAGTGAAATTTGTTGTTCCTTAAAAAGCTTAAAATGAATAATATTAATAATAAAAAATTGTCAGAATGTCTACTGGGGTGCTTGAAATATGAGCACACATACCGGCCAAAGGAAGAACCAAGGTAATTTATTTTTTAACGAATATTTCATTTTTGGTTGTGAATGATTGAGCGTGAAACTGAACACTGTTCTTAGCTCCATCTATGCCACTTTTGCGAAGTGACTTTATGTTATTAGATATAAAATGTTACTATCGTAGAATTTTATTTATTTTATAGAAAAATTAATTTCGTATGTTTTATACTATGTATAATTTATGATGCAATAGTTATCAAAAATAATTACTTAGCAATATAACAATAAAAAACAAAAACAATTTGGTATTCGTCTGAACCCCAAGTACTAAACGTTATAATTTATGTATATGAGATATTTTACATTTTTATATTTATTTTTTTGATTTGTTTTTTTTTTGCGGCTTAGAACGAATGCTGATTTACGGACTTTTTGGTCACCTGGTTATGACTGGAGTATAAGTTTATTGTTTTATTATTTAACCCCACTTAAGTTAAATAGAAGTGGGATTAAATAATTTTAATTTAGTTAAGAATAGGTCAATATAACTTATATATAAGAATGAATTTTAGTGAAGATATTTTAAGAAAAATAAAGAAAAATTCTAAGTTAGTTCGAGTTAAGATAAGTAATACTTTCGAATATATTTAAATAAATGAAGTCTATATCACATTATAATAAGTTTTAAATATAATTTACAGTAGTAAACAAAAGTATTTGCACAATAAAAGTTTCTGAAAAAAAAACGTTGCATATGGTTTGTATTCATACCTAACATATTTTTTTTCCTTACAGTATCAAAGTTTTTCAGAAAAGTCTGCTGTGCCAATACTATATATAAAACATAAGTATATTTCAGAAGTTTAATAGTTTAACACGCCTATTAGATCATTACTCCGTTATCAATCTATCTCCTTTTTAAGGAAATAATTCAACATTATCTGTGTCTGATATCTCATAAAATCTCATAAATTCTGCATTCCATTTTACATCTTGGGTTTTAAGATAATTTTTAAAGAAAAACTGTCTATGCTTCTTATATTGGTTGACTATTTTTGGCCCACCCAGCGTTGTTTTTTCTAGAGGACAGCTTCGTTTCAGCAGAGAAAGGCAATAGGTGCAATTCGGATTTGCCAATTCTTGATAATGCAGAATCTTCGCTAGGCTTAGTTTTCACTTCCTTTAAGCAATTTAATAATTGCAACCTTTTAGCGCCCCCATTAGAATTTGTAGAGTTCATTCGTGAACTGGAAGACGAGTTTTGCAGGTTGTTTTACGACTGCTGCTATGTCAAAGGCGTTTCAAGACATATGTCTAGCCATTTAAAGACAAATTCCAGCTACACTTGCTGTGAAAATCTGCCAGAAAATTACATTTTAGAGTATTTTATTAGGGTTAGAATATATTTTGTTCTTAAGTTTTGGAATAGGAATTTGTCAGACCCAAATTTCAGAAACAAGACTTTGATTGTTTCATATTTATAATGAAATATCTAGTCTTCCATTTTAATTATTTACATGAATACATTTTATTTTATTTATTTATTTATTTATGTACTTAAAATTGCTTTATTTTCAGAACGGGTGCAATAGGCCTATTGGGGAAACCGAACACCCGAGAGAAAAAAAATCGGTTAACGCACCATAAGCATACCTCATAGGTGGTGTGGAAAAGAATAAATATAGTATATTAAAAATAACTGTTTTCACTATCAATAAATAAACTTTCTAAATAAATTTACATAATGTTGTTTTTATTTAAAGAGTGTTCTTTGCTGCTTTTCATCTATAACTTCTGTAAATTTCAATAAGAAGCTGTTCAAAATGTATATTTGCCACAATTTACTGGTCTGGTCCCTTTGTTTACCAACAATCTACTACTCTCTACATTAAAGTCGGTAACGAACCACAACTACAATCATATAAATAGTCGACAAATAAACTTTCATAAAATTAACATCGTTTTTATTAAATTCCAAAATTATTGTGTTACAAAATGTGATTTAATAAAAAAGAAATAGATTTAATACGTTTTTTTAAGTAACTCCATTACTCCGTTCATACTGTCTTACACCACTTCATGGAACATTCCTGCTGTATTGTATTTTTACTGGTCATCCTTTAACACGACCATACCGTCCTTTTCATTGATTGTCTCCTGCTTTTCTTCTTTTGATATCTAAGATGTACATATTTCGGCTCCCAGCTGTTGCCAATTGACAATAGTCGTGTTTTCTTGGTAAGCGTATATAAGACGGCACAAATTCATCAAAACGACTTGGCATTATCAATACATATGTATGATACTCAAACCGTCATTTGTTGGATTTTCAGTCGTAGTAGTTAAACCTAGGAGAAAGCTTCCAAAATAATACCCACATGCAAAATCTAAATATGCCATCATGTAGGGCAATCAAATTGCAACTTAATAGTATATATTTGATCCATATTGGATAAGTGCTTAAGTAATGACAAGGGTTAAGTGGTTGAGAAATGACAACGTACTTTTTCTTGCATTTATGGCCAAAGTAAAATCGAAAATGCAGAAAAAGCACATTCAAACCCATGTCATCTCTGAACCACTTAACCGATAGGGATTTTTGCTTTAAGTCGCAATTTCAATACGCTAGATATATTAAGATAATTAAGTTTTCCAAGTGGGTATTATTTTAGAATTTCGTAAAACATATGTTAAGACCCCAGCCACTTTGCACCACTTATTCTATATGGAAATATATACAATTATTAATATTCTTACCAGAACAAAATAACAGTAGAAGTAGAGGAAGATTGGTTTGGCAGGCATGCTAACGAACCAAAAAAATGGGTAGCATCGTCTTCGACGTTACTCAACGCGTTATTGAGCTCCATAAATATTAGTTTGGTATTGTGTTCATTGTCTGTTCCGTTATGCTAAAAGGAGAGAATCAATCTGAGTGTTTTGAAAAAAAAAAATATATTTTTACTAACTTTATCAGGATGCACTGCTAAATAATTTCTGCGGTATGCTTTTTTAACATATGTCGGCGTTATGAGAGTTGACATTTCACATTTTTCCACTTTTTATCGTTCTACAGCACCGTATCCAATGAGCACAGTAGAGCACGTATGTTGTTTTTCTTTCCCTCAGTCTAAAAAAAAAACATGCGATCAACAATGAGTTAAGTTATGCCCTCTAAACAGCTAGTCATTCGGCTTACCCATTCCATAATGCGTAGGTTATCTGGATCCATGTCCTTAACAAGCTCCTCTTTTCGCATTTCATTTATGGAACGCGGTGCTTGATGTGTTTTCTCATACCTGTTGCGGTGACGTTTCTTTACTAGGTCATTGACTGGGGCTCATACCAGCTGCGAAAGTCGTGGTTGCTGCTGGTGGACGTCGAAAGCTCAATGGAAATGATGGAGTTACCGTCGGAGCTGTAGTCGCCGATTCAAACGCATTGAAATCTAAATTAAACTCAGCTGCAGTTGGTGCAGCCGATGAGCTTATCGAACCCAAAATATTATCTAATCCGGCAGTTGATTTTTCTTGAATTTTATCTACAAAATATTTTTGTATTCACTTAAATATCAGGAATCGGACCCGAACGCAACTCACCAGAATCCAAAGATCCCAACAAATCAAAGCTAGCCTCCGTTGGATGTACAATGTGAGGCTGACTTTGAGCTGTTAGTTCCGTGAGCATTGACTGGCTTACCAAATTAAGCAAATCAATTGGGGGAACTGGTGAATGGCTTTCATTTCTATATCCATTGTGATCGTTACGTCTGGCCTTACTAATGGTGATTGACCATGATTGTTTCCTTCTATGTCCGGTGCTGGTGGCGCAGGTCTCACTGGTGCGATTTTACAATGATCTGGTCGTGGTCTCGATGCTGGTTTTGTAACTACGAAACAAAAGGCAACATATTTTTTTTATTTAAACTGCGAGACTTATAGCAACTCTCACCGAAATTGTCGACCATTTTCATCTGGTGGCCGTCCCATTCCTTTGCTAGCATTGAGTGCCTGGTAAAGAACCACTATTAGGTCGCCACAAACTGTCAAATTGATTGGAAGGACAAATTTCCCCGGGCCAGCCAAGTATAATCTAAACAAAGAAAAACATAACATGGTTATACAATACGTGACCAACAAACAACTCACTTCATTTTCTCATAGTCTTGTACCGTATTCATGAGAAATCTTTTATTGCAGTACACCTCAATGTACATTCGGCAACTAACGGGTGATCCAAGTAGAGATACTTTTTTCAATAGCCTTTTTTGACAGATCACGTGTGAGTCGTGTCATGCTGTCATGTTATTTTTGTTTAGTATTGTTTGGCATTTCATAATGGAAAGACTTACGCGTGAACAACGTTTACAAATTGTTCAACTTTTTTATGAAAATTCACGTTCTGTGAGGAATGTGTTTCGTGCACTTCAGTCAACTTATGGTCAACATAATCGGCCTACTGAGCGTACTATTCGCAACACCATCACCCATTTTGAGACCCAGCATTCATTATTGGATAATATTCGACCGAATAGACCACGTCCAGCACGCTGTGAAGAAAATATAGCGTCCGTAGCTAAGGGTGTACATGAAGACCGTAGAGAGTCGAACGTAACCGACTATTTGATGCCTGAAATTGAAGCTCGTGATCTTGGCGACATTTGGTTTCAGCAAGACGGCGCCACTTCCCACACATCGCATCAATCAATGGACTTATTGAGAGAACATTTCGGTGAGCACATAATTTCACGTTTTGGGCCGGTCGATTGGCCACCAAGATCGTGTGATATCACACCGATCGAATTTTTCCTGTTAGGATATGTAAAGTCAAAAGCTTATGCCGACAAACCCGCTTCGTTCAGGCCTTGGAGGAAAACATCACGCGTGTCATTCAGTTATCAGTCGAAATGCTCGAACGAGTGATCGAAAATTGGACTCAACGGATGGACCATCTGCGACGTAGCAACGGCCAATATTTGATAAACATAATCTTCAAAAAATAAATGCCAAAGAATGTTCTTTCAAATGATAATAAACATTCTCCATTAAATTTTAATTAGCTGTGTTTTTTTCTTTAAAAAAGTAGGGAACCTCGAAATGGATCACCCTTTATCACGTGCTTTCGTCATTCGTGGCACCGGCTTTCACACCAACGGCAAGTAATGCGGCCTTGGTTTTTATCTGAAATTAAGGAAAAGTAAAACAAGAACAAAAAAATGTTGTTGGATTAGCAAAATAAGATAAATTTAATACTGAAAATACAGATTTCACTTACGAAAACTAGCGAACACAAAAAAACTCAAACAATTGTTTACTTTTATGAAGAGAAATGTCAAAATACTTACCACTGATAAATAGTTGCGTCCAGGCCAAAAAATTTCGAGTGCTGAATTGATTCTTATTGCTTCACATGTATTCACCGTCACGGTGGTCACTGGAAATCGATTACAACAACAACAATGTAAATAAATGGGTTTCGAGGGGCAAAGGAGATAAGAGTTTGGCATCTCTTTGCTTCTATCATCTCTGGTGGCGGGAAACAGCCTCGTAGGTCGGTAAGACGCGCATTGACAGCATTTTTTCTTTTAATATGTAATAATAATAATAATAATAAATTTTTTAATATTAGACCCCTTCTTATTTTCTCATAAATTCTTTTATAACTAGCTTATTACATCAAAAAAAAAATTGAAAAAAACGACATGCGCGACCTTTAGTGGTGAAAAACAAAATTAGATAAAAATACCAGAGCTACTTTCAAAAGCAGACGCAACTTTTGCGAGGTGTATGTTTTTAATATTCCAAATTTTATTTTTTCTGGACTTGCTTCCACGATGAGATGTTTACGCCGATATGTTGCTACCAGAAATTACGAAGGATAGGGGCACATATGGAAAAACAGAAGACCAAATTCCGATCATAATCTGGAACGTTCTGTAAATTTAGATATGGTTAGTTGCACATGCAAACAGGACATGTTAGAGGCAGATTTGTAAATGAATGTATTACTTTGGTACTGCATTCACCTAAGTCGCAGTCATTTGACTGAAATTTTGAATGTAAGTTAATACTTAACTTAAGTAATTTAACTGCAAAATTGCATTCAATAGTAATTTTTAGCATTCATGACTAGTAAGTTACTACAAGGAGTCAATTTATTGCACGTTAAAAGACTGCAGTACTTTGTGACTGCTTGCATTCTTTAAGTCAGCTGTAAGTCTCCTTTTTTAATAAAAAACGTATACACTAAACTCCTTCACAAGTTTGCGATATAAAGCTTTTTGTCACGCCTACTTCTTTAAGTGGTTTTTTAGCAATATGTTCTTTTCATCGAAAGTTTCTTTAGAAAACGAGGAAAATTGTATAATAAGATATTTAGCCATTTGTTTTAGTATATCACCCCTACAAAGTCTTTGGCCGCTCCCACTTTTTGGGGGCATTTTTTTTATAAATTTCATGTAATGAAATGAAATGCTATCCATAATGTTCTTAACGCTTTTTTCTTTGGGGCATATAGGGATGTGGATAGGTTATCATACTGTACGCCCCGAGCGGACTGTAGCCTTTCCTAATGTTTTTTAATTCTTCTTTGTAGAAAAAAGGAGTAAGAAACAAAAGTATTAAAAACAGCGCATGTGAGTGTAATTTAGAATAGTTAATACTGCTTAATATAACATATATATATGTATTTAAAATTTCTCCTCTTCTAGATACTTTTACTAAAGTAAATATATACTCTGCTTATTCAGTACATAATCGTAGCTAATCTAGCAAAACTTCTTATTTATTTATTTAATTTGGTTTCAACACAAATTGGTTTTTAAGGCTCTTTTCCACTTTAACAATTTGATAACAATAAGAAAAAACCAAATATTTTATAATAGGTAAATATAAAACTAGAACCAAAAAAATATATCTTTAAATAAACAAAGCTTATATAATAATTGATATTTAATATTAACATTAAAATATTAATTTGTTTTTCTACCTTTTAGAATTAAATTAAATAGACAATTCTTGATTAAGGATATAAGTATCTATAAATATCATTTTTACTTTAAAATTTTAGTATAAAGTCCGATCCCTAGTTAAAATAACAATTTCTCGTTAAGAATTGGATCGATAACATATCTTCAGTCGAAGTTTTAGTTACGCGAAATTTATTTGACAAAGGCTGAGTTATCCATTTATGTTTCCATTTATCATTCACGGTAAACTTTATAAGACTTTCCAAGTCCTTGTAGTAGAACTGGAAAGATTCATCTAATAGGTTTTTAATTGATTCTTTTGCTAGCTGATCAGCTCTGTCATTGTATCCTATATGAATGTGACTGGGAATCCAAAAAATTACAAATGATATGTTAGACTTTACAATAGTTTCTTTTCTTTTATACGCTACTGGATGGCTAGTTTACATTTATTAGGATCTGGGTTGCACTAAGTGAGTCGGTACATATTAGAAAGTGTGAAAAACTGGTACAGTTAGCATATTCAATGCATTTTTGAATTGCGCAGAGTTCTGCTGTACATATCCTTTGGTCAAGTGAAATTTTATTATTATTTTGTTATGTTTGAATGCACATCCGGTTTCTGAATTAAGCACACAACCATCGGTAAATATTTTTTCATAATTTGAATACTTAATGTTACAGGCTACAGTAAAAAGTGATTTATATTCTATTGGTAGTGTCCTTTTTTTAGTAAATTTAGAAAGCGAAATATCGATTTTGTATTTTGGATTTGCTTACATTTTCATATTAAGGTAAGTTTTCGTTATAAATAAGCATGAGTCGGATGTATGATAGTTGGTAATTGGGTGAACGGTCTTTGAGCTGATTGTATAATTTTTTATCTGTAAGTTTATTATCTATAGGGTGTGTATCAAAGGAAGCAACTTTGGAGAACAGCAATAATTGCTGCTTTTTCCTCCTATATTCCTGAGGGTAAACGCCCGCGTCCATCATTAAGCTATCGGTGGCACTGGTTTGAAAAGCATCCGTACGTAATCTGATACCTGAGTTATGTACCGAGTTTAGTGACCTTAACAGCATTTTACTATTTATATAGCTGATGAATAAATAGAACTTGCATAGTCCAACACAGATAGGACTGTTATGAGATCGTGTATTCTCAGCAATAACTTACGATTAGATCCATATTCTGTTCCTCAGAGGATTTTCAGTAAGTTCAAATTTCTCGTAGCTTTGGCTTTTATTTCTCTTACATGATCTGTCCATTTAAGTTGTCTGTTAAATTTCATATCAATGATATATGGTTATTTACATAAGGATCCGGTGATCCGTTAAGGATTCTTGAAAAAGGCATGGCAACAGTTTTTTTCTTAGAAAAGTTAAGCCTGTTTTATTAAAACCAATTACTAATTGTATTTGGCGATTGTTGTAGATTTCTATGAATAGTATCTAAACGTTTACCCTAGCAAAAGATTGCTAAATAGTCGGCGTCTAAAGCGTACTTGGTTGGAGATTGAATATTTGAAGTTTTATTATTGTTGACTTTTACCTCTCTTTATCTCCGTTGAAAAAGTGTTTCCAATTGGAACTTTAAAATGTCGGTTTTCTAAGAAGTTTTGTATGAAAAGTAAAATATTTCCCCGTAATCCGATTTTGATCATTTCGTTGATTACATGCCTTCTCCATACAATATCGTATGCTTTTTAAATGTCAAAAAAAAAAGCTAAAAGAAATTTTCTCAAGGAGAAAGCTTCCATAACTTCCGACTCTAAGTAGAGAGGCTTCTGTGTTTTCGAAATGCAGAATGAAAAGTATTAATAAAAATATGACTTTCAAGAAACCACTAAGCCTTTTGTTAACCATTCGTTCTAATATTTTACACAAACAATTTGTTGATAATTATTTGGGTTTGTTGGAAGTTTTCCTTTTTTTAAAATGGGAATTAATATGTCTTTTCTTCGATTATTTGGAAAAGAACCTGATGTATCATGTCATGTTGTTACTTTTGCGAAGCAATAAGCGAATTTTTCAACAATCATGAGTTTGAGCTTAGTATTTTTCCATCGACTAATAGAGTTTTGACATTTACTGATCTACTCTTTCCACTAAGGCTTTTAATTTTATTGAAAACTTTCACTGAGGATGTGCTGCTGGTAATTGCGCTATCAAATTCTTCCCAAATTTTTTCTTGAAATAGGATATAATTTTGTTAGCCTTAAATTTAGCATATATATATATAAATATTATAATGATTTAAGCATAAAGTTTCCTTAAATATTTTCAGCACTTTTGTTCATGTTTGAATAAGATCTATAATATCATCGTTCCACCAAAGAACGGTTTTATGTTTATGCTGGGATGACGATACCGAAATAGATGTCCTTGCAGCCATCAGTATTTGGTTGCGTATGAAGAACTCATATCGATTAATGTTGTTAAATACTGCTTCTTTTGCATCTAAAGAAATATTTCGGCGGAATTTATTCCAGTCAGCTCTTTAAACTAAAATTATTTTCTAACATTACTTTCTTAATTATAGTTAATTAATGGTATAATAATTGGAAACATACATATCAATCAAAATATTTTTCTAACACTGGCGAAGTTATAGTGGATCGATAGCGCTATATGTTTTATAAGCTGAAGTGAACTGAAATGGTTTGGTGTTCCCTTATTTAAAATATTCAGAGTACTCCTATAAATTCTTCTTCAATTGATCTACCTCTTGATTCGATTTTGTTAGATCCCCATAGAAAGTTAAGCAGCATAAAAGGATCGCCTAATTGCGAATGAGATTTTCTAGGTCATATCTATAACAGGTTCATGTTCAGTACCAGGTAGGTAAATATTACAAATTACAAATTTTAATGGATAATAAATTCTTACCGCGACGGCCTGAAGGTTGGTTACCAAATCAATTTTTTTAACAAGAAAATTTTCATTAAAAAATATTGCTACCCCTCCATGAGCTACAGTATGTGAGGGGCAGTTTTTTAATATTGTTTTAAAATGTTTTAATGCAGGAATAGTATCAAATTTAAATTTTGTTTCTTTCAAACTATTTGTTTATGCTGATAAATTAACAGTTGAAATTGTTCAATGTGACTATAGAATCTTTAGTTATCGCAATTTAATTCTGGAGCTTTTTATTTTTAAGGATCCTTTTTGCTGGATTGGATAGTTTGACAGGAAATATTTTAACTCTGTCAGTATTTGTAACAATTTGTATTTTGAATGGTAAAACAAAGAAACCAAGAATATGTAACAAAAGAAACAAAGACACGTCCACACGTTATAAAGATTTATTTGGAACGTTCTAGTAAAAATGATATAAATTGTACACTCGTTTTATTAATTTTAATACATAATAAAAGTTTTTAATGGAAAATTACGTTAATTGTTCATCTAATATATAATAATAGTGATATTGCATATATGTCATTTTAAAGTTGTTCATTTTAATATGGTTGACTTTAGTATTGTTAAGAGGTTGTTTTTGCATGTTGAATATGTGGAATGTATCCAACTCGAAACATTATCCCCGCATGTGAACATAGTTCGCGAATTATCCTCTTTTGATTTGATGATCGGTAGTTAAAATCTAGTACATCGTTGACAACCCTGTCGATATTTAACCACCTTGCTGACCTTGTTTACTTCCATTGTCAACATGTAAAGAGAGAGATAATTAAAATTCTGACATGTATGAAACACAAAGTACAACAAAATAAAACAAATTATGGGAATGTGGAGTGTGCATCTCCCGTGCACTAATTGTCTCGTACTCTACTCTAAGTCCAGTTCCATGTGTCTTTTGATATGAATCGCGATCGTGCGGAGAATGGTTGTTCTATTTTTTTTTTGTTTTCGAATTATTTAAGTAAAATTCGTAAATTGTTTTTTATTTTTAAAATATTATTTTGTTTGTGTCGGGAAATTCTTTCGTGTAATTGAAATGTTTTGGGCAGCGATTATAGCTTTTATTTGTGTTTAGTTGGTGACCAAGTTGTGCTTGCTGATGTAAATGATGGCTGCCGTATCACAGGTAACTTTTTAGAAGTTTAATTCGTTATTGAATTGCATGCATTTTTGTTGTCTTATATTAGAATTGTTATTCGTAGTATTTGTTTGTTATTAGATTTATTTATTAGTATGTGTGTGTATTCGCGGAAAACGTTTAAAATATATTTTTGATGCATGAATGCATTTTGTTTTTGCACATATTTTTTCTCCATTGATCTCTGTGGTTAGGGATGGAAATATTGCGATTATTATCGATAACCGATTAGGTCGATTAATATTTAAATCCATTATTATTATTATTTTTTTTTATTGTAATTATATTTGATAAGTGTGTATATAAATGTCTAGTATTATTTATAAAACGTTTCACTATGGCTTGTTTTTGATACGACTCGTTGTATGTTTTTGTTAAATTTCGCTTTTGCAATTTCTTTGTAATAATGTATATATGTTATTTTTATATTTTATAATTATTATGAAGTTTTTGCTTGCTTTATTGTTGTCACCGTTCTACATCTTTGATTGTGAAGTGTATATATATATATAAATGATTAGATGCTGGTTTGGTATTTGTTAATTACATTTGATAGTTTGATAATTTTCCTTTATAATTTTGTTAGACTCCAATGCGACGGTGGAAGACGTTCATCCTTAATAAGGATTCTCCAATTTTCGGTTCCTCTTCCAATCGGACTTTGTTGGAGTCGCGATAAATACTCTGTGTTCCATTTATGCCAAAACGTGTCCAGAAATGATTGCAGTCGTTTCCAACGATCAAGATAGACAATCTTTCGCAGTGCGTTGTCTCCTTGCGGTCTGGTGTGGAGTGGCTCACCCACAAAAAGGTGTACTGGCGTGACAACTTCCAAGTCATCAACGTTGTCGGAGAGGACATAAGGGCCTGGAATTCAGACATGCTTCTATTTGCGTCAGAAACGTGGTAAGTTCCTCGTAGGTCAGTCTCTCATTGCCCACAACGCCTTTCAGGTGATACTTGACCGACTTCATCCCGACTTCCCAAGGCCCTCCAAAATAAGAAGAATCGGGGTGAATGAAGTGCCATCCGGTACCAAAATTTGCCAATGTGCCAGCAATCTCCTTCCAATCGTGTTTTGCATCTCGTAACAGCCTAAACAATTCAGCTTGGCTCCAACAAAATTAGTAATTACTTTAAACCTGAGTGCATACTCCACGTCGCGTCGTTAAACGCCGAAAAGCTGCCAAAAATGCCTGTGTTGTTAAGTCAGACACTACTTCTATATGGATCGCCTTCGTTGCTAAACAGATGAACACTGCGAAATATCCTATACATTTTACCCGCGCGATCTTTCCAGGATTTTATTTCTATTGGCCCTGCATAGTCGACGACGGAATAGCTAAAGGGTCGGGCCATTTGCACCCTGGGTGCCGGTAAGCTACCCATAAGCTGCTGCATCTCCTTAGCCTTCTGTCAAAAACAGTTCTCACACCTGCTGACGTGGTACTTAACGACTCTCTTAATTTTCCCGATCCAGTAAGTTCGTCTTATGAAGGCAATCATTTGCTGGATTCCTCCATGAAACATTCTGTCTTGCGCATCACGTACCACAAGGCTGGTGAGGTGATGAGTAGATTGTAAAATAATGGGATGCTGTTTCTCATAGCAGAGATGGGAGTTTTGCAAACGTCCTCCCACACGCATTACTCCATAGGCATCGATGAATGCATTTAATGCCCGTAAAACCTTTTGGGATTCCACCTGTTGTTTCAATCTCAAACAGTTCTGTGGGGATCATTTCTTTTGTGCTGCTTTGGCGGCGAGCATAGTTGCGACTTGCAATTCCCGTGCCCAAGAGGCTACGAATTCCTCTCATTTGACGAATCGCTATATAATACTAGGTTGCTATGACCCTTACTACATTTGGAAGGTGAGAAAAACGGTGAATAACTTCGCTGATGCAATTGCTGTCCTTGCTCTGAGCGCAATGTGCTCTGAATATTCGCCTTTCCTCCTCTGTGTCTATGCGCAAGGGTGGCTCAGGAACGTCAAACTCCCATCGGGTTTGCAAAAATCGCGGTCCTTACCACCAAAAGTGTAGGGATTCTAGAGCTCCAGGTAAAAAACCTCGTGAAGCCACATCAGCGGGATTATGATGGGTTGGTACATGTCTCCATGCATTGGTGTTGGTTAGACGCTGTATTTCCGATACACGGTCGGCAACGATCGTGTCCCATTTAGAGGCTGGTGAGCAAATCCAAGCCAGCGCAATCATGGCGTCAGTCCACGCATATATCTGTTGAACTTCCAAGACTTTGATGGCATATTGAAGTAATTCTGCCAAAAGCACTGCTACACCAAGCTCTAAACGCAGAAGCGAAACGGTCCTTTTACATGGAGCCTCTTTGGTTTTTGAAATAAGAAGTTGAACATGTAAGTTGTCATCCCTGCCCAGAACTCGGATAAATACAACTGCCGCAAAGGCTTTCATTGAAGCGTCGCAGAACCCTTGTTGTTCAATTGCCTTATTATTCTGCATGGTGTTAATCCACTTTGGAATTTTAATGCGTTCGATCATTGGTAGTTCCCGGCAAAAGGCGAGACCCATCAACTGCAAAGGGATTGGCTCATCCCAATTAGAACCTAAACTCCAAAGCTGTTGCATCATGATGATGATGCACGGCGAAATCCAGCCAAGTGGATCAAATCACTTGGCGATTACAGACAACATAGATCTCTCGTTATTTTCTTGGTGTCCGGTTGAAGATTCTGAAAACAAAATAAGTCACTAATTGGGAACCACTTAATGTACAGTGTTTTGACATGGCTTAGTGCTCCAACTTGAATTTCAAAGTCGACTTCTCGGTCTCGCTCTGGAATATCGTCCACCAACCTCCTTTCATTGCTTATCCACTTCCGCAATTAAAACCCTGCAGAGGCTAGCAACTGCCGACCTTCGTCGGGCTTTTGCCTAGAATCTTGAACGGAATCGGCTGCACTTATTAAGTCGTTGACGTACATGTCTTCCCGAACCACCTGTGCTCCAAAGGGAAAATTATGTTTTACATCTTAAGCCAACCTTTTTAAGATCCGAATTTCCAAATAGGGTGCACTCGCTGTATCAAAAGTAACGAAAATCAATTTGAAAATTTTCAGTGGAGCAGCTTGATGTTCGCTCCAGACAATCAGTTGGTAGGAACTATCAGAGGGGCTGACCATTGACGGTACATCTTCTCGATGTCTGCGGTAAACGTCACTCTATGAGACCTCTATCGCAGAATTAAATCCACAATGTTTGTTTGCAGCTTTGGACCCACAAGCAAACGATCGTTTAAAGACGTACCATCCTTTGCCGCTGCATCAAACACAACCCTCAGTTTCGTCGTGGAACCAGCCTCCTTAAATACAGCATGATGTGGGAGGAAGGAGTGGTATGGAGTTTTAAGTGCCATCTCCACCATCTCCACCATCTCCATATTGTACTCCCGAATACAGGCGCTATAACCTTCATGCAGTTTCTCAAAATGCGCAATCGACGTAAAGCACATTCCCTGCTGGACCTAATCGCTTGATAGCCTTCCTCCTTAAACGGCAGCATCACTTGATAGCGCCCACTGGACCACCGTTTTGAGTTTTCGTCAAAGTGTTCATCACAAGCAATGTCTTCTGTAGCATCCCTGATCTATCTGGAATGGCTCCTCTTCCTTTCCCAAAATGTTTGCAATTGGGTGATCTGTTAACTGCAAAAACTACGTAGATGTTGGGGACTTTCAGCTGGAACCTTTCCAAAGATTATCCAACCTAATCTGGTCTTTTGAGCTACCGGAGCTACATTTTTTTTCCCAACGTACTATAGCTGGTAGGAGTATTTCATCGAAAGCGTCACTTCCGAACAGTAAATCGTCTGCTGCAGGAACACAAAAATCAGGATCCGCTTAATGCAAACCGGAAAGATGTTGCCATTTGTCAGGTATCATTCGTTGAGTCGGAAGATGCCCAGTCAGCGACTTGAAAACAAACGCCTTAACAGCGCTTTTAAATGTCGAATGTCGGGATGCAAACGATATGTCGACATTGTTCTGTGTAGTGCCGCTAAAACCATCCCAACCAACCAGACACCTCTACAAATGCTCGATAACTTTTTAATCGCAACAACTGTGCCGCAGATTCGGAAATATAAGTCGCCTCTGATCCGGGATCGATAAGATAAGAGCACGCAAATCATGGAAATGTCTATCAGCTGACCTCACTTTTACCATTGCCGTTGCCAAAAGCACCTTTGACCATTGCGAGAAAGAGTAGAAATGTTTAATTTGCCTGCTCGTCGATGGCTGTGGTTCTTCTGAAGGCTGAAAAGTAGGTGATGCATTTGTATTCCCGGAAACATGATGTGATTTCGTACTACCGAATCTGGGCTGTTGTGAGTATTGTGTTGTTGTTGCTTGCATATTGCTACCGTGGATATTATTGCTATTGTTGTTCTGGTGATAGTTGTTGTAGTTACTGTTGTTGTTGTAGTTGCTGTAAGTCTGCGCATCATGCACATGCAGAAGGAAATGGTGACGTTGTTCGTGCTTCGTGCGAGAGTGTGCACAGTATGACTATAACTTAGACAATTGTCACAAACCCTGACATTCCTGACTATCTGCTTTCGTTGTATGGGGTTCAAATTTAACAAGCGTTGACATTTCCTCAGCGCATGCTGCCCCTGATGACACAACTTTCAGGAAATCGCGGAACTTACAGGAAGAGGCCTCCCGTTGTGCCTCTGTGTACGATCGGTTCCTCGTGCTGAAGCTGTATCTTGCTTTACACAAGGCCTGGAACTCTCCTTCAGGTCCTGCTGGTCGACAACCTCAAGAGTGCGGAAGCGAGTTTCTTAAAATTCGGTGAATTGTTTATACGTTGGCAGTTTCAACTTCTCTTCCCACAGCTGTTGCGTAAAATTCGGGAGTTTATGCAAAAGGACATATGTTAGAACTGCATCCCAATGTTCCACCTGCAAACCCAAATTTGCCAATGCGTGAACACACTCCTAAGAAGTATCTAGCAATTCCTTCAGTCCGTTCGCTGATTCCTTGGATATTGAAACTTGTCCAAATAGCAACTTCAGCTGTGCATTGACTAGAACGCGCTTATGATCATAGCGCAAAGTCAACAACTCCCATGCCTTCGTATAATTACCCGCATCACACGGCAGATGAAGTTAAAGGCGCTCAGCTTCACCCTGCAAACAAGATTTTAAGTAATGCATCTTGTCAACATCCATGGTCTAAAATAAAACTTGAAAAGACTTCCATGTCGTATACAAGCCACTGATTTGGAAATATCAATTTCGCGAAGCCAAATTATGTTGCTGGATGCCGTAGATTAACCTGGAGGCACGCTTACAGCCGACGTTGGTGCCTGTGAGCACTTCTCCACTGCTTCCAGTAACTCGGTTCGATACTCGTGGTAAATTTCCGCTATTTGCTCGCATACAACCACTAATTCCTCTATTTTCAGCTCCGCTTCCAACTTTCCGCTCCCGACGATTGCTCGGTGATAATGCCTAGCGAGGCGCATATTCTCCTCCAACATGTCAAGCCGACCTGCAACGTATGCATGTTGTTGCTGTTTACTACGAGGGTTAAAATGTCCTTTTGCAAATTGCCGCAGTTAAAATTTCCCTCGGCCATCATTAATTTAATTTACGATTTAATTTAAGACAGTAGTTTATTTTATGTTTGTAGTTTTATATAATTTATTGACAAAAATGTAAAAAGAAAAAAAAAAGCAACACTTACTTGCTTCTGTTGTTAGTTTGAATGAAAAATTCTCTGTTGTCGAAAGGTCGAATTTCGGCAATCAGGATACTGCTGGATAGAATGTACCTGTAGATTTTTTCTTGCACGATGCGTTAAATTACGTTTAGGTATTAGCGTTAGTTTTAAAATATTTTTAATTAATTTAATTTATTTAGTTTTATATGCGTCCTGAAATTAATTCCACTTTGTATTTAATTCCCTAACCTTATTATTTTTTTTTGTCCAATTTACTATTGAATTTATTGTCAAAGTTCAATATTTTTTGAATACAATTAACAATTCACATTAAAATTAGACCAAATGTAACGACATGTATTTTTAATGGTAAAATAAAGAAACCAAGAATATGTAACAAAAGAAACAAAGACGTTATAAAGATTTATTTGGAATATTGTGGTAAAATTGTCAAAAATTGTACACTCGTTCTAAATATTAATTTTAATACATAATAAAAGTATTTAATGGAAAGTTACGTTAAATGTTTACTTAATATGTAATAATAGCGATATTGCAAAATATGTCATTTTAATGTTGTTGACTTAAGTGTTGTTAGCAGGTTGTTTTTGCATTTGGAATATGTGGAATGAATCCAACTCGAAACATTATTGGTTGTTAATATTTTTGTTGACTGCTGGACAGAAAGGATGTCCGTCAATTAATGGTTCGACCTCTAGGTGGCTGATGCTGGAGTTGGCGGTAAATGTGGCTGGCGCTGATGATGACGATGGCTTCGGTTGGTACGCTATCTCTTGTTCTGCTGTCTTCGTTGTTTGTTTTGGCTCTGGAGCAGAGCTTCTCAAAGAGTTTGTTTGTGATGATACTGAATTAGATTGTCTTTGAAGTGGTGTCAGTGGGTTTCTCTCTTTGTAACGTCTGAAGGCTTCTCTCATGTCGGCTTTTTCAAGCACTTTAACATTTTGTAGTTATTTTTCCTTCGCGAAGGTTGGGTAAGTTTATGAGAACGCATGATGACTCCCAAGGCAGTTACAGCATTTACTGTTTCTTTGCATTCCTCTGTATCGGTGGTAATTTTCCCCGCAGTTGGAGCACACTTTTGAGTGATTGCAAATAGCCGCTATATGTCCGAAATGCAAGCAATTCATGCAACGAAGGGGGGGTGTGTTATATGTTCTGACTTTGGTTCTCATGTATCCAATATCAATAAATTCAGGAATAACTTGTGTAGAGGAAATTAGGGTATAAAGATTCGAGTCCTCTTTTGCACCAGTACTTTTATTTTAGTATTTCATACGCTCGATCGATCGATCATACGAGATCGATTACATTTTGTTCACATAAATTTTCGATTATATTTTCTTTTTCCAAGAAGTTAAATTCAGAGCAATAAACTACACCTTTAGGTTTATTAAGAGTTGTATGTTTAAATATATTTATATTAGTGTCGGAGTCTAGATTTTTAAGTTGAATTATCGTTTTGGCTTAAACCAGGGGTGGAACCGGCTAAGGTGATTGTTGATAGTTGACAATCAAAATCATCACTTTTGCTCCATGTGAGGTGATTATCAAATTGGCAATCACTTTTTTGATATCGATTTCGTGTGACAGCTATTTAGGTGTCGCTTTCATACATTTGTGTCGTTTTCATAGGTATGCACCTCGGCTTCAACTAAATAATATAAATTCTTTAGTGGAAAAAGAAAATATTAAATAAATCAAAACAAAAATCAAATTTTTAAATTCGTGAAAAGCACTATTTACTTCATTGGAACTTTTCTAGGGCTCAAACAGAGAGGAAAATTAGGAAAATAATTTCAAAAATTTCCAACTACTAAGAAGAAGCAAATATCTTCGAACTTCCAAACCCGATAAAAGAATTCTCTGTAGCATTAATTATTGTATTTCGATTTTAATTGTATCAGCTGCTCGGAATGACAGCGTCGGCAAGGAAGTAGCGTTTAAAACTCTGAGTGCTGCCAATAATCGATCATTTTTTAGTGATCAATTTACGCAGAGCAAAGGATAGTTGAGAATTAAAAACGACAATCGAAAAAGTGACAATCAACTATCACCTTAGCCGATTCCACCCCAGTATTGTCCCATTTTTAATTTTAAGGCACTTGTAGACTTCACCGGCTACATAAGAAATATTTTTTTTCAAAGATTTTATTTATATCAATTCTTTATATAACTTAAACTTTTCGACCTCGAGATTAATTTTTTAGACACTTTTCAGAGTCGAATATCAGATTATTTTCCCGTAACAAATTATTTGTCATGTTTAGGCGGCACAGTTATTTATATGCGACCAGAATTTCTTAACTTTTCATAAATTATTCTATTTCGTTTATTGATTTTCAATGTCATTTTTATAATTCACATCTTTTTTATAAATAAAAGCTTGCTCTTGCCCCCTAGGACCAAAAGGCGATGGTACTACTTACTTAACGGGCTCCCGACCCGTGAAGAGTCCCTGCCTGAGATACGGCAGCCTTCCATCCTCTGCGATCCCGAGCACGCTGCTTCCAGTTGTCCAGACCAAGCGCTCTGGCATCCGCGATGGCTTGGTCTTTAAAACGGAGGTTCGGTCTTCCTTGTCGTCTCGAACCTGGGGGCTGGGATTCCAAGATCCTCTTGGCTGGAGCGTTGTCGTCCATTCGCTCGATGTGGCCGAGCCAATGTAGTCGACGAGTCGAGTTTTAGCTTTTCGGACTACATCCACTTCTAAGTACAGCTCATAGAGTTCGCGGTTGTATCTTCTCCTCCATTTGCCCTCCTCGCACACAGGACCAAATATCCGTCGAAGGATTTTTCTTTCAAAGGATCCCAGTATTAACTCTCCTTTCCTGCTTATCGTCCAGCACTCGGCGCTGTATATATAGCAGAACTGGCAGGATAAGCGTTCTGTAGAGCATGCACTTTGTCCTTCGAGTTAGGAGTTTTTAACCCATTTGTTTTGCCAAACCGAAGTAGCAGCGGTTTCCTAGGGTAATTCTTCGACGGATCTCCACTAGGATGTCATTTGTGGAGTTGATGTTTACCCCGAGGTTGATGAACTCCTTAACTATCTCGAAGTTGCTGCAGCAACAGTGACATATTGTCCAAGTCGGTGGACAGATGATTGTTTGTTTGTTGATAGCATATATTTAGTCTTGTCCTCATTCACTTCAAGGCCAACTAGTTTCGCCTGTTCTTCAATAGCCGTGAAAGCCTTTATCACGGCACGCTGGGATCGACCGATGATATCTATATCGTCCGCATTCCGCAGCATTTGGACTGATCTCTTGCAGATAGTGCCTTCCGTGTTGACAACTGCCCTGCGCACTATCTGCTCAAGAACAATATTGAATAAATCACACGATAGCGCATCTCCTTGCCGAAATCCGGTGCATGTTTGAAAGAGTTCAGACGAGGTGCTGCCAAACTGCACATTGCACCGCGTGTTATCTAGTGTCATCCGACACATTCTTACACATGCTTTAAAGTCGATGAAGAGATTGTGTGTCTCGACTTAAAACTCGTTGGTCTTTTCCAGGATTTGCCTTAGTGTGAAGATTTGGTCTACAGTTGATCTGCCGGGCCGGAAGCCATACTGGTACGTGTCGATTAGTGTGTTGCAGAAAGGTTTGATACGGTCACACAGTACGTTGCATAGAATCTTGTATGCGATATTAAGCAAGGATATGCATCGATAGTTCTTGAAAATGTATATAGTTGTTTTTAGGCCAAACAAGGATCTATAAAATAAAATAAGTAGTACTTTCCTCGAAAAAGGGCTTTTACCTTCGGTCAAACTCCCTACAATTTTAAAAATGTTCATGTAACTATAAACAAATTTTTGCAAAAAAGATTGAAATCACACTAAAAACATAAATTTTAAAGAATATCTAAGTTCTCTTACATAAAAATCGCTATTGCCTTACAATTCAGCCACAAAAATACTGAGATC
Organism: Ferdinandea cuprea; assembly: GCA_963576555.1. Lineage (NCBI taxonomy): Eukaryota > Metazoa > Arthropoda > Insecta > Diptera > Syrphidae > Ferdinandea > Ferdinandea cuprea. The sequence continues at coordinate 54,821,403 of OY754960.1, forward strand.
TAAAAAAAAGTTTAATAATTAAAAGTTTGTATTGTAATTGTTAAACATTTTACAAGTAGAATTTATATTTTTATAATTTGCAAGTGGCTGTGGCTGACTTGTAAGATAAAAGCGATTTTTGTATAAGAGAACTTGGCTATTCTTTTTGTTTATTTATGTTTTTGGTGTGATTTATATTTTCAGTACAGGCCTTATGGGAAAGTTTTTACGAATACTCTGTTACCTGCTGGTGTTTGTATGGCACTCAACATAATAAATTACCACTGAAATAAAAAAAACAGAAAATCTGAGTTGCATTGAAATTATTTTTGTAAAATACTATAAGCCCATAAAACAAAAAACGCGTTGATTCAGAATTACCATACATACATCATGGAAATTAGAATAGCTTTTTCTTTGGTTTTTGCGTTGGAGCTTTCAGAATTGAAGCTTTATTGGAGCTTTTGGGAGCCCTCATCTGTAAGAGAATTATGCCAATACATAATGCCTACTACGGCAGCCATGAGAGAGCTTGGAAATGAAATATTGAAATCCATACCAGTAAGGGTGAAAGACAAATATCGTATCGTCCATGTGCAGAGTATAGGAGAACGATTTATTATACTTGTTAATTCGATAAAGATTATCATATATAATTCCCACAAATGAATTACAATCAAATAGTTTCCGTTTATTGGTTGTTAACCACCATAATTTTACGATTAATGAATTTATGTTAACTTTTGAAAAAATAAAATTGAGGTATGAAAAGGACATTGAAGAATATACAGGACTGAAGTTTTACAAATGTTTTAATGGTATAGGACTAAGTTCATTTGTAATTATTGTAATCTATATTATAATTGTAGCATACTTTATTAAAAATGTACATTTTAAAACAATTCAGGAGAATCGTAAAGTTTAGAAGAAGGAGTTACATTATCTATATAAATTCCCATAGTATTTCACATCAAAATGCTGACATGACGGATATGCTTCAACCATCAGCTCGAATGCTTTGGTTCGGTTGTACCGCAAGAAGCGAAGAAAGAAGTTGTTTCATCTTTGATGATGAAATAACTTCTTAGTTGTGAATGGGTTCTAAGTAAGAATATTTTTGTTTTTAAGTTAAGTTCAAATCGTTACTCCGATGAGTCGACATATACTGTAAAAGTAAATAATAAATAATTAATTGTTTAAGTCTCTGAAGGGATAAGTGTTTTATTTCGTTGAGCTTCTGAAATAGATAAGTAGCGTGGATGGAAAACCAGGGTTCTTAAGCTGTGATGTCAACCCCCACCATACTATGTGGGTAAGCTCAGACATCAATAGTAGAAATGTGGCATTGTTTGATATTGTCCTTTGCTCCAATTTTCTCGTTTGCAATAGGAGTCCCACCTTCATTACAGCGAATATAAAGAAAATTGTAAATGTAACGTTTGTATCTCAAAACATTTCTGTTCAAGTAATAAACTGGAGGGTATCCAGCCAGGCGCTATCAGATGACATCATAGAGGAACATCATAAGGAGGTGTCCTCTCTCCACTCATATGGATCATAGTGATGGACAAGCTTTTGAAATCATTGGAGAATTAGGGCTTCATCATAAACGCATATCCGGACGATGTAGCGATTCTGGTTTCAGGCAAATTTCCCTCAGTCCGCAGCGATCAACTCAGCTACGTACTCCTCATTGTTGGCAACTAGGACTGAGAGTTGAACTCTCCAAGACAGAAGTCTTGCTTTTTACCAGAGAAAGGATAATTCCAACCTTCACCGAAAATGGGAGGAATGATATCGAATGCTTTTTCAAAATCAACCAGAATCATATGCAGATCCTTTAAGGAATCACGACGCTTTACCATTATGATCCTTATGCTTTAAATTTCATCTGTGATTGATTTTCCCTCGACAAACTCCCACTGGTCATTAGACCCGCTCAACGATCTTTATGGTGTGTGACACCAACTTAATTGAACGGTAATTATAACAGATTCGCGTATCTCCCAAGAATATAACTTTCCCTCCACTGATTGAACATTGGGTCACCTCTCATGAGTTTGAAGATAAGAATCATGAGCCATCTGAGCCCGATGTCTCCCATCTTTTCCGGAACTGGCTGGGTAAATCATCCGGACCAACCGCTTTTCTCTTTTTAGACTTCTTCACCGCTTTCACAACTTCTTCGACTGTTAGATCGGTCACTTCTTTATTGTTGGGGGCGGCTCCTGGAAAATATATCTCGGAAAACAGTGTGTTTAAAAGTTGCTTGCAATACTCTCGCCACCTTTTTTTAATTTTTTTAGTCGTCCACAAGTAGTTGGCCTTGAATGTAGTAGTTGTTAATGAACTTCGGCGAACAAATTTCCTGGGCATTTCTTCTTCTCTGTGCGGCAATCTTGAAAATTGTTGTTCCCTTGTTCGTGTTTTGTCGAAGCTTGTGGATTACCTGGTTCCTATCAGAAGGTGAAGAAGATACCTCCTCCAACTCCTGATATAGACTAGAATTTGGGCACACTTTTTCTTCGCGATACTTTTGCAACGTCTGTATTCCACTTCAAGGCGAGCTTTTTCAATTATATTTCTAGAGTGCCAAGCTTTGAAAGCCACTTTCTTTTCCATTATTACAGCTTGATTTTCCTCTGCCCACAACCAAGATTCCTTTCCGTGCTGATAGTGACCCTTCGAGGCTCCAAGCAGTACTGTAACTTTCTCTAAGCAGGCTCGTTGTAGGGAATCGCAAATATCTTGTGCGCTGCCTAGTCCTCCATGGCAGTCTTCATATTCTTCGTTAGACTTCCCGACATATCCATTCAAATCTCCGCCAACAAACAAAAGCTCATTCTTTGGGATACTCTTGATGAGGTTAAGAATACAGTCTATACAGTCTATTGCATTTGTACGGTAAAAGTACGAAAAAAGACCCATATTATTTTTCCTAACAAATACAATATGAATAATCAATCATCTAGGGTTGTGTTTCTTGCTGAGGCCCAGCAGTTTTTATGCTTCCTTTCAACGCGTGCATGCTCCTGTTTTTGTCAACAGTTTGATATTCCTTTTCAACACTCACAAAAGTTATCAAATACACACATAATAACGTACCAACCTATATTTAAAAAAATAATTTACCTTTATTAATACTGTGGTCTCGAAATCATTCATTATACTGCGGTTTGTACGAAATTGGCTCACAACATCAAATAATAGTTTTTCAATTTTATTAAGCTTGTTGCTAATAGTTGTTTTATTATATTGAAAGAACAATTTGCGAATGCTTTAATTTTTCTGGGAATTAACAAGTGTTTCTACGGCCTACCCCAACAATGCGAACAGTGAAGTATAGTCGAGGGATGTTTTCCTTTCTGAGATACGAAACAGGAGTGTGAAGCGAATAGCTAAACACTGTTTCTCTCCTGCTGCCAGTCATGCGCAATCTTTAAATCATTTCACTAGATGTTTATATCGTTGCAAAATTTCTAAAATCAGTTGTAAGTTCCAGGCCGATGTCAATAGATGTTGTGACAATACTGCTACCAAATTTTCTCGTCTTTCTCGAATCGACCGTATAAGCAAGTTTCTTTACCCTTATCCACTTATCTTTAAATACGAGTGTAATAGAGGTGAAACCAAACAAATTCCATTTATAGAAACGGAAAGTTGTATTCTTAGCGGAGTTTTCCGTGTTTGATGTTATTTAAATTTATTGCAATTAAAATGATACTGTGACCAAAATAGAAGTATGCATACTCGCATTTCATTTGCACCCATATCTATGAATCAAAAATAAGTTATCCGATAAAATTAAATACATAGTTCTTTAATATGGAAAAGTTCAACATTGTAATGCAGTTAGTATGCTTTAAGCTATTTAATGTATCTGTGCTCTTGAACTAAATTGGTGTCGCAAAGTAAATATATTCAAGGATAAATAATTGTATACGGGACTGTGTTATAGGTACAACTGGGTATGGCCATTTTGCAGTCCTGTTGCTTTTGGAAGTCCGTTCGCAAAGGGAGCTATGCAAGTGCAACTTATACATTGGTAAATATCACTTATGCAAAACCTTTTGTGATATACATAGTGCTTTTAAATTCCCACATTTTACTGGAGTTTTAAAATTAAAATATCAATAGTATGCTAAGTAAATGTTAACAATGTGTTGGTATGGTAACTCTGGAAGAGATTGGTTTTTCAGTTGTTAACTTTTATTCAAGGAAAATTCAAATAAAAAATAGAAGCTCTGCATTAAAAGGAGAGACAGTGCAGTAAAATAACTGATCACATACCTACAGTCAGTGTTTTATATTTTAAACTTTCCCGTATACTAGTAGCCTACTAAAAGAAAAGTTATTGCACTCGTGTAAAATTTCGAACTCAAACTAAGTGTGACGGATGATATTACGACTATAGAGAAGTCCAGGTCTGTCTGTCTGTCCGCGAGCCGTATCGCGAAACGGTTTGACAAATTTGCTTTAAAGTTTGTGTGTAATGTTTTTGGGGTAACATCTCGCGGCGTTTTTTCAGTTTCGCTTAATGGTTTTATAGAACGGTACATGGAATACACTTTTTTTGTGAAAATTTAGTTTGTTTTTGTGCTTTGATACTTGAGGTGCTGAGAATTCCAAATAAAATTTGATTTTTGAAATAATTGTTTCTACATTTTTTGTTCATATAAAGATTTTCTCTAAAGATTTTGATCTATTTTCTGTATTTTGGACAATTAGATAAAACTATTTCAATAAAAAGTCTAGCTCAGTGCCAAATTTTCGTAGGAATTTGTTTGCCTTACCAAACCAAATGTGGTTTTCTATAAGTAATATGTAACTGTTGGTATAACTTCTAATATCCTATTGATATTAGTAAGATCTATAGGTTTTCGCAACTACCCTTTGATGTAAATTTATATTTTTCATTTTATTATTTCTATAACATGGTTATAGTTGTAATTTTGCAGACCTTTTTGAAATATAAAAAAAAAATTATGCATTATCCTATGTTCAATTTAACTAAGTGATCGAAATCTACCGTCAAATGTTTATTCAAATATTTTCGCAAGTGCGATCAGACCAATACCCTATTGTTGTAGAAATGGCTCGACGGTGGGGTGGGATCTTGTTGCCTTCCTATTCACACATGCTTTTCGTGCCTGTTTTCATTTGTATTAACGTTTATGAAAAAGGGCGTAGAAAGAGAAATTAAAAATTGCAAAGAAAAAAATGTAAATGAACGCGAATATTGTTGATGATGAGTCCCTAACTATACGCTTGCACGTATTTAGTCGATCATGACCTTAAAAGCGGTAAATTTTAGTCGCAAAAGAAATGCATAATTAATTCATTCACAGATCGTGTGTATAATAAAATCTGCTACACAATTCTTTACGAATGTGCCTACACAAATAAACAAAAACATAGCATAAAACATAAGAAAATAGGGATGTCCAGATGCAGCGGATGCAGGCTGCCGATTCGAGGCGAAACAGGTGTGAGCTGCCAGGGTGTGTGCGGTAAGGTGTTTCACTGTAGCGTAAAATGTTCTGGATTGGATGAATTTTTAAGCAACTCTCTGGGAACCAGCAAAAATTTAAGATACATGTGCGATGATTGTATGCTGTACATGCAAAATATGGATGATGTTGTTAAGGAGATGCAGAATAGTGTAGACAGGAACACACAACACTTAAGGGAGTATAAGGAAGAGTTTGAAAATTCACTGAAACAGAACGAAGGCGAAATAAAAGCACTACTGGAGGCGATAGAAAACAGATACACACAAAGGTTGGAAGAAATGAAAAAAAGTCAGGAAATATGTGAGAAAAGTATTACGGAAATGAAAAAAATGTGCAATGTTGCTGAAAACTTCAAGAAAGAAGGCGAAAACATATGCAATGAGCTAAAGAAAAGCAACTTGCATGTATGTAATGAAGTGAAAAAAATTGTAAGTAGTAAACAAACGATGGCGGGAAACCAAATGTCATTTGCAGATATTGTCAAAAATTCAAATGACAGGTGCCAAGAAAAAGTGCTACCAACACTTCGAAAAGAGTTGGCACTTATTGTAAAACCAAAAGAGAAGCAAAAGTGTACTAAAACAAGGGAGGATCTGAATGAAAAAGTAGATCCAAGCGATTTTAAAATTTCTAATATTGAGAGCACACATAATGGGATTATTGTAATAGAAAGTGAAGACGTGAATGAAAGGAATAAAATAAAAAGTGCAATTGAAGAGAATATGGGCGAAAAATACGAAATTCGAGTTCCACAAAAAATAAAACCAACAATTTTGATACCGAATATGCGATTTAAAAGTAGTGAAAAAGAAATCATTGAAAAATTAAAAAAGCAAAATAAGGAAATTTCAAATAGCGAACTAAGAGTAATAAGATATTATGAAAACAAGAGAAATAATATAATAAGCTACAATGCAATAATCGAAATAGATGCCGAGTCATTCCCAAAGATACTAGAAAAGGAAAAAGTCAGCATAGGGTGGGAACGGTGTAAGGTATTTGATGGAGTGGACGTTTTGAGATGCTTTAAGTGTAAGGGTTTTAACCATAAGTCAACAAATTGCAAACAAAATGATGAGACATGTCTAAAATGCCTTGAAAATCATAAAACCAGCGAATGCGACAAGGAAGCAGTAATGAAGTGCATAAATTGTGTTCGTGCTAATAAAAAGTTAAATCTGGGACTTGATGAAAATCACATGTCATTAAGCAGAGAATGCCCGGTATATCTGAACAAACTTGAAACCAAGAAGAAAAGAATTGGGTACTAGCAATCAGATACAATAAAAGGTATATATATTAACATACAAGGCTTAACCAACAACTACGAGGAGTTGGAAATATTAGCGGGAAAAAAAGAATACGATTTTATTATTCTATCAGAGACTCACGTAACAGACAATATAGAGGAAAATGAAATAAAGATTAAAGGGTTTAAAGACAGATCCTGTCCATCCAACTCAACGCGGACTGGAGGCACTACAATTTACGTTAGAGATCATTGGAAAGAGATCAAGACGGTAAAAAAGGCGATCGACTACAAAATGTGGTTCTTGGAATGTAAATGTAGATACAAAGACCTGGAAATGGTATTAGTTGCAATTTACCGATCGCCCAGTAGCTCCGAAAGGGAGTTTTGTGAATTTTTCAAAGAGTATACGGAGAAATTAACAGAAACACCAAGCAACATTTTGATTGCAGGCGATTTCAACATTGACTGGTGCCAAAATCATATATATAAGAGGGAAATAGAACGAATATTAAACGATAATTGTCTTACTCAAAAAACGGAAGAGTACTCGAGAATAACTGAAAGCACAAAAACTATAATTGATTATGTAATTACAAATATAGAGAACGTAGCGGTGCGAGTAAATGCGAATGATAAGATATCGGACCATGAAAATCTGGAAATTGAAATCAATGCCGGAATTCATAGAATAGCAGATGCGAACCTTGAAATCGATGTTTTCAGATACAGGAAAGAAAAGTTTGCCAGGGAAATGAGGCAGTTGAATATGGAGTATGACACAAACTGTGATATAAGCGAAAACGCGAAAAAAATTAATATTAATTTAAGAAAAACAGTCAATAAAAATCTTGTCAAAAAAAAGATAAGTTCGGATCACAAAACAAACTTATGGTTTAATAACACACTAAAAGAGTTAAAAGCTAAAAAAATCGAGAAGTACCAAATAGCGAAATTGAGCAATAGTAGAGAGCAATGGCATGAGTACAAAATAATAAGAAACCAATTTAAAGTCGAAATAAACAAAGCCAAAAATAAGTACGTAAACAATAAAATTATGAAAGCAAATGGGCAGAAGGAGATGTGGAATCAAATAAAACAACTAGTTCTAAAACAGCAGAAGAACAAAATTCAAAACGTGTCCTTTAATGGTGAAGTTCATGAAGATGACTTGATTATTGCAAACAAATTCAATGAGTATTTCATAAAAAGCGTAAAAGAAATTGGCAATTCAATCGAGGACACCGAATATGTTAACTGTATAAATCCCTCGGAAAGTAGATTCAAATTCCGCCTAATAACAATAGACGAACTTAAAGGAATATGCAGGAAGCTAAATATCAAATCTGATTTCGAAAAAATAAGTCCGCGAATATTCACGGATAACTGGAGTACACTAGGACAAACAATACTTCAGCTAGTCAATGAATCCCTTCTATCAGGACAGTTTCCAAGCCCTTGGAAAGATTCTATGGTGACACCTGTAGAAAAAGTGGCAAAAACCAATAAGAGTGAAGAGTTTAGACCAATAAATACGCTTAGGACAATTGAGAAAGTTATCGAGACGGTGGTTAAACAGCAACTGATGGAATACGTTGAGAGGAACAATATTTTATCAATATATCAATCCGGGTTTAGAAAGAATTACTCATGTGAAGCAGCAGTTAATCACGTCGTGAACGAATGGAAAGATGGTGGAAAGAGGAAAAAAACAATGGCGTTGTTCTTAGATTTTAAGCGGGCTTTCGAAACAATTGATAGAGACATTCTGTTAAGAAAATTATATATTTATGGGGTACAAGATGAGGAGCTAGAGTGGTTTAGATCTTTCCTAACAAATAGAACACAACGGACGAAAGTAAATAACAGCGTTTCAGATTTTATTGAAGTGGATCAAGGAGTGCCGCAAGGTTCAATATTAGGTTCGCTACTATTTATAATATACATAAACGATATGCCAGAAATGGTAAAATTTTGCAAAATAGTACTGTACGCTGACGATACTTTGATATACGCAGAAGGAATAGGCGAAGAGGAGTGCAAATATAAACTTATGAATGATATAAATAAATTGATCACGTGGCTAAAAATGAACAAGCTAAAATTGAACGAACAGAAAACAAAGTTAATGGAGATAAATATGAATGGCACAACAAATATAGAAATAAACGGAAAAGCTATTGAAAACGTTAAGAACATAAAATATTTGGGCATGATCATTGATAAGGATCTAAAAATGCACGACCATATAGATTATATTTGCAAAAAAATTGGTAAAAAAATAGGATTTTTTAAAAGGATTAGAAAACGAATGAACTATTTGACAGCTATTACAGTGTATAATACCATAGTCAAACCACATTTTGAGTTTTGTTCATCAATATTGTTTTCTTGCTGCAACCAGGGTCAGATCGAAAGGCTGCAAAAACTTCAAAACAAAGCTATGAGGAGCATCCTGAGGTGCAACAGATTTACTCCATTAAGGTATATGCTAGACGCCCTTATGTGGCTCAACGTGAAACAGAGGTTGGAGCTGAATACTCTTTTGACTGTTTTCAAAATAAAATATGGTGCTGCGCCAAGATATTTACTAAATGAGGTCAGACATGTTAGTGAGATGCAACCCTACCAACTTCGAAATGCGAATGACTTTAGGTTGAGAAGGCAGAACTCATTGGGGGCCCAGAACACGATCATCTATAAGGGATTTCAATTATTTAACAAGCTACCAAAGGACATTAAAGATGATAACAATTTTAGATCATTTAAAAGAAAATGTATTGAATTTGTGAAAAGAAATACTTAAAAATATGTAACTGCAATAAGAATGAATTGAAAAGTTTATAATTTATAATATGTAAGTTTTATAAAGTATTAAAAAAATACTAATAAAGAATTATACTACTACTACTACTACTACTTCGTGTTTATTTTTATTATTATTACTATTATTATTCAATGATTATGAATAGGGAACCATAATTCTTAAGCATAAAGTCTTAGTAACAAACGCAAGAACTTTATTTACAAATTTATTAAACGTTATTGCATGTACAAAATAGCAAAACTAGTTTTAAGTAATGTATAGTAATGTATACTTAGGTTTTCATTTTTATACACTATCCTAAGGGTATATTAATTTTGACACATAATTTGTAACACCTGAAATTTCGACCACATATTCCCTAGGGCTCCGAAAAGGATAATTGCAAAAAATTTTTGAATACGCCCACTGCCACGCCAACAATTTAGAATAAACCGTTTTAAAGCTAAAGTTAGAGAGATAGAGTGTTACCACCTTCACAAGATATATAGGCACTGACTTCCTTTATAAGTTCGCCATATAAAGTTGTTTGCCACGCATATTTTTGTTTAATATTATTTAATATTTTTATTGTAAATGTAAAAAAAAAATATATTTTGCCAAACAAATTATTGTGTGGTACAATAATTGTACTTACTGTTTTCCCGTGTCGCTGAAATGTGTGGCCACAAATTTCCGTTTGAAGACGATGATGATGATATGCTAGGCGTTTTCTTTTTATATAGCACTTAGCATATTTAGAGAAAAAAAAGCAATGGGGCAGCGAATAAAAACTTTCAGGTGGTACAGGACGGGATTTGAACCGGCGACCTCTCGCTTAGTGGTCCACCTTATTAACCACTAAACCACCGCACCCACAATAATTTAGAATGTCATAGCAAAAATTGAAATGGAGAATTTAGTAAACGATTTAAGAGAAAACAAATTTTCCGTATTAACAGATGAAAGAACATGCTTCTAAAAATGTCTGCATCGTGGTCAAATACGTTAATTTAAATTACGAGCCGATAACGAAATTACTTCATATGGTGGAACTCAACGCTGTGGATTTTGTACCGGTTCATTGTTTAATTCAGCGCTTAAGTGATAAAAAAAATTCCGATATCAAATGTAATCGGTAGTGATAATGCTGTTAGGATAATAGGCAAGAAAAATTCTGTTTTAATTTACAATTATTAGAATATATATCATCTTTAATGAACATCTTTATACGCAGTCAGCTGGATGACCACGCGATTTCTCGCGGCTTCCCGAGTGCATGAGAGAATGATTCTTGATAGGAAACTCAATTGGAAGCTAAATTTCGATGAAAGAGTAAAGAAAACAGCTAATGCCTTCTGCGCATGTAACCGCATCTCTACCAGGAGATTAGGAACAAATTCAAAAATAAACCAGTAGATGTATACAGCAATAGTGCGGCCAATACTCACATATGGCAGCATAGTCTGGTGGCAAGCCATGAGCAGAGCGACCAATCTTAAGTTAATGACACAAAAACAAAGACTGACATATATAGGAGCAACCAGTAGGAGAACTACACCAACATCTGGACTGGAGGCAATTCTTAATTTAACACCTCTGGACCTATACATGCAGGAATCTGCAACAAAATCTGCTTTAAGGATTAGCCAAAGTAACACTTGGAATTTTGGTCATGCAAAGATCTTAAGCAAATACGTTGGAAACATTGTCAAGTCTAATTTTTTATTTGTCTACCCAACTGGACCCAACTGGATAAGAATGAACACACGAGAAGTAAATCGTTATCCATCTACACAGCGGGACTTAAGATGGACTGTGAAACCGGTGCCGGAACGCTTTCGTCATGCGTGACTCATAGATGAAGTTGTGTAGCTATTGTTCAACCGCATGAACTTGGCGACGGGAGCAGCTTTCGTCAAGTGTGACTCTTTGTGCGTTGAGTAAATTTTTTTTTATGGTCACCGACACACATGCCAATAATGAGAAATTATTTATGTGTATAAACTTTTTGTCGCGGACGCTCCAACTCGACTTCTCAATAAGTATCTTTTGATTGGAGGCGTCGGCAAGTTCTGTGGACACGAATGAGAGAGGTTAACATAACTTAATTAAGTTAATGACTGTGTACATACCTTTTATATTTAGAAATGCTTTTTTTATCTTATTTGGAAGATATTTTCCAGTACATGGATGGAGCGATTTTTATGTGGTACCTACCTATTTTTTGTTATGGTCTATTTACTCTTTCGAAATGAGGCCTCCCTATAAATCTTTATTTAAATTTTAAATGATCAGGTAAAAACAAATCAAAAGGTTTCTAACCTTCCTTCCACCTATGGAAAATGCTATTCTCGGGTTCTTAGAAGATTGAGGTTTAGGTAAAAAGAAGACACCTTACCATGTTCACGGTCTGTATGCTAAAGAAAGTCTGTGGCGATCGGAAATTGTGAACTAGGTTTCTTTTGCTAGGCTATAGTAGTTCAGTGGCGAAAATAAAGAATTCACATAACCTTATATGTCCCGTTTGAATCATAGAAATGGGGAGGCTATAAAACCTTTTTTATTAGAAGAGGCAAAGAGCTTGATTGTAGCAACCCTGTTAACCCTTTACTTCATGGCATATCATATTCAATTATCATATATGATATGTATCTCATATTTTTTTATGGTGAAAAAAATGTCTTGGGATACTAAGGATGGGCAATAGGCCGTAATAATTCTGAATATGAATTTAATACTAATTAACCATGTGAGGCATTGTACAACATCCAAATCAGAGAACAACTAAACGAATTTTTTCCGCCACGTGGCCCAGCTAGAAGATTGGCTTGTTAAAACAATTATCATGCTTCAAATTGGGAGAAGATGAAAGTATGTCCGATTATATAAATCGTTTTTCCAATCTCGTCGACAAGCTCACAATTTTAAGTTATCGTGTAAGTGATAAACTCTGTGCCCTATATAGTAAGTAAGGAAAAAGATTGCGTTTTTGAATGAAGTTTAATGAAAGCATAATAAAATAAAGATTTAAAAGAAACAAAATTGTATTATTGTACTGCTTACAAAATATACATGAAAAATGACCACACGACAAATAGCTCCAAATCAAATATGAAAAATACCCCGAAATTTATATGGAAAACAACAACACGAAAATTTCTGTATTTTGGGTCCATTTTTCGTATTTTTGGGGCCATATTTCATTTTGTTTGGAGCCATTTTTAATTTTTCAGTTTGGGGTCAAATTTTATTATGAAAAATTACCGCAAACTTCTAGGAAAAAAATTAAAAATGGACTTAAAAATGTGATAAACTGCCCCAAATCACTGAAATTTTCGTTTTGTTGTTTTCAACATATGTATATTTATGGGTTATTTTTTCTTTGAGGCGTGACACATTTTTTGGGCCCTTTTTCATTTTGTTTGAGACTATTTTTGATTTAAAATTGTGGCCATTTTTATTATACAAAATTATAGAATTTGCAATTTTACAGTTATATGCGTTTAATATAAATTGTTTTGAATGGTATTCAAGAAACTCATATATATATATTATTATTGATTAATTTGCACATAAATAGTGCTTATTTGAAATTTCATTTATTCTTGATTTGCAAATCATACGGACAAAAAAATTAAATTAACAATATGGATTGCCAAAAACAGGGAAAACCTTTTTTTTGACAAGACAAGCAAATGTGTAATTATAACTTTTCAGCAAAAATTTTGAAAAGGCAACTAAGAACGTATGTCAGTCCAAAGATGAGTGCCTTTAATAAGACTTGTTAGTATCAAAACTCCACAAAATATAGTAATGGAACATCGAGAGCATGAAGAATTTAAGTCACCCTCGAGGAACAGCTGGCACACCTAAATCACCAACGGAGACAACTTCAATTACGAGGCCTTTAGGAGGATTATATATGCAGGTGGAATGGATGGTTTTGCTAATGATGATCTGCTGATCTTTCTTACTATATGTTATAGTTACAAATTTTATCAACGCATTATTATATTTATATTTACAATTAATTAATTCTAAATTTATTCTTTAAATAATTAAAAAAAAAAATTTCCAAACTCTCGTATATGTAGAATACAAAACGCTGCAGTCGTCCTTAATTCTAAGGCATTTTCTCAATCCTGCGGATTCACAGACTAACTTTTCGCCCCATTTCTGGTATTCTAGTGTTGAATCCCGTTGCGCACTTTATGAACTAAGTCCCAACTGAACTTACTCCCAAATTATTTCAAATAAAACGAAAATTCACGATTTGAAATTAAATAGATCCCAAAAATGTTTAGATAGGTATATACTTTTATTACAAAATATAAAATAAGGGTAAATAAATATGTATAATACAATATTTATTGTAAGTAAACGTGATCAATGATCTTTATCTGGCACAAAGACATGTACATATGTTTATAGTCAGAACTTTTGGCGGTGCTGCCTGCTTGCAACTTCAAATGACATTCGATGTAAATCATCAGATGCTTGCATAAAAGAAGGACGATTGGCATCATATTAATGTAAATAATGCACAAGGAGTTGTTGCTATTCATACGGTGAACCTCTGTAGATAAAGTTTCAACTTCATCGTCATCTTCATTATTATCCGTAAACTCTTCAAAAATATCCTCAAATGGCTCCATCTCGTAACAAATCATATCATTCGCTGCAACTTGCCAAGTTCCAAAATGGCACCCACTTTCTATAAGCAAATTTAAGTTCCTACTCCTTGATTATTTTTCATTTATAATATGTTTGACAAATTTAAATAAATTTGCGTTTCGGGAAAAACTTTTCTTTATCTAACTGTTGGTACATAATGCAAACCTATGTATGTAGTGCACAAAATCTACAAACCGTATTTACATGCCTGATTTACATATGAACCCGTTATCTTTCCTAAAAATTTGTGAAAAACAATTTTTTTTCCAAATCGAACTAACTCCCACTTTAAGCAGAATTATTTTATGCTTTGAAATAAGTTAAACTAACTCCTAATTTCTCAAATTGGGACTAATTCACTGAGAATTTGTTCATATGAACTTGGTACTTACAAGGGGAGTATCAAACTTGGGAATCACGGATTCCGATAATTTTTATATATGTTGCAGGGCAGCTTCCCCTGACTAACAGGGTAATAGGGTAAGACGCACTTCTCCCACCTTTTAACGAAAAATCGTTTTAAAGTTTTGGTAGTAAGTAAATATAAATTATTTTTACTACTTTTAACAGAAGCGTCGTAGATCAGTGGAAGAGTGCCCAATCAACAAGGTGTTTGAGAAGGTTGTTTATAAATGAGTCGAGGACAATAAAATAATCCCGGACAACCAATTCGGTTTCAGGGCGAGGCATGACACTATTCAGGCCGCGTCAAAACTGGTTTCCGACATTCAATGGAATAAATGCAAGAACCAATACATGGGTGCTTGTCTGGTTGACTTTGAGAAGGCCTTCGACACCGTATGGTTAGAGGGGCTTCTCTACAAGTTGATCAGACTGGGAATGCACAAACCCCTGCTATATATTATTTATAACATGCTTATGGAAAAGAAGTTCGTAGTCAAATGTGGCAACTTAACTTCGAGCAGAGCTTATACCATCAAAAACGGTATACAACAGGGTGCGGTGAATTCTCCGATCCTGTTTAATATTTATACGAGTGATCTGGTACATTCACATTGGTCGCATACAGATGAAGTCCTAAGATCGAGGTCATCAACATCCCTCTGAAGCGTAACTTCGAGCAAATTAAAGGATATTGCGACGAAAACAGAAGACGAAAACAATCCTGTTTAGAACCACATTAGCTAATGCCACTAGAGATACCAGAAAAAACTTCCAAAAATTGGCCATTATTGGACAGAATGGGCAGGCATTGGCGGTAAAAAACGTGGTTAGGTGTCTTGGAATCTGGCTTGAAAAGTATCTATATTTTAACAAACATGTAGATGCTTGTCTTGCTGGATCTAAGAAGGCTTTTTCTCTGACAAGAAGACTGTTTCATAGCAGTCAACTTGCTTCTAGAGTACAGGTCATATGCTACTTGGCCCTAATAAGGCCCATCATCGCTTATGGCTGTCCATTGTGGTTCAATATAGCGCCATCGTATATGGAAAATGGAAAGGATTCGGGTTTTCGAGAGACAATGTGTAAGGACATATTTCGGGTTGTTCGAACGCCTGAATCTGAGCACATAAAATATTATTCCAACACGGCATTATATGATGGTGCTCACTTAAATGGGATTGACAATTTCCTCATTGAGGTGACTCTAAGGCACGTTGCGAGGGCGATGGCCAACGATAATAGCCTGATCTTCAGGGCTTACTACCCCAAGGAAGCCCACATGGAGATCTGGCTTTGTTCCGCCAGAGGCTTTTCTCCATATTGATAAAAAGGGCTATTACAGACGAGGGGTGGTATCCCGGTACTATATCACCGCTACCGCAGAGCGACTGATAAGTGACTCAACTACGACGGGGACGTCGCTAATGCTCCCGAGCTCCTTCGTTTATACGGACACGCAATTCACCGAATATTAGTGGCTTTCGGAGGGAATAAGGGAAGAGGTAGACATACCTTTCCAGGTCGGTTCGTAATCTTAAGGTTACTCCTCTTATATATAAGTAGATTTAAGTTGTAAGTAGGTTTGCTGTGCTGGGCATGTCGGATGCAAGGTGTGGTGTTCCTAAGAGTCGGCCGACGCATTTCGGTGTCAGTCGGCTCTAAGTGGCGCATGTGTGCTGTGCTGCTAACGGTGATGGGGGGTGTCTTCTACAGAGGCACCGAGGGCACATCACCCCCGATTATAGTTAGTAGTAGTTTTTGGTAATTTTAAAACAATTGATTAAGTTTTAAGTTGTTTGTATATGTACAGCTTAAAGTAGTAGTTTTTAAGTATTTTAAGGAAAAAAAATTATAAAGAGTGCAAGTTTTAAAAAAATTATTATTAATTAAGGCCGAAAGGTAATAGTATTAAGTGATATAGTTAAGTTTAGAGCGTCCGCATAAGGACCAGTAACCTAGAATAAGTATCCTGTTATTTTAAGTTAGATTTAATCATTTTTGTCTAGTTTGTAATTTTTTTATTGAAAAGAGTAATAAAAATGAATTTAAAATTGAAAAAAAAATTTAGTGCCCAATCAACTTATCGCATGGTTGCCTGTTCAATGCATGCCTGACCCACTTTTTTTTTTAATTTTTATTTTCATTTTTTTAGAGTTTTTTAAATTTTGCCAATAACTTCTTAATGCCAGATATAAATTAAGGCAAACAGTAGCGCGCAGGCAACTTTGATTATTTTTCGCGTTATTCACTTTCCGTATCAAATTCCGTCTCACATACACATTTATCCGGATGTTATTTGTCGTAGAAACATTGAAAACATAAAGTTTTGTCACACACTGCACATTTACTAAAACTGGTGCTACTACAATTACAAAGATTATTTAAAATAGTTGTTGAGAAACACAACTCGTTAACATTCATAAAAAACACTCTCATTTTACAACAATTGAGTTCATCTAAATTCACAGCCATGATCCAATATGCTTTGTTTGCCTCCAAGTTAATTAATGAGAGAGAAAAAAAAGAAGTGGATCGGGTAAGCCTTGAACAGCCATCCATGCAATCAGTTGGGTAGGCACAATTTTTCAATTTTAAATCCAGCTCTTATTATCTTTCAATAAAGCTTAAAAACTAGACAAAAATGATTAAATCTAACTTCAAATTAACAAGATACTTATTCTAGATTACTGGTCCTTATGCGGACGCTCTAAGCTTAACTATATCACTTCATAATTTTACCTTTCGGCCTTAATAAATAATACATTTTTATTATTTAAATATCATTTGTTTTTACAAGAGTATTTATTTGAAAAACTTGACTGCTTTATTAGTTTTATTTTTATTTAGAACTAAAAACTAAAACTACTTAAGACTATACATTAAAAACTTAAAATCTCACTAATGCTACTTAAAATTACTAATACTAACATGGGGAGTATCAAACGATAAATTTTATATCTGTTGTAGGGCAGCTTCCCCTGACTAACAGGGTAAAAGGGTAAGACGCACTTCTCCCCCCCCCCCTTTTCGAGAAAAATCGCTTTAAAGTTTTGGTAGTAACTAAATATAAATGATTTTTGCAACCTATAACAGAAGCGGCGTAGATCAGTGGAAGAGTCCCCAATCACGCGTCAAAACTGGTTTCCGACATTCAATGGAATAAATGTAAGAACCAATGTAAACAAGTGTTTGTCTGGTTGACTTTGAAAAGGCCTTCGACACCGTATGGTTAGAGGGGCTTTTCTACAAGTTGATCAGACTGGGAATGCACAAACCCTTGCTGTATATAATTTTTAACATGCTTATGGAAAAATTCGTGATCAAATGTGGCAAAGTAACTTCGAGCAGAGTCTATAATATAAAAAATGGTTTGCAACAGGGTGCGGTGAATTCTCCGATCCTGTTTAATATTTACACGAGTGTTCTGGTACGTTCACTCAGTCATTCTATAGCGTATGCCGACGATTTGGTGGGATACACATCAGGTCCTAAGATCGAGGTCATCAACACCCTTCTGCAGCGTAACTTCGAGCAAATTAAAGGATATTGCGACGAAAACAGAAGACGAAAATAATCATGTTTAGAACCCCATTGGCTAATGCCACTAGGGATACCAGAAAAAACTGGAAAAAATTGGCCATTATTGGACAGAATAGGCAGGCATTGGCGCTGAAAAACGTGGTTAGGTATCTAGGAATCTGGCTTGACCAGTATCTATATTTTAACAAACATGTAAGCCAAGAAGGCCTTAGCTCTGACAAGGAGACTGTTTCATTGCAGTTAACTTGCTTCTAGGGTTAAGGTCATATGCTACGTGGCGCTGATAAGGTTATCATAGCTTCTGGCTGTCCATTGTGGTTTAATATGGCGCCATATTATATGGAAAGGATTCGGGTTTTAGAGAGACAATGTCTTAGGTCTTTGTCTCAGGTTGTTTCGAACACCTGGATCTGACTACATAAAACATTATGCCAACACGGCACTATACGATGGACTCAATTGAAAAGACCTTGCACGTTGCAAGGGCGATGACCAACGAAAATAGTCTGATCTTTGGGGCTTACTACCCCAAAAGTGACTCACTAAGGCCCCATTTTCAATGTCGTGATTACTGCGAACAGGATTGTTCACCGTATACACAGCATCGAAAAAAGTTCTCAGCAAGTCAACTCTTGGGGATCTTCGACCACGAAAAAACCATCGGTCGAAGCAGCACTTTCCGGACTTATGCCGGCATTCAGTAATGTCTGCCGATTTTCTTTTGTATGGGAGATTCGAACAGTTGAACTATCATTATGATCTTTCCGGGATCCGAAATGCGGCTGCAAGTTCGTAGTGGTCACTATCGTACTCGAATGCGAACGTGAGTCAATCCGCGTTTGTCAGTTCCAGTTTTGCGTCAGTTAAGGCCAAATCCAGGAAAGCACCGCTTCTCGGGAAAGAAGGGAATTCCGTTGCGTACAAATCAAGTTTGTACTCGATCATATTGAGACGCCACTAGTCATAAATTATGCTTCAGGCGCGTAAAGCGGCACCATATACAATCTCCTCCTACTATGGAGAGGAATGCATATAATGCATGCTTTCAGGAACTGGAACCTACGCACGTCCCCGCTTATGGCGCAGGCCTTTTCTAATTAAGATTCCGATGCCACCCGCATAATCATATGACATTCTTTCTTCGATCCTGACTAGTGAGTTAACATTCACCGCAAGGATCTTTATTATTCCGTCATCCAGCGTAGCCATTAGACTTATCGCACGCCAGACCTATCAAACAGCTCCGAATAGATAACGTCTTTTCGACCCGCTTCTTCATTAAGTTATTGTTGGAATTTGTCGCGCACACAATGCTTGGAGAAGATAGACTTTAGGCCCTGTACAGGCCGTTTACGCCTAATATTTATTTTTAATCTGCGTGTGCCTCTGTGTACCCTTGGATGTGAGTTAATACCTCCAGTGTTTCCTCATATGACTCAGTTCAGGTACCGTTGGTTTTCCTTTGGGATTGGGACAAACTCAAACAAGGCCTCACCTCTAGCATTGATGTCTGAGCTGCCCCAGATTGAATGGTGTGTGTTGACATCACAGATTAAGACTAAGTTTTCCTTACCCTGTTCGGACGCTCTCACTAGCGCCCTCACAGAATCAACGACGGGGGGACGGAGTTACCAGGGATCCAGGGATCCTAAATTAGGCAACTCTTTAAGAAGCAGCATCAGCTTGTCCGAGGCAACCTTACTGTGATGGAGGCTTATTTGGACTACCTTCATCGTCTACCGTAGCTTTCAATGCTGGCCCTTGCATTCTTTAAATGATGCATTCGAAAGTATATTGTCCGATCGGTTTCAAAAACAGCTAGCTGTAGCGGATTCCTAGTCATTACTGTATCGGCCACCCCGACTCGTGGTTTTTTGTACGACGTTGTTACAATTTATTTCGAATATATTTTGCGGTTATAAAAAATAGTTCGCTATTAAAATAAATAAACTTGGGTTGTTCTTGGTTCTCTCTTTAAGCGAAAGATGGTTTTTAGTATACACCCCTTGATATATAAATCAAGGGGAGGAAGATTCATCAAGGCATCTGGAGCAGAGCCTGGGGTGCTAGGGAAGGCCCCTGTGCAGCGAGACATGCCGTTCTTTGGAGTTTGGCAAAAGAAGCAGTAACACGTTTCCGCGAAAGCCTGTTCCACCAAACAACTGATGCCTATGAGAGTAGCGGTCTAATCATGGCCGTATAGATCCAAAGGACCCGTTTCGGAGACAAGCCCCATGTCTTACCAAAAGCGCCTTTACACTGCCAGAAAGTCGACAGCGCTTTATCGGTTTTTGATTCGACATGTTTGGACCATAGAAGTTTTTTTTTACCCAGATATTTGACTTCATCGGATATAGGGATGGTGACACCTTTAAGCACGAGATGGGACAGACCAGTGACGATTCTCATTCTCGTAAAGAGAACAACCGTGGTTTTAAGAGGATTCACTGAAAGCCCATTACTAGCGCACCAGACATCGATCAAATCCTGTCTGCGCTTGAGAGCAGATAGCCCGTAGATTTGAACCGACAGAAAGAACGGCGACATCATCCGCATAAGCTTGGGTTTAGTTTTCAGGAAAATTGAGAGCCGTAAGCAGAGAGTCTACCACCATACACCATAGGAGGGGTGACAGAGCACCACCTTGAGGGCAGCCCCTATTTACCCTGTTATGACGCACTTGCTACAATCTGCATCCGCTACCAACGTCCTGTACATTAGCATTGCTTTAATCCACAACACCAAAGTTTCATCTACACCATGCTGTCTGGCTGAGTTACACACACCGCCAAAGGTCGCATTATCAAAAGCACCCTCAATATCGACGAAAATGCCCAACGCATACTCCTTCCGGTCAAGAACACTATCAATCCTACCAACAGGGTTTTAAAGCGCATTCTCGCAGAATTTTCCGCGCTGATAGGCATGCTGCATCTCAGAGAGAGGATGTGATCGAAGAGCTACTTTGCGCACATGCAGCTGAACCAGTCTTTCCAAACTTTTCAGTAAAAAGGAAGACAGACTTATGGGTCTAAAGCTTTTGGCTAGAGTGTAGTCAGACTTACCTATTTTTGGTATGAAAACCACTTTAACCATTCGCCATGGGTAAGGTACATAGGCCAAGGCCAAGCTAGCGGTGAAAATTCTTTTCAACATTGGCAAAACCTGACTTAAACCTTGTTTCAGCAAAACTGGTAAATTCCATCCGGAACAGGTGTCTTGAAACTCTCAAAAGATGCAATAGCATATTTGATAGTATCATCAGGCACCACTCCCGATGCAAAATACCAGCTGTGCCGCGTGGTATTAGTCGGTTCAAATGTAGCAACCGTCGTTTGAAGGGCTGAAGAACACGTAGTCACCTGATTTCCCGGAAAGTGAGTCTCAAGTAGAAGACTGAAAGTATCCGCCTTTGTAGCAGTGTACGTGGCATCAGATTCAAGGATTGCATCCAGTTTACTTGGTCTGTTCCTTTGGATGACTTTAACAAGGCTACTAGTTGCACTTAGAGATTCGACCTCTTCACAAAACTTTTTATAGGAGTCATTTTTTGACTTGCGAATAAGTCTCTTAAAAACTTTTTGTTTCGATCGATAAAGATTCCAGTCTTCCACTAAGTTGGTTTTTAAAGATCGATTTAGTAGCTTCCTAGTTTCTTTACGAAGATACTGAAGTTCGGAGTTCCACCAGGGTAACGATTTTCTTCGTCGCTAATTTAGCTAATCAGCGTACACCTAATTCGATAATGAATTGTGGAGTGAGTTTAAGACATCGCAAAATTCTATGTACCGACGATTACACAGATCCAGACCCGGAATGCGAGTAGTTTGAATCGAAAATTGCTTGCAGCAATTAGGGAACGCACAAACACAGATCAAAATGGGCACTTCGTTGCTAATGTAGCTAATCAGCGTACACCTAATTCGACAGCTGCATCGATTTCGCAACAGATTGAAATGCCGTTACCACAAATCAGAATCGAGCCGTTTTCGCGAAACTATCGCGAACGGCGTACCTTCCGAGATAAGTTCGAAGAATCGGTGCACAATGGAGCACACTTATCTCCCACCCAAATGTCTCATCTCTTGAAATCCAATCTCCGCGGAGAATCTATAAATGTGCTTATTCACATAAAAAAGCGGTATAATAGACCGCGGGATATCGTAGACAATTTTGTAAAAGGTGGATTTAAATACACAGAAAAAATGGATCAATTTCTTGTTTCTTTTGGAACGTCGGTGTGACGCATTGGAAAGTTGCAGAGGTCAGGTTTGAGAACCAAATAGGGATAGACATGTGGCAGTAAAGAGTATGCATGCGTCTCCTTCTTCAATAAGTTTCCCTAAATGCCATGACTCACACCTGTTTTCTTAGTGTGCAGACTTCTTATCGATGAGTATTCAGGCAAAATGAGAATTCGGTAAATTAAGTAAGCTGTGCTTCAATTGCCTTAGCCGTGCTCATACATCGGCCAAACCAAATCTCGGTGTAAAATTTGCAACAGACGTCATCACACATTGGTCTATCTCGATTCGGTTTCGGGTTCCGCAAATCAACCGGTAATAAGGCTCCGACTCCTACAACCTCTCAGTTCGTTCCTCATTCATCAAACTACGTTATTAATAATCACTCCGTTAGCGAGCCACATTGGTTGGCGCAAACACTTTTACCCACCGCTAATGGCAATGTATTAGATAGCAGTGGTAGATATCAGGAAGTTCGTTTTCTACTAGACTCAGGATCACAAGTATCCTTCATCTCCAAAGCATTTGTACAGCGACTTGGGTTGGAACGTCGAAATGCACGTATACTTATTAATGGTATAGGTCACTGCAGGCAAATCCAGGGGCATTATTTCTCATTTCGAGTCAACTAGGGTTTCTTCTGATGCATATGTATTACCTCACGTTACTGCACCATTACCTATGATCTCATTTGATATTAGTGACTGGGATCACATAAATAAGTTGCAATTGGCGGATAATTTCATCTTATCAAGTTCGACAGACATTCTATAAGGAGCAGACAATATTGGGAAATATTGAAAGGAGAGTCAATGCTTAGTGAGCGTTAGTACCCAATTGCCCAAAGAACAGTTTTTGGATTGGTTTTGGCTGGTCAGTTAATCCACAATAGGCAACAAAACAAACCATTTATTCACATCACAGCGTTCTCGGTATTGACTCTATCCTACAAGATTTCTGGACTATCGAGGAAGTAGATCCGAAATCAAAGGAAGAAAAGGAAATAGAAGAACATTTTCTTCAAATTCATCGAAAGGACGACAAGGGGAAATGCATTGCAGATCTCCCGTTTAAAGAATTTGCGCACACATTAAATGGTGCAATACATCGACTCATGTCAATGGAGAGGAAATTTGGAAAAAATGAAGGACTTCGCCAGAGTTACACACAATTCCTTGATGAGTATTTGTCGCTAGAACACATGTGCAAAATTCAACCACCTGATATCGCACGAACGAACGTGTTCTACTTACCGCACCATGCGGTACTCAAACCTAATAGTGCCTCTACAAAACTTCGTGTCGTGTTCAATGGGTCATTCAGGGACACCAATGGCAAGTCATTAAACGAATCGCTAATGATAGGGCCACCAATTCAACGGAACCTTTTTTCTGTGTGCTTAAGATTCAGATCCGCCAAATTTGGTTGTCGAAAAAAGATAGAGATTATCAGCGAATCGTTTGGCGAAAATCTCCTATTGCTCCTCTGGAACATTATTAGCTATGTACGGTTACGTATGGCACATCTTGTGCACCATTTCTCTCCGTTCGCGTTTTGGAGCAGTTGGCCGTTGATTACTCCAATGAATTCCCTGCTGCAGCTGAAATAATGAGAAATGATTTTTATGTAGATTACGTAGTAGCAGGTGCAGAGACCTTACCATTTGCGATATCTAAAAAGAATTCCTTAATAAAACTTCTTGCGAAAGCTGGTTTTATGCAAATGGGAAAGCAACTGCAAGGAGCTTCTAGCTGGAGGAGGTGAAGAGCAAGATGATGCAGTTTGCTTGGACACCGATGAAGATTCTTGGGTAAAGGTTCAGGGATTTTATTGGAATTCTAATTTGGACTACTTTATTTTTCGTATAAACTTAACCCCATATTCCCAAAGAATATATATCTCTTTTCATCTGCGTGGTGTCAAAAGCGATACACCTCGAACTAGTCAGCGATCTGTCAAATGTCCGCCTATATGTCAAATATCTGACAACGTTATAGATCCGTTAACCCCAGCCCACTTCAGTTTTAGGTGAATCCTGCACTGCAGTACCTAACCCGTCATTGGACCTCCCATTAAATCGCTTCTCATCGTGGCAGTCAATCCAAACCAAGGTTCAAGGTTATTGGAAGAGGTGGAGCATGGAGTATTTAACATCGTTGCAAAATCGTCCGAAGTGGCAGCAGACGCAAGGTGACCTATAGATCGATGATATTGTACTTGTGAAAGACTCTAACCTTGCGCCTAGCAAATGGCTGATGGGACGTATACTAATGACTCATCCTGGAAGGGACGGACGCATTCGAGTTGTTACGTTGAAGACGGCCAGTGGGAGTTTTATTCGTCCAATTCATAAACATTGAAAACTTATCCTATTATATATTTAATTTTTAGCTGCAATAGAATCTAACTCACTTCATTACTTCACATTACTCTCTCCTGGATAACCTTGTTTCTTAAATTAGTACTAAGTCTACTTGCTATTGTAATCGCTAATCTCTCGTTCACTTGGATTTGGACTATGCAAGAGATAACACCTGTTTAGTCTTATAAATTATAACGATTAGGATTTCGCTTTTCTTGTTTTATCTCGTCATCCCTGGGCATAGTCGCAGAATTTATTAGTCAGTCCTTATTTTTTGGGCGATTATACGTTTATTTTTTTGTTGATAATCCTTCATAATGAATAACTGTATTTTTTGGTTTTGGGAGATTGCCACTTGGGCGATTATTCGCACAGCCCATAATTACATATAATTTGCAAACAAATGTGTGCATTTTATTATATCAACAAAAATGTCTATTTGCTAACATACATATCGAAGCGTATTCACACGTGTAAACGTCTCTTGATTTTAAATTTAAACTTGGATTTATTAAAAACGTGTTTCTTTTGCTTTGAAAACTAATCTCTTACTTCTCTAAACCTAGAAAGATAAACTGCCCCTCGGAAACTATATGTTTTTGCTTTCTTCTCTAAAACGTCGTTCGTATAAACTTAAATTTCTAAGCCATTTATGTTTATTATGTTATTTATTTATATTCTACTTAATTTTAAGGATGTTTTTTTTATAATTTGTGCGTGCAAACAGATATGAGCGTTGTACTCGAGTTAAGGCGAATAATCGCCTTATAAATTCTAGCCAGATAAGTAGAGGTGAAATATTTCTTGCAACGCTTAAAGAAGCCTAGACATTTCGCAGCGTTCTTGTCGATATCGAATGTGTGGTCATTCCAATGAGGGTTGTCATTAACACACATACCAAGATTGGAAAGTGTCGTTCGGTTTCAGCGATGCAAGTGCCGTTTATGGATAATGGCAGAGTCCATGAATTTTGACAGAAGACAGCATTGCGTTTTGGAAGCATTAAATTCCACTCTATTGGTTTTACCCCACTCAAGAATGCTGTCAAGATCCGATTATAATGAGCTTAAGTTCAACGCCCGAAGATGAGGGGCGTTGCCGAGAAACGAATATGTAAAGCTGAGGGTGCTGTCATCGGCGAAGGAATGAATAGGATTAGAAGTACCAGTCAGTAGATCATTTATAAAAATGAGAAAGAGAGTCGGAGACAAAACGGAGCCTTGGGGAATACCAGCATTTATTTGGTAAGTTGCAGACTTGAAACCGTCCAGAACAACTTGAATTGAACGTTCCGAAAGGCAATTTCTAATCCATTGAGGAAGGATATCATCGATCCCAAATGCACTCATTTTCGACAAGAGATCTTTATGCCAAACTCTGTTAAATGCCTTTGAAATATCAAGCGCAACGACCTTGCTTTCACCACCGTGGTGAATAGATTGGTTCCACTTTTTGGTTAGATATGTCATCAAATCACCAGTGGACCTGTTGCTGGGAAAACCGTACTGCCGGTCATTAAGAAGTTTTCGAGGATTCGAGATATTTCATAAGCTGACGATTTATCAGCATTTCCATGACCTTGGAAAGAAGGCACGTAAGTGGAATTGGTCGGTAGGAGGGGGGCCTTGTTGTTCATAAGCTGACGATTTATCAGCATTTCCATGACCTTGGAAAGAAGGCACGTAAGTGGAATTGGTCGGTAGGAGGGGGGCCTTGTTGTTCACTCAGTGCCAAGACAGACAAGGTTTATTGTGAGAAACATGGGCGTAGAGCGAAAAGAGATTAGTCCTTAAGCCCCGAATGTTGCTCATATCCACTCTAAATTTCCCAAACATCACAGAAAAC
This sequence comes from Ferdinandea cuprea, assembly GCA_963576555.1. Taxonomy (NCBI): domain Eukaryota; kingdom Metazoa; phylum Arthropoda; class Insecta; order Diptera; family Syrphidae; genus Ferdinandea; species Ferdinandea cuprea. Next base: position 54,848,020 of record OY754960.1, read on the forward strand.
AAACACAAAAAATTCAACTCAGTCGCTACATAAGCTGAGCCGTTGAATGCGAATTCTGCGTTAGATTTCCAAAACAAATCACCGCAGGTGTTATGCCCATACAATGATTTGCTTTGGTCCACCAACAAGAATTCACACCACGCGACCCGCTATTCGCCCAACAACAGGAGCAGCAGCAAACGAGATGAATGGGAGGTAGAGGGAACACCGCGCACTGTGCACTTTATTGTTTTTTTTGCACTTTATTCACACGCGGCCGTTGTTTTTTTTATTTTAATTGTATGTGAGAACACACAAAAACAAAACTTTATCAATTTGTTGTCGGCGCGGAGAGCAACTAAGATCACGTGTACTAAAAAGTAAGTTTATCTTTCTAGGGCTAAAGAGAGGTGTTTGCAACCGTGCCTTTCGAATCCGTCTATTTTACTGTACTACTTTTACTACACTCGACCCATTTATTTAGTAGGTAGGTAGGTGAAGTGACTGATCCCTAAGCGGGGATACGCAATTAGCGCTGGAGCACCGTTTTGATGCCACCACTTATGATGACCTAATGGTATGGTAAAGGTTGTAGGTTGTAGAGATATCTGTGAGGTTATCAAAGAATGGTCTACCCAGCGCCCTTCGCCTAGCCTCGGTCAGTTCTGATCAGCCGCAAATGAGGTGAAAAACCGTTTCACTCTCATTGGCGTCATTGCAGCTGCGACAATAGGTGTTGTGAGGTATGCCGATCCTGGCAGCGTTGGTACCTACCGCCCAGTGACCTGTGCTTACAGCCACCAGTCTAGCGATATCCACGCTTATTCAATTTATGAGGCTTTGGGTTCTAGATTTGTTGTAATGGGGCCAGGTCTTCCTGGAAGTGGTGCAGTTCGTCAGATTCCTCCACCTAGACTCCGCCTGGCCATGAAGTATGAGGAGATTTCTCCGTATGTAGATGGCTCTAACGTTCTCCCAACTGAGTATCCAAAAGTGGAGCAAATAGTAGCATGGAATACTGATTATGGAAAGGCGCTCGCGACAATCTTACTAAGCGTAAAATCGTCGGAACTAATGCATGTAAAGCACTATGGGAAGTCCAAGGAAGCATGAGATAAATTGTCCGCAATACACATGCCTAAAGGGCCGGCTCTTATGGTGAGTCTTTTTAAACAATTAATGCATGCCAAGATGATTGATGGCCTGTCCATGTCAGCTCATTTAAATGATTTTTATGAAATTGTTGATAAATTGGATGAAATTCAAGTTATTATACCAGATGAATTGCTCAGCATAATTTTATTATGTAGTTTGCCCGAAACATATGAAAATTTAATAGTCGCAATTGAGAGCCGTTATAGTTTAACATCACTTGTTAGTCTAAAAATTAAATTGCTTGAAGAGGAACAAAGGCGTCCTGAGAAGGGTAATAGTAGCGTAGAAAATTATCAAGTTTTTTCGGTAAAGTCAAACCATAAAACGGGTTCACACAACAACAGTACGAATTCGAACGGAGTTAGCACAAAGGGAAAATGCTATGCATGTGGAAAGAGAGGACATTTACCGCACATTGTCGTCAAAATAAAAATCGTACACGTTATTCAACAACATCTTTTGGATTACTTTCTACGATTGATAATAAAGTTCTAAAATCTCACAAATGGTGTTTAGATAGTGGCGGCACATCGCGCCACGTGCTGCAAAAGGGGTCACTTTAGTAGTATAAATTTGGATTGCTGTGAGACTATACAATTAGCAAATGACAAATCAGTTCCGTGTAGCGGAATAGGAACAGTTAACCTAAGGTTGTCAAGCGGTAACGCTGTCTTGAACAACATACTCTTTGTTCCACAGCTACGTGGGAATATTTGATCTGTTAGCAAAATAATCAAAATAATTGTGTAATAGATTTTATTGAAAATATGGCAATCGTAAAAAATGCATCAGGTGAGGGCTAAACAAAAAAATAATTTGTTTATTTTGGACATAAAAAGAAAAGCCGTAAATTATAGCAGCAGTGGTGAAGTATATAATTTTCACAAATGGCATAGGCGTTTTGGTCATCTGAATAGCAAAAGTCTTCAACAGCTTAAGAAGAATGATTTGGTGATCAGTCTAAACTTCAATTCAAACATCTTCAATGTTGATTGCATAGTTTGTGCTAAAGGGAAAATAACAGTTAAACCGTTCCCTAAAAAATCCTTACATCGAAGTAAGGAACTGCTAGAGTTGGTCAATTCCGATGTCTGGTGCCCGGTGCAAGTGGCTTTAGCTGGGTGAGCAAGATATTTTCTTACATTTATAGACGATAAATCTAGAAAAATCTTCGTTTATTTCATTAAAAGCAAGGAGGAAGTTTTCGAAGTTTTTAAACAATTTAAGTTAATGATTGAGCTCCAGACGGGATGCAAAATTAAAACTATCCGAAGCGATAATGGCACGGAATATTTGAAAAAGTCGTTCACTGAATTCTTAAACGGAAGCCGAATTAGAAGGCAGCTTTCAGTTGAGTATACTGCTCAGCAGAATGGGGTTGCGGAAGGAGCCAACCGCACATTAGTGGAAATGGCTAGATGTAGGCTGGTACGATCAGAGCTCTCCGAATATTTATGGGCGGAAGCCATAAATACTGCAGCTTATAGAAATAGATCACCAACAAATGTCGCCGGTAACCTAACACCATATGAGCTTTGGTCAGGTCGTAAACCTTGCATTTCCCATATCAAGCTTTTTGGATCGATGGCAGTTAGATTGGATAAGAACAAAGGTTGCTAAAAGTTTTCTTCTAAAGGAAAAGAGTTTATCATGGTTGGTTATTCTGACGAATCGAAAGCGTATTGTTTATTTGATCCTGTTACTAGGAGGGTTTAAAAAAGCAGGGGCGTTGTATTTTTGGAGGATTTAAAAAAATTGTCTGAGAATAACGCCAACGCAATTTTAATAGCTGAAATACAATACCAGCTTCAAACCCACCAAGCCCACACGAAGAGAGCCAGAAAAGGGCAAAGAGCATATAAGGCGAAGAGTACGTCAGAAGACCAGGACGTCCAAAAACCCCTTCTGCCACGCCCACAATTTAGAAAAAAACAGTTTTAAAGCTAAAGTTAGAGAGATAGAGTGTTACTATATTCACAAGATATGTAGGCACTGCCCTCCTTTATAAGTTTTTCATATAAAGTTTTTGCCACGCCTACTTTTTGTGGGCGTTTTTCACTAAAATGCTGTTTTCTTCGAAAATGTTTATAGAAAACGAAGAAAAATATTCAAGAAAAAAATATTTAGCCAATATTTATTCCAATATATCGCCGATACAAAGTTTTTGGCCGCGGCCACCTTTTGGGGGCGTTTTTTCAAAAAAAAAATTTTTTTCTAAATTTCATAGAATGAAATAAAATGCTATCCATCATCTTCTTAATGTTTATGTCTTTATTGTACATAGCGATATGGATAGGGTATCGTACTGTTTGCCCCAAGCGGATTGTAGCCTTTTCTTATGTTTATACCCTATCCCAAGGCTATATTAATTGTTACTCCTAGATTGTAACAACCCTTAATATTCGTCGTAGACCCACAAATGTATATATATTTATGATCAGGACCAAAACCTAAGACTATTTAACAATGTCCGTCCGTCCGTCCGTCACCAATTTATATGCCTTTAAGTCAAAGCCCACAATTTAGCAAAAACAGTTTTAATTCTAAAGTTATAGATATAGAGTGTTGTTCAGGGTGCGCCAGAGAAACTTACTTATTTGAAAGGTCAATAAAAAAAAAGTACTTCAGTTATTGTTTTAAATTTTTTTTTTATTTGAGAATACAATATCCCAATTTTTTTTTTATGCAGTCCTAAAAATGACATCGGATAAATGGCGACCCTCATTGCGCATACACTGATGAAGTCGATTTTTGAAATTCGTATCCACTCTTCGCAGCATATCAATCGGTATGTTGGCAATGGCGTCGCGAATGTTGTTCTTGATGTGTGCTATGGTCCGTGGTCGATCGACATAAACCAGGGATTTCAAATAACCCCATAAAAAGAAATCGCATGGAGTCAAGTCAAGTGTGTGCTGTGGCTCCATCTTGCTGAAACCACACGTTCCTAACGTTCATTTCTTCGAGTCTTGGAAGAAAAAATTCCTCGATCATGTTCCTGTAACGAGCTCCATTCACGGTAACTGCGCGTTCGTTTTCTTCAAAAGAATAAGGTCCAATTATTCCCATTACCGACATCGCACACCAGACAGTAACTCGCTCACAATTAAGTGGCTTCTGGTGAAGCTCACGCGGATTTACACCACACCAATAGCGCATGTTTTGCTTGTTGACGCAGCCGGAAATGTGGAAGTGAGCCTCGTCACTGAAAAAAACGACCGCGTCTTCAGGCAGGTTGTCAATCAGCATTTCACATGCATTTTGACGGGCAACAAAATCGCGTTCAGTTAATTCTTGCACAACAGCCAATTTATAGGGATGAAATTGAAGGTCTTTATGGAGAATTCGTCGAACAGTGGTGTCAGAAATTCCCATAGCAGCTGCGTGTTTGCGAGCCGAACGCCGGGGAGAACTCACAACTGACTGCCTCACTCTTTCGATATTTTCCGGAGTTCTGATGGTCCGTTGAAGTCCATTTCTGGGTTTAGCGACACTTCCACACTCCCGAAATGAGTTAACCCACGACAGAATCGAATTACGGCCAGGAACGAGTCTGTGAGGAGGAATTTCAAAGCGAGCGCGGAAGGCACGTTGCGTAGCAACAAGTGAGCGACCGTTAGAAAAGAAGCTCTCAACTGCGAAGGTCCGCTGCTCTCTAGACCAGAGCATGGTGGCAACTGACTGGAGGGAGAAACAAACTTGGGAACTTCCCCCTCCTTCCCCCTCTTGCCCCTCTACCCGCCCAACTCACCGCGCGGGAATTTTTTCAAATAAGTAAGTTTCTCTGGCGCACCCTGTAGTTTTTGCAAGATATGTAGGTACTGCCCAACTTTATAAGTTTGTGATATAAAGTTTTTTGCCACGCCTACATTTTGTGGGCGTTTTTTTTACTAAAATGCTGTTTTATTGGAAGATTTTCATAGAAACCGAAAAAAATGTTTAACAACATATTTAGCCAATATTTTTTCCAACATATCGCCGATACCAAGTTTTTGGCCATGCCCACTTTTTGGGGGCGTTATTTTATAGAATGAAATAAATTGCTATCCATCACCTTCTTAACGCTTTTTTCTTTGCGGCATATAAGGATATGGATAGGGTATCATACTGTTCGCCCCATGTGGACTGTAGCCTTTCCTTATGCTTTTTTATGTTTTTATACTGTTACAACACCTAAATTAACAATAATTCGCACAAAAACCTTTTATTTTGCAGTCGAGCAAAATTATTTCAAAGTTATCAACTTGTTAAACAACCTACATCAGTGAGTTTTAACGCAGCGGATAAATCCTTAAAAAAATTATTATTAATAAGAAATTGAGTTTGACTAATAAGTTAACAGTGTCTTGTGAGAGCATCTATAGCAACCCTTGTTAGAGCAACCCCATAAATCCTAGCCACCTGTACTGACAATTTTGAACAGATTATGTAAAACGTTTTCACATTAATGATTGCATTATTTAATTTGCCTCATACGCTCTATAATTACAAAATTATTCTCTTTCTACTTAAGTCTTGGGAAATGGGAAACATGTCCTTTATTATGGTACCAATACAAAGTGTCTTTTTGTTATTTAAAAATAAACCTTAATTATTCTTTACCAATGTACGTTGCCTTAAAAACGTATCTTAACATGTATTTATTCATAATCACCTTTCTACTTAAAAATATGTATTAGAATAGCTTCATATCAAAACGTGTCCCCAACAATTGTCCTTATTTATTTTGCGGCTTAATGGCATATTGGAAAATAAGTTCGGATAACGAATTTCAATACATCCTTCCCAGTTTTAAATAAGCTGTCTGATTTAATAATCTCCAGAGGAATTTGAAAAAAAGTGTTCTTATCTCTACCTGACACAACCTGAATTATGTTAGTGGTTATTGCACCAAATTTTTTTTATGAGAAAAGGAAATGCTTTCAGAGTGGGTAATTTCTTTTAAACTTCCTTCGCTGATCTTCGCTTACTACAAGAGAATTAGTAGTTGTGTGATGTTGGGATGAGCCGGTTGACATATTGGTGGTTCAAAGTTTAAGCTTACCAAAATTCGTGGGAAAAGAAACAGTTTAATTTTTTCGGGCGATCCAGGCCGATAAGACCTGAAGTTTTATTCGGCACCGGTTTGTTGAAGATTCCGAATAGAACGCAGGTATTGCTAAATATAAAATTGCATTTCGCGGTGAGACAGGGGTCAGGTTCGCGGGAGTATGTTACACTTAGTCATTTCTCAACCCTGGGGCTTACATTTTAAGGCCTAAAAATAGCGTAGGAACATTGCATAATAGTCTTAGGTTTTGATTCTGATCATGGATATATATACTTTTTGGGGTCTACGACGAATATTAAGGAGTGTTACAAACTATGTGTCAAAATTAATATACCCTTAGGGGCAAATGATGCAATTTTCGGGCTAGATGGGATAACCACAAATGCGTATTAAAAAACCGGAGGATAAACTGAGGGAAAACGCAAGGTATTTGAACATGGGGATGTGTTTAGGTGTAACAACTTCTGTGGATTTTATCATAGTGCAAAAATATGCAAATATTAAACCAAATGCACAAACAAATGCTTATATAATACTAAAGCATGCAATATAATAAAATTTAAATGCATTAATTGTGTTTGATTTAATAAAAATTACTTTCTTACTCTCGGAATTAATCACAATAGTAGAGACAATAGCTCGCTGTATTAAAAACTTATACAGTCTGGAAAAAAATAAATTTGTGGTTTAGCAACCAAACAAAATCAGTGGAACTTATTGCAATACTGAACGACTAACTTGCAACTTACTAGAGGAAGAACAAAACGTTATATTGGAAACAAATTTGGTGGGATGTGGGTGATATCATAAGTTCACACGATCGGTTTCAAAAATCGATTCCCACGATCGACGCCGGACAGTTTCAGTTTCTCACAGAAGAAACCCGACCCAACGACATGTGCGCATTACGAAAGGACGAAACCGATCAAAGCCACTTGTACGCAGGACTAATTGTGACGATAAATAATCTCCTCCAGATAATTTACGATCACCCACTTGACAGCGTCACCAGCGCAACCAGATACCAACCCCAAAAGACATGCACCACTCAACAAATATAAATAGAAGGAATTCAGTTCAACCCTCAGCCGACAACAGACAGGTCAACGTTAGTAGTTGTTTGATTTGTTTTTAAATTTGTTTAAATAAATAGCTTAATATTTAAGAAAAAAGTTCATGTGATAAAATTAATTTGATATACATCCCTGCAACTTAAAAACTGTTTCCACTTGGAAATGCGTCTCTTGCAGTTCTCCCTTGTGGGTCTGAACACCATTAGCATTCTATTCAGGGATTTTTAGTTAATCTATCATATTCATCATGTCTTTTTTGTATAGCTCTTTTGTCGCTGTAGTGTTTTTCAACAAAAAATATTCCAAATTTTTTTTTGCTCCATTGTTCCATGAAATCCTTGAAAGAAAAATATAGGTCTCTACGGTCCCAAAATGTTAGAATGGAGGCGGCTACTGCTACCTCCACAATTGAGAAAAAACTTTCTTAAGCCTAAAGTTGATAGCAAAAAGTACTAAGATCTTCACAAAATAAGGAGATATTAAACTCCATAACATATTTGTCATAAAAATCTATTTTGATTTTTGTTATTTGATTGTTTAATTATTTTGCGATATACATACCGAGCATAAACAAAAATAAGGCAAATGTTGAACATTTTACATTTCTCCTATCAAGTGTTCGTGTGCTTTTACGATGGAAAGTTCTGGCATTGTAGCTACTAGTACGATTTTCAAACTCGACGGCTTCTAATTTTAGTTGGACGGAATATTGGCTCTACCTATTGGCTGGAAATACGCCTGAAAGTACATAGAACTATTATTGAATATGTCCGCAGACGTTTACCAGCAATCTACTATCTACCAATATAGCGGTTGGTAGATATGTACATCAACTAGGAATCATTTGAATTGCACCCATCAAGACAAGCAGCTGAAGTTGGACGAATAATTGTAATTTTGCGTATTTTTTTAAAAATATTTATTTAATTAACTACAAACATTTAGTCAGAGTTATTCAACATTTTGTAAGTACAAAACATATTAAAATATGTGAAATTTTTCTTAATATTTATTTTACTTAATCTTTTGTAAAGTTATCATATACTCGAGATTATTTATATTGAAATCCCTCGTCAGGCTACATCTCGATGTACTCTGGTATAACAAATCCGGGTTCCTTGTTGTTCTCGGTCTGGTGTTAATTTTGAGTGATTTAAGAACATATGTGGAGTTTATGCTACCGGTCAGAACACAAAACAAAAAAATAGTGTTGGATATCTGTATACAGTGCTTTTACTGTACTTGTACTGATGGATAGTTCACGGCTCTTGTACCGTGACTATCGTGATATTGCTAGTGCATGAACTAGAATATCTCATAGTGGTTAAGCAGACTCACTTGGAGAATAATAATGTCTTTAAATGGCGATTTAACATGTGAATATGTTATTTTATTACGATTCAGTTTATACTTAAAATTAGCTTAGCCTGGCAATATTACAAAAATTATAACATCAACAGGAAGTGCTCACGAACGTAAATTCAGTATAAATATAAAGTCAATAAAGTGCTAATATCTGAAGAAAATTGAATTGTATGTATATTGTGGCAGAAAATTCTTTTGAAAATCGTTTTATGACGCCCAATCGGCTTCTTGGCTGCTCACTAACTACAAGATCTTTAAAGCGATCTACACTTTCAACTGCTTCGCCATCAAACGAATAAATTGGTTGATTAAGGTTGTGACGTCTAGTGAATGTCGTGGATTTACATTTCTTAAGATTTAGGAACATGTAGTTTCCATTACACCATTCACATATAACATTAATATCATGCTGTGAGAAGATATATCCTTGTGGGTCACAATATGATTAAAACAGATTACAGTCAATCGCAAAATGTAAAATCTTAGCATAACTAAGATGAAGACATAGGTCATAACTATATTTTTTGACAAAGCATTTTTAAACTTTGCAGTTTGTGTCCCATTACTTAAATCAGAAGAAATCAATATCAAAATCCATTTAGGGAATCCATATAACTCAAGTTTTCTAAACAGAATAACATGATTCACTTTATCAAACGCTTTACTAAAGTCCGCATAAAACAGATCTGTTTGTAAGCCTTTCACCATGTTCTCAATGCACTGGGATGTAAATTCAATCAAATTTGTCACAGTTGACTTTTTTAGATAAAAACCATGTAGTTCACCACGTTACGACAATGAAATTGAAATAGTTACATATAATTTTCTCAAAAAGTTTAAGTATACAGAACAGTTTAGCTTTTCCTCTATAATTCTCCAGATGATGTTTGTTCAACTTTTGTGCTGAAAGAAGATATATCAATGAACGACGATTTCCACAATAACGGAAAGACTCTACTGGACAGCGACAATTTGAAAAAATAAGTTGACGGTTTACATATGAAATTTATAGAAGATTCGACGAAAATGCTAGGAACACCATCAGGACCAGGAAGACAGTTATCATCTAAGTCTTTATATATTGTACGATTTCAAATTCAGTCAGTCTAAGTGTCGGAATATCACAGTTTGCTTTTATATTGGAGGTTTTTTTATATTTCATCTTGAAGGCCGGCAGTAATAGGTAACTTACGTTCCAGTTTAAACTCATGATCAACGTTATGTCCAGAAACTCAGTGAAACCATATCAGTAAACATGTTATCAGGAATAAAGTCTTTAAATGAACTTATACAACATGTTGACAAAAAAATCAGCAAGTATTTATTAATTTGGAATGAATAAAATGGCCCCTAAACGTTTCATCACGCGTTTCATAAGCATTTACGCACAATTAACGCATCTTGTGTTACGAATTTTTGTATTTGACATATGGTCATACTTTTTAAAATTTTAACATTGTGAAACTAATTTATACTTCAGTAAAGTATGGATTTCAACCCATTCCTAGTATTTTTTTAACCCATATATTAACTTTCTCTTATAAATACATTAGTATACTAAAGAGAAAATTATTGCGATCGTGCGGAAATTTCGAACTCAACCTCAGTATGGGGGATGATGTTACGGCTATAGCGAATTCCAAAAAAGTGAGTCCGCCAATTCCGTCCGTCGGTCTGTCTGCCTGTCTGTCTGTCCGTCCGGGCACCGTACGGCGAAACGGTTCAACGGATTCGCTTCAAAGTTCGTATATAAGGTATGTGGGGTTACATCTCAGAGCATCTTTCTATTTTTTGCTTTAACGTTTAACGAAATAAGGGTACCTGCCATACATTTATTTTTGTAAAAATTCACTTATCACTATTTTTCTAGAAAATTGTTTCAAGGACCTTGCATACTTATACTCAGATTTTGGAAAAAAAAAATCGATTAACAGTAATTTATAAAACCGCCAATATATCAAAAACTACCAAAGCGAACTCCAAAAAATGTAACTGCTTTTTATACTTATTAAGCCTAACAAATTTGCATACCTCGATTTTTGAAAGAATTTTTTTATAAATTTTTTTTTCATATAACGATTTTCTTAAATTTAAATTAAATTCGTTTTCTCAAAAACGGGTCCAACAATTTCGATAATTTTTTGAACAGCTATATTAAATGTGTACAATGTGCGAAGTTACGTCAAAATCGTATGTGCCGTTTTTGAGAAAAACCTAATTCAAACTTAAAAAGTTATTTAAATAAATTTATCACCATTAATTTTCGATTCATTTTGCGAATCAAAAACGCATCGCATGTCTCGAGAAAGTTTCGTATGACGCAGTCGTGCACTTTATTATACTCTGTTTTAAGGGTATATTAATCTTGACACATATACACAATATTCGTCGTAGACCCCTAAAAGTATATATTTTTATGATCAGGACCAAATCCTAAGACTATTTTGCAATGTCCGTCCGTCCGTAAACAATTTGTAGGCCTTTTAAATTAAGCTAGGAAGCTGAAATTTTAACCACATACTCCCTAGGGCTCCGAAATGGTTAAGAGTTAAGCTTTTTTGAATACGCCTACTTCCACGCCCACGATTTTTAAAAACCCGTTTTAAAGATAAAGTTAGAATGTTACAACCTTCACAATATATGCCCTGTACTGCTCTGCTTCATAAGTTTGTCATATAAAGTTTTTTGCAACGCCTACTTTTTGTGGGCGTTTTTCAATAAAATGCTGTATTCTTCGAAAATTTTCATAAAAAGCGAAAAAAAATGTTTAACAAGATATTTAGCCAACATTTTTTCAAAAAAAAATTGTATTTTGAAATTTAATAGAATGAAATAAAATGCTATCCATCATCGTCTTAATGCTTTTTTCTTTGTGGCATATAGGGAAATAGATAGGGTATCATACTGTTCGCCCCAACCGGACTGTAGCCTTTCCTTATCTGTTTTTCTGTCTTCATCGTGCTCAAAAGTAAGCATACAAATTGGAAGCTGTACTTTGCTTTTAAATTTAAACATATTGATGAATTCCACTATCTTGAATTTCTTAAATTTTTGCACTTAAAATGACTATATGAGACTTTTTTTCATTTAGGATTTTGGTGAGGTTTCTATGATTTATTTTTATCTACATTTATTTTTATACCCTATCCTAAAGGATATAGCACACAGTTCGTTACACCCCTTAGTATTCTTCGTTGATGGTTTCGGATTACGAAACCTCTGTACGAAATAGAACGAAGAAAAGTGACAGAGTTTCGTACCGAGGTTTCGTGATCCGAAACCGGTACAAAATAGTACGAAACTAAACCTCTGCAAGTTGTTTCGTACCGGTACGAAAAGGTACGAAACTATCAGTTTAGGGAATGATATGTATAGGGTACTGTAGCCTTTCTATATGTTTTAACACTTTTTTTTTACTTATAATATCCATCCACGAACTATGGGTGTGAAAAAGTCGCATCTGTGGCCTTGGGTGTTTAAGTGACTCATACCAAGTTCTTTACTATGAGCAATCCAAAAGACCTAGGACTTGTCTTATTGTATCAAATCCTTTACAGCTGCTAGGTTAGGTTAGGTTATATGGGTTGGCATGAAGGAATAGTTCCTGTAGGTGTAGGTGATTCCTAGTAGGTTCTTGTGGATCCATTCTGATGCCCTTAAAAAGGGGGCTTTGCTGGTATTGTGGCCGTCCTTAAGGTTCTTTACCTCCGCTCGTGGTTACTCAATTTTGTCAAGCCATCCCGATGTCTCCAGAAACCTGCAAAGATTAGAGAGTGAGACATTTGATAATTCCTCAATGTCATGGAAGAAAAAACTTCCCCAGTGTTCTATTCCTCAAGTGACAGAGGTCCGGGCAATGACAGAGATAGTGAGGGTTGTCCTCGTGGATCTCTTCATCGCCGCAGCCGCTACAAATGTCGTGCTATAGATAAAAATAAATCATAGAAACCTCACCAAAATCCTAAATGAAAAAAAGTCTCATATAGTCATTTTAAGTGCAAAAATTTAAGAAATTCAAGATAGTGGAATTCATCAATATGTTTAAATTTAAAAGCAAAGTACAGCTTCCAATTTGTATGCTTACTTTTGAGCACGATGAAGACAGAAAAACAGATAAGGAAAGGCTACAGTGAGTTTGTAATTAGAGATTGAGAGTTTCCTTGCTGGATGTTTTCCAGTTTCCATTACTGTCTTTCGAGTATCTAGGAACAGTGGGTTCATTGGACAGAATTTTTCTGAGCCTCTTGCTGATTGCGAAGTACTTTCAATATCACTGCGAAACGTTCGCCAGGCTTTACGTTAAGCACTGGCTATCGCGCTCTTGAACCTACGCTGATTAGCCTTGTAAATGTCCCATTCTAAGTGCGAGTTTGAAGTTTTTGAATCATTTAAAGAGGTTCTTGCTTTCTTTCTCATTTCAAAAAGATTTTTGGTCCACCAAGGTGGAGAATTCTTGTCTGTAATTGTCCGTAGAGGACATGCTTTTTCGTACGCTTCCTGTAGAATCTTACTGAAGACTTCTGTGGTAGCACCGATTTCTTGTGGTGTCTTCAGTGTCTGTTGCTGCAGTTTTTGAATATTTTTTTTCACCTCTGTAATAATATTCTCCCAGTTTGCCGTTCTGGGGTTCCTGCATTTTTGAGACAAGCTAACGCTCTCATCAATCATGAATTCTAGCATTCTGTGATCCGAACAGGATGCCTCGGGTGAAGCCTTCCAATCTCGCACAGTAAGCGTCTGTGAATTTCTGTATAGTGTTACGTCTAAAACCTCACGTCTATTACGAGTAATGAATGTTGGTTGATTACTGTTGTTAGCTATAAGTATCTTATGCTCTAAAATAAATTCAACGACAGACTCACCTCACATATTTGTGTCGGTGCTTCCCCATTGAGCATGGTGGGAGTTGGCGTCGCATCCTAGGATGAAATCCCATTTCTCCTGCTCTGATTTAATGATCAGCGAACTGGTGAACTCGGACGGTGGATTCGTAGGAGTGTCAAAAGGCGTGTATGTGGCCGCAAGTATCAGCGGGCATTCATTCCAATTTAACCACGGTTAGGTCCATGGTACTGTAGCTAGGTAAGTACCATATACCACATACCACCAGGTTTGTATGGGCCTTGAACGTTTATACGCCCCTTCAGTATTGTGTAGTTGAGAATTTCTTCCCTGTCAACGACACGCAGGTCAGCATTTTGCCAAGGTGCCTCAGTGTTGATGATGAAATTCTTCAACCACTCTAGGGTGCTCTTGTTGTCACAATCAATGATCTTGAATCCTTTGAAGGTAGTCAGCTCTCCAAAAAGTGGAACCTTGTAGTCTGCCTTCAGGATGGCGCCGTTGACACCATCCAGGATTCTTAATTCCATAAGTAGCCATTGGTCGCTGGTAAGTCTCCGATTTGGATTACCATGGTCGACAACAGTAACACAGAGACTTTCCTTAACCTTTTCTGCGATCTTACGCTTTTTGGCTTCCCTACTTAGAACCGGGAAATAGTGTCATCGTGTCGGCCTCTTTGGTATTTCCCAGAGCTTCTTCAGTTTTGGACGCATTCTTACCTGGAGCAACTGCCGGCCGCCTTGAACCAGACGCAGTCGAGATGAAAGGCAATCGGCATTTCGTCCTCGCAGCGGCTGGTTTCACTGCATCTCCTTTGGAGGCCTTCACTCTATCTACATTAAGCCCTGTTCTCCTATTATGCAGCAAGGTGTCTGCTCAGCTGAGGACCATCACTTGCATTACGGATTTTGACTTGTCCAAGACGGAAGGCAATCGGCATTTCTCCCCTGCACTAGTCAAACTTCTTTTTGCTTTCAGGGACTGCTTCTTTCTTTGTGGCTGCTGCGCCATACTCTTTCGGTGTCTCGAATGCCATCCCGAACCCTTTCCAGCTGAGCCGCTTCCTCTCCCGTTAAGGAACTAGGTTCACGGCTCCTAAACCTGCCTATTATTGGGCGCGCATTCCTGTGCATTTTTATCGGGTCTTCAGCTACAATAGCGTTGTCCGCCAGGTTTGCCTCCGTTACAGCTACGGCTTCGGTTAACTTCATGTGCTGTCCTTTGTCTCACTAGGCTTAGCAACGACCGTACAGATACTGTCTAATATCAAGTTTGTCTCACTCGGTGATTTGTCAGCGTCCTGGCTGTCGACTTCTTTTTTGGAGGCTGATACAACAGACCTGTGCCCCGATAGCCTGCGGCATTTGCAGGCATAGGTGGTCGCATCAGTGCATCCTCGCTGGTGAGTTCCAGGGAGACCGTTTTTATTAGAGTTTTATCCCAAGACTGACTCTCCAAAAAACCAAGAGCGTTTTGAAGTCTTTGTTTGTCGTTGTCCGATAGATTCCGTCTTTTCCTCAACTTTTTTATCGTCATTTTGCAATTTAAGACTCTTTTCCTAACAGATGCAGTTGACGATATTGTCATCCTTATCGAGAAATAATTTCTCGAGGTTGATATCAACCTTTCCCCCGCTTCCCCTATCCGAATGTTTGTATGTCGAAGGATCGTGGAGTAAGAGGTTCTCTTCCTCCTTCAGGGCCCAACCCATAGAATCCGTTGCTGCGTGCGTCCGTTCTTTTTGCCTGACAGCAACATAGAATACACGTAAACTTATGGAGGGTGACCAATAAACAACGCATTGACGTTGACGCAGAAAATTATAGCCCAACATTCTACTTTTTCATACTTTGACATCATACTTTGTCATCATACTTTGACAGTCTGGCGAAAAGCATTCTGATTGGTTGAAAAGCACGAACGAAAGCATTTGTCATTACAGTCAGCATTGCCATATTGGCATATTTATCTTAGCTACGGTAAATTATATTTTTTTTCATTTTAAAAATCATGTTTCAACTAAAACAGAAATTTATTAGTATAGTACTTTTTGAGACGCAAAGTATATAATTGATCCTTTATTAAGGGTAATGGAAAATTATCCTTAACTGTAATGCTGTTTAATTGCCGAAAATCAATGCATAACCTCAATTCGCCAGTCTTTTCCTTCACCAAGACAATCGATAATGCAAAAGGTGACTTACTTTATCTAATATCGCTGTTTTCTATTAAGTCATCACTTTGTAATTCAAATTTGTTTGGGATACGGCAGCCGTCTTGGAGCACAATTAAAGACCTTATTCGCATCAGTTAAAATCGTTATCATGTCAAAATCGGAATAATCATTTGAATAGTGTTTAATATTCGAAATTCTACTGTTTCAAATACTCTTGGAAATCAAATTTGTTATTTTAGTCTCCTCGTTGTAGCTTAATTTTTCACTAATATTCAAAGAAATTTCGTTACAGTAGTTGCACGTATCAATATTTAGAATTTCACTATTTTCGTTTTCCAAGGTACTAGTTTCTACTTTTCCAATTTGAATTTGATATTGATCTAACGTTAATTTTATATTTGCTTTGTGCAAAATATTTCGTCCTAAAGTTAATATAAAAACTATCTTTCTTAATTTTGCAAAATACCTTACAAAAAATGACTAACTTACTGGTGTTGATACCGATGAAGTCTTATGTTGCGGATTCTACAGTTGTCATAATAAATGGTTGGGCATATTTCAACTGAACGAAGCTAATGGGGCTTTCGGTGTCAATCAAAGTCATCGCATTTTCATCTTAGTACAAATTGCGTCAGTTCGATCGTCGCTGATAAATTCTTAATCGAAACGGCCATGGAAGTCCTGTAAACATGAAGAGCTCGAAAAGTTGTTGGCTAGCTCGTGGTTTTGAAGCATCATTACAGCAGCTGATGGTGGACAGTCTTTGATAAGAAGACCACACAGAAAACATGAACCTTTGTCTCTGCGTGGCTGTGGACGATTGGGTAACAGCATGGCCAAAGTCATTACAGTTTTAACACTTGGGATGAATGTCTCAAAAGGGCTATTTAACTCAGTTAGTCTCTTCTGTAACGCATATATCTATTTCTTCCTCCTAACGACTTCTCGCAAAGTCTCCAACTATTGGTCTACCAGTCTATTCTCCCCTTCCAGCTTTGATGAATTCTCATCTTCACTGATCGCATCAACGACAGCTGTTGGAAAATACTCTTCCATTTTAAGGTCAGTGAGTTTCACAATGGCAAGCTCCAGTCGAATTTTTAGTGCCGCCTTTACTCCAGTTGTAGACAAACCCAATTCGGCTAACTTGTCTTTTAATTGCGGTACAATTGCAATTTGCCAAAACCAAAAGCGTGTGATGCTATTACAAATTAATTGCAAAGTTTCTTCGTATATAATTCACCAAATCGAATCAAACAATGTGCATAATAAATATAAAACAATACGTAATTTTCCGATGATCTGAAAATTTTTAAATCTGTCAAAAAACAGGATGACAGAAATCCTCTCCAGATAGTTTCGCTACTTGTTGTACTATGAATGGTTTAATCCTTAACCCATCTAACTGTCAATATATGACATTTTCAAGAAAGTGCATTGCTTCCAGCTTTTATTACTCTTTATTTTCTCATATTAATAGTTTCGCTACTTGGTGTGATATGAATGGTTCAATCCTAAACCCATCTAAATGTTAACAAATGAAATTTTCCAGAAAGCACATTGCTTCCAGCTTTTTATCTCATTATATGCTTTCCAATGTCTATAGTTTTAAGGATCTTGGAGTTTATTTTGACCCCAAACTTACCTTTATAGGACATATTAATTTCATTGTGAATAAGTCAAATTCTATGCCAAGCTTTATAAAGAAGTGGTCCAAAGATTTTGATGACCCCTACGTTAGTCAGTCATTGCACAATTCCTTCGTCCGTCCACATCTTTAGTGTACTTCACATGTTTGGACTTCGTACTACAACATTTCCTCAAATCGAATTGAAGCCATTCAACGCAGGTTTATTCGATTTGCTCTCAAAGGTCTTTCATGGGAAGATCCGTATAACCTTCCCCCCTACAGTCAATGCATCAAAATTCTACAAATGATACCCCTTTCTCGACGTAGAGTTAACAGTGATATGGTTTTCTTACATCAGCTTGTATATGGGAATATTGATGCACCTGATTTGCTGTCTCAAATTCACTTCAACTTACATGGAGGTGCTCACAACTTACGGTGTGTGAATTTATTATTCAGTCCTTAACATAGGATAGGAATGAAGCTATTATTCGCATGAGTAGAATTTATAATTTAAATGATCATGTGTTAGCTCTTTATACTTATGTGTCTGTTATATATTTATATACTAACACCTGCACTAAGTGATGAGCCTGTGGGTGCACTTTTCGCGCGGGCAAATTTGTGCTCATGATAGTTGCTTGCATTAAGCACTCCACGACACAGATCTAATAGTGTTTTAAAAAAAAACATAAAGGTCCATAAACTTTCATAAATTAATTAAAAACTTGCAATAATCTGGTCGCTTAAAATAACACGCGAGTTGTGTATTTTTTTAACATTTGAGAGCTTTATTGAGCTCTTAAATTAAACTAAACTTGACAATTCTTATAATCTTAAAACTAAATTTCTAACTGCTTACGTTGCAGATTTAAATCTTATTCTTATTTATTATAAGAAATTGTACTTCTGATGGGAAAATTATTGTAATATGATTCTGGTTTTTATAATTTCCAATTTATGGGAATTGGGATCATCGGAAGCTTTGACATAACCCCTTCCCCCTTTAAGTCGCAAGTCTCGACGGTTTCGTTATTAATTACTACTTTAATTGATTTAAAAATAGTATAGTAAAAGAATTGCTTTACAATAAATTAGTTCTGTAGTAGCTGTAAAGCTTCTTCAAAAAGCTGCTTAGGTTCAGGTGTATTTCGTTTTCTTATACTAAATATAAAAGGTATTTATTATAATAGGAATAGGGTATATTCTTAAACATTTTGTAGAATGCGTCATCCATATTTATTTATAATCCTTGTTACGTGCTTCTTGGGCATCTTCAGATAGCTGACCTATTGGAAAAACTTAAAAACGCTTAATTATGGCTTCACCGTGAATCAATATTTTATGCACCAAACCATTTATATTTTCCAACATAAATGCGTGCAGTATAAAATGCATATTTTTTAGCAATTTTGATTTTGCCACAAAACCATGTTTGTATTTTGTTCCACAAATTTTATTGCAACAATTGAAGCAATACACGGGCTAGCATCAGATGTAACTTCATTTTCTCCAGATTATCTATGTTCTGGAGATCCATCACAGCCATATTTACTAAAAAAACTTCAATTCAGTGAACAATTTGCAAAATACATTTAGCGGTATGTTCTAATAAATTTTGTAATCGAACCTTAGCTCTAGTATCAGTAATAGTTATGAAAGTTTCTTATGGGTAGCACAGCTGTTTTGCTTGAGCTTAACTTTATCAGAGAGACGGAAAAATTCAAACGTTTTTTTTAGCTAAAAACTATCTCAAAAAATTGATATTTTGACAAATCTAAATCAATGAAGATACTAATAGTTTGCTGCATTGAACAAGGGTTTAAAGTTGCAATATTTCTTTTAAAAAGTTTCCGTTTTTCTTCTTTACTTGAATTGCGGATCATGGCCACAATAGAAGCTTCTTCTGATTCTCCTATACACCTAAGGGCTTGGAGATATGTGCTTTGTAAGCGTTCTAATCCTTACTCTTGTAGTAACTCCGAATTTTTTATTATTTTGGATTTCCCCGCTGATTCATCATAAGTTTTAAAGGTCGACCTCGCTTTCCAGATGTGGATGCCTGCTCTTCTTGGTGAGTTGCAACAAATCTTGTCTGTTGTTGATTAAATAATTACTCAAATCGCCTTTTGAAAACACAAATTTATCAATGTTTTCCATTCCTCACCTTATATTTTACTTTTGTAACACAATTTTAATAAATGCACTTGAACTAACAATAAACAACATTCATTTGAGAGGCATACATATTTAACTGAACATTCGATTGCGAGTGTAACAACTGAGCTAAAAAAATACATGGAAAGGCTACAGTCCCGCTTGGGTGAACAGTATAATACCCTATCCATATCCATAGGATAAGAAAAAAGTGTTAAAAACATGATGATAAAAAAAAATATTATTTGAAAAAACGCCCCAAAAAGTGGGCGTAGCGAAAAACTTTGTGTGGGTAATATATTGGAAAAAATATTCGCTAAATATCTTGTTAAACATTTGTTTTCGGTTTCTATGATAATTTTTCGCTGAAAACAGCATTTTAGTAAAAAACGCGCCCACCAAAATTAGGCTTGGCAAAAAAATCTTATATGACAAACTTATAAAAGAGGGCAGTGCCTACATATCTGAGAAAACCGATTATTGAAGCGTAAACCGCGGCCGACGTAGAATTCGACGAAAATGCCACCGTGGCCGAACTTCGGGTATTGAATGACGAATTATTTTCGACCCGAAGAACCGCAGCAAGCGTTTCCCGTGGCTCGGAAGAAGAGAGGAACCAGTGCACTGACGACGAACGCATTCCAATGCAGAACCTGGATGCAGAATTTGCCCTTACTCGATGCACGATGTTTTCCAGCAGCTAAAATCGCGGAGATTAAAAGCGAACGAATCCGTGAAAAGCTATGTACTGGAAATGCAGGATATAGCCTCATCTGCCAACATACCGGTGGCCGATGTCATCGAGTGTATTGGCGACGGATTGAACGACTGCAGCAACAGTGCCGTCGCCCTTATGAGCGCTACCAGTATGAGGCAGCTGAAAACCGTCCTGGACAGATACGAGAGGAAGCGCACCTCCGCCGCCCCGAAGAAAACCACAGTCAAGCCTACCGCTCTCATAACCACCAAACCGAGGACCTCAGCTAGCGCATTCTACACCGAAGAGCAAGTGAGGTGATACAATTGTTCTCAGTTTGGCCACTATTAGAGCCAGTGCCTGAAGCCGAAGCGACTGATGAACTCCTGTTTCAAGAAAACCGCCTACGCCGCAGTCCAGCAGCACCCCAAAGAGATAAATGCACGCGACCGTTTGGCCATGGAACACATCTCGAGGAGGTGGCAGAGTGGATGAGGGAGTTTGAGGAGATAGCTCAGAAAATGAAGTCGTTTCAAATGGTAAGTGTTGCCTTTATCAATCGTCATAACAAGTGCACTGAGAATAAATCCTATTTTTGTCTTTTTGATTCTGGCAGCCCAAGTAGCTTTGTTAAAAAGTCGCTAGTCCCGTTTATTTATGGGGAAAAGACGCCACCGCGGTTCAAAGGGATGGGCAACCAATTCTTAAGTGCGTATGGCACCGTAGATTGCAAAATTAAATTCCTGGATAAAACCGTAGCTCATTCGTTTGTTATAATTATAAGATAATGAAACTTTTGTACCGCTGCTCTTGGGACGCGATGTTTAATTAAAATTCAACATACACCTTTGTAGGCTTAAGTTACATTCTGACATACAATTTTTGTACTGGTTGAACAACCAACGCTGGCTCTGGTGATCGTGTTACTGAACCTTTTGTTGTTATTAATAATAACAATGCAAAGATAAATAAGAACAAACGTCCAGTGGTCATTTTAGGAACAAATGTGCAAAACAGTAATCTTCATGTGGTTCGTAAATTAAAATGGTTTCACATCTCACGTTTTTATCCCGAAACCAATGCAGATGCAATTATTTCGCATGTTTCATCAAAACTCGAAGTTGGGTCCCAATTTATATCTTGTTTCAAATTGCGTAAGCTTAATTGAGTAAGACAATCAGCCTCCACTTAAATTTGTGAACTTTAAAATTGGAGTACCAATGCAATACGCAAATATTATTTATGCCGGGAATTTTTGCCCGAATGGGGTAAGGATTCGTTCTTTTACTCACAATCCAACAAAAAACTAAGCCTTGCTACTGCTGATAGTGGTGAAATACATAAACAACGTTTGAGAATCTATTACCATAATGCGAGTGGATGCAGAACGAAGACTTCAGATTTGTTTATTGCGTCTTGTCACATGGATTAAGACATAATTATAGTTACGGAAACATGAAGTTTTTCGTAGTGATCGTTGTAAATCTGTTGTAGAGCGTGGTGGTGGAGTACTTGGTGCCGTTCAATTAACAGTCTCCGGTAAATAAATTCCATTGCCGAATTTAGATGCTGATCAAATTTGCTTTTCAGATTTTGTTGGAAGCACACGATTTATTTATGTTGTAACTTATATTCCTTCGGGGAGTAGAATAGAAACTTATGAAAAATGTTTTGAGAATTTTGGATTTGTAAGCCATTTGCACTTGGGGATTTCAATATTGTTGATGTAAATTGATTTTGGTCTGAAGAGGATAATATGTTTATTCCATATAATGTTAAAAAAGATATCGAATAATTTTCAATAAACCTATGTCAAATTAGTCCAATCTTAAATTCGCAGAAAATATATTATTAAATATTGGTTTTATTAACGTTAATGAAGTCAAAGCTAATGTTTCTGAAGCGCCATTTCCACTTCTAAATAACTCAGTTTATCATAAACAAATTCTGTTAGAAATTTATTTGTATTCATTGTGTTAAACCGAGTTCAGTAAGCTCTCTTAATTTTTCTAAATGTAACTTTGTCGGTCTTAATGAGTATCTTAACTCTTTCAACTGGGATAAGAAATTTGAAAATCGATGTCTCCTTGGTCAAACAACTTTATTTCTCTACTTAGGGCCGGCTTTTCCATGTTTGTTCTATGCTCTGTGAGACAATGTAGATCCAACCCCACTCAATATAACAGACAACTCTTGCACTTAAGAAACATTAAAAACAAAGCTTACAAGCAATTTAAAAAATTGGGAAACAGTACAGATAAAGTGATTTTTAGCAAGCTAAGGAAAGATTTTACATACTTAAATACATTTTTGCATAACATTTTCATTATCAATATTGAAAACAATTTGAAACGAGATTCGTAATCATTTTGGTATTTTATAAATCAAAAAAGGCGCTCGAAATGTGTTCCATATTCTTCAAAGTGGGCATCAACCGATTTCGTATCTACGACCAAATGCGGACCCATATGAAATCTGCTCGTAATCAAATGTCTAAAATTGGCAAAGCTGACCAACGAGCAACAGTCCAAATTGGATTTTGGGACACCTTAAATATCAGCGATACGATATGGTTTCGACTCTGACAACTCAAAGTGGGCAGAGAATGCGCATATGCAGAACTTGCTGCCTTACCATGACGCGATCAACGTAGCAAACTCATATATGGACAATGAAACGCTACCCGGCGGAGTTTTGCAGGCTGCGCAAAGTTATATCACTGCCTTTTTAACTAAAAAGTCAAGAGCGCATAACTTTTTACAACAATAAAATGACAAGAACAAAATACATTAATTTGAGCAGTGCATTTGGAGCAGATGGACACTGGACTATCTCAAATATAAGACGTGAACGATTCGGTCTGTCTGAAGAACAACCAGGCCCATGGAAGCGTGTACGCGTAACATTTCAAAAAAGCAAATTCATCTATAAAAATAACCAAATATCAAGTGCATCAAAGCCTCCAAACTACCATCCAACGATCATCATTGCTTGATGAGCAGATAGAATACCTGAATCGAGTTGGTTTTCCATAGACATTGGAGGGGTGTCTAGGTGTTTTCCCAATTTCCACGAGCAAATGCTATTCAGAAGAAAGCCCCAACAATTAAACAAAACCTTCAAATCAAAAAAAATTATAAATGAACCTTCTGCATTTTTTAAACCCGAACAGTATGGGCAGTATGTTCGATATTCCTCAAATATCTACATGTATTGATCTTACTGGGTACTGATAGAATGTGCCAACATGCACTTATATTTACATACACACAAAGCACTGCAGGAGTGAACGGACCAACCCTCCTCTTATCATACATTCTCGTTCCGTGTGTGTGCATCGCGTGCGTAGGATAGCTCTGGCAGAGCCAGAATCCTTTTTTACAATCAATATTGACAAATGCCTTTAATAAAGAAGACGTTTTGCTGCGTATAGATTCAATTCTGTTGATTTATTTTTTGCTTTCACCAATTAATTTACAGTTCACTTGATTCATAATAGAATATCCTAAATATATATAAACCGAATTACTAAACAAAATGTTTCCCTAAAGAAATGTTTTATAAAAGAAATGTGTCCAATGACGCTAAGAATTCTGCACAACTCTTTAAGTTTTCGAAATTTTTATACCTAATTTGCCGGAATCATATTCATTTCCTAAAATTGATTTTGGCCAAGTAGTACTAGAGATGCAGTATATTGAGTCTGCGGTCTGTAGCCTAAAACCTAATCCTAAACCTTGCGCTGATGGCATTCCTGCAATTATTTTAAAAAAATGTTGCAGCTCTATTTGCAATCCCTCACTTCGAAATTTTTCGAAATTTTTATTTCTAATTTGCCGGAATCATATTCATTTCCTAAAATTGATTTTGGCCAACTAGTACTAGAGATTCAGGATATTGAGTCTGCCGTCTGTAGAATAAAATTGTTGCAGCCCTATTTGCAAACCCTTACTTATGATATTTAATCTATCACTAGCATCGGGTTTATTCCTGGATGACTTGAAGGTCTCATTTTTGGAACCGATCTTTAAATCTGGCTCTAAAAATGACGTAGAAAACTGTAGAGGTATTTGCAAGCTTTCTGCTATACCACAGCTTTTTGAATGTATAGTTAAAAACAAAATAATATTTCATATTAAGGGCAACATATCAGAGTTTCAACATGGTTTTGTTTCGGGTCGTTCGACAACATCTAATCTAGGCCACTTCACATCTTTTGTCATAAATACCGTTGAAGGCGGATGTCAAGTTGACGCTGTATATACGGATTTTAGTAAAGGTTTCAGAAAGTCTGCCTTGATAACAATTATTCAAGATTAATATCTTGCACATCTGGAGTTCCTCAAGGTCGTCATATTGGGCCGCTCTTTTTTATAATATTTATTGATGATTTTGTTCAACAGCTGCAATTGCCACTGTTTAATGAATGCTGACGACATCAAAATTTTCTTAAAAATTATTTGCTGAAATGACTGTTTAAAGGTCCAAACGGACCTGAACAATTTATCAAGATGGTGTGTCAATAATTGCTTAAAGTTAAACGTTCGAAAATGCTTTGCTATCTCGTTCATGAGATCTCAAACGAAATATACGCATACCTATTGTATTGATCTCATGTCATTAATTACAGTTGACAAAATTAAAGATCTTGGTGTACTCCTTGATACGAAACTAACTTTTGTCACTTATATCGAGTATATAGTCGCTAAGGCTAATTATCTTGTTGGGTTCATCAAAAGAAACGCCAAAGATTTCTCTGATTCTCACACATTTATATCGATTTTCAGTACCCTAGTACGATCAATACATGAATACGCCGATGTTGTTTGGAATCCAAACTATTTATCATATTCGTACCGTATTGTAAGAGTGCAAAGGTGGTTTACAAAATATGTATTCTTTAAAATGCGTTGGGATTTTCAGCCCTCTTATAAAGATAGGTGTCAATTATCAGGTTTAATGACACTTAAAGCAAGAAGGAATGCTCATGACATAATGTTTGTGCGAGACGTACTGCGTTTACATATCGATAGTTGTGCACTATTGTCCATGTTTCCAATTAATGCTAGGGGAAGGGTTTTGAGGGATAGTCACTTCGTTTACCAACTGGGACATGGAACAAACTATGGTTGGAATGAGCCAATCACTAGATGCCTTACTTCGTTCAATGTGGTAAGCAGACATATGGATTTTCATATTTCGAGAGAACGCTTCAAGAGCATTTTATTTAGATTGCTTTCAAACTAATGTCAAATATTTTTTTATCTTTTCCATTAAACTTAATGTATTATATATAAATTTAAATTTCGATGAAATAAATAAATTTCGTTTAATAAAAAAAATATTAAATTACCGAAGGAAGTTGTCAGTGCACCTGTGTCATTCGATTTATTGAAGAATCCCGATGTTGCGTTGTAGAGAATAGTGTTAAGACAGACCCGATAGAATTAACATGCAAAACAAGCTGCTTTTACACAAGCAAGTGCTAAAACCTGTTTGGACGTATGGTATGCAACTTTGGGGTTGTACCAAACCAAGTAATTTCGCGCGTAAACAACACACTCGCGTTATTGGCCATTGCAATGACGCTGTATTACAAAATTTAGATCAGAGAAATCTTGTGCGGCGACTACAATGCATAAAACCTTTAGAATTAGCACAATAAGATGTAACCGCAAGCTTTTGTCGGTATAAGCATGTGCTTCCGCTGGGATATTTCCGACCAAACGTTATTTAATAATTTAAATTAAATCTGCTTGATAGGCATTAGCCTAGTTGTAGTAGGATTCCTTTTTGATGGGAGGTGTTTTTTAATGAGGAAGAATCTCACACTATTATCATGCGCGGCCGGTCCTCATAGTGTCTCATGGAAGATTTTCCACCTACCCTCGGAAAAAAACGAATTTTACTGACCAAAATCCATGGAATTCTGTTTTGAGAAAATTATTGATATTTAATTTATACATAAACAAACTTTATATACGAACTTTGAAGCAAATACGTCGAACCGTTTAGCCATTCCCGGACAGACAGAAAAAGCGATTCGAAAGGCGCCTCATGTTTAGAGAAAGTTTCGCGTGAAGTTTATCGATAAAAAAGAACTAATGAAACGATTGGAACGGCAGTGTGTTTCTTACGTTTATTTTGCCGAGAATGACGGGTGATATTTTCATTCGATAAACATAGGTGAAACATTTGTGACTATTATTATGATACTTTTTTTAAATGGCGCTGTATGAATGACAATGACAGAAAGAGGAATGGAGCGCTTTGGACAGTGACTGTCGATAAACATAAAGAAATAACCAGAGATAAGTAAATTTGAAACTTTCTTGAGGAGAAAAATGTTGCGGCTCTACATAAGTGCGGATCAATTTAAAAATATATTTTCAACAAAGGATTTCATGGTGTGTCTGTCATTCGCCGTGGGAAAAAAATCGTCTTCTTCGTTCTTTTTTCCTGATGCCTAACACATGCCGGCTTACTCATGTTTAAATTTGAGCACATGACGCGGCACTTCACTTCAATGACTGGGGAATTTGTCGATGAAAATTCTATGAGGGGGGCGTCCAAGGAATGTTCTTGTGCCCCGGCACCCAGCAAAAATTAATATTGAACTGTTCCAACATCTCCTGAAGGGACGATCGACAGTCTGCGGATACAATAGAGTTTACTGACACTGATTCCAAGGACTTGATAGCCGCTGGACTGCCCGAGAAAATTCTGATATCCATATCACGTTTCTTTAAAGCCAAGACTAGACTACTCTGATCGCCATTATTTCCGCCAGAAGCATGCCATGCTACAATGATCAGAGAATAAGACTCGGTCTATCAGAGAAAACACCACCCTCACACCATCACTAGTTTTTGATCCATGGATACAAAAATGGATCACTGTGTCCTAAAAGAATGCATGCTCTTCTCAGAATGATGGAGTGGTCACATAGAAGGATATTTCGAGTTTCTTTTTCTTTATAATGTTTGGATTTTGGATACTCTTATAATGAAGTGACATATTGCGGACATTAGGGAAATGAAGGATTTAGGAAAGGGAGAAACCGATGCACGTTGTTTTTAAATGTTTGTAAATTATAATGCAATGGAAAAACAGAGCGTGGTAAAGGATTCCACATTCGTATTGTACGGTTGAGAAAGGAATCTTTGTATTTCACAGTACGTCCGACGGGCTAAACGGTAAACTGATGTGCATTCCTCGCATGGCGAGTATTGCGGTTGAATTGCTGTAGGGGTGGAATGCAACTGGCTACTTCATTTGAGCACTTGTGGTGGAAATACCGATAAAACAATGACAGGCAGGAGAAATTACGACGATGACTAAGAGAGTCAAGTGATTTCGCGATGTCTCGATCGCCAATAAGTTTTACCACACGTTTTTGGATCCTGTCAAGTAGCTCCAAATATGTTATTGGTGCACCAGACCAGATATGAGCGTTGTACTCAAGTTTTGGGCGAATAAACGCCTTGTAGATTCTAGCCAGATCAGAAGGGTGCTTAAGGAAGCCTAGACATTTCGCAGCGTTCTTGGCGACATCAAATATGTGGTCATTCCAATGAAGGTTGTCATTAACACACAAATCGAGAATGGAAAGTCGTTCGGTTTTAGCGATGCAAGTGTCATTCATGAATAATGGCAGAGAATTAGGGGTTCGCTTCAATGACAGCAGAGAGCATTGCGTTTTGAAAGCATTAAATTCGACTCTGTTGGTTTTACCCCATTTAAGTATGCTGCCAAGATCGGAATTCAATGAGCTTAACATACGTTGCCGTTCCAGTTCAACACCCGAAGATGAGGGGCGTTGCCCAGGAAACGAATATGTAAAGCTGAGGGTACTGTCATCAGCAAAGAAATGGATTGGATTAGAAGTGACAGAGAGGAGGTCATTGATAAAAATGAGAAAGAGAGTCGGAGACAAAACAGAGCATTGAGAGACACCAGCATTTATTTGGTGAGTTGAGGACTTAAAACCGTCCAAAACAAATTGTATTGAACGGTCCGAAAGGTAATTTCTAATCCATTGAAGAAAGTTAACATCGATTCCAAATGCACGCATTTTCGACAAGAGAGCTTGATGACAAACTCTGTCAAATGCCTTTGAAATATCAAGCGCAACGACCTTGCTTTCACCACCATGGTGAATAGATTGGTTCCACTTTTTGGTTAGATATGTCATCAAATCACCAGTGGACCTGTTGCTGCGAAAACCGTACTGCCATTAAGAAGTTTTCGGGATTCGAGATATTTCATAAGCTGACGGTTTCAGCGTTTCCATGACCTCGAAAAGAAGGGACGTAAGTGCAATTGGTCGGTAGGAGGGGGGAAAGGAAGATTCGCCTTTTTTGGGACTGGCTGGACAAATGCTGTTTTCCATCTTCTCGGAAAGAGCCCTGAAGAATAGGACAGATAGAAAAGCTTACGGAGTGGTTTTGCCAGCGTTGAAGAACACCTCTTCAGAACGATCGGGAAAATACCATCTGGGCCAGCGGGTGCGGTCGTGGATTTGTCGCATGGAGAGTTATACGCGCTCGAGTACTGGGGGAGATAAATCGCAATCTTGGAGCGTTGAGCTAGCTGCAAAATGAGAAGCAAGCAGATTGCCTTTATCCGAAGAGCTGACAGCTGCAGTGCCATTGCAAATGAGTGAGGGATAGATGACGAGGCCGAATTTTTAATATTTTTAACAAACG